>JAEOAD010000840.1:8135000-8735000 GCA_036365145.1 Orientallactaga sibirica
GTGGCACGTGCCTTTAATCCCAGCACTTGGGAGGCAGAGGTAGGAGGATCGCCATGAGTTCAAGGCCACCCTGAGACAACATAGTGAACTCCAGGTCAGCCTAGGCTAGAGTGAGACCCTACCTCGAAAAATCCAATATATATCTTCCATAAAAGAGAGAAGAATTACACATTCTGGATATTTAATTTCATTTCCTTTCTTTTTAAAGTGAGGGTCTCATGGATCCCAGGCTGGCCTTTAACCCAGCATGTAGTCAAGACTATCCTGAACTCTTGATCTCCTTACTTCTGCCTCCTAAGTACTATGATTACAAGCAGTACTGTGACCATATCCATTCTTGTTTATGAGAAAGTCATCACACTAATACTAGAGCCATATAAAATACCTTACTGGAAAAATAACTACTGATTAAATATCTCTCATGAATATAGACAAAGATTTCTTTGTAAAAAATATTACCAAATAAGGTGCACAGCTGTAAGTTCAAGGCCACACTAAAACTACATACTGAATTCTAGGTCAACCTGGGCTAGAGCAAGACCCTACCTCAAAAGAAAATTATCAAATAGAATTCAATTATGTGTGAAGAAAATAGTATGTCATGACTAAGAATGGGTTATTTTCAGCATATAAGATTGATGCAGTATTTTAACGCAATGCAGTTCTTCACTTTACAAGATCAATTACAAAATAAATACAATTATAGCAATAGATGCTAAACAATTTGAATTTAAAGAATATATTTTTTGAGAGGAGGGAGATAGAGACAGAGACAAAGAGAGAGTATTTCTATGGTAGGGCCTCTTGCCCCTGTATCTGAGCTCCAGGTGCATGTGCTACTTTGTGCATCCAGCTTTATGTGGGTACTTGGGAAAATGAACCTAGGCTGGCAGGCTTTATAAGCAAGTGCCTTGAACCTCTGAGCTATCTCCCCAGCACCAGTTGGGAATTTTTAAAACAAATTATGATAAAACATTTAAAAATTATGAATAGAAAGTGTGTTATTTTTGTGTTACTATAACAAATGCCTGAGATAATTTCAATACATAATCAATTGGTTCTGTGGCAGTCCGTCATGGTAGAAGTGAACAGAATTGTCCCTAATCATCTAAAGACCTCCTTCTAAAGTCACCTCTTAAATGTCTTAGCACCTCCCAATAGTGCCACAATGGAAAATAAGCCTTTGAGTTCACGGGTCTTTGTGAGATATCCTTATGCACTGATAAAGAAGTGCATTCCAGGTCAGCCTGGACCAGAGTGAGACCCTACCTCGAAAAACCAAAAAAGAGAAAAAAAAGAAAAGAAAAGAAGTGAATGCTTTTCTGCAGCGACTTGGTTGTCATCTCATCATTACTACTCATCCTAGTAACACAAGTCCCATCTAATTCAAAGAAAAATAAACAAAATTTAGACATTTGTAAAAAGCATAAATATTGTTTTTTATTTGCCGTGGAAATAATTGCATGTAGAATTCTGCAAAGAATCTTAAAAGAAAATGCCTGAAGCTAATATGTAATTATGATTAGTACTAACAATGGACAATTAGAATTATGAATTAAAAATAAAAATATCTGCAGTAGGTCTGGAGAGATGGCTTAGTGGTTAAGGTGCTTGCCTGCCAAGCCTAGGGACCCATGTTTAACACTCCAGGACCCACGTAAGCCAGACACACAAGGTGATGCAAGTGCACAAGGTTGCACCTGTGCACAAGGTAGCACATGCATCTGGAGTTCGATTGCACTGTCTGGAAGCCCTGGTATGCCAGTCTCGTGCACTCTCACTCTTTCTTGATCTTGCTCTCTCTCTCTCACATGAAAAAGGCCAGTCTATTAGGCCTGCTTCATAAAAAAAGCATCTATAATAGAATGACAAATGACATATGTATAATTCTAACAAAGCATTTACAGGATCCATATGCAGAAAACTGACACATTAATAAAGGGTAAAATCATGAGAGACATCCATAATGGAAAAATGAACTCAGACACAAATATCATGCTCAGACCTTATACAAAGTTAAACTAAAGTGCTAAATGTAAATGTAAACTTATAAGACTTTGAGAAGAAAACAAAAATACAATCTAAATGACTTTAAGATTATTGATGAATTTTAGATACAAAAATTGTCTTGTTTCAAAAAAAGAAAGTATTAGTAAATACTGATAAACTGAGGTTTAGTAACATTAATTTAGATAATGGAACACTAAGAGAATTAACAGAAAGCCAGATCTGTTGGCATAAGTCTGTAATCATAACTACCCAGGAAGCTGAGGCAGGAGGATTGAAAGTTCAAAGACTGCCTGGATTGTAGAGTGAATTCTTTCAAGTCTAGCCTGAGCAACTTTGAGACCATGTCTCAAAATAAAAAAATAAGAAGGGGGGGGGTGGAGAAATGGCTTAGTGGTTAAGGCACATGCCTGTGAAGCCTAAGGACCCTGGTTCAATTCTCCAGGTCCTACGTTAGCCAGATGCACATGGTGGTGCATGCATCTGAAGTTTGTTTGCAGTGGCTAGAGGCCCTGGCACACCCATTCTCACTCTTTCTTTCTCTCTCTCCCGCTCTCTCTCTCTCTAATAAATAAAAATAAAGTCTTAAAAAATTAAAAAAATTAAAAAAATTAAAAAAATTAAAAAAATTAAAAAAAATAAGAAGGGGACTGCAGCTACAGCTCAGTGAATGAGTCTCTGGGTTCATTTTTCAAAACAACCTCCCAACAAAAAGATGACGTAGGGACGGGAGAGACAGCTTAGTGGTTAAGTGATTGCTTGTGAAGCCTAAGGACTCCGGTTCGAGGTTCAATTTCCCAGGACCCACGTAAGCCAGATATACTGCACATACGTCTGGAGTTTGTTTGCAGTGCCTAGAGTCCCTGGCATGCCCATTCTCTCTGTCTTTCTCTCCCTCTCTCTGTCTCAAAGAAATAAAAATAAAATCTTTAAAAAAGTGTTATACTTATTTATTCATTTAGATAAGGTCTTACTATTATTCAGGCTGGTCTGGGATCTTCTTGCTTCAGCCTCAGGAGTAGTGGAGACTACAGAAAAGTTCTCCACATGATGTGTCATCCTGCCTGGCTAAATAAGGGATTAAAGGCGTGCACTACCACGCCCAGCTTTTTTTTTTTTTTTTGAGGTAGGGTCACACTGTAGCTCAGGCTGACCTGGAATTCACTATGTAGTCTCAGGGTGGCCTTGAACTCACAGTGATCCTCTTACTTGTGCCTTCCAAGTGCTGGGATTCAAGGCATGCACCACCATGTCCAGCTAAAAGTTTATTTCTTGTGCACATAGAATCTGCTCTGGATAGCCTGAAATACCCACTGTCAAGCAGCTCAGGGATCCATAATGCTGCTTCCATCATGCGACTGAAATCTACTAATCACCTGACTGAGTTGAGGAAATAAGAGTGAAGGTTCTCATAGCTTGGTGTGGACTTTGTAAAAGGCACAGGAAGGAAATCAGCAGAGCCAGCCTAGATTACTCATGAAGGGATGTAAAGCAATAACTGTATGCTATAGATGCTTGAAAGGAACACTGTCCAGCCCCTGGGGATGGTCCGCCCTCATCTATTGCTTACAAGGAAGTGCTTCTTTCTTGGTCACTGAGTTAGTTGAGTAGCTTCATCAGTGTATGGACTTAGGAGCCAGTCTAATGTCACCAGACTGCATTCTCCTTATTATGTAATTTGCCTTTTAAAACTTCTAAATCCAGGCTGGAGAGATGGTTTACCGGTTAAGCACTTGCCTATGAAGCTTAAGGACCCCGGTTCGAGGCTCAATTCCACAGTACCCACATAAGCCAAGGTGGCACATGCATCTGGAGTTTGTTTGCAGTGGCTGGAGGCCCTGGTGTGCCCATTCTCTATCTATCTGCCTCTTTCTCTGTCTGTCACTCTTAAATAAATAAATAAATAGATAGATAAATAAATAAATAAACAAACAAAGAAAACTTCTAAATCCATAGTTAGGTCCCACGGCCTATTTGAGGAAAACAAACAACAAAAACCAACTGTAGTGAAAGCCCCTAGAGCAGAGGAGCAGACACCTAAATATCATTGTCAAAGTAAAGCCCTCCAAGGAAGGGGCTGTTGTTATTAGTGACGGAATGGACACAGAGGATCTTTAGGGACTGGGTTGCTCCAAGCCAGGCAAAGGAAGGGTCTTCTGAGCTTTCTTTCCCACAAGGTAGGGGGACAGTCTCAGTGGAAAGAAGCAGTGAAGGGCTACACAGAAGGTCACAGTATGATTTGGGTATTAGGACACATGGGACAGACTCAGAGGAAAAGGAGTATATTTTGGAAAGTGCTGGAGCTGGTCTCACATACCAGCACCCAGGCAGCATCAACACTCAAAGTTCTCTGAAGCTAGAGACATAGGCACATGAGGCCCAGAAGCAATCTCCAAATTATGTTTCTCACTTTCTTCTTTGCTATAATGGAGATACCTATGATCTTTACATTTGGGGAAACTCTAATTCCTGTATTTTCTTTTGCATTTGTAGAAACTGAAGCAGGAGGATTGAAAATGGAAAATTTCAGGCCTATCTGAATGAGTCTATGAGTTCAAGGCCAGCCTAGGCATATTAGCAGTAGGTTCTGGCATGACTGCTCAGCAGTTAAAAGTGCTTGCTTGCAAAGCCTGCCAGCTAAGGTTCAATTCCCAACCTGTCCATGTAAGTCAGAAACAAAAAGTGGTACAGGCACTTGGTGTTTATTTGCAGCTTCAAGAGGCCCTGGCACACTCATACTTTCTCTCCAGCCCTGTCATGTGTTCTCTCTCTGCTCAAAAATGAATGAAAGCAGCCGGGCGTGGTGGCGCACGCCTTTAATCCCAGCACTCAGGAGGCAGAGGTAGGAGGATTGTCATGAGTTCAAGGCCACCCTGAGACTACATAGTGAAGTCCAGGTCAGCCTGAGCTAGAGTGAGACCCTACCTCGAAAAACCAAAAAAAATAATTAATGATGAAAGTGCCAGGCATGGTGGCACATGCCTTTAATCCCAGCACTCGGGAGGCAGAGGTAGGAGGGTCGTCGTGAGTTCAAGGCCACCCTGAGACTACATAGTGAAGTCCACGTCAGCCTGAGCTAGAGTGAGACCCTACCTCGAAAAACCAAAAAAAAATAATAATGATGAAAAAAAAAAAATGGTGGAATTAATCCCAGTTTTTTTTTTTTTTAGGAGGGTTCGTGAGTTCAAGGCCACCCTGAGTTTTATAGTGAAGTCCAGGTCAGCCTGAGCCTGGACCCTACCTCGAAAAAAAAAAAAAAAAATTAATGAAAGTGCCAGGCATGGTGGCACACACATTTAATCCCAGCACTCGAGAGGCAGAGATAGGAGGATTGCCATGAGTTCGAGGCCACCCTGAGACTACATAATGAATTCCATCCAGGTCAGCCTGAGCTAGAGTGAGACCCTACCTCGAAAAACAAAACAAAACAAAACCAAAAAAAAATGAATGAAAGTATTTTTTATAAGTAAAACAAGGCATAGGAAATAGCTAGGTGGTAAAGCATTTGGCTAGTATGCATAGGGCCCTAGGTTCAATTTCCAAGACTGGAGGCAGGGTGTGGGAGAGCTCAAGGTCAATGTAGGATAAAACTGTTAATATTATGGACCCTAGAAATTCAGACCACCAGTTGGTCTCACACTAACTCTAGTATCTGCAAGCTGGTTTCGCTTTATGGTGGGAAAACTGCAAATTTCTATGAGCCTCTCAGCATCTTTGAAGTGGGTTTGATCAGTAGTCCTCTGATCCCTGGATTTTGTTTTCCACAGAAGTCAGAATGCTGGGATGCTTTTAATTTATGAAAGGAATCTGGCAGAATTCCTGGCATATACTGGATTTTGGTACATCTCAGTTAGTAGTACAATTTTGAATCCCTCCTCCCCCAACCTACAAATCATTCTATTTGTTTCATTGTTATTTTGTATTATTCCAGAAATGTGAGAGAATTCGTAGCCCCCTTGTCACACTTGAAATCAGCAAGATTACTTAAACTAAACTTACCTATTATGTAGCTTTTTGAAGATATGTTATTTATGGTCAGTGTTGGAGAAATCTAATATTCAAAATGTGATGCAACTCAAAGCTTCTAGACATTCAGTTAAGATCTACATCAGTCTTTCTCTTCCATTCAAACAACATTTATTTCCAATGATTTCAACCCCACTAAAGTCTAAGTTTAGTTCAGAGTTTGCAAAGTCTCACTCAAAGCAACCTAATCTATATGCCCATTTAATGGATAGGCCTTGCTGCTCTCAGTTTGGAACGACTCTCTATCCATCCAATAAATGTTGCATAGTAGGGGCTGGAGAGATGGCTTAGCAGTTAAGGCACTTGCCTGCAAAACCAAAGGATCCTGGTTCGACTCTCCAGGACCCACATAAGCCAGATGCCCAAGGGGGTGCATGCATCTGGAGTTTGTTTGCAGTGGCTGGAGTCACTGGCATGCCCATTCATATTCTCTTTCTCTCTCTCACTCTCTTCCTTTTTCTTTCTCTCAAATAAATACATAATTTTTTTTTTTTTGGTTTTTCGAGGTAGGGTCTCATTCTAGCCCAGGCTGACCTGGAATTCACTCTGTATTCTCAGGGTGGCCTCGAACTCATGGCGATCCTCCTACCTCTGCCTCCCGAGTGCTGGGATTAAAGGCGTGAGCCACCACGCCCGGCATAAAATGTATTTTTAAAAATGTTGCATAGTAGGCCAGTTCCTTGCTCCACTCAATCATTATAACAGATCACTTACCACACCTAGAGAACATCTCTTAAGTGAGCAAGTATGCAAAAGAAGTTAGGAATGGGGGCTGGGGAGATGGCTCAGTGGTAAAGACACTTGTTTGTAAAGCCTGCCAGTCCTGGGTTCAGTTCCCAGTACCAATGTAAAGCCAGAAGCACAAAAAATGGTGCATGTGTCTGATGTTCATTCGCATTGGCAGGAGGCCCTGGCATATTCTGTCTCAGTCTCCAAAGAAGCTGAGATTGCAGGCCTGCACCACCAGGCTTAGCTCAGAGACCTTTTCTAAGTATAATACCAGTAGATTCTGCCAAAATCAGGCTCCACTTACCTGCAGATATGAAAACACTTTGAGAGTGTGGTTAAGGCTAGGAACTCATCTTGAAACTTCACTGTCTAAAGTGAACAATTATGTACAAAGGGCTGGTGATAGTTAATCTTCATTGCCAACTTGATTGGATATGGAGCTATTTAGGAGAAAAATCCTAGATTAGGTTAACTGAGAGGAAAAGAACCATCCTAACAGCAGGCAGCACCACTTCTTGGGCTGGTTCTCAGACTGAATAAAAAGAACAAGCTGGGCCACCCTGAGACTACATAGTGAACTCCAGGTCAGCCTAGGCTAGAGTGAAACCCTACCTCAAAAAACCAAAAAACAAAACAAAAAACAAACATTAAAACAAAAGAACAAAGCAGCCGGGCCTGGTGGCACACACCTTTAATCCCAGCACTCCACTGGGGAGGCACACGTAGGAGTATCACTGTGAGTTTGAGGCCACCCTGAGACCGAGACTACATAGTGAATTCCAGGTAAGCCTGGACTAGAGTGAAACCCTACATCAAAAAAAAAAAAAAAAAAAAAAAAAAAAAAAGCCGGGCATGGTGGCGCATGTCTTTAATCCCAGCACTCAGGAGGCAGAGGTAGGAGGATCGCCATGAGTTCAAGGCCAGCCTGAGAATACAGAGTGAATTCCAGGTAAGCCTGGACCAGAGTGAGACCCTCCCTTGAAAAACAACAACAACAACAACAAAAAGAAAAAAGAAAAAAAAAGAAAAAACAAAGCAAGCAAGCTGAGAATCAGCATTTATTCCTCTCTGCTTCCAGAATGTGGATGTAATGTGACCAGTTCTGTTTTATGCTACTGTCACCGCACCTTGCCTGCCATGATGAACTGTAACTTTGAAGTATAAGCTGAAATAAATCCATCTTCCCTTAAGTTGTTTCTTCTCAGGTATTTGGTCACAGCAACAAAGAAAAGAATTGATACAGAGCCTTACGTATCAAAGGCAGGTCTATACTGAGGAATAGGGGCTGCAGTGACTTGGAGGCCTCTTCAGCTGGAAAAGGCAAGGGGGTCTGTGATGCTCCTCTGGGAAGAGCAGGTGTGTGATCCTAATGAGGAGGTTCTGAAGAGCCCCCTGTGTACACGAGGGCTGTCATATGAATTTTCCTAGGGATGCCTCCTAAGGTAATGTTTTTTCACCTCAGATAGAGAGGGCACCAACAGACAAAAGAAAGTTTTCCATCTAAGTCCAGCTTGATTAGTCAATGAATGTGTTGGGGTTCCTTATAGGAGCATGAATGACACAAGGGTATCTACACCACCAGAAAATCTCACCCCTGTATGACTGACTCAGGGGCAGCTGTACCACTGAAAAGTCCCAACTGCTACCAATTGTTGGTCTCTTATTTAACTTCAAGGATGGGTGAGGAGCTCATGAGCCTTCCTTCATTCCAAGAATGAAGAGATATTTGCTCAACCATGTTTATAGCTGCTCAATTCACAATAGCTAAGAACTGGAATCAACACAGATGCCCATTGTTTGATGAATGTATAATGAAGATATGGTACATACACACAATGAAATTCTACTCAGAGGTTAGGAAACATGATACAATGAAATTTGTAGGAAAATGGACAGACTTGAGACAGATAATACTAAGTGAACTCACACAAGCACAGAAAGACAAACACCACATGTTCTCCCTCATCTATGGATCCTAAACTGGAACACCTTGAGTTTCTGGCATAACTGACAGGCAACTTGAGGGTCAGATAACAGGGATAGATGTTTGTCGGGGAAGAAGAATGGGAAGATGGAAGAAATACACACAAAACTATATCCAAAAGGACGTCATTCCATAGAATCCTTTCTCCTAGATGGCAGATACAACCTTCAACAGCAATATGCAGGGATTGCCAGGTTAAGAAGGTCCCTGTGGAGGGTGGGATGAAGCCTAACCCTAAAACATTTACTCTAGCTTGTAAATCCCAGTACCAAAAATTGGATACATTCCACATTGAGCTGTTGATTGAAGAAACCTATGAGGTCCCCCAAACAAGACAGGCTTCTGTAAAAGCAGGTGAGTACCCATCTTAAGTAAAAGTTAAGACCCTGTTACTAAAGACACCACATGCTGCTGACACAGAACATCAAGAGTTCTGGATGAAATCTGGAAGGAAGCCAGTTCCCAGATGGTATACTCGTATAGTGTTGGAAAGTGCTACATGAGCTGCTGTGGGGAAATGGCCAACAACCTTGTGTGCTCATAGGGAACACTGCTACACCAAAGCAACCAACCTGACAAGATGGACATGCCTGTGCAATAGTGGTACTCAGCCTAGGTGGGTAACCAACAGCTCTATGATGGGCTAAGAGATCCACTTAGTGGAACCCATAGCTGGGACTGATAAACAAGTCAGAATTCTTAGACCAAACTTATGGACTCCAAGAAGAATCTACCACTAGTCTTTAGCCCAAAGAGTGGCTACAGCCACTGAAATCTTTCTTAATTAATAATGCTTCTCCCATTGAACCTATGCTGACCTCAGTCTTCTTTGGAGAATGTGTTTTTTCTTTTTCAGAAGGCAGCTAGAACCAGGGCCCAGTTGAAATCACAGAGGAATTGGTGAGATGAGCAAGAGTGTTGCTTCAATAGAGAGCCTGTCAACCAGCACCAGGGACATGGAGACAGACACAGAGGCTACTCAAAATGCACTAAAGCAGAAATCCAGAACCTGGTGAGAGCACAACACTAAAGTAGACATAAAACACACTCACCACAGCTCAGAGAATTTTGTGGAAGAGGGGCAGAAAGAATGTAAGAGCCCCCTTTCAGGGACGAAGGAGACGTGGAGGCCAGAGATCAGCGCTGCGAAGGACGTGGGACTCCGCGGACGTCTTGCCCCTGCCCGCCTTCCCGTCTAATAAAGTGGTTTGAGCACAAAAAAAAAAAAGAATGTAAGAGCCACAAAATGGAAATGGAAGAGAATGTCCAGAGGCATTTTTCCTCCCTTACAATGACTGACTGATATGCTCACATCTATAGCTCACAAACCTAGGGGAAATATGAGAAATCCCTCTGAGGAGGGCCCTCAGCAGAATGGGGATAGGGAGGATGGAAATGATGGTACTAGCATATTATGTGTCTGTACAACTTTCTACTTAATAAAAATAAATAAATAAAAAACAGGAAAAGTTGATTAGTACAATAAGGTTCTGTGCTCATTAATGAATTAATGCCATTATTCTGGGAGTGCTTTTGAAATAAAGATGTACCCTTTATCTCATTCTATCACAGTATCAGCTACTTTCTCGTTGCTCTGACCAAATACCTGACAAGCAACTTAGGAAGGAAGAAAGGAAAGAAGGGAGGGAGGGAGGAAGAGATGGAGGGAGAAAGAAAGAAAGGAATGAAGGAAGGAAGGGAGGGTGGGAGGAAGAGATGGAGGTAGGAAGAAAGAAAGAAAGAAAGAAAGAAAGAAAGAAAGAGAGAGAGAGAGAAAGAAAGAGAGAGGGAGGGAGGGAGGAAGAGATGGAGGTAGGAAGGAAGAAAGAAAGAGAGAGAGAGAGGGAGGGAGGGAGGGAGGGAGGGAGGGAGGAAGGAAAGAAGGTAGGAAGGAAGGAAGGGAAGAAAGAAGAGTTTATTTCAGCTTAAATTTTTAGGTTTCCATGCATCGTGGTGTGGAAGCACAGCATCAGAAGCTTGAATCAGCTGGTCACATTTAGTCTATAGTGAAGAAGCAAAGAGAGAGATTAATACTGATGTTCAGCCAGCTTTTTCCTTTCTACTCAGCCCAATTTGATGTGAAAAATTATAAATCACTTACTCTTAAATCTCATATGCAGAAAAAATGGAGCAATGGAAGTCTTAAGCTGAAGATATTTTCACCTACTGACAAAATGAATATAACCATAAAGAAATTATTAAAAATAACACACAAGACATGAACATTAGCCTGTTGTGTTTTATTGCCTCCAGCCCCATCTTGATCTTCTACTGCTGAGAAGATGGGCTTTATTTTTCAATATTGAAGAGCCAACTTCAGATTTTAGTGAAGTAAGCGCAGTTGCTGTATGTGGCTATGCAGCGTGCTCTGAGCCTGGCAGCACGAGTCTTGGCTTTCATGCTGGCTCTGGCTATTTCTTGATCATGTTTTATTGCCTCCTTGTAACAGGATGGATAGGCACGGGGAGTGGTACAATTAATCTTAGTATAAAACTCTAAGACTTTCATTTTACTAGTCTCGACATATGCTCTTGGCCCCCAAAGGAATAGATAAAGTGGGGGATCACTGTTAGGCACCTGCCGATACTTTAGATACAGTTTTTCTACCAGATCGTCAGTGATTAGCTTCCTAATATCTCCAAAAATGTAATGGTCTTTCCTGTCATACACACCCATTTTACTTAGCCCTTCCCAGACTTGCTTTTCGGTGGCACAATTACCATTGATGAATATTATGCCAAGGATGGTTAGCAGCAAGCCTGTACTCAATCCTGTTTCAGCATATGGTCCCAGTTTGTTTGTAACAATGTATGTGCACTTGTCGGGACCCAGTGTCTTCAAATCAAGGCCAAAGATAAACTCCAGGCAGTCAGATACTTTCTTTAGGATCTTAGGGAAGTTCTGTCTTTCAGTTTCGAGTACACATTCCATCAATTCTGACCGTGTAAAGCTTTCCCTCATTTCATATCTGTATAGCAAAAGATGCACTAATAGCAATACAGAATCATTTACAGGCCCTATGGGGAAGTCTTCGGGAGATTTTCGATCGTGAAGAGATCTTTTCTTGTTCTTTCCTTTTTTGTCCCTCCCCTTCTTAGATCTTGTATATGAAGCATCTACAGCTGCGGTGGAGGTGAATGGAGTTCTGTAACCATGAGAGATTTTATACAGTTCGGGAAGTGAGAAATAGCAAACATCCTTGAATTTAGCAAAGGAGGAGGGCTGATATTCATCTTCCTGTGATATAGTGGTCCGGCTAACCACCAGATTTTTGCGGGCCCGAAGGTATCCTTCCTGAGCAAGGTGGTTACTTTTCTGAACTCGATACATAATGACTCAGTTCCTGGTCAGCAGACAAAGTGATCTAGTTACCTGGGGAAGAGGTGAGGAAGTATATGCCTGCCCATTCACACAAGAAATACCACTTTGACTTTTTGAATGGCTCTTGTGCAAATTTAATTTTGTGCCCTATTTAAGAAATCCACAAGGCACTTAGTTTCTGACCTGCCTATCCAGAGTAATCTAATGAAAGTAGAGACAACAAAGTGAAGAAAAGATGAGAACCACAACAACCAAGGCATGTCTTAGGTTGCTACCTCCCACACATTCCATGGGTTCTCTGAGACTAGACAGCAAGGCCTGAAAGGTCCAGACTTTATGGAGGTCCATTTGGCCTTGCTTAAATACATGTTTGTGAGCACAGTCAGTGTGATCATCTGATTTCTGGCAGCTCCTAGGATCCCTCTACTCCATTGTTTTGATGCTAACTCCTCATTCCAATGCCCCTTTCTGCCTCCCAACCTAAAAAAGAGACTGAAAGAGAACCACACCCAAGACAGCGGCAATAGAAGAGCTCTGAGGGGCACCTTCTAGCTTGGGGTAATTAAGGTTCTTATTCTTCACTCAGGGTTCTTACTTTGCCTTCTCACAGAGCTCCACCTTCTACTGATCTGAGATTCCAGGCCCTTGTTTCTTACACTGAAAAGGAAGCAGACAGAGAGAATTCATTCTTACAAATTTGCCTCACATTCCCCTGGACTTCACATCATGTACAGGGTTCTGCGTGCCCCTTTTGATATGGAATGTGTAATTTCCTCAAAACTCAGAAACTTGCCCCATAAGTACACCTATTAAAGCCTAGGGCTCCTCCTCTAGTGGCCTATGACTGGCACTCCTTGAATTCTCCTCAGAATAAATGAGCTGGTGGCTATTTAGGGCCTGCCAGGAACCTATGGGGCTTTTTGACTTTGGGGATGGAAGTCAAAACTTAATTAAGATACTTTTATCACTTCCTCATATAGCCTAGAAATAGCTACTCTGATGACCAAAAGTTAGTGTTATATCCAGCTATTCCTACCTAGGGCCAACCTGGTCTGACACCAAGGGGCAGTCCCCTGCATGAGCCCTTTCATTTTGGGATAATTGATTCTCTCAGGTCTTAGCATCCTCACCTTTACTTCCTTAAGGGTCTCCAGTTCTTCGATCCGTTGGCCTGTGGCATTCACTCTCATTAAATGACAGCTCCTTCTTGAATCTCCAAAGAGGGCATTCAGAGGGAGGTAAATGATGTATGTTTGCCCCTGGCTGACCAGCGATCTTCTGTAGAACTACTGTAGAACCAGAGTATAAGTATGTGAGGCTCCCTGTCACCAGGGTAGCTGGTATCCTGGTGACTCACAAAGGGAGGGATAATGACTCATCCCTTTGCTGACTTAACAATGCCCTCCTCACACACAGCATAGTCTTTCCCTTTCCTGAGAGCCAAGGCTAAAACTACAGCATATTACATTTGGCCCATCTATTATGGGCTTCTCTGGCCTGACCGTAGAATTTGGAGTTCTGTAGGCCCTCATCTTTATAACTGGGAGGCCTGGGGACCTTGCTCTCTGCTCGCTTGATGCCATGTCTGGATTCAATATTGTTACTGCTTTAAATTCTAGGATTTCAAAGAGTGCTATGTCAAAGCAATCCCTGTCCAAGTCCTCCAGGGGTTTATAAAAGTGTGGAACCTTGTTGACCTTTCTTTCTTCTGGTGTACAGTTGTCCTCAAAAAAAAAAAAAAAAAAAAAAAAGAGTTCTACAGAGCTCACAGCAGTGGGAGTACAGTATGGGTGAGGGCTCCTTTCCTGGTAAGAATAGCTCCTCAGTCTGCTCAAGAGTCTGAACTTAGTTGGACCTGTTTGTAAAGGCCCATAAGTCTAGATACTTAGGAAATGAGGATAGCTTAGGAGGGAGATTTTTTTTTTTTTTTTTTGGTTTTTCAAGGTGGGGTCTCACTCTGGTCCAGGCTGACCTGGAATTAACTATGTAGTCTCAGGGTGGCCTCGAACTCATGGCGATCCTCCCACCTCTGCCTCCCGAGTGCTGGGATTAAAGGTGTGCCCCACTACGCCTGGCTAGGAGGAAGATTTTAAGTTCAGTGGGTCCATGAGCTACTTAGTTGAAAGCCAGCCTGTGTGAATTACTGAGACCCTGTTTTTGCAAAAGTAGAGAAATGGGCTGGAAGTGTAGTGGCTTATAATGTATGAGACCTTAAATTCAAGGTTGTGTACTACCATAAAAAGAGAGATAGTCTGAACCTAACACCCAGTCACCCAGGAGACCCTAGACTCAGGGTTTTATATCCTCTGATCTCACTGTAATTGTAAAAATGCCATTGGCTTTCCCAGGGCCTGGGGGCTGAGACATGTCTACAAGGCCTCTTTTCACACACAATACCCACTATCATTTCATTCACCTCTGACAAAGTCTAAGACTCGTGCTAATAATATCAGCTAACTCCCTGGCTGATCCCCTCACATTCTTGAGCACTGATAGTGAAAGTCCAGTGTAAAACTTTCATTTCCCACTACCTGGGAGTATCCAATTTGCCTCCCTACTTGGTCCAAGTAAGTAATCCTCTTCTCAGTATACTTGTTAAGTCCTATAGTTCCCCTCCTTCTTACCCCCCCATTAGGATTCTGTCTGTGCCACCCATGTCTCTTTGAGTCTATGATACAGGAATTTGGTGTTTCTTGCATGTCAATAATGTGGGTGTTCCTTAGACCCTTGTTCTATGAATCTGAAGAATGAAATCCATGGACAATAGGATAAGGTTCGGAAAATTTTTATTATAACTTAAAACTTTAGAAGGAGGGTTAGAGAGATTGCTTAGTGGTTAAGGCACTTGCCTGTGAAGCCTAAGGACCCAAGTTCAATTCCCCAGGACCCACATAAACCAGATGCACAAGGTAGCACATGCATTTGAAGTTCATATGCAGTGGCTGGAGGCCATGTCGTGCCCATTTTCTCCCTCCCTTTCTATATTCCTCTCTCTCTCTCTCAAATAAATTTAAAAATATGTTTTAAAGAAAGAAAAATCTTTTGAAGGAAAAAGGGCAGCTGGGGATATAAGCTTAGAACATAAGAGAAGGAAGCAAGGGGGAACTTTTGCCCAGCAAGACAAGAGTGAGTATTGAGAAGCTCCATGAGGGAAGAAGGCATAGCTCTTGCCTAGAGGGGGTTAGATGATCCCACCTCAAGGCTTTGGTAATCCCACCTCGAGACTCAGATCTGTTTATTTATTTTTTTAATGGGGAGTAGATATGACAGGAGGAAGGCCAGGCTTCAAGTTTTTGGTAAGCCCCATGGATAGGTGGCTGGTTTAGCCAGTTTACTGGAGTGAGGGCCAGGATTTTTTTTTTTTTTTTTTTTTTTTTGGTTTTACTCTAGCCCAGGCTGACCTGGAATTCACTCTGGACTCTCAGGGTGGCCTCAAACTCTCTTGGCAATTCTCCTACCTCTGCCTCCCCAGTGTTGGGATTAAAGGCATGCCCCACCACTTGGCAGGGCCAGGAATTTTGAAATTCTGTAGGAAGGGAGTAGAAGAACTCCCTATGGGGACAGAGATAAGGAAAATTCAGATCCTTCTGATGTTACTGACCTGTAGTGCAGTGTAATGCCCTAGATTTTCTCCTACTTGCCCAAGGACAATTCCTGCACTTGGCCAGAAGTCTATTCACTTTGGGGGCAGTCAATCCTAAACTGTTTAACCAATTTTAGTCACCTATCTTCTCCAATGACCTCCTTGCCCATCTGTGAAAATTATATGCATTAGTTGCAGGTAAACTTTTTTTGCAGGTGTTCAGTTAGAGACACAGGAACTAAGTAACATGGGTGCCCCTGTCCTGCCAAAAATGGAACTCCAGTCTAATTTAGTCTCACACAAGATGGCTAGACCCAACTGCTATTTTCTGGTTCTTCCTCAACTTTTTGTAAGCTTAGCACCTGTGGATGGGCCCTTCCTGAGTCAGTGTTCCTCCTGAGCCCCCAAACCCATCAAAATCTTTCATATACACTTGGACTTGGCAATAAGGCTCATTCTAATTGAAGGACTAATGAATAGAAGGACTTGATACAAGATTCCACGTGAGATATTTCCGGGTTCCCTACTCCTCCAAAGGGAAATTCCTCTTGCCTTGGGAACTTTCTTCCTACCTTATTCTTATTCTCTCTTAACAAACTTTTGTTGTTGTTGTTGTTGTTGTCGTTTTGAGGTAGGGACACTCTAGTTCAAACTGACCTGGAATTCACTATGTAGTCTCAGGGTGGCCTTGAACTCATGGTGATCCTATTCCCTCTGCCTCCCAAGTGCTGGGATTAAAGGCGTGCGCCACCACGCCCGGCTTTAATAAACTTTTCAAGATTTACCATTCTCTGTGTGTCTGCATTTCTCAATTTTTAGCTAAATGTAGATGAAGATTCAAGACTTGTGGATTCTAAGGTCACTCAGATTTCAGAACTTTTTCCCACAACATACTAGTTTTAATTGTTAGTTAGGACTGGATCCCAAGATGGAGTCGCTGTGGATGACAAAATGGCAATGAGAAGAGGTCTTACAGGAAAATACAAGAACCAAGCTGGCTACTTTCCTCAGAAACCATCCCAACCATTATTTCTCCTGGCCCCTAGGCCACAGTTTTCTGTTTACCTTATCTCAGGACCCTGTGTTTTGATGATACACCCTAACTGCCTGACTATAATCTTGGGATTAACAGAAAAATTCCCCTAAAGAAATCCCCCTACCCAACTTCACACAGAAGCCTCACATTCCCCTATCCCCCACCCCAGCAGATGAGCCTTATAAAACCTAACCTTCACTAACCCATGGTGCTGTGCTCTTCTCTCATGAGACGGCCTGCCGGCTTATGTCTTTCTCAAATCTTTATTTTGCTTCAGAGCAGTCTTTCGTGGTCTGGTCATTCTTGAACCTTACAGTAACCCTGGGGGAGGGGAGGGAAATATCATGTGTTTTTTTGTATGTAAGTATAGAAGTTGTCAATAAAAAAATAATAATTAAAAAAATAAATAAATAGCACAGAGTTTGAAAAAAAAGAATTGTAAAGTAGCTGTCTGTGTATGCCATCTCCTTAAGCTTCACTGTGTTCCTATCATTCTGTGGTCATTTGTTTGTCACCTATGGCACACCTGGCCTCAACTCTGTGGCCCAAGAATTCTTTCCCAAAGACATTCCTTTAGTATCCTCACTGAGGAGTGCCTGAAACAAAAATTGAGAGAAACTCAATTGTATAGGGGAGGACTTCTTATTTAGAAAGGATTTCTTACAATGGGAAGTAATATCTTTGTTGTTCCTATGAGCATTAAAGCTGCTTTTAGAGCTGCTTTTGGCTCTGCTGCTAATTTTGCTTGTAGATATGCTAATGGTGTTCACATATTAATACCTGAAATTCCAGCCATTGTTCTCACCTGTCTTCTCCATAAATCTGAATAATCTGTGGCTATTTATTTATTTATTTTTGGTTTTTCGAGGTAGGGTCTCACTCTAGCCCAGGCTGCCCTGGAACTCACTCTGTAGTCTCAGGGTGCCTCAAACTCACAGTGATCCTCCTACCTCTGCCTCCCGAGTTCTGGGGTTAAAGGCGTCACCACCACACCTGGCTTTTTAACCTATAGCTTTTTAATTGCTGTGTTCTCCCTGAGTCTGAGAAATCGGCAGCTATTAAGATGCTAGTTTTTTTTTTTTTAATGTATTTTTATCCTCTCAGCTCAAATGCCAAAGGCTTATTGCCTGTATAGGCTGTAGTTGCCAAACACAATATGGTGGCAACCATATGGGCTACAAATGAGAGGGAGTCAGTTAGCTTTATTAGGCAGATAGGATGACTGAGACTCTAAAAATAAATAGTAGGAGTGTCCTTGGGCTTTTCTAGAGATCAGAAAGAAATCTGGCTTCTCCTTATCTCTTGCCTAAAGGAGTTCCCTAGATTTGTTTTTCCAGAAACAATCTGAGCTCCTCCTGTGAAGGATGTCCCTTTTCCTAGAATTTAAGTCTAATCCTGACATTGCGATGCGTCAAGTTCAGCCCCAGAACTTGGTGTCATGGCTAGCCTCTTTCTGAAACAGTCTCTAGCCAACACCAGTCAGTTGTCTCTCTGGCTCACCTGAGCCAGAAGATAAAGCCCAGTACAATAAGGTTATAAATAGGTTTATGAGGGGAGGCCAAGCTCTCTGGTCTGACTGACCACTCCTGACCCTCCAGGTTCTGGTGATTTCCCCCTCGTCTTGGCCTTGCTGGGCTGAGCTGAGTGGAGAACTCTATCTGATACTCCCACGTGGGCTCTTTACTTTCTTCCTGTTCTAACTCTCTTTTTACAGTTTGTTGAGGCCCACCACATGTGCTTTTGGACCACATGGGTGTATTCATTTTCCTTCCCTTGGTTCTGCACTTCCCTCAGTAAATATAATTAATAATTATTCTTCTCAGTCTTATTTTATCTAATTCTTTGTTTAGAAGTAGACACAGACCTAGGGTTTGGGGTTCAGTGACTTTATTCCTGAATCCCTAACATCCTATTTCATAACCACATGAGCTAATCAAAATGGAATGACCACATGGGCTAATAGCCCAGACCTGAGAGTGGCCTAATGCTGATCTGACTTACGAAGGATACTCCTTAGCGCAGGTTGTCCCAAAGTTCCAAGCAGTTGCTTGCCTCTTTCATATTAAGAGAAAGGGCAGAACAAAATAAGTTTTACTTTTTCGCTTTCTGTGTTATTTTGAGTTTTCTCCATGGGTGCAGGCTCAAAAGGGACACACTAGCCAAGGAACCTGTCGTGGTTAAGTTTGTGTCAACTTGATCTGTTTAGGAATCCACAGACATTCCTCATAAATGGATCTCGGAGGTTGCTTCTAGGAAGGATTAACTAAAGGAAGAATCCTTCCCCCAGGGTGAGCCTTTCCCCCAGAGTGGGCGACCCCTTTCGGAGGAGGGGGCTGGTTTATCTAAAGAAGCTCTGGGAAGGAAAGTATCCCCTCCTCCCTGGTGCTGCTCTGCTTGGTGCTTGCTGCTTAGTGCTCCCTGCTTGCTGCTTTCCAGTGTGGACTGAAGAGCAGCGTCTCTCCAGGACGCCTCCAGGCCTTCAGTGCCAGATTAGGACTGCTGAGGCCTCCAGCCTAGTGGACTGAGCAGCTACCAGGTTCCTTGACTCTCTGGCCTGCAACCTGCTATTGTTGGACTGTTGTAAGCTAATCCAATAAATTCCATTTTAAAATACAATTCATTAGTTAGTCGGGCGTAGTGGTGCACGCCTTTAATCCCATCACTCGGGAGGCAGAGGTAGGAGGATCGCCGTGAGTTCAAGGCCACCCTGAGATTACATAGTGAATTCCAGGTCAGCCTGGGCCAGAGTGAGATCCTACCTCGAAAAACCAAAAAAAAAAAAAAATACAATTCATTCTATTGGTTCTGTTCCTCTAGAGAACCCTGACTAATACAGAACCTGACCTCTCCTTCCTCCAATCCATATGTGCTCTCTCTGACTGTCCTCTGTCTGTAGTCACTTAGTTCAGACCTGGGTGGTGCCCAGATGCCCTGGCCTGACAAAATACAGCTTGTGGAAGAACTATCCAAGAGGGAGGCCACATGTACTCTACTCCGTACAGTCATGCAGACAGCTGGAGCAGGCACCACAGCCTGAGGATATGGAGAGCACTGCTGATGCCTAGTTTGTCCAGAAGATGTAAATTCTTTCTGTTAAATGTAGAAATTCTAGGTTAAGGATTGCTTAATGCTATGTCAGTTTAAAAGTTCATGATAATAAAGCTCCAAGATTCTTACAAGACTTTGGAGACTCTGTGTGTGTGTGTGTGTGTGTGTGTGTGTGTGTGTGTGTGTGCGTGTAATAGTTCATGACTTATGTTCATGACTTAAAATGTATTCCAGGTAAATTCTATAGAGTTTTGAGAATAATAGTGTTCCAAAGCTAACCGATGGTAAAATCTGTATGTATATATTAGGTAAACATTTTAAGTCAAATCTTGCCATTTTCCTTGGCTAGTATTAAAGATAAGATCTTCTTGGTGACATAAAATGATAGAAAGATTTTTTTTTACTAATAAATGATAAGCTCTCTATAATATTTTATAAGAATTGAAAAAATTAAAAGGCCAAATATAATAAAGAAAGGTTTTATTAGATGGTTCCCTGTGGTTTTATACACATAGGTTAGTTAGAAGGTTTAGGTATATTTAAGAAATTCTGAGCAAGTTATACACAGATTAGAAAGCTTAAGCATTTTGTGAAAATTCTGAGTAAGATGCACAAATGTTATAAAGCTTAGAGCCTTGTATGTATGAGATACATGAAAGAAAAAAGAATTTAAACAGTGACATTGTTTTAAAAATGAACCTTTTAATATGTTAAGGCCAATGCAGTCTGGATTCAGCCTCTTTACAGATAGGTCTAAGCAAGTAAAACACGGGTAAAACAGTGTAACTCTCATTCATGTCTTCTTTTGTCTGGTACCTCTTTAGACACTATATTTATTCTGTGCTTGGGTATGAGCCCTAGACCAGGACAAAGGAAATTCTAAGACAGTATAAAAGTGCCAGCTACAAGCAACCCTGGACAGTCTGATTATGGCTTTTTTCTCCTTGGTCTCTGGTAATTGTGAAGAATGTACCAGTACATCAAATTCTGAGGGATGTTTTGAGAAATACAGGGATAATAAAAGGTATTCTACATCACTCCTCTTTTTTTTTTTTTCAATATGGTAGCAAGAACAAGCCCTCGGCCCACAGACACACCACTGGAGTACATCCTAAGAAATTGGGATTCCTTTAGTGCTCAAAGCCTAAAGAAAACGAATCTTTCTTTGATCCACTGTTTGTCCTACAGATTATAAGACACTGACCATTTGCCATCTCTCCTAGTTCTCCAGGAAGACAAATGCCTTTGTGTTCAAGACTGCAGTTAAGGTCAAAATGCTAAGATGCTTGGTTTTCTGTTCTGTCAACTTCTTACAGCAATGGACGTTATATTAATAGACAGTCATGTGTTGTTTAAATATTTAAATATTTTTAAAAGCCCTGCGTAGTGCACACACCTTTAATCCCAGAACTCGGAAGGCAGAGGTAGGAGGATAGCCGTGAGTTCAAGGCCACCCTGAAACTACAGAATAGATCCAGGTCAGCCTGAGCTAGAGACCATAACTCGAAAAAAAAAAAAAACCACGTTAAAAAAAGACAAGACTCTGGGATGAATAAGAGCTCTCCTATCTCAAACACTAAACAGATCAGATTTAATTTAACTCATGTGTTCACAAAGACCATTCTCCTGGGACAGGATGGCCCCGTGGGTCTATGACAAGAGAAAGGAAAAAATCCAACTGTTCAAGGATTTAATATAAAGTCTCTTCTCTTTCTTGATTTTGGTTACTTAAAAGGTAGATCTTTGGTCACTATAGTCCTATTATATCTTGTTAGAATATATTTCTCAGATTTTTGTTAGAAAGATAAAATGAGTAATAATAGCTTTTTTTTTTTTTTTTTTTTTTTTTGAGGTAGGGTTTCACTCTAGTCCAGGCTGACCTGCAATTCACTCTGTAGTCTCAGGGTGGCTTCAAACTCACGGCAATGCTCCTACCTCTGCCTCCTGAGTGCTGGGATTAAAGGCATGCGCCACCATGCCCAGCAATAATAGCTCTTTTAAATTGCAATTGACAATCAGGTTATTAAAGGCCCACAGCAAGTTACAGTGTTATAGTTCACAATATATATAGTGCTTTGAATCAGATGTTAACCATAAACTCATGAGTTCTTAATATTTGGTCCCCAGCTGGTGGCAATTGGGTAGGTGGGGCCCTGCTGGAAGTGCGGGAAGTTTTGCCGCAGGCGGGCTTTGGAGTGTTTTAGTCAGCTTTCCCTTATCAGAGTTGGCTCACTCTGTTGCTGTTGTTTTCCACCTGCTGAAACTATTTGATATCTTATCAAAGCTTTGTCCATTTCATTAGTCACGGGTAAGGCATAAAATTGATTTATGTTAAACAAAACACCTCTAATGTACATCATATCAGTTGCCATAGGTTTCTGTTTCAAGATTACGTAAAGAACAATAGAAGTGTTGTAAAAACCAAGAAATTTTTAAGACCAGATTCTGCTCTATTTTATTAAGTTTTGAAATCAAACAGTTTTACTCAAGATTTTATTTAAATAACTGTGTGCCAGGTGTGGTGGTGCATACCTTTAATTCCAGTACTCAGGGGGCAGAGGTAGTAGGATCACCATGGGTTCCAGGCCACCCTGAGACTACATAGTGAATTCCAGGTCAGCCAGGGCCAGAGTGAGACTCTACCTTAAAAAAAAAAAGATTGTCTCAGTTCTGTTATTTCAAGCTACTATTGCTTAAAAGTAAATAAGGCACTTGCCTGCAAAGCCAAAGAACCAAGGGGCAATACCCAGGACCCATGTGAGCTACATGCACAAGGTGGCACATGTGTCTGGAATTTGTTTGCAACAGCTAGAAGCCTTGGTGTTGCCATTCTCTCTCTCTCTTCTACATCAAATAAATAAAAAAAGAAAGTATTTTGAAAAGTAAATCAATAAACTAACTCTCAAGACATGATATCTCATGCTCCAGAATATGAACTCATACTCAGGCAATGGTTTTCAATAGTCTTCTGACATCTACTGTGCCTGAAGTCAAATAAATAATGAAAAAAATAAGAAATTTAAATATATATATAAATGAAAAAATAACAACAGATTGAATGGAGAAGTATCATGTACTGATCCATAATGCTGTTCTTGGTAACCTTGGGCTATCAGTACCAGTCATGGGGTACCACCCAATCAGTGGTTGGTTAGGGAAGCCTCCAACCCCACTCCCCCAATAACATAAGCTATTGCCATGGCTCTTGCTTACCCAGCAGAACTGAAAATTAAGATCATTTGTTGAAGACACCATACTCACTGAGTGAGGGACGTAGATAAATCAATTTGGAGCTGAGGCAGAAACTTCCTGATGGCTAGCTTGTGTAGTGGCTGAAGGTGCAATCCACACTCCTGGGGAGAGAAGTCATTAACAATGCCAAGCAGCAGTAAATCCTGCATTCTACAATACTGAGCCACCAGGCAAGCCATGTCCTCCAGAGCAATAGTGGCATGAAGGTAAGGGGGGAAGGGTGACTAAAATCTTTATCATTGTATTTGAGGCCTGCTCTACAGGTGGTAATACATATATACTTATTACTGAAAGTCATGTCCAAAGGAAATGACTGGGGAGAAAAGAGGCACAAGGGCCTCTATTCTAAATGAATGTGTTGTCAAACTGCTCCCTCAATATTTATTTTATGTCCACGGATCAGTTCTGTGAAGATCCAAAGAGTTTTTGATTTAGTTAATTAAGTTATTCTATTGTTGTTGTTATTTTAATTTGGCCATGGGAGGCAGTTAATGAAGAAACTCATAACTAATCAAGTGCTGAAAATAAGTGACTGATGAGGGCTATGCTATCAATGAGACATACACATAATCCTCTTCAGGGATCAGGGACTATCATAGAAGATGAGACTGGAAAGTTATTAAGAGCTGAGAAGGGAGAAGAGCACTGTGGAATTCTGGTGTATAGACATGACAAGGCTCCAGTTGTCATTACCTAGACAAGACCTACACATGATGAGGCCAGCCAACATACTGTTATAGATAGGGGGGAAACGCAAGAGGCTACTCCCCTCCCTAATGAGGTAATGGCAGTTAAAGGTGTCTGGGGAAAGGGAGTCGTTTTCTTTCTTTCTTTCTTTCTTTCTTTCTTTCTTTCTTTCTTTCTTTCTTTCTTTCTTTCTTTCTTTCTCTGTCTGTCTGTCTGTCTGTCTGTCTTTTTTTCCGAGGTAGGGTCTCACTCTAGCTCAGGCTGACCTGGAATTCACTATGTAATCTCAGGGTGGCCTCGAACTCTCAGCCATCCTCCTACCTCTGCCTCCCGAGTGCTGGGATTAAAGGTGTGCATCACCATTCCCAGCTGAAAGGGAGTCATTTTCTACCATGGCATATCCACTAGTAAGAGACTTAGAGATATAAGTGAGATAATATAGGGTACATAAGATCAAAATGTACTTCATATGTATGAAAAGGCCATAAAAAAGCACATAAAAAAACCAAAAATGAAAAAAGTTTATTTTAAAAAAGACTAGGGAGGCCTCAGAATAGCATCTGTTCCCTTGGAACCCCTATCAGAATGACAGAATGTATATGACTGAGTTTCTTTATCATTACTTCTCACCGCAACTGCTGGATATTGCCCCCTTGGCAGACTTTAGGCCTATACCACTCTCACCAAGACACATATAGTATCCTGCTATTACAAATATGCAGTGTATCTGTGTATTTTGGGGAGGGGTGTTCGACCAAATAATGGATCTGTCCAGGGCTTCACAAGACTATGCAAAGAAGCAGAGCCTGCCTCTCAGCCAATAGCCACAGAATAGCCATTATTGACTCCCTCTAGTGACCTGCAGCAACTGCCCCATCAGACCAAAGGCCTCATGCCCCTGTCACCACCAAGAATAAAATGAGAATATGCTAACCAAACAACTTATAAGGAGACAAGAGATCATAGCTCTAAGAGTACTCTTTGTCTTGAGAAAGTGTCCTCAGACTGCTCAACTTTCTGAACTTAGCTGGGGCCTGTTGGTACGGGCTTATAATCTCAGCTACTTGGCATGCCAAGGTAGGAGGGAAATGGCAAGTTCAGTGGCACCCTGTGCTCAAGTGTGAGGTCATGCTTTAAAAAGACCCTGTCTAAAAATCAAAAGGAGAGAAAAGTGCTGGTGATGTGGTTCTCTGCTTATCTAGCATACACGAGGCTCTAAAGTCAAGCTCTATTATCACTTCAAAAAGATTTTGAACTTAACACCTAGTCACCCAGAGGCCTTCTCCCTCTATTCACTTGAATTGTGTAGCCCTCGTCTCGAGTTTGTATACGCTTCACTGTCACTGGAAATTTAAGCAACACCAATGGCTGCCCCAGGGCTCAGGGCAAGGACGGGTCTGCAAGGTGTCTGTTCTTCTGGGGAGAGTTTTCTACAGCACTCACACAGCCATTCCATTCATCTGTGGCAGGGCTTAAGTCGCCTGCTAATAAACAGAGCAGACCCCTGAGCTGAGGACTTCACCTTCAGCAAGAGTTAGGAGTGCAAGTACAGTCCAGTGTAACATTTTATTTTATTTTTATTTTTATTTTATTTATTTATTTATTTTTGGTTTTTCGAGGTAGGGTCTCACGCTAGTCCAGGCTGACCTGGAATTCACTATTTAGTCTCAGGGTGGCCTTGAACTCATGGCGATCCTACTACCTCTGCCTCCCGAGTGCTGGGATTAAAGGCGTGCGCCACCACGCCTGGCTTCCAGTGTAACATTTTAAATCCTTACCATTCCCTGGAATCTTCAAGTTATCACCCTAAGAGTTTGCAAGTCCCGGCCTCTCTTCTACCCCATATCCTTCAAATATCCGTTTCTGCAACTTCACGATCCATGCATACAGCAGTAGCGGTCTCTCAGTGCACCCGTGTACCCACCCCCTCCTGGGAATCACCAAGCCCCACCCTGCCCTGGGTGCCCTTGCTGGCTACCAGGTCATCCTCTCCAACCAGGCTTCCTGGTTCTTGCTTTAGTGGGAGAAATCTGTGATAGGGGAGAGCAAACTGCTGCAAAGGAGTCCTGGTGGAGGACCGTAATTCCAGCACTCTGGAAGCGGAGTCAGGAAAATGGCGACTTCAAATGCCAGCTTTGACCAGACCTTGTATTAAAAGAGCAACAACAAGCTGGGCGTGGTGGCGCACGCCTTTAATCCCAGCACTCGGGAGGCAGAGGTAGAGGATTGCCGAGAGTTCGAGGCCACCCTGAGACTACATAGTGAATTCCAGGTCAGCCTGGGCCAGAGTGAGACCCTACCTCGAAAAAACCAAAAAAAAAAAAAAAAAAAAAAGCAACAACAAATAACCATAAACACACATAAAAAATATCAAAATTTTGTTTCTCCTCGCATTGACACGGCAGAGGTAGGAAGATCGCTGTGAGTTTGAGGCCAACCTGAGACTACATAGTGAATTCCAGGTCAGCCTGGGCTGGGGCAAGACCCTACTTTGTAAACCAGCAAAAACACTTTGCTTCTTGGAGCTTGGGTTTGTTTTAGTTTAGTTGTGGAGAGCCTCTCTAGCATATGTGAGGTCTCCAGCATCACAAAAATTCAACCAAGCCCCAAGTTCCTAATAATGTCTTCTGGAGTCTGAAAATGTTTTTAATTATAACAAGCCCATCCAGAGTCTGCAGAGGTGGAATCAGAAGGCCCTTTGTAAAGGGACCCCTGACAGGAGGCTTCAAGGCTGATGTTAAGAGGGGGTGGAGCTGTACAGCCAACTCTGTTTGTGGTGTGAGGGGTCCTTCAAACCATCCTGGATATCCTTACCTCAAGGTGGGGAATCCCCCAACCTCTGCTAGCTAAATGATTACCACTCATACAACAAAGCCATTTTTTCCTCGGTATCCTGATGCAGAGGTCAGTGGGCAGCACATGGGAACATCTGGGTACTATGGCCTGTCGATTTTCAAGGCTACCAAGAAGATTGGACAATGTGGCCTATAAT
Source organism: Orientallactaga sibirica (assembly GCA_036365145.1). Classification (NCBI taxonomy): domain Eukaryota; kingdom Metazoa; phylum Chordata; class Mammalia; order Rodentia; family Dipodidae; genus Orientallactaga; species Orientallactaga sibirica. Next base: position 8,161,666 of record JAEOAD010000840.1, read on the forward strand.
TCTGTGGTGCTCCCATCTGTTCTGTAGTGAACTTAACATAAATCCGCTTTTCGGAGGGAGAGTCATGTTTTGGTTTGGTGCATTGACTAATGGCTCTGGAGGGGCAAAACACACCTTACTATAACCCTACATCTTTCCACTTTTAGCTCTCACAGATAATGAGGTTATGTCTCAGATGGAGAGGATGCTATCCCAGGTCGGTGGCCCAAGGCAGCTTGTGAGTTATCAGAGAAAATGTAGTCATCTTGAGATCTCCATCAACACATTTAGTTTTGGGGGGACCTTTTATTATAAAAGATCTATTTCTCCACAGCAGATGAATATTTACATCTTTGCAATTTTTATGTGATTGATGGGGAATTGGACCAGGGCCAGCGGTCTTTGCAAGCAAAGGCCTTTAGTCACCTTTAGCCACCTTTATGACCTTTGCCATCTCCCTAGCCCCTATTCTTTCTTTCTTTGAAAGTTAAGTTGACTTTGGCCTTCTACAGGTTCGTGCCTGTATTTCTCTTTTCAAACAATCACAGTACATTTTGTACCTCAATTTATGTTAGCTGAGGGGAAGGAGACATTTTGTAGATGCTGTCTTTTAGAATTTAGAATACCAGTATGAAAAGAGATGAGTCATTAAGAGATTAGGGAAATGATTAGAGAAGGAATGGAAGATGGGCTTTCTCCTGTTTTGCTTACATTGCATATCAAAGCAGATTAAAAGGGAAACTGAAGGCTGGGAGATGGCTCAGTGGATAAAACAATTGCCACTCAAGCCTTAGAACCACAGGCACCACATACAAAGCCCAGATCTATGGCTTTATCAAACATTGCATTATACTCTTTTGAAATATTTTTATTAATTTATTTGGGAGAGACAGAGAAAGAGAATAGGTGCGCCAGGGCCTCTGGCCCCTGCAAACGAACTCCAGACGCATGTGCCACCTTGTGCATCTGGCTTACGTGGGTCCTGGGGACTCAAATCTAGGTCCTTTGGCTTTGCAGGCAAGTGCCTTAACCACTAAGCCATCTCCCCAGCCTGCACCATACTCTTACTAGTAAATTCACTTCAAGTTTGAGCCTAAAATTTGATATTATATATGTGTATGTTCTAAGTATGAGTGCATTGCCAATAAGCCTTTTCATTTAAATTTAGTGAGCTATACACCATCTTTCAGAACTCAATTATGTATTCAAATCATCTGTGGCCTATTCCTTGGCTTTTGTAAAATGATGGTAATATTTTCACACATATACAAAGCTAAAAAATCACTCTGTGGCAGGTCGTTGTAATCATTTATGGGGAAGAAGGGAGGTGGAGACAGGAAAATACCCTGGAAGCTAACAGGGTAACAAGCCTGGTACAAACAACACGTGAACAACACGAGTCGCCGTTTCAAAGGAAGTGGTATTCCTTTGCAGTGTCAAGAGACCCTCGTGTGTGTGTGTGTGTGTGTGTGTCTGACTGTGTATGGGGGGGTGCGCATGCACGTGCCTGTGCCTGTGCATGCATGTGTATATGACAGCAAAGCAGAAGTGAGACTAGGAGAGTATTTGGGGCAGGTTCCAGGAAGAAGGGGGATGGCGAGAAGAAGGTTAAATATGAAACAAAGTACAGTGATATACATGGATGAAAGTGTCATTATGAAACTCATTATTTTGTGTGGTATCAAAAAAAATTAAAAATGGGTCTGGAGAGATGGCTTAGAGGTTAAGGCACATGCCTGTGAAACCTAAGGACCCAGGTTCGATTCTCCAAGTCCCACGTAAGGTAGATCCACATGGTAGCACATGCATCTGGAGTTCATTTACAGTGGCTAGAGGCCCTGGCATGCCTATTCTCACTCTCTTTCTCTCTCTCCCTTCCTCTCTCTGTCTCTAATAAATAAATAAATAAATAATTTAAAATCTAAAAAAATTAAAAAATAATAATGTACTGTTCACATGCACATTCCATTATACATGGTGATTTTACGTGCTATTAATTTTTTGTTTGTTTTTTTGAGGTAGGGTCTCACTCTAGCTCAGGCTGACCTGGAATTCACTATGTAGTCTCAGGGTGGCCTTGAACTAATGGTGATCCTCCTACCTGTGCCTCCCAAGTGCTGGGATTAAAGGTATGTACCACTATGCCCAGCTCTATTAAAAATTTTTAAAGGGACAAAATGTCAACAAATGTAATTTTAGAATACTATAAGGTAACACCAACATATTTGTAACATTAAAAGGAAACACTTCTCAAATATATAGTATTCAGACTTTAGTGTAAATTGTGAAATTTTTAAAAAGCAGAGGAAGGACTGGTGAGATGGCTTAGTGGTTAAGGCAATTGCCTGTGAAGCCTGAGGACGCAGGTTCAATTCCCCAGTACCCATGTAAGCCAGATGTACAAATTGGCACATGTGGCTGGAGTTTGTTTGCAGTGGTTGGGGGCCCTGGCTCATCCATCCTCTCTCTTTATTTCTCTTTCTCTCTGTCAAATAAACATATAAAATATTTTTAAAAGAGGAAAAGGAAGTGGAAGGTGAGAACTGACAACCAAAAGTTGTCCTCCAACATCCACACAACAAGCCATGTCATGTATGTGCCCTCAAAACACAACAAACTCACGCCAAAAAGAGGGCAAGCCCATGGGGATGACTATCTCTCATATAGCCTCTAAATATGAGGAAAACATCTAAAATCCCTATTTTTACCCATTCTGTAATGCCTTATTGCCAGTTCTATGTCTTCTTTAGAGAGATGTCGACTCATCTATGTGGCAATTTTCACTCAGGCTTTGATATTGTTGTCAAGCTTTTGAAGGGCCTTATATGTTCTGGGTAGCATATCCTTATCAGATGCATACATTATACATTTGATTCCATACTGTAGGCTTTTTGCACTCTATGGAATGTTTGCTTTGATGTAAAGAAGCCTTTTGATTTAATTCAATTCCATTCATCTCTTTTTCCTTTCATTTCTTGTGCTCTTGGCCCATGTGCCATACCTTCAGCGGAGGCAGCTCATTTATGTGCTTGCCTACAGTGGCTGGATTGGAATGTCAGATGTCCCACTCCATCACTCTTCCCAGGTCCTGTTTTGAGCTGGAGTCTCTTTACTGATTCTGAAGCTTGTGGGGCTCTGGTAATTAGTGGGTCACTGCTCCCCTGAAGGACTGGGGTTACAGTTCACGAGGCCATGCTCAGCTATTTAAGTGGCACCTGGAGATTCAAACTCTGGTGGTCTCAGAACCCCTCAGGCCCTCATACTTGTGCATGAAATACCCTTAACTGCTGAGCCACCAAAACCGTCCCCAAAGCTGCTTTTTGTTTAAAATAATCTGAAGCATTCCCCCATCAGTTTTCTTATAGTAATTTCATAGACTAAGGCCACATATTTAAATCTTAAATGTATTTCAAGTTGCATTTTATAACTGGTGAGAGGTACAGGTATAGCTACATTTTTTACATGTGTGTATTCCATTTTCCTAACCCCATTTATTGAAACCTGTCCTTTAGTCGATACAGGTTCTTAGTGTTACTGGCAGTCTCAACTTATGAACAGCTTCTTCACATCTTACTCAAAGAATTGAAGAGAGTTGCACACAAGTAGCTATACATAAAGACACTTTATTATGAGCAAAAAATAGTAAAGGGCAGCAGGTGACTTGAGTACAGAGATTTCAAGGGTACCAGGAAGCGGCCTAGGGCTTCTCTTTATAGGATTTTTAGGCGAGGATGGATCAATTGCTAGGGGTATATTTTGGGTCATAGAGTTTGATTGACAGATTTAGGCTAAGTAACATTTTCTCTATGCCTTTGTCCCTTCCCATAGTGCTTGTGATTTAATCATATGTATGCCCAGTTATGAGAGAAAGAGGGAAGGAATGGGCATGCCAGGGCCTCCAGCTGCTGTAAACGAACTTCAGATGTGTAAGCCCCCTTGTACATTTATTTGGCTTACGGTTGTCCTGGGGAATTGAACCTGTGTCCTTTGGCTTTTCAGGCAAATGCCTTAACCACTAAGCCATCTCTCCAGACCTGATTCTTGATTTTTAATATTTTATTTATTTATTTGCAAGGTGAGAGAGAGAAAGGATGGTCATTCCAGGAATTCCTGCCATTGAAAACCAACTCTAGATGCATGTGCCACATTGTGTATCTGGGCTTTATGTGGGTACTGGGGAATCAAGCCCAAGTTAGCAGGCTTTGAGAGCAAGTGTCTTTAACTGCTGACCCATACCCCCAGCTCCAGCTTCTTAAAATATTTATGAATGAGCCGGGTGTGGTGGCACACGCCTTTAATCCCAGCACTTGGGAGGCAGAGGTAGGAGGATCGCCGTGAGTTCAAGGCCACCCTGAGACTACATAGTTAATTCCAGGTCAGCCTGGGCCAGAGTGAGACCCTACCTCGGAAAAAAAAAAAAAAAAAAATTATGAATGAATCAGAGGCCAGAAAGAAAGATTTAGTCTATGTAGTTCATTAGACAGAATTAAAGTTGTGTATAAAGTATTGTAAGAGCTTAAGCTCACACATGAGACCATGAGGCAATCTCATTGTTTGCGTGTGAGGAAGCAGATTCTGGTGGTACTGGGGCATGAGTTGGAGACAGAGAGGTCTGAAGAGAAAGGATCACTGATGGAAATGAGAATCACACAGGAGATTCTGTCATGGCCCAGAAGGCCATTGAAACCTAAAGAAGTAGCAGAAGTAGGTTGGATTCTCCTCTCTATTCATCTGTACATACCCTGCTGGTGACTGCCCCTCATTCACAGGATGTGGTCACAAGCTAACTTGTAATGTACTTGTAGATTCAGCCACTTGATGCACAGGGTAGATCAGGGCAGGGGAGGAAAGGAAATCTTCTTTTATGTATGAAAGACCATTAAATAGAATAATCTATTCAAAGCAGTAGACATAACGTTTTTGTCTAGCATAATATCATATTTTCCAATCTGTAGAAGGCTGCAGATAATTAGAATAAAAATGACAAACTGTCAGTACTTGCAGGGGTAAGAGTGGTAAAATATTTAAGAATCACATGAAATATCATCAAAGAATTAATATTTATAACATATAAGGAATGTTCTATATTATGCTATATCCAAGGAAAAAAATAGCCAAGTGCTCTGAACAGGTACGTCTCAAAAGAAGATATACATGTACATATAGACAACACATACACCAAAAATGTTCAGTACCATGGGCCATCAGGAAAACTAATCAAAAACTACAATGAGACACTCTGAGCCCAATTTAAATTGCTATAAAAAATCGCCGGGCGTGGTGGCGCACGCCTTTAATCCCAGCACTCGGGAGGCAGAGGTAGGAGGATTGCCATGTGTTTGAGGCCACCCTGAGACTACATAGTTAATTCCAGGTCAGCCTGGACCAGAGTGAGACCCTGCCTCGAAAAACCAAAATAAATAAATAAATAAATAAAATAAAATAAATAAAAATATGAGCCAGGTGTGGTGGTGGATGCCTTCAATTCTAGCACGTGGGAGGTAAAAGTAGGAGGATCACTGTGAGTTCAAGGCCAGCCTGGGACTACAGAGTGATTTCTAGGTTAGCCTGGGCTACCTTGGAAAAGAAAACAAAACAAAAGTTCTAGCCAAGACTAAGAAATTTTGATATACTGTTGATGAAATGTAAATTAGGACAACTATTATGGAGCAGAATATGGAAGTTTCTCAGAAGAAAAACTGAAGTAAAACTAAGCCTTGGGAGGAAGTTCAGCTTCTAAAGTATTTGCCTTACAAGCATGAAGCCTTGAGTTCCAGCCTCAGAAGCCATGTAAAATGGGGTATGGTGGTGCACATTTTCAATCTCACTCAGTGCTTGGGATGCAGAGATAGAAGAGTCCCTGGAATGTCTGGCCTGCTGGTCCAGACTAATTGGTAAGGTCCGAGCCAGTGAGATACCTTGTCTCAGAAAATGTGGAAAGCATTCCTGAAGAACTGAACACACACATACACACACACATATGCACACATGCACACATGTGCAAGGACACTTGCATGCACACACATTCACCCATACACACACAATTATGCACCCACACATGAAAACACACACATTCAAACAACTAAAAGTAGACCTACCATATGCTCTAGTGTGGTGGTTTGATTCAGGTGTCCCCCATAAACGTAAGTGTTCTGAATGCTAGTCTCCCCAGCTGATGGCAATTGGAAATTAAAGCCTCCTGGAGGCGGTGTATTGTTGGGGGCGGGCTTATGGGTTTTATAGCCAGCTTCCCCTTGCCAGTGTTTGACATGCTCTCCTGTTGCTATTGTCCACCTTATGTTGGCCAGAGGGTGATGTGCACCCTCTGCTCATGCCATCATTTTTCCTGCCATCATGGAGCTTTCCCCTTGAGCCTGTAAGCCAAAATAAACCTCTTTTTTTCCCCACAAGCTGCTATTGGTCAGGTAATTTCTACCAGCAATGCAAACCTGACTGCAACAGTAAAGTGGTACCGAGGAGTGGGATTGTTGCTAGACACCTGACTGTGTGGCTTTGGCCTTTTGGAGCTGATTTTCAAGAGGAATGTGGAAGGATTTGAAACCTTGGCCTAAGAGATGTCTTGCAGTGCTGTCAGTACAGCTTAATGGACTATTTTGGTCAGAGCTGAAAGACCTGGATGCAGTAAGAACTATGGACTGTGAGGTTTGGCTTATGAGGGTGAGAAAGAGCTTTACTTGGACTGGGCTAGCAGTTTGTGTGAGAAGTTTGCTCTTATGCCCGTGTCCTGAGAAATTGTGCAGGGTTGCTTTGCGTAGAAATGAACTGCTGTGAGCAGAGGGATATGGCACAGAAAAAATGAAATCTTTGGGCCTAAACTGCTGCCTGTTCACCTGCAAATCGCTTGAGAGGTTACAACTATTGAGATTGGGCCAGCTGACCTGCACTGGGGAAACAAAGAATGCAGATGCTTTTGAAGGGGCCTGAATGCTGAAGGAGTGTCCTGTTGTTCAAAGTCTGCTTTATTCCCCCCTGGATTAACAAACTGGCATTCTACCTGGTATTATGGAATATAAGAAATGCAGGAAACAGAGGGTCATTGAATTTGCAACATGGTCTTGTGTTTTAGAAATGGCCATGGGCAATGTGAAGCAGGTTTGCTGGATGCTTGTATGGAGATCCCATGGGGCCATGAGGATGGACCGTGGGTTGCAGTGGAGACCCAGTGGAGATGCCAGGACCATGAAACGGCTGCCAAGGAGAGCTGCCAGTCCCAGATGGAGTTTTCCAGAACTGTGAGTAGCCTAGCTGGAGGGGTGGAATTGGAATTCCAGGGATTTGTTGCTGGTTAGAGTTATCAGACTTGGGGATTTGTCACTAACTAGAGTTGTTGGACTTGGAATTACAGAGTTTGATGTTTGCCCTGGTTGTTTTAAATCTTGTATTGGTTGAATATTTCTTTGCTTTGCCCAATGCCATCTTTTGCAGTGTGAATGTTTATTCTGTGCCATTATGGGTTTGGGGGGGATTTTTTTTTTTGGTATTATGGCTTAGTTGAAAGACCTTGGATTATGGGGATGTATGAACATCATTGGAATTGATAAAAACTATGGGAACTTTTAAAGTTATATGAATGCATTGCATTTTACATCATGTATGGTTATCATTTTATGGGGGCCAGGGGCGGAATGTGGTGGTTTGATTCAGGTGTCCCTCATAAACTTAAGTGTTCTGAATGCTAGTCTCCCTAGCTGATGGCAGCCCTGGGTTCAGTGAGATATATATATATATATATATATATATATATATATATATATATGGATGTGCATGTATATATATATGTATACAATGTATGAATAGATACATAAAACATACAATCTCTTCCTTTATGGACATTTAATCCCTGCAAATGGAAAGTATTTGGAGTAATTGGAGAATTTAGCCCACAGCATGTAGGGGAGGAGAGGTTGCATTGCCCAGGGTTCAATCAGAGTAACAGAAATATTGTGCTTAAGATATATATTTAACAAGACATTTATAATAGAGTCTAGACCTTCCTTACTTATGGGAACTAAGGAATCTTAGTAAGATTTTTGTCTTTATTTCAAATTCTGGAACCTGGAATTGGTAGGAAAATCAGTAAGGAGAGATTGATGTTGAGAGGCAAGAATAAATGAGGATTGGGTTGAAAAGATGGCACAGCAGTTAAATGTGCTTGTTTGCAAAACCCACTGACCCAGGTTTGATTCCCCAGTACCCATGTAAAGCTAGATGCACAAAGTGGCACGTGCATCTGGAGTTCATTTGCAGTGGCAGAAGGCCCTGACATACCCATTCTTTCTTTGTCTCTGTCCTTGCAAATAAATAAATAAATACACAAAGTAAAAATATTTTAGAGAAAGAATAATCGATGGAATTGTGAACCCAGGAGTTGCCTGAAACAAACAAGGCTCTGTCAGCATTTGAGCAACAATGTACATGAGTCACATACAGCAGCACCTACTATCCCTGCTTGTTGTAAGAATAAAAAAGAAGCCATGATCTACCACTCAGATCTTTTTACCAAATGCTGGCTATAGCACAATCTCAGCTCCCTCAGGGAGCCCTGAAAAGTCTTAGGTGGTTTATGCTTATAGAATATAAAATCCCCCACAGAGAGAGACCTGTTTAAAAAACAGCAAATAGAAGCCAGACGTGGTGGCGCATGCCTCTAATCCCAGCACTTGGTAGGCAGAGGTAGGAGTATTGCCATGAGTTCGAGGCCACCCTGAGACCACATAGTTAATTCCAGGTCAGCCTGGGCCTGAGTAAGACTCTACCTCAAAAAGAAAAAAAAACATAGCAAATAGAGAAGGAACTGACTGACTAATTAATCTGCTTTCACCATTCTCCTGACCCTGTCATTTAAAATCTCAAATGGGGCTGGAGAGATTGCTTAATCGTTAAGGCACTTGCCTGTGAAGCCTAAGGACCCAGGTTTAATTCTCCAGATCCCACGTAAGCCAGATGTAGATGATGGTGCATGTATCTGGAGTTCATTAGCAGTGGCTAGAGGCCCTGACATGCCCATTCTCTCTCTCCCCTTCTCTTTATTTCCCTGTCTCTAATACATGAAAATAATTTTTTTAAATGATGGTTGTTTTCTTAGTTTTGTCATATGGCACACATCCCACCACTCAGTTTTACAGGGTGCCTTGAACATGGGATTCTAGTTAATAACCCTCTTCTTCTCATGTCTTATTGAAAAAAAAAAGAAAAGGTGCAAAACTCAAACTCACTTGATTCTTCAGGTAAGGTGTTTTTTTTTTTTTTTTTTTTTTTTTTTTTTGGTTTGTCAAGTTAAGGTCTCACTCTAGCTCAGGCTGACCTGGAATTCACTCTGTTGTCTCAGGGTGGCCTCAAACTCATGGCGATCCTCCTACCTCTGCCTCCTGAGTCCTGAGACTGAAGGCTTGTGGCACTATGCTCGGCTCAAGCTTTTTAATCTTTTTTTTTTTTTGGTTTTGCAAGGTAGGGTCTCACTCTGGTCCAGGCTGACCTGGAATTAACTATGTAGTCTCAGGGTGGCCTTGAACTCTCGGCGATCCTCCTACCTCTGCCTCCCGAGTGCTGTGATTAAAGGCGTGCGCCACCACGCCCGGCCAAGCTTTTTAATCTTTTAAGGTGCTTTCTTGACAGCAGACAAGCAGGGGTTTCTTCGGGCCTCTAGGTAGCTACACACTTGTCTTTAACTTTGAATTTCAGCAAACAGAAACTTTGGTGAAGGTATTGTCAAGTCTAATCTCATCAGGAACATTTCTCTACTTGTTCCCTTGGTAGCAGACATAATGAACATTTCAGAAAATATTATCAAGGGATGGCAGTCTATGGGAACTTTCATGATATCTTTCTTTTATTTTTCAACAAGTCTGAAAAGAAGGATATAATTCATGGATTTGGGGAGGGAAATGATCTACATTTCCTTACCTAATAACATGTTTAATACAAAAGAATAGTAATGTGGCCACTCAATACCTTAATTTTGCATGAAATGAGGCTTAAAATAATTTTAAAGCACTTTTAAGCCATTGCAGAGAATTTTAAGCACTGAATAAATAACTAAAACATTTTCTAATGGTGTAATATTGTGGTTGTATATAAACCATCATTTATTGAAATATTAGTTACTAAGTTAACTAAAATGTATACTTACAACTATGAGGAATTCTTGGATGGCAATTTACATATGAGTAACACAAGGAGACTTCCTGCATGGTGATGAGATTGTTTTATCCAAGACACTTCAAAAATTGAAGTGGCAAAGTGAATGATATTGTGATTAAATTTAATTTCTTATCAGCTTTAGTGTGTTCAAATAATTCCATACTATTAACATGAATTCAGGAAATGTGAATAAACCGAAGTTATTTATTCAAAGAGGTGAATTACTTGATTAGGGAATAAACTGCTCCCTTTTTGGGGGAAAACAGAGAGAAAAAGATGCAAAGAAAAATCATCGTTTATTTTGCTTTACTTCTAGAACACAAACCGTTCCAAAATTTTTACACAACTGAAAAATCTAACATTCAGAATTAAAATTACTAAAGATTTCTGGGCTGGGGAAATGGCTTAGAAGTTAAGGACACTTGGTTACAAAGCCCACCAGTCCTGGTCAATTCCCCAGCACCTACATAAAGCAGGGTGCAATTCAAAGCTCACAGCAATTGCCCTGGGAAGAGATCCTGTCTCAGAATGTGAAGCACAGGCCCTCGAGGTTGTTCTCTGAATTCCACATGCATAATATGCCCATGGGCATGCCCTCCCCAACACACATGCAAAAATAAATTTTAAAAAGTTACTGAACATTTCATAACTGATATTCTGAAACTTTTAATGTCAACTGAAAAAGTTAACATTCAGAGTTAAAGTTACTGAAGATTTCTGGGCCAGAGAAACGTGCTCAGCAGTAAAAGACATGTAGTTGTAAAGCCCACTGGGCCTGGTTCAGTTCCCCAGCACTTACATGTAACAGGATGCAATTCAAGGGTTGCAGCAGCAAGAGAAACACACACACAAGTAAAAATTAGTAAAGATTTCAAAACTGACAATTTTTAGTCTCAGAAATCAGTACTTATTTTAAAAAAACAGTTAATCTTTAAACAGGATTAGGAAACTCTCAATGAAAAATAACAAAGGGAAAAGGCCTATTTGACTTTTATTTTACATAAGGATAAGGAATATAGAAAACAAGAGAGACAAGGCATAAGAGAGGAAAGAAGGCATATAGCAACGAGATAAAATAACCATAGGTCCTACAAGAAAATAGAAGTCAAAGGGAAAAAAATGATCAATTTGCATTTTAAAGTCCAGTCTTCTGACTGTACTCTGCTTTAGAAGGCACCGGGCCTTTAGGATGATGTGGACTGAGTTCTCTCTTGGATTTCCTCCTCTTCAGAGCTGCTAGAAGAATCTGGGAAATTTGCATTCGCATTGTTGGCACCCATTGTAGGAATATTCCAAGGCTGCCAAGAAGGCTGTGTCATGCGACCTGTGAGGGGCCAAAACATGTGGCTGTTAAAGAGGGGAGTATGCTGCATGGTAAAGTCATCTTGTTTCCATCTGTTGATCTGAAGCATATCCCTCATCCCAGCAAGCGTTGTTGGAGCTCCAGCTGTGGGCGCCCAGATCTTTACTTCATGATCTAGGCCACTGCTTGCCATCATAGGCAGGTTAGGATGAGGATCAATACAGTCTATCGTTCCTCCCTCATCCGCCTCCAAGAATTGAACAATCTGGCAGGACGATTTTTCCCAGAAGAAAATGTGTCCACAGTCACTACCACTCACCACAAATTCACTTCTGGGGCCATAGAAATTAACACCTTTCACTGTGGCATAATTTCGGTGTCCCTTGTATCTCTTCTTGTACTGAGCTCCAGCACAATCAGAAGAATTGAAGAGGTAGATGTCATCATCATTATAGCTGGCTACGAGCTCAGTGCCATCGTGACTGTACATAAGGCAGGTGACGTACGGTGGGTATTCCCTGTGGACCAGGTGATGAGGACAGAACTTCTTGAGCACGCCATCGTTCTCTCTGTCATCAATTTTCCTCTGGTCATAAATCCGTATGTACTGGTCTTGTCCACCCACTGCAAACTGGTAGATCTGAGCAGGATTCCTATAGATTGTATACAGTCCCACTTTTGTATCATTTTCTTTTGCTACCAATAATTTTGAAGCTGGATGGCCGTGTCGGAGATCAATACTGAATACAACGCCATCTTCACCACAAGTGAGGAACTTAAAAGGAGAGTCTGGCTCGAGAGCCAACTTGTGAGATGCTCCCGTGTGCTTCACCACAAGCTCAGTAATGGTGGAAGGCACTGCATAGAGGTATGCCACCCGTACCTGCCCATCACCGCCACACAGGGCCAACATAGAATCATTACAATTAGGAAGAAAGTGAGCCTGCAGTACATTATTTTGGTGGCCACTATGAAAGTTCAGTAATGGCTGCCGATGTGACCAGTCCCACACAATCACATGCAAGTCGTCACTGCCACTGGCCAGCTGGGTCCCATGCTGATTAAAGTGTACAGTATTCACACGTCGTGAATGGCCTCCAAGACTATACTGTAGGCAGAAGCGCTGGACAAAGGCTCTTGACCCACAGGCATCGTACACAAAGCGGGCACTTGACCCCAGTTGCCTGTCCCGTAGCCCAGAAATGACTTGCCAGCGAGGTCTAGGGAGAGCAGATGTCTCAGAGGCTAGCCACTCCTCTAGTGACCTGGTGTCATTAAACATATTTTGCCGGGCCCTGGCCCCCTCGGGCTGGGCACATACCTCAGGCTCTTCTTCCTCGCCACTGTTTCCCTCCACGATCTCCACCTCACATTCTTCCTGCACGTGGTAGTAGACCACTTTTACCGCATGGTTGTCTGCAGAGGCAGAATCCTCCAGGCAGATAAGATGGAATTGGCCTCCATCGCTGCCACCGGCACCAGCACTATCACCGTCATTACGTTCACCAGAATCTCCAGAGCCTGCACCTTGAAATTCTGTACTGGCATGGTTAAGAGCATTGCTATCTCCACTACCAGCACCATCTCCGGTTTCTATCAGACCCATTTCTGGGACCTCAATTTCGATGTCAAAGGATACGTCGCTCCCCACCTCGGCACCAGCTCTCGTCTCAGAGTGGTCTAAGTTCTCAAGGTTTGGTGCCATATTTGTACTGCTCTCTTCGTCAGACATTTTGAAGGGCCTCAGTTGTAGAAGGTTAAAATTGGGGAAACTGCAGACCCCTAGGAATTCAGAGAACAAAGTAGTCCCACCTTGAATGAAGACACACTACCAAGCGGCAAAGCCACGGCACCAGCGCGGCAACGGCAATGGCGGCAACGGCAACGGCGGCAACAGCAATGGCAACAGCAATGGCAACAGCAATGGCAACAGCAACGGCAACAACCACGTGCTAGGTCAAAGGAGAACCTGAAAAACTTTGGCGGATGAATTGTTTAAAATTATTGTAAGGCAGCCAATGAGGTTCAAAAGCTTATTCTCGTCTAATCTCGCGATATCTGTGGATTTTATTCCCCGCCCCACCCCCACCCCCACCTTGCCTTATTTTTCAGTCCCAGAGCTCCGCCTCCACAACTATGGGACTGCCGCATGCGGTATACTTTTGAAGACTGAAATTGCTACACCGTGGAAACTATTCTTCAAAGAAAAGATTTTAGATTGGAGAGATGGCTTAGCAGTTAAGCACTTGCCTGTAAAGCCTAAGGGCCCTGGTTCGAGGTTCGATTCCCCAGGACCCACTTAAGCCAGTTGCACAAGGTGGCTCATGCATCTGGCCCTGGTGTGCCCTCTTCCCAAGAGAATGGGCACGCCAGGGCCTGTAGCCACTGCACATGAACTCCAGATGCATGTGCCGTTTTGTGTATCTAGACTACGTGGGACCTGAAAAATAGAACCAGGGTCCTTAGGCTTCACAGGCATGTGCCTTAACTGCTAAGCCGTCTTTCCAGCCCTTGGAAAATATTCTTATTGGAGAACAGTAAGCAAAAAGTGATCCTCATTATGCAAAATCATTTTCATAATCCTCTAAATGCTCTGGTCACAGTAAATGTGCACCATGTGATGATAATATAGGCAAGAGCAATGAATGGAATGTTAGAGAGCCTCACAACTAGTGACTTAGAGTAACTCACAAGAAATATCTTTCTAGGACTGGGGACACTGCTCAGTGGTTAAAGGTGCTTGATTCAAAGTCTGGCAGCACAGATTCATATTTCGAGTACCCATGTCAAGCCAGATGCACAAAGTGGCACATGTATCTGGATTTTGTTTGCACTGGCGGGGGTTCTGGCTCACCCATACTCTCTCCCTCTATCTCTTCTTAAAAATAAATAACAAAGCAGGGCGTGGTGGCGCACGCCTTTAATCCCAGCACTCGGGAGGCAGAGGTAGGAGGATCGCCATGAGTTCGAGGCCACCCTGAGACTACATAGTTAATTCCAGGTCAGCCTGGGCCAGAGTGAGACTCTACCTCGAAAAACCAAAATAAATAAATAAATAAATAAATAACAAATAAATAAATAACAAATAAATAAATAACAAATAAAATATTTAAAAAATACCTTTTTGAAAATTAAAGTTTAACAATATCATACATGTATATAATGTAATGAATATATTCACTTCCATTACCCTCTTTTATAACCTTCCCTCTCCCACTCCTGCTGAATACTTTCTTCTTACCAAGCACACTTCCTACTTTCGTGACTTGTTTTGTGACCCACTCAGTTTAATTAGGGTTTCTTGCATGCCGAGAGGTTATTTACTAGAGCATGTGTATCTTACTAGTAAGTACGATATTGTACAAAATAATTACCAATCCCCAACAATCAGGAATTTTTCCAGTAGAACCTCACCATCCATGATTGAATATGTTATTTTATTTTATATTTGAGAGAGAAAAAGAGGCACCACACCCGACCTTATTCATTATTTATTTGAAATCAAATTTACATTGCCTCAAGCCAGGCATGGTGGCACACACCTTTAATCCCAGCACTTGGGAGGCAAATGTTGGAAGATCACCATAAATTCAAGGACACCCTGAGATGACAGTGAATTTCAGGTCAATCTGAGCTAGAGTGAGACCCTACCTTGAAAAACCAAAAAAAATTAACATTGTCTCACTTATTTTCATTTCTTACATCTGTCAGGCTGTTATCTGTCAGCCTTACATCTTGTCATCTGTCCTTGGTGAGAGAGGGACTAAGTCCTTCACTTTATTTATTTATTTTTTTAAGCCAGGGTCTCACTCTAGCTCAAGATGACCTGGAATTCACTCTGTAATCTCAGGGAAGCATTGAACTCATGGCAATCCTCTGACCTCTGCCTCCTGAGTGCTGGGATTAAAGGTACCACACCTGACTTAAATCCTTCACTTTGATCAAGATTAAAACTAATTGGTAAGCCAGGTGTGGTAACTCACAACTTTTAATCCCAGCACTCGGGAGGCAGAGGTAGGAGGATCACTGTGAGTTCAAGGCCATCCTAAGACTACAGAGTGAATTCCAGGTCAACCTGGGCTAGAGTGAGACTCTATCTCAAAAAAAAAAAAGGAAAGAAAGAAAGAAAAAGAAAAAAATGGTAAATTTAAAGTGGACACTGAAATGAGTAATTGGCCAATTAATTTAAAATAGAACTACAGTACCCTCTTTTGTTCCATCAAACTGTATACATGCCTTTTTAGAGTTTTTTAAACTTAATTTAACTTAAGTTACATATGGAACACCAATGCCATGAAAAAAAACTATGATATATTATAGAACTTCCAAAATATTCTAAGACCTCTCAGAATTTGCTAGAGTTTTTGTTGTTGTTGTTGGGGGGGGGGCGGGGAGCCTTCAAGGAAAAGATCACAGTTCTACAGAGACAATTACTTGGCTGTTCCCTGTTGACTTCAGATTTTCTCTGATGAATTTCCCATAAGGTGATGTGAGTATATTTTCTAAGGGATACAGTAAATTGCTAAAACCAAAATAGGAATGTAACAATACCCTCAACGTAATTACAGAATAAATGAAAAAAAAACTGATTATATAGAGAAACATAAAGTCATCTTTGTCTTCTTTTTTGGGGTGGGGGGTTGAGGTAGGGTCTCACTCTAGCTATGCTAGCTCAGGCTGACCTGGAATTCACTGTGTAGTCTCAGGGTAGCCTCCAACTCACACCATCTGCCTCCCAAGTGCTGAGATTAAAGGCGTGCGCCACCATGCCTGGTTACATGAAGTCTTAATAGAGATGATGGTTCCAATAAGAGAAAGATACACAAAAATATTCATAACAAATTGGAAAGAATAACAGAGTAAACTGAAATCCATCTGAAAGCCCATCACAAGTGGCAAATTATTTAGCATGTAATCCTAGAAAATAAGATGCAGAAGTGAGAATGTGTGAATTAAAATTTAAGGCATCAACAGGAATCCATCTTAAAGTCACACTGTTGAGTGGAAAACAGAAGTGAAAGAATGATAGTCAATAATTTACTGTTATCTTTATCATCTTTATCACTCTCATCAGAAATAGAATTGGTGCAATAACCATGCTATGTCCAGAGGACAAAATTCCACAGGACTCTTTCTCATCTCTTGGCTCTTGTATTCTTTCTACCTCCCATTTCTGCAATTTCCCTAGCCTTGGTGAGGTGATATAGATATCTCAATCATGTCTGAGCACTCAACAATCACTTATTTTTAGCACCTTGAAAAGTTTATGAGTCTCTCCACCACCCACTTATCAAAAGGTTTAGAGCTGGGCGTGGTGGTGCACACCTTTAATCCCAGCACTAGGGAAGCAGGGGTAGGAGGATCACCAGGGGTTCAAGGCCACCCTGGGACTACATAGTGAATTTCAGGTCAGCCTGGGCCAGAGTGAGACCCTACCTCGAAAAACAAAAAAAAAAAAAAAAGTTTAGAGCTGCACTAATCTATGACTATAAACATAAATATTTAGATAACATTTTGACAACCTGTCCATTTAGCATAGTAACAGCAGTAGATTCCGAACTGGGGCCTATGCCCATCCTGGCCATGGGCTTTAAACCAGGTTAAAGTACCAGACATGAATTCATTCCTGTTCAGTGGACCTTAAATCCAATTGGAAATTTGTTGATGCACCAGCAGGCACAGCTGACCTGAGAAGTCAGTAGTGTAGTATGCAAGGCCTACAGCTGGGTAAAATGAATCATGATAATTCTCCTCCAGCAGTCTCCATAGTACTTTGGGAACTGTAAAAGCTAGCCAGGAAGGAGGAAGCTAAGTTATAGCTTCCTTTGTGTTCTGTCACTGAAGTACGTAGTGACTTCACCAGCAGGACCTTACCATGTAATTATGATGGGCAACCAAGAGCAGTGGCAATAATCTGTATCATTTGGGAACCTCCATGGTCAACTACTCATAGGGAGGCAGAACAACACTGGCACTTGGATTTTCATTTAATAACCTTATGGTATCTATTGTTTGCTTTTTACTGTTTTATTTTCATTCCTTATGGCAGTGCTACCTTTAGATTGGTTGAAGTATAATTGAAAAGCAAGAAAATGTACATGGGACTTCCGGCTAGCCCCTCTTCTACGCGGACACGGCTGAACTTCGCACAAGGGGGCTGCGCATCTTCGCCCCCGGCGTGCAGCCAGGAGCGCCGGTCTCTCTCCCCCACACACCCTGTGGGGTTTTAGGAACCCGGGTGCCCCCAAGGGATTGCGGAGGAGGCAAAGCCTACAGGCCACCCGGGAGGCGTCCAAAGGCTCAGGGACGGGTGGGCGGGCCCATAGCCCACGGGGAAGAGGACGAGGCCATCCCCTGCAGCGGATCCCGCTCCTCCGCAGCTCCGCTCACCAGGAACTGGAGCATGATATCGGTGAGAACGGTGTTCCCAGTTTTTAATGAAGGTTATTTTGATAGAATTAAGCTTATCTTAGATTATGACGTCAGAACATAGTTTTAGTATTTACAAACTATAACCCTGGGCCAACAATGACCTGCTTAAACCTTCGTTATCACTTCTGGGATATGGAGGGGTCACTTACAGGATTACTTTAGAGGAAGTGCTGCACTGTAACATGCAGGCCTTGTTTGTATTTTCACACGTAGTTTATTATTTACATGGACACTGAAATCTATCTCATTGTCAAGTATATTTGTTGAATATTCACATCAATAGATATATGCTACAATTCTACTTTGGTAACAGAAATAAAGGGTTTTAAGTTAAAAAAAAAAGAAAATGTACATGTTAAAAATAGGTAATGAGGGCTGGAGAGATGGTTTTGCAGTTATGGTACTTGCCTGAGATTCAAGTCTCCAGGTCCCACATAAGCCGGATTCATATGGTGGCACATGAATCTGGAGTTTGTTTGCAGTGGCGAGAATACCTGACATGCCCTTTCTCTTTCTCTCCCTCTCTGTCTGTCTCTAATAAACAAATAAATAAATAGGCAATGATAACTTTGCTCTTTGTATATTCTTGTAAAAACAAAAAATAGGGCCAGGCATGGTGGCGCACGCCTTTAATCCCAGCCCTCGGGAGGCAGAGGTAGGAGGATTGCCATGAATTTAAGGCCTGCCTGAGACTATATAGTGAATTCCAGGTCAGCCTGGGCTAGCACGAGGCCCTACCTTGAAAAACCAAAAAAAAAAAAAAAAAGGTAGAAAAAAGTAGCACAACTTTAAGAGCAAACATATCCGCGACTCCTGACCAGAGAACCCACAAATGACATTTCATTCATATGGCTAAACTCCTTTGTGTATTTGTACGATGTTTTCTTTTCGTTTGGGGGGAGGATCTTCACTTCCTTCATAGTCTGGAAGTGACTGATTTATTGCTTACATCTTTGGAGAATCCAGTAAAATATATTGAGGACAATGACAATATGGAACAAAAGGTAAGTCTTCTCATGTGAATTCAGCGTAAATGGGAAGGAACAGTTTTTTTTTTAATTTATTTATATTTTATTGACAACTTCTTTAACTGTAGACAATATCCCATGGTAATTTCCTCCCTCCCCCCTCTTTCCCCTTTGAAACTCCACTCTCTATCATATCCCCTCCCCCTCTCAATCAGTCTCTCTTTTCATTTTGATGTCATCATCTTTTCCTCCTATTATGATGGTCTTGTGTAGGTAGTGTCAGGCACTGTGAGGTCATGGATATCCAGGCCATTTTGTGTCTGGAGGAGTGTGCATTGTAAGGAGTCTTACTCTTCCTTTGGCTCTTACATTCTTTCCATCCCCTCTTCCACAATGGACCCTGAACCTTGAAAAGTCTGTTAGAGATGTTTCAGTGCTGAGTACTCCTCTGTCACTTCTTCTCAGCACCATGGTATCTTCTGAGTCCTCCCAAGGTCACCACCATCTGAAAAGAGAACCTTCTCTACCAAAAGTGAGAGAAGCATTAATATATGGGTATGGACATTAAGAAAAGTACTTACTGGGCAGTTTGGTGAGCATAGTATATACATTTAGCCAGACACTAGCAGACATTACACCCCTAAGGGCTCAGGACTACCCCTGTCGTAGGTTTTCAGTATCAGGGATGTGTTCCCTCCCATGGAGCAGACCTCCAGTCCAATTAGAGAGCAGGTGGTTTCCCCCATAACGGGGTACGATGTTTTCTTTATCCCTTCATCTACTGATGGACACTTAAACTGACTTCCTATCATGGTTTTGTGAATAGTGCTCCAACACAGACAAATATCATGGTATGACATTACTATGCTGCCTTTGAGTCCATTGGGTATATCCAAACAAGTGATATAACTGGGTGCTCATTCAAAGTAACTGCATTCTTATGGAAAATACCTCCCTGCTAGAAGACTATAAGACATAACTATTACTCCCTTCCCTACTTGGGGTCATCATGACCTCATCACTTCCCATTAGGCCTTGTATTTTATAGACCTCAGCACCTTTCGGCAGTGTGATACTGGTAACTAAACTTCAACAAGTGGTTTGGTGTGGACAAACCACATAATGATTTTGGCAGTTAATTCCTCCTGACCCTTTCTGCACCTTCAGCTTCAGTAAACTGCTTCCTGGCTGTCACTATCAGTTTTTTTTTTCTATTTTCTAGAGTTTATTAAAATGAGTTACAAAGTGTGTGTGTGCATGTGTGCGTGTGCGTGTGCGTGTGTGTCTTGCATCTTAGAGCCATTCTCTTCCTCTCACACAAATTCTCTTTTGTTCCAAATTCTAAAAGATGGTTGTGATCATATGTAAAGTGCCCAGAGCAGATTTTCATTCTTTTTTTCTATTCTTTATTAAGAAGTATGGTATAGAAGGGAATGAATGGGGACAATTTCCTGTTATGCTGCTGGCCACAGATGCCATCTAATACACTGAAAGCTGTACCTTTCTCCAATGTGTTTGCTCTTCAGGATCTGATATTTCTTGTACTGTGCTTGGGCTGGCTTGCCATGCACCTCTATTGCATGCACATTTCAGATTTAAATAACAGTTTTCAAATTATAAATCCTAGTGCCACATTTATACAATGGAGTTCTACTCAGTGGTAAAGAAAAATGAAGTTATGAAATTTGCTGGAAAAGGGATGGATCTGGAAAGGATTATACTTAATGATGTAACCCAGGCCCAGAAAGCCAAACGTCACATGTTCTCTCATATGTGGGTCCTAGCTACAAATGAGTGGACTTCTATGTGAGTAAAAATAAAACTCAGTAGCAGAAGCCAGTAAGCTAGAAAGGGGATATAAAGGGAATAGAAAGGGAGGGAGGGGGGCTAAATAGGATGGTATTGTATATATGTAAGTAGAGGAACAGATTAATGGGGGTGAAAAGGCCTAAGTGAGGTCAGGGGAAGAGACTGAGTAAAGGAATGGTGGAAGGAGGGCTAATAAAAATCTAAGAGGATATAAATAAGTCGTATGGAAACATACTTTTCTGGACAATGGAACAGTCAGAAGCCATAGATTGTTACTAGAAAATTTTCAGTGCCAGGGAGGGGATACCTTCAAGTGAATCGTTGGCCAGGGATGTCACAGATACCCCCAAAACATTATAGGCCATTGCCGAGGCCCTTGGTCTCCCACCAGGAATAGATGGTAAGACCCTACTGCTGAAGACTCCACATACTTGGGTGGCAAGTTCACTGAGAAAACCTGCTGGAGTTGAGCTGAAACCTCCTCCATGTGGACCAGCTGACAGAAAGTTAGAAAAAGCTACATTGGCTGTTGGGTTGATTCTCTCTTCTTGGATATATGGAAGGAGCTTCTTCCACCATTGATGGAACTTCCCCCTGGATCTGTAAGCTTGATATCAACCCCTTCTTCCTATAAACGTGTCTGGTTTGGATGTTCATCTCAGTGTCATAAAGCTGTGTGCAATACTAGGTCATATGGCAATGAAAAGATCAGTTTGGAGAATTTTTCATATGCTTTCCTAGGTTGGCCATAGGATTATAAAATTTCTGGAATCAAACTTCCAGTGATGTAACTTCTCTGCATTCTCACCACCACTGAGAATTTTACTTTATTTATTTAATTTGAATGTTATTCTGGTGCATGTCATTAAAGTTTGTTTCATTTACATGTCTCTGGTGGTTGTTGACAGCTTTTTCTTGGCATGTTTTTCTGTTTCCATTTCCCTCTTCATCAAAAGATCCATTCATATCTCTGGCTCATTATCTATCATCTATCTTTCTATCTTATATATCTATCTATCGTATATCTATGTCTATCATCTACATATCATTTTTTATTAAGAACATATTTCGTATGGATGCATCATGTGCTGGTATCATTATTTCCCTCTTCCCTGCCTCCATTCCACAGAGGACTCTCCTCAGTGGGGTTTCTGGTATTCCCCATGGGGTTGTGGGTTATGTGTTATGAGAGCAGCAGTCAATTTTGGGGGGAAGGCAGTACCTCTGGGCATGGCATCCCAACCCGTGACTCTTACAATCTTTTCACACCCTTGTTCACAAAATTCCCTGAGCCTTGGTGGGTATGTTGAAGTCTCCTTCAATAATGAGCTCTTAGGAGCCTTTGGATTTCTTCTTTGGTGTGTGTTGACTAGCCGCAGTGTCTCTCTTTCATCCTGCCACTGCTTGTCAGGTTCGCCATGGAAGCAGCACACTTGTTTGTCTCCCCACTTCCTCTGTGGTTGTGCCTGAGCTATCATCTATATATTTAGCTACAATCCTCCACCTCTACTCACTCAGGCCCTGAGCATACTCAATCACTTAAGTGCTACATTGATTGTTTTCCTCCTACATAAGACCCTGGAATCCTGTGGGCCAACATACTTCAATGTTTTTGATTGCACATTTGCCAACATGCATTATGATAAATATTAGAAATTTTTTGTGTGTGTTATACTGTTTAGACTTTGCTCAGTCTCCTGACACTTACTGTTTTGTTTTTTGGTCCATTTGAACTTTTTGTAATATTCAATCAATGTTTCTTTCAGGCTCACTCTGACTCAAATATTCTTCTGAGACACTGATAAAAATTCTTTACTTTTTGTACCACAGGTTTTATTTATTTATTTACTTTTTTTTTTTCTAGGTAGGGTCTCACTGTAGCCCAGGCTGACCTGGAATTCACTCTGTATTCTCAGGATGGCCTCAAACTCATGGCAATCCTCCTACCTCTGCCTCCCAAATGCTGGGATTAAAGTCGTGCGCCACCATGCCCAGCTTTTATTTTTAAGTTTGTATTTTCTCTGTTGAGATAGGCAAAGCCTACTTATATGTCCTAAACTCCACTGATTTCTTCTTTGTCTCCTTCATTATTCAAGGATTTATTGTGTTCTAATTTTTTTCAGTGTCACTGTTTCTAATTGTAACATTATGTTTTGGTTTTTTGAGGTAGGGTCTCACTCTAGCCCAGGCTGACCTGGAATTCACTATGTGGTCTCACGGTGGCCTTGAATTTAAAGTGATCCTCCTACCTCTGCCTCCTAAGTGCTGGGATTAAAGACATGCACCACCACACCTGGCCTGTAACATTTTTATGCTGCTGAAAATTTAAAAGTAAGTTCAAAGTTGCTATTGGAAATATTTGTGTGCCAGCTGATTTAACATTATTGTCAGTTAATTTCAACTTATGAAACCTGTTATACTGGCTCCTAAAACAGGAGATGAAGTGTAAACTAATCTATCTCCTAACACACCTTGGCTTCTAGAAGCATACAGATGCTTCTGTAGTGATTGGAAACCAGAATGCAAGTGCCAACAAAGCTTCTGACAAAGTCAAGCAACCCATTAAGATGGTAGAACATGACGTGACAGGAGTTGTCAGTCCTAGAACTCTTTTTTTTTTTTTCCAGCTGCTTTTCTTCCTTGCTTGGTGGTATGCAGAGGAAAATGGTTAACTATAATCTCTACTCAAATAACCCATGCGATATCATCAGGTGTCTTATCAGGCCACAATACACAATGAAAAAAATATCTGAAATGTCATCAATCTTCCCATAACTTTGGACACGTGAGAAAGAAAATAAAATTGATTTACCTGTAGTGAACAAACAACTAATATATCAGGCAAGATATTTTGATGGAAGGAAAATCAGTGCATGGAAGAATGAGGAAAAATAGAAAACATAAAATCTTATAAGAAATGATGACAATGTGGCCAGTGTCCAAGAATCGAATTAAAGTAAACATATAATCTTCATGATGGTTTTGGCAATAGGTCAATAGGTGAACAGTGAAGGAGGTGTTGGATTCCCACTTGAGACTGTGTGTGTGTGTGTGTGTGTGTTTGACGTAGTAACTGTAGCAACTGTGCATTTGCTGCATCACATTATAAGGCAGGGAGGAAATCATTCAGGTGTGTCCATGTGCACTGCTAGGCTTTCCTATGGGAGCTAGGGAGTTGAGTCATGTGGTTTAAAGAACTAAGTTCCTGCCAGTGAAGGGGAAGACACAGGAGACAGAGGAAAGCCGGCATGTGGAAGTGAGATTTCAATCTCATGTATGGGACTTTGTGTAAATTTTGTCAATATCTATCAACATTGTGGAAAGACTGGCTAGTTCATGGGGTTGAGGGAAAGCTAGAATGGGAGGAAGGCAAGTAGGTTCTGTTTCAGCATGCTTTCTGTGTTTCTTTCTTGTTTGTTTCATGACATGGATAGACATCTTCTAGACATCTACCTTACTTTTACTCCTTTCCTGTTTCCTCTTATTAAAAATGTTACCAAATTCAAGCTACTGATTCAGTGACATCTTGCTGCAACTTTATACTAGTCTGAGATTTAGAAATTTGAATCAAAAACAATTTATTACTTCATTCAATTTCATGGGTTAGGAATGTAGGCAGGCTCAGATGGATGACTTTTTGTGCCATGTGTCATTTCTAGGGTCATTTCTTTGGCTGAATTATCTTGTAGCTGGGCTGTGCAAGAATCACAAATAAAACTTATGTGTCTTGGATATATATTTTTTTTTGGAGAGAGACAGAGAGAGGCAAAGAGAGAGAGGGAGGAGAGGAAGACAGATAGAGATGGGCATGCCAACAGCCTCTCAGCTGCTGTGAATGAAATCCAGATGTGTGCGCCCCCTTGTGGCCAAGTGCGGCATTGCACCCTTGCGTCACTTTGCATCTGGCTAAACGTGGGACCTGGAGATTGGAACTGCTGGAGATTGGAACCTGCCTTCTTAGGCTTAGGAGGCAGGCACCTTAGCCACTAAGCCATCTCTCCAGCCCATGTCTTGGAAATTTTTGTTAATGTTGTTGACTCCTCCTCCTTCCTCTTTCCCCCTATCTTACACACACACACACACACACACACACACACACACACACACACACACTTTCTATATCTAGTAGTCTGTCCTCTGTTGAGGTAGAGTCTCCCTATATAGCGCTGGCTGGATTGAAACTTGCCATATAGAACAGTAGGGGCTCAAACTTGCAGTGAACTTTCTATTCTGGGATTACCAACATCAGGCACCACACCCAGCTTTGTTCTTCTAGAATCATGGTGTCAGTTAGCCTTTCTACAAATAGCTTCTAATATGATGGTTGATTTCCAGGGGTAAAGAAGGAAGCTTCTAATGTTAAACAGTGACTCAGGCGTCTTGGGAAATCTCTCATCAGCTGTTGGTCAAAGCAGATCCCAAGGCCATTCCAGATTCAAGGGAATATGAAACAGAGTTAGCTCTTGCTGGGAGGTGTGACATACAAACATGTGATGAGGAAAACTGTTAGGAACATTGTCTGGACAGAGGTTAGAACATTCATCTACTTAGTCCAGTCACAGGAGAGACCTTCACCAAGGAAGGCAATGCAAGGTGATCCAAATAGCAACTATATGGCCTTTTAAGACAGAGTCACCAGTCATTGTCTGAGAATGTGGATACAAAAAGAGAGAGGAAAGAGAAGAGGAGAAAGGAGGGAGGAAAAGAGAGAGAGGCACTACTGAACAAGACTCAAGACTTAAACAGCAAGGATTGCTGAGGCAGAGTAGGCACCATGAAAAGCCACAAGCAAGCTGGAGGCCCAGAGTCCCAGATGTGCAGAAAGAAGGGAGATAGGAAATTTGGGGAGAGGGAGATAGACTGAAGAATCTGAGAAGGGAGAGAGAATTCTATCCCTGGTGCCCACTGGAGGCATTCTGTATAAATAGTTAATTCCAATAAGCCTATGTGCATCATGGGTTGCCTTAAAAAAATACTGAGATGACTTTATCCCTTTTTAACTTTCCAATAAAATGAATAAAGAAATAGGCATGGTGGCGCATGTCTTTAATCCCATCACTTCAGGCAGGCAGTGGTAGGAGGATTGCTGTGAGTTCAAGGCCACCCTGAGACTACATAGTTAATTCCAGGTCAGCCTGGGCCAGAGTGAGAGCCTACCTCAAAAAAACCAAAAAAAAAAAAAAAAAAAAAAAAAAAGAAAGAAAGAAAAGAAAAAAGAAATGGATTTGAGGGTTGTAGAGATGGCTTAGTGGTTAATGCACTTACCTGCAAAGCCTAATGCCCAGGATTCAATTCCCCAATACGTACTCATGTAAAGCCAAAATGCATAGTGGTGCATTTATCTGGAGTTCATTTCCAGTGGCTGGAAGCCCTGGTGTATCTCCTTCCTTCCTTCCTTCCTTCCTTCCTTCCTTCCTTCCTTCCTTCCTTCCTTCCCTTCCTTCCTTCCTTCCTTCCCTTCCCTCCCTCCCCTCCCCTCCTCCCCCCCCCCCTCCCCTCCCCTCCCCTCCCCCTCCTCCTCCCTCCCCTCCCCCCCTCCCCTCCCTTCTTTCTTTCTTTCTTTCTTTCTTTCTTTCTTTCTTTCTTTCTTTCTTTCTTTCTTTCTTTCTTTCTGTCTCTGTGTCTCTCTCTTTCTCTCTCTCTCCCCTCACTTTGCTTGCAAGTAAATAAATTATTTTAAAAAATAAATATGTATGAATCCTAGACCTGCCATGAACTGGTTTTGTATTCTTGAGAGTGCTACTTTTGCAATTCAGTTTTCTCTGCCACAAATGAGAAGAATCATTATGCCCATGTTATTTGATTATTTTGCGTTTGTGCTTTATATCATGAAGATTAATGTAGTTGCACATCCATGGATGTGCATTGAATAAATAATTGTTGAGTAAAACATAAGCTAATGTAAGAAGCCTTGAGAGAACACAAGAGAATTTTACTCTGTAAGCAAATAAAGTATTTTATTGGGTAAATACTTTATTTTCTTGTATAATCAAACTAGATCAGTCATACCATGCCTTTATTGCATGAAACTGAGCTAAAAGCATATATTCTGAAAAATCTGGAACCAAGTTTTCCTCCAGGATTGATGAAACCATGGTTACAGTAAGTCACATGAGCAGAGGCATCTTGATCCTTATCAGGAATTTTGAGCTTCTTTGAGCCTGCTGTCCATTTTCCCCCCATTCTTTTGCTTCCTGCTCACTTCTCCTCTTTCCCAGATAACCCAATTTATGGAATTGCCTCAATATGTGCCGGTTGACATGACAGTCTGAGTGGCGAAGAATGCCAGAGAGACCTGGTTGTAACCTGTTGATTTATGGTCAGCCTACCATATTGTCACTTTTTGATTTAACATCAAAAGAATGGATTATGAATGCAATCACACTAGGCAAACAAATATATGACTGCAAATGACTTTGCAGATTTTTTTTTTCTGTTCATGTAGAAAATGAGCTAAAAGTGGCTCTTGGTGCAATCACTCAAAGACTTTCAGGCCCCTTGCACCATATGTTTCCTACAGTTTCTTTTATCACATGCGATTGTATATTATAAAACACAGCAATTCCAAAGGGGAACCAGATGGCTGTATGCTTTACAGTTCAGGATTCTCGGGCAGAAAGGAAGAGGGAATCTAGGGTTCTGTTTAGTTCTGATAAAACTGACAGGCCATCAGAGGTGATAATCAGAGGTATTTAAGTAGGGCTTGCATTTATCACAAGGAGCTTAAGTGCTCAATCATGTCTGAATGTGTCTTTAATGGGCATATCTTTTAAAAATTGGTTTAATATATTTCTTTACCCTAGCTCAATTTGAATATGTTGAGACAAGCAATATTTTAAACTAGTTTTTCTTTTTGAAATACATATGTTTAGAAAACGCAAATAATTTCTTGAAAAGATAGTTCAGAATATGGCCAGCATTAAACTCTTCTCGTTTCCTTATTGTTTAGACTGCTAGGGAATACTGGGTCAATATAAAAGAGCAGGATAACCTGGTGAAAAGGCAGTGAGGAGGGAGAGAGTTGGTTTCCTCAACACCATTGAAGGGTGCTTGCATGAAATGCTTATATAAAAACATTTTGTACCTAGGATAGAGACAGGACTACCACAAATATATGCAGTTGGCCTTGCAAATTGTGCAGTCTACATTAACTGTTTTGTTTGCCCTGCAACAATGTAAAAATGACACTTTTTCTATTTTTATTATTTACGTGCACGTATGTGTGTATACAAAGGATGTTTGTGAATGAGTGCACCGTTGCCAAGGCATGTGTGTGGAGGTCATAGGACAACCTTGGGGTGTTTCTCCTCTCCTTTCTCCTTCTTTTCAGTGTCTTTCTTGCTGCTGCTTAGAAGCTTCCAGATTTCCCATTGCCACAGGCATGTTGGTATTACAGATGGTGCATCACTTCTCATCCAGCTTTACATGGGTGCTAAAGAGGATTAAATAAGCAAGCACCCTTAGCCACTGAACAATTTCCCTGCCCAACAATATAATTCAAAATACAAAGGGCTAAAAATCGATGACTCAAGTGGGCTCAACTGAGATGACTTTGCTCGGGCTACAAACCGGCAGTGCTCTCAGCTCTCTGTGAGTAAAAGATGGACATGAGAAAAAGCTGAAGAAAGAACTTCTTCACATATGAAGAAGCACTGGTATCAGAACCTTCTAGTGTCAACAGTGGTTGCTAACCTGTGCTCCGTGCTGGGATTCCACTCCTCCTCACCAACCTTGCCCTCACCTGCCCATTTAGTGCCTCGCTCCACTTGTCTCCACTGAACTCTCAACTATCCCCATGTTTCCTCCACCACCTGGCTGTGTGTGGCATTGTCCATCTAGCTCCCTTGAAGGCTCCACATTTATCCACCCAGCCCCTTCCAGAAAGCTCCATCTATAATCTTTTTTTTTTTTTTTGGAGAGAGACACACACAGAGAGACAGAGATGGGCACACCAGCAGTCTCTCAGCTGCTGCGAATGAAATCCAGATGTGTGCGCCCCCTTGTGGTCAAGTGTGACATTGCGCCCTTGCGTCACTTTGCATCTGGCTAAACGTGGGACCTGGAGATTGGAACCCCTGGAGATTGGAACCAGTGTTCTTAGGCTTAGGAGGCAGGCGCCTTAACAGCTAAGCCATCTCTCCAGCCCCATCTCTAATATTATAGGAGCTTTTAACTCATAATGACTCCAATTTCACTTAGCATTGTCTACCTTCTTCCCTCACTTGTACCATCAGTGACTCCATTTTTGTTTTGCTATTAACTCTGTTACTTGTTCCATACTGCAATAATGTTTTTTCCTAAAACAGAAATCTGATCATGGTGATTACTCAATCAATTCCTTCAGCGGAGTTCTATATTCAGAGTGAAGTTCCAGGGTCATAGTGGAGTCTAGGACACTCCTCAACATTTCACGTGTGCTTTCCTTCTTTTCTCTATGGGGATCTGGTGAGCCAGCCTCATTTAACCTCTTCATAGCTCTTCATACATAGTTTCAAATTAATTTCATATTTTCTATGAAAACTCTCTTTGCTTAATCCTCCCCTTTATCCATCTGTGAAGAACCACATAGGTCCTGGCATGCCATTCCTCCAGGATTTGTGTATGTATGTGCAAGTAAGTGGGTGGGTGATGTGAAGATGGGGATGGAGTAGAGGCCCCTCGTTTATTTATTTAATTTTAGAAATCTAATTCTCTACAACTCAAAACTTTATAGTATACAATTATGCAGGATAGTGGCACACACCTGTGGTCCCAGCACTCAGGAGGCTGAGGGAGGAGTATCAAGACTTAGAGGCTAGTCTGAGCAGCGTAGCAAGACTCAGAAAAATAAGTTATATAATTCAGTGTCTTAAAATAAATTCAAGGTTATTCAATGATCATCACTATCTAATTCTCGAACACTTGCATCGTTTCAAAAGGAAACCATACACTAGGAGTCACTCCCACATATCTTCTACTACTGCACTTGTCAGCCAAGAATCTACTTTCTGTCTCTATGATTCTACACATTTATTTCATGTAATAATGTTTTTGAAGTTCATCTATGTTAGAACTTCATTCTTTTATAGCTGTATGGTATTCCATTTTGTGTATATAGCATATTTTGCTTATGCATTTCTTACTTTATAGATACTATACTTGTTTCCACTTTTTACTTATTGTGGGTATAGCTGTTATAAACCCAAGTTATACACAGAAGAACTGAGGCTCAAAGGATGTCTTAGTTCAGGCTATTACTGAAAATCATCATAGACATGGGGGTTTAAACAACAGAAATTTATTTTTCACACATCTGAGAACTGAGAATTCCAAGATCCATGTGCCAACAGATCTTATCTGGAAAGGGCTCATTTTCTGGTTCACAGAAGGTCACCTTTTGGTGGAGAGCAGAGAGTGGGAACAGACTTTCTCATAAGGTGTTCCCCCCCCCTTTTTTTTGAGGTAGAGTCTCACTTTAGCCCAGGCTGACCTGGAACCCTGGAACTCACTCTGTAGCCCCAGGCTGGCCTTGAATCATGGCGATCCTCTTACCTCTGCATCCTGAGTGCTGTGATTAAAGGTGTGCACCACGACACCAGGGTCACAAGTTCTAAAATGGTACTACTTATATTTATGAGGGCTCCCCCATCACATAATCTAATTCCAATTACCTCCCAAAGACTCCCACCTCTTAATACCATCATATCAGAAAATTGGATTCAACATTAGAATTGGGGAATGGCACAAACATATAATCCATAGCAGAGAGGTTAACTTAGTGCAATAACTACTAAAAGCATTGCTTTTTAACCAAACAGACTTATATTGAAAACATAGCTTTGTTACTTACCAGCTATGAAGCTTTGGGCATTAATTTTCTTTAGTTTCCATAGTCAATATAGAGACAGTAATGCCACTTTTGAGTCCTAATGTTGGTACAAGGACACTTGATTTATATGGTACACATATAAGGATTTCCATGAAGAGTTATAATGGTATGCTCTATGCTTGTCTTTTTTTAGGTGCTTACTATCTAATTTTGAATGAACGACTGAATAAAAATATCATGCTGGAATTCCAAATTTGTCATTTATCAACCGTGTGACATTGAACAGATCATTTTATCTTTAAAACTGAGAGACAGGGCCTGGAGAGATGGCTTAGCAGTTAAGGCACATGCCTGTGAAGCCTAAGTACCCTGGTTCGATTCTCCAGGTCCCACATAAGCCAGATGCACATGGTGGCGCATGCATCTGGAGTTTGACTGCAGTGGCTACAGGCCCTGGCACGCCCATTCTCTCTCTCTCTCCCTACCTCTCTCTCTAATAAATAAATAAAAATAAAATCTTTAAAAATAAAATCTTTAAAAAACAGAGACAGACATTTAATTGTATACTTAAAACAGATGACATTTATGCTACATAATACTGTCTCAATAAAAAATGAATACAAACAAGCAAACAAACAAAAACCACCTGGGAACAACAGTTCCTGTTGGAGCCACGCTAAATGGGATCAAGCAGTTCTAGCACACGGTAGGGATTCAGTAAATATCTAGTCTTTGTCTTAGTACCAGCTTAGTATTTCCCCTTTTACTACAATATATCAAAGAACTTAACCCCAGAGCTAAGCTTTCAAGAATGCATTTATGTTGGGCATGGTGGCACATTCCTTTAATCCCAGCACTCGGGAGGCAGAGGTAGGAGGATTGCCATGAGTTCGAGGCCACCATGAGAGTACATAGTGAATTCTAGGGTACAGTAAAACCCTACCTTGAAAAACCAAAAAAAGAAATGCATTTATAGTAGCCAATCAGTTTCTATTTTTGAATGATTGTTATCAATAATAGTATAATCTAAATTGTTAGGGAAAGGAAAGTACAGAATTAAAATAAAAATATAACATGTGCTCATGAAATATACATTGCTTTTTAAAATCTTCTTAAAGCAACTGCTCCAAAGTCAATAGTATAAAATCAAAGGCATCTGAACATTCCACTTTTTCAAAAGGCTTAAGTGCAAATTGATTATCTGATGTTTTCAGGCTTTCTGCTTAGATAGCGAGGCCAAGGCTTAATGGAAAAGTCACTGTGATGAGCCTCATTCGTTTTTCAAGGAACGAACTGCAGGTCGGGGGTCAGGGCAGGGTGAAGGGAAATGTCTTTGAAAGAACTCATCAGATGTCACTCAGGGATTATTAATTTACTGAAAAGTGTACCTTTGGCCCGGGGATTTACTAACGTTAGAATGTGCTAGATGTTTCCTTTGAACTCTACATCCAGACATCCAGAAGAATGCCGGCTCGCTATGGTGCTATGACCTCAAAAACCTGGCCTGTGTTATGCACCAGCTTCAGCTGCTTCCAGGTTTTCTCTACACCTGATGCTAATGGCACAATCCTGCCCAGACTCTTCAGTGATGTCAGTTTCAAAGAGGAGGAGAAAATAAAAAGGAAAAAAATATGAAGGGCTTTTTATTTTTATATTCTGGTATGTTTTTGGAATATTAGAGTTTGTAAGTCTAAGGAGATGGTTGCTACCAAGGCCACTTACCACTTGGTGAGAAAAGCCTGAGATGTGCAGTGTGGGCAGATGAGGAGATGTTAAGATTACTTAGCAATAATATCACTTAGTTGGATATTGTTACCAACTTATGCTGATAAATACTTCTGCGTCTGGCTTATAGGCATATACTTATGCTGGTTTGATGTCTCAGGTGGTTTGCCTTTATTCATTCAATCACTTCAAGAATTTTTATCAAATTCATAGAGACAGAAAGTAGAATGATAGTTGTATGGCAGCAGGGAAGAGGGAAGTAGGGAGTTATTTAATAAGTATGAGTGAATTTGGGGAGGAAAGATTTTCAGAGGTGGAGGATGGGAATAGTTGCGCAATAATGTGAATGCACTTAATGCCACTGAACTGTACACATAAAGGGGGTTAAGATGTTGAATTCTATGTTATGTGTATTTTTCACAATTAAGGATGTTTTTAAAATTATTCTGCCTTTCTAAAGCTGGTACAGCTATTAAGTTAAAAAAAAAAACCCACCAATTTAGCAAGGAAGTGCCAATTTCATTCTGTCTGCTATTACTTCTGCCACCTCATATCATTTTAAAGTACAAGTTACTTAAGAATGTTGGAGCTGCTTTCCCTAAGACTTAATTCTACCTGGAGGAAAAGTGACATAAGATTTTTGCACAGATACAAGACCGGTAAAAATTTTCTTGAATATTGATACAATAGATCTCTATCTGATACAATTAGCCATAATTTTAATGGGTTTCATGAACAGTGTATGCATCTGATCAGCTAAAAATAAATTTAACAGTATCACTATAGTATAGTTGCTATCCCTAATGGCATAGCCCTTGCTGTATTAATAAACTACATCATCTTGGAACTTGATAGAAATCCAAATTTGGAGGTCCATCCCAGATCTTCTAAATCAGAAACTCTGATCAGTGGAATTCAAGAATCTGTGGTTGACCACGTCCACTAAGTGTTTGTTATTCACACTGAAGTCTGAGAACCAGTGCATAAGGAAACAGTCTGAGTGTAGTGAGCTAAGCTTTTGCTTCTGATGAGAGTTAAAGGACATCTGTAACCAGGCTTGCAGAATCACTGCTTGGTAGACAAAATACTCAACATAACCAGAAAAACCACCATCAGTCTTTGAAATGAGCCATGAGAAGTGAACATGATAAAATGCATCATGTTGTAGGAAAATTTTCACCACAATCCTGATCCCAGAGTAATTCAGATGAATCTTGATTTCAGAATGTGGAGAGAGTCTGGAAGAAAACAGCATCACATTTCTGTTGAAGGAAAGAGTGGTACTAAAGTCTCAGAAATATTACAGATGATAATATAATGGTTGGTGAATTGAAAGAAGTGAAAAGGCCAAGGCAGTTTGAAGAAGTTGTTTTTAGGGTTCTCTGCTTGAGTGTAACTGTGTTTTTAAGTAGAGTTATGAATGACATAGCATTTGATAAGTACCAAACCCGATTCCTAGTTCAAAGTACTAAATGGCTGAATTCAATATTAATTATAAGGAATACCGAGCACCAAATTCACCCTCAGCCTGGACCCACCACAGGGATATCAGAGGCCAGAGGGAAATTTAAGACACAAGAATCTACAATAGTGCCAATGTGTATTATGTACTTAGGCTTTTGTTATATTCTTTCTAATACCTTCTATATGAATTTAAAGCAAAACAAAATTTCCTTTCCAGTTCTTTTTGGCCCTGAAGTTGAATGGCTCTCCTTATGCCCTGTTTCCCCAGCATTTCCCACTTACATACTTGTCCTTTTACTTTAATAAATGTTTGCAGATTCTTTTCATAAATGTGACTATCTCTTAAGAGACTTAAGGTCCTTAAGTCCAGGGTATCCTAGACTCTCAGTGTCTAGACCAGCATTAGACACACAAAAGAGTTCATACATGTAAAAAAGGAGTGACTGAACTCAGCCTAAGGATTAAGATTAGGGAATTTACCGGGCGTGGTGCTGCACACCTTTAATCCCAGCACTTGGGAGGCAGGGGTAGGAGGATTGCCGTAAGTTCAAGGCCACCCGGAAAAAGCAAAAAAAGCAAAAAAAAAAAAAAAAAAAAAAAAAAAAAAAGGATTAAGGAATTTTAGAGAAACCCTAAGACAGTAAGTTTTATCATTTAAAGTATTTTTTAAATTATTGAAACCATGTGTATATTAGTCACATTTCTTGTTGCTGGAACAAATTACCTGACAAAAATCAGTTTTAGGGAAGGATTTATTTTGCCTTAGGGTTTGAAGGATACAGTCCATCACAGAGGGGAAGCCATAGTGGCAGGAGCTTGAGGCAGCTGATCACATTCAGTCCACAGTGAGAAAGCCGAAACTGATGAGCTCTGGTACTCAGCCAATTCTCTTCTTTTCATACAGTCCCAGACCCCAGCCCATGGAATGCTGCTGTCCACAATTAAGGGGGCTTGTCCTATCTCAGATAACCTAATGTAGATAATCCTTCAAGGCAGGTAGAGAGGCTAGTTTCCTAGGTGCTTCTAGAGTCTGTCAAGCTGGCAATCAATATATACCATCACAATGTAATAGAAATCTTTTAGAGAATGGGGATAGGTCACAAACAGTCCTCTCCATTTGAGAACCACCCACCTGAATGCAAAGCCCATGTAATCACTGCTGTTTCCCCAGCAACTGGTTTAGTAGGTACTTGTTCTATATATTTGTTAATAGATTGGTAATATGGGTAACACTCTCAGAAGACATGATGATGACATGTAACTAACTGTGTTATCTCTGGCTGATATTGATTTGATCAATTTTGTAGACATGACCCTAGATGGGGCAACGAGATTCTCTGTTGGGTAGTTCAATGAGTACTAAATCACAGATGGATTCTGAATACTGTTTATAATGGTAATCTTTTTAATTTAATTTTTAAAGAGTAGCTCTACATATTTTATTATTTATTTATTTATTTATTTATTTATTTATTTATTTATGTAGGAGAGAGAGAGAGATACATAAATAGACAGGTAGAGAGAGAGAAAATGGGTGCACCAGGGCCTCCATCACTACAAACGAACTCCGGATGCATGTGCTCCCTTGTGCATCTGGCTTACGTGGGTTCTGGAGAATTCAGCCTTGAACTAGGGTCCTTAGCTTCACAGGCAAGCATTTAACCACTAAGCCATCTCTCCAGCCTAATTTAATTTTTTACATAGGCTGTAGTCTTACATCCCCTCTCCCTGTCCCCATTTCATTGACAGCTCCCTCCTCAGTGGGGTTATTGGTTTTTACTATGGAGTAATTAGGGCCTCAGTGAGTCTCTGTGAGGTCTGTGCCTCAAGATATTTCTACCCAACTCTGTGCTCTCACACAACAGTCCACGAGCCTTGGCAGGTCTGTTAGCAGTTTTGTTTAGTGTTGAGTTCTCTGTAGGCTCTGTATTTCCGCTTCAGTGTGTTTCTATTCAACACAATGTTTGTTGATGTTTCCCTGGAGACCGTTGTCAGACTAGCATTGGAAGCAATACTTGTGTTGCTGCTCTCTCTTCAATTTCTTCTCAGCCCTGGTAAATGTGGTAGAGGTGGCAAATCTCATGGTGAGCTGGAGCATTCAGCTATCTTTTCTTGATGTATTGATGGATCTTGAATACGCCAAGTATTCTGTATTATCTGTGATCTAAAACAGATTCTCCAACCAAGAAATGGAACAACTTTAATTAAGGGGAGTGTGCATAGAAATTTGAGAGTTTTTGTTTTGTTTTGTTTTGTTTTGTTTTGTTTGTTTGTTTGTTTTGGTTTGGTTTTTTGAGGTAGGATCTCACTCTAGCTCAGGCTAACCTGGAATTCACTATGTAATCTCAGGGTGGCCTCGAACTCAGCGATCCTCCTACCTCTGCCTCCCCAATGCTGGGATTAAAGGCATGCACCACCACACCTGGTCAAAATTTTATCTAGAGAGCGATTGGGACTTCTTTCTTGGATCTATAGATTTCTGGCCATGTGATTGTGACATGGTTCCCAGTACCAGTTATGAGTTCTCATCCATTGAGTGGGCCTCGTGACCAATCTGAGGGCAATTGGTTAGCTGCCAAGGCTGTGTGCCACTATTGCACAGATGTATAATTCTTTTTTAAATTTTTTTGGTTTTTCGAGGTAGGGTCTCGCTCTAGCTCAGGCTGACCTGGAATTCACTATGTAGTCTCAGGGTGGCCTCGAACTCACAGCGATCCTCCTACCTCTGCCTCCCAAGTGCTGGGATTAAAGGCGTGCACCACCACACCTGGCTCACAGATGTATAATTCTTGTCAGTCTGGTTATTGTGTATCTTGCAAGATCCCTTGATTATTCATGTTGTTAGTGATTATTATTATCATCTAGTAGGTCACATAGCACTTCTCAGTGCCATGAGGGTTTGCCAGGAGAGGACTGGCTTTCCTCTCAGTTCCCATGTGATTTCTCAGTGTCCTGGGACATCAGTCTGTGGTGTCTTCAGCAATAAGATCTTACCTTTTAGCTCTCGAGGGCAAGCCAAGTGCTTTGGCAATGGCTTGAATTGTTTTGGGGACTTCATAGGTCTCTCTGGCCAACTGCTCAGTGTAGGGGGTAACTGAGTTCTGGTCCTGACATTCATAGTCAGAGCCAATGGTTTTAGGACTAAGTTTTCTTTGCCTTCTACTGGGCACTTTGATCTAGACCATCCACCTTCCTCACATGAGGGTTGTATCTTATATACTGGTATCCAGGAGGAAAATTTATATTGTATTAATTCCTTTAGTCTTTACTTTTTATGTGATTCTCCACACCCTCCCTTCCTCCTACCCCCTACAGCACTTTCACTCCATATATTCTTTCCTTCTACTAGTTTGCCATGTGTCCCCTCCATTCTTCACTCTCTATTTCCAATTTTTCCTGGTCTCATTCTAGTTTTAGGCACATAATCCTAACGCTTACTCCCATTTTCACTCACTTCAGCTGATCCAGGTTAGGAGCCACATATGAGAGAAAGCATGTGGCATTTGTTTTTCTATGTCTGTGTGACCTTGCTTAGAATGATTATTTTTCCAAATTTTCCAATATTCATTATTTAATTTTTCCTTACTGAAGAGTAGAATTCCATTGTATATATGTGGCACATCTTCATTATCCATTCAGCAGACTATGGGCTGATTCCAATTCCTAGCTATTGTAAATAGAGTGTCAATAAACATGGTTGAGTAAGTGTCTCTGAAATATAAAGAGTGGAGTATTTATGATATGTGCCCTGGAGTGAAATAGCTGGGTCAGTTGGTAGATCTATTTTCATATTTTGCAGGATTATCCATACCAATTTCCATAGTGGTTTTATAAGTTTCCACTCCCATCAGCAGTTAATAAGGGTTCCTCTTTCCCCACTGCCTTGCCAACATTTGTTGTTATTTTATTTTATTTTGTTTAATTTAATTTATTTATTTGAGAGAGACAGACAGACTGAGAGAGAAAGAGGCAGAAGGAGAAAGGAAGAGAATGGGCACACCAGGGCCTCCAGCCACTGCAAACGAACTCCAGATGCAGGCGCCTGTGCATCTGGCTTGTGTGGGTCCTGGGGAATCGAGCCTCAAACTGAGGTCCTTAGGCTTCACAGGTAAGCACTTAACTGCTAAGCCATCTCTCCAATCCCTCATTTGATTTTTTTTTTTTGATGATTGCCATCCTGCCTGGAGTAAAGTTGAATTTCAAAGTTGTTTTAATTTGCATTTCTAAGGATGTTGAACATCTCTTTAAATGAGTAATGGTATTTGTATTTTTTTCTTTGAAAATTCTCTGTTCGTGTCTCTGCCCCATATAATGGTAATTTTTGGACTGAGGATCATGGAGGTTAGCTGTACCTTGCCATATGGATGTAGAAATAGAAAAGGTAGATATTCATGTAAGTACACATGAATACACACTGCACATGCACACATACATGTATGAGCATATGCGCACGCACACACACACACCTCAGTCTTTTTTGCCTCCTTTCTGGTTCTTTTCCCCACTCCATCCATGAAACTCAGTTTCATTCCTCCCCCTTGGTTCTATGACATGTCTTGCAAATTCCCTTTCTACCTAAAACAGCTCAGTTGATTTTTGCCACATGCAAGGAAAAACTATGCATAAGTACACTGTCACCATCATTTACTTTTCTTCCTTAGCTATTTCAACATTTGTAAGATTTATAAATCATTCTAGTAAATAGTTGTGTTAATTTGAACTGATTTCCATTTCCCTGGGCTTTAGTTATTTTAAAATGTTGACTTGGCATCCTTCCATTGTTTGAAAACCAAAGCAAAGCAAAAGGAACCATGAACCACCAGCTGATGTGCACTCTTAAGCTCTGTGTAGAAATTATGCCTTTGAAACACTTGGAATCTTCCTGGGAAACCATTTCTCAGCAGGGGAAGAAAACCTAACAAGTTTCAGAAGTAAACTCATTGCTATAGAAAAGTCCAGCTTTGAAATAACTAAAGAAAACAAGTGTAGCTGGCAACAGAGTAATAAAGCTTGGGGACCTGGGATCAGATGGCCTATTAATATGTCACAATCCTCCAACTAGAGGGCATACAGTGTAAAACAGTGTCCTATCTTCTCTGCTTCTTCAGCTCTCAACATTAGTGACTCACCTGGGAAGTTATTCCATAGATCATGAAGACAGACTGAGGGATGAGACAAAGGACAGTGATGAAGTTGAGAGCTCAAATTCGTAAGAAAAATTTTCTGTTTCCAGATCCCCTATCTTCAGACTTTGGCTATGTCCCTTAGCTTGTCCATGTCTTGTTTCCCATGACTCTAAAGTAGGCATGGCAGCAGTGTCTTTTAACATGATGGTGTGATATTAAATGACAGTTTATATAAAACATACTTAAATGTGTGCAAAGGAGGAGATAGGTAATAAATGTTTAATTTTTACTCAGGAGAGTAAAAATGTCCTTTTAGGTTTTATGAAGTGCCTGAATGAAGATAAGTAGGAGTATTTATATTTTAATTATATATATATGTTATTTTTCTTATGAAGTATAGTCATAGTTCACAGTACTGAGCTATATAAAGACACTTATCCTGTATATTGCACTTTGAGTATGTTTCTTTTCCATGTTCCCTTATTCTTCCCTTTCTTATACTTTCCCCATCTCATTAGTCTCCTTTGTTCCCCTACACAGTTTCATATTGATTTTATTTTTTAAGGACACGTTATTTTATTTACTTATTTATTTACCTATTTATTTAGGATAGAAAGACACACACACACACACAGAGAGAGAGAGAGAGAGAGAGAGAGAGAGAGAGAGAGAGAGAGAGAGAGAGGTTGTTCCAAGGCCTCTAGCCACTGCAAACAAACTCCAGACACTTGCACCATCTTGTGTATCTGGCTTAAATGGGTACTGGGGAATCAAACCAGGGTCCTTAGGCTTTGTAGGCAAATGTTTTAACCACTAAGTCATCAATTTCAGTTCTCATATCTACTTTCATATCATAAATACATGTATGATTTTATGTATTACATAAAATCCAAGAACCCAACATTAGAGAAAATATGTGACATTTGTCCTTCTAAGAGTGACTTAATTCTCTTAACCTGATTATCTCCATTTGCATCCATTTTATTACAAATGATACAATTTTGTTTTTCTTTATGGTTTACAAACTTCCATTATGAGTATATATCATATATTTATCCATTCCTCAGTATATAGACACCAAATTTGTTTCCCTAACTTAGCTATGATCAATAGTGCTACAAAAACATTGATGTGCAATTTTCTCTGTGATAGAGGGACATGGAGTCCTTTGGACAAACAACCAGAAGTAGTATAGTTGGGTCATATGAATGATCTTCTGTTAGTTTTTGAAGAAACTTCCATACTTATTTCCATAGTGGCTGAACTATTTTTCATTGCCATTGGCAGTATATATAAATATTCCCTTTAGTCTACATCCTTACCAACATTTGTTATTATTTATTTCTTGATGACGGTCATTCTGACTGGGGTGAGATGGATTCTCAATGTAATTTCAATTAGTATTTTAATTAGCATTTTTGATAGGTAAGTTGAAAATTTTTTTCAAATGGCTATTGGCCATTTGTATTTCATCTTTGGAGAACTATATGCTCATTTCATTATCCTCTTTTTAAAAGATTTAAAAAAAATTATTTGTTTATTTATTAGAGACAGAGAGAGGGAACAACTAAAGTTCTATTCAAGAAGAAATACCTGTTGTGGCACTTTGAATGAATAGCCCCCAGTACAGTCAGAATTATATTAAAGTTTGCAAATTAGATCTGCAGCCACTTGGCTAGAGGTAGTGTCACTGGACTGATCCTAGGATCCAGCCCTAGGGTGTGGGGGTGGATCTGGAATTCCAGTCTAAAGATATGCAGAGTGCTTGAGCTCTGCCAGGAGTTCCTGAAGTGTTCTTGCTTGAGTGGCTTTTGGCTCCCCCCCTCTCTGCTTGGTCCTGTGAAAGAGGGCCAACTTCTGCCATTATGGAACTTCCCCTTGATCTGTAAGCTTCAATAAATCCCTTCTTCCATAACTCGAGGTCTATCTCAGCAAATCTGAAGCTGTCTACTACACCTGTACACATTTGTCCTGACACAATTCATAATAGCCACATTATGAAATCTGCCTAAATGTGGTATGTATACATAATAGAGAAGTAGTCATTCATAAAGAATAAAATCATGTTGTTTATAAGAAAATGAATGTAACTGGAGGTCTTCATGTTAAGCAAAATGAGCCTGACTCATACCTATCACATGTTTACTCTTATATCTGTAATCTTGTAAATAAAGACAGGAAAAGTAGAAGGAGGACTATTAGGGAAGAAGGGGACCTGAGGGGGAAGGGATGAGACAGGAATAGAAAGGAGAATATGGTCAACATACACTATATGAATGTATAAAAATCTCATAATGAAAATCATTATTTTGTACAACTTATATATTCTTTAAAAGTTTTAATGATGCATTTATTTATTTACAAGATAATGAAAATGATATAGAATATCATTACAAGTATAAAGGAACATGAAATTTTACATCTTAAAAAGTGAAAATATGAAAGTTCATAGGATGAACCACATGAGAGGAAATATTTGGTACAGGTATTATATTCTCCCTTTCACAACTAGAAGATCTGGCATATCTCTTAGGGTCAATAGAACATGCTTGTGAAAATATCATATGCTTCAGTTACACAGCAATGAGAAATCAAGCTTGAACTGAGCTGGAAGCTTCTTTCTGGCTGGTTAGTGGTTATGGTGCTGGAAAGTAACTACAAAGGCTACAGAAGTGCAAAGTTCATAACAGTCTTAACCAATAGTGGATCCACCTTGCATCCTACACAAACAACATGCCAGGCAAGATATACCTGCAGGTGCAATAGTGGCATGATTGTTACAGGAGTAACTAACTGCTTTTTGATTGGATTTGAGGACTGCTCCACAGGAGGAACTCCATGCTTAGTACTGAAAACCTATGGATTAGAAAGTTCAGAGGCCCTAGGAAGATACTATTGCTGTTTGGCTAAACCGATATGTTGTGACAATCAAATTATCCTCTAAATATTTATGTTTATGCCCATATGTTTGTGCTGTTCTTGTCTTTGGACAGATAATTTCTTTTACAGTTGGTAGTGACTATAGGGAAAACAAAAACCTTCTCAATGTGCTCAGAATAAGTGACTATTGAGTGCTAAATAATAAATGAAACATCTCTATCATGATTCAAAGGCTCAAGGAACATTATAG
The DNA here is from genome assembly GCA_036365145.1 of Orientallactaga sibirica. Lineage (NCBI taxonomy): Eukaryota > Metazoa > Chordata > Mammalia > Rodentia > Dipodidae > Orientallactaga > Orientallactaga sibirica. The sequence continues at coordinate 8,203,571 of JAEOAD010000840.1, forward strand.
AACAGAAAGTGGACCGAATGTAAGACCCAGAGGATGGTGAGGAGTGTTTGGGACACTATCTTCTGTCCATTACGTAGCTGTTGCATTCATGGACTCATAGCAACTGTTGCCACCTACACAAAACCTGAACAATATTGGACTTATCAGCATTCTGTAATGGATGGTAAAGAAGGGCAAAGAAGACATTCAGGGGTTGGAGAGATGGCTCAGCAGTTAAGACGCTTTCCTACAAAGCCTAATGACCAGGGTTTGATTCACCAGTACCCACATAAAGCCAGATGTGCAAAGTGGCCCATGCAACTTGAGTTCGTTTATAGTGGCAGGAGGCCCTTAGGTGCCCATTCTTTCTCAGTTTGTCTGTTTTTCTTGTTTTTATCTTTCTCTGCTTGCAAATGAATAAAAATATTTTTAAATACATTCAAGAGCTACAAACAGACCTAGTTATTCCTTTACTGGGCATTTACCCTAAATGATTCAATAAAGAATCATTTGCTCAACCATGGTTATAGCTACTCAATTCATGATAGCTAAGAACTGGAATCAACTCAGGTGGCCCATCATTGGATGAATGGATAATAAATCTGTGGTACATTTACACAATGGAATTCTACTCAGCAGCATGAAAAAATGATATAATGAAATTTGTAGAAAAATGGACAGACTTGGAACAGATCACACTCAGTGAATTCAATCACAGAAAGACGATTCAACATGGTCTCGCTCATCTGTGGTTTCTAACCTGGATCAGATTCAGTTGCTGACATGCCTGATAGGCAACTGGAGGCCCAGACAATAGGGATGGAAGGGTCTAGGCAGAGGGGAAGAGGGTGGGGCAAAAACACAAAACTAAACCCAAAATGAACTAGTACCATAAAATCCTTTATCCTTGAGGATAGACAAAAATATCAAAAATATTGAACCCTCCGTAGGTGTATGGGGGTACATCAGAAAAGAAGGGTCCTGGAGATTGTGAGATGAAGCCTAACATTAAAAAATGTTTTGGCTCTGACCTATAACTGCCAGTACCAGAAATTGGCTGCTACCCACAATGAGCTGTTGATTGGAGAGAGCTACAAGGTCCCCAAAACAAGACAGGCTTCTGTCAAATCACTTGATTACCTACCTGAGGTAAAAGGCAAGGCCCTATTGCTGAAAACATCATATGCTGCTGACACAAAAAAACAGAGAGATCTGCCTGGAGTCCGCAAGAGAGCCAGAACCCCGACAGCTCATCTAGTGCTGCAAAGTGTTACATGGCCTACTATAGGAAAGTGGCCAAGACCTGTCTAAGCAGCCAGGGTTCTAAGCTGCTCAGAAGTAAACACCCTGACAAGATGTACACACCAATCCAGTAGTGGCGCACGGCCTTGGTGGGTACCCAATAGTTTCCTGATTGGCTAAGAGATCCACTCAGTGGAAAGGAACCCATATGTAGAATTTGAAACCAGGTCAGAATCCTATGGAGACAAAGATTATGCTCTCCAGTGTCAAACTCCCACTGGTCTTTGACTAAAAGAGGGGCTACAGCCATCAAATGCTCCCTAAGTTAATAATGTGTATCCCATTTAATCTATGTTCACTTCACTCTGTCGATGAATCTGTTTTTCTTTCTCAGAAGGTAGCAAGACTCAAGGAGAAAAACTACCCTTCACAGTTTAGCCAAGTCCCAGATGAAACCACAGAGGAATTGGGGAGATGAGCAAGAATGCAGTTTCTATGATGAACTTGACAATCAGTGCCAGGGTGAAGGAGACAGACACTGAGGATATTCAACACCTACCAAAGAAGAAATCCAGATGCTTCTAAGAGCTCATCACACACCCAAACATGCTCAACACACACCAAACATGGCTCAGGGAATTTTACAGAAGAGGGGACAGAAAGATTGTAAGAGTTGGGACATCATGCCTGGAGGCATTGTTTCCCCACAGTAACTGACTGCTTCTCCCACAACGCATAACCACATCTGGAGTTACAGATATGTGTGGCCATGTGGGTTTTGGGAATCAAACTCAATGTTCTGAGGTCTCAGATCCCCTCTTGTCCTCAAGCTTGAGCAGGAAGTACTCTTAACCACTTATGCATCTCTCAATTCTCAATAAAAAAGTGTTTAAGGAACTCATTAGGTTAAGGGCTATATAACATTTTATGAATAGCATAATTCCGTATCATTGTATTTCTGAACTAACTAAAATAAATAAGTGAAGAAGCCTGAACCTGAATAACTAGAGATGTTCTGGTTACAAATAGACCAGTATCCTCTCCCTGTGTTTCATTTTTGCTATGCACACTGAAAATCAAAAGATCACTTCCTCCTATCCCATCAGCTCCTGAACAATCTGCTAGAGAATATTGCTTTTTGTTATCTTTCCCCCCCCTATTGAACAAATCCATCTTGAATTACTTTCAGCCCTTTGTCCTGAAGATATTTGTGTTTTTGTGATTCTTGGGCATCTGTTCATAGTCTCAGTGGAAATGGGCCCCTCTGTCTTTGTCATAGTTACCCTTTTACCCATATGCCATTTTTTGAAGGTCTCCCTGAGGATTTGACCAGGACGTTCAATCTGTTGGAATGAACATATGTGGTGGCAAGGAGCCATGCTAACTAGCAAAATAACTGTAATGACTGTGATTATCTGGTTTGACAGACTGGCTCATTGGGACAATGTTCTGATAACAGTCAGATTGGAGGCTTAGAGTCCATATCAGCCAGATTACCCTACTCTTTTTCACTTCCTCTTTTTCCAAACTTCTGGTTGTTCTCTTCCCAGTGCCAAGGATTTATTTTAGTTAACAGTAAGATTAAGGGCAAAAGTGTATATGAACAAGGCATGATCCTTCTCATCAAATGAACAAAGAAATCAGACATGTCAGAGGCATGTTGTCATGTAAAAGGCACAGCATTGTGACAATACCAGATTTTTTAACTGTGGATGGTAAAGGTGGTGAATTAATATCCACTGTCTATCCCATCCTCTTTCTACACTCAACTATCAAGAACTATAATTCCTAGACTCTCTTGCAGCTATGGCCTAGGGATACCTCAGTTTTTAGTAATCAGATGCATTCATGACAAATTCAGAAGACAAGAATGAGGTGGTGCTGACTCATGCTGTTTGTGTTGGCAAAGCCAACTGTGAATGTGATAGTGTATCTTTTTTTGCATTACCAAATATCCCAGGGTGCAGATTGGAAACCAGGGTATAGGGTGTTCTTTTGTTTTGTTTTGCTTTTGGTACAGATTTATCATGCATGATATTCTTCCAGGAGTTCAGAGAGGTGGTTTCCTGATCAGTCCCTGAAAAGTGGAGTGCAACAGATTTGAATGGAATTTGCTATTTGAAGAGGGAAGGAAGACATTTAAGCAAGCTTAAAACAACACAATAATTAATGTGATAGGAAGTACATGTAATAGGGACATCAAAATCAGCTGAGAAAAGAGGAGACAGGAGAATCACCTTCCTGAGAGATAATTTCCAAACGTCCAAATCATCTAACGGCCAATTAATGAATGTACGTTTACCACATACCTTAAAAATATTCTTTATGAGTCCAGTCAATCAATATATATTTTCTAAGCACATTAACTTGTCCTAAATACTGGATTTCAGGTTGATTATTTATGAAATGTACTAATAACCTGAAGATCTTATATATTCGAATATATTTCAAAATATTCGATATTTTACCTATTATAGTTAAGGGTAAAACATTTATTCTAAGGAATATAGCCAGGAAGATGCCTGGATAATTATTTCCTTTTTTGATATGTATGTATGTGCAGAGGCCAGAGGAGAACATCAAGTGTCCTCCTCTATCCTTCTGCATTATTTCCCTGAGAGAGTTTCTCATTGAACCAGGAACTCCCCATGATTTGGTTAGACTGCCTGATTAGGGAGCCACAGTGATCCTTCCTGTCTCTATCCCTCTCAGTGCTGGGGTATTAGGTATGAATAGCTGTGTACAGCAATCTTCATAGGTACTGGGAATTGCATTCAGTTCCTCATGCTGCCACAGCAAGCAATCCTACATGCTGACATCTCCCCAGCTCCAGAAGAGTATTTCTTTCTTCTTTTCTTACTTTTTAATTTCTTGCCATCTTAATGCATAAATATTACATTTTGATCATATGTACCCCACATTACCCTCCCTTATTCCACTCAGTATCATTGTACTTGTTCTTCTCATCACTTATCATGCAACAGAAGAGAATGACCTCTCCTCCCCACCAACCTTTAGCTGTTATTGGCTCATTAGGGAAGGGAGTGACCAAGCTCCTCCCCTATATATACCAGCATGCTGACTGGCCCCATCCTGTGTCAGTCTTGTGCAAGTAACCAAAGCTGGTGTGAGTTCATGAGTGCAATGGCTTTGTTATGTCTGGGTTCCCTATGCTCCAGCTGTTACATTCTTTCCATCCCATCTTCTGTGATGATCCCTAAGCCCTGGAGGTGGATAATGTATATGTCCAGTATTGGGATAAGTATTCATCAAGAAAAGTATCCCTTAAAGGAAGATCATGGCTAATGAGTAATTTTGGCAAATTCAATCAATTTGGTTCTTTTTGGAAAGCTGATAACTTTTCAAAAGGAGCCTTCAGTTAATTGGCTTTAACCAAATCAATCACTTAATGAATTTGATATTAGTCTAGTCATTTTTTATGAACTCTATTTATGATTGGTCACTTTATATGTGTTATTCAGTTCACATATAGACAGCAAATCATGTGGCTGTGTTGCCTTCTTGTCTCCCAGTGATAAATCAGAAAGTTGCTATGAAAAATGGTTAATTAATAAGGGGCATCAACCACACACCACAAAAGTGCATCAACTTAAATAACAGCACAAAGCAAAGTTATCCATAAAAATAAGTTTAATTGGGACAAACAAGGCATTGCAATGCAGAATTTACATGACATGAAAAGCATGGGCTCCTTTAGGGAGAGACAAAGGCTTTCAATCATGAGGAGTACCAGGAAGTTGTTTTGATACAAAGAGAGTATTTGTTGCAGTGGCTGCATTAGATAGTTTTTTGTTGTTGCTATGACAGAATGCCTGAAGCTGGATGATATATAAAGACAAATTTATTTAGCTCATAGTTTTGGAAGCTGGTAGTCCAAACAGTATGACACTGAGTTTTGCATCAATGCCATTGGCTATGACACACCATACCATACCCTATAGCATCATGGTGACAATATGTGTGAGAATAAAAGATCACAAGTCAAGGTAGAAAGACAGAAAGTGGGAGGGGACATACTTGATCTTTTTTTTTTTTTTTTAATAATCTTCTCCCAGTAGCTAACCAGAGCTCCATGAAAAACACATGAATCCTTTCTGAGAACAGTAACTCCAATGACAAAACACTTACAACCAAGCCTCATCCACAATAATTTCACACTACCTCTTAAGATTCTCACACTGGGGACCAAATGTACATGAACCTTTATGGGACATATTCCAACCATGCCCACATCATAGCCAGGGTTTATCACAGGAAGAGGCATGAATTTATTAGTACGGAGTACATCAGTCATGTATTCTTATACACCTGGCTAGCTGTCTGTCCTTATGACTCACATCACAAGCTGCAGTTTTGGAAGTCTTTAGCAAAAGATCTTATTACAGGCATATGCATTAATGCTCTTCAAAGAAACTATGTAATAGTTAATATTTTTAACTTCAGGGTTTTATTATACAACAAGGACAAATATGTATGAGGTTACTAGACTCAGTTTTATTTGGATTTGACACAACAGATTCCATCTTGAGATCATAATGACAACTTTCACAAAAAAATGAAATAGAAATCAAACACAAGTGGACTTATAAGAGAAATAGCTGACAGTGGGAAATTCAGTGCAGCCGTCAGATGAGATACCAGAGGTGCATCAAGAGGAACTCAGTAAGGGAGAATTGATCCACAAAAAATGAGCAATGTGGTTTATAGGAGAATGGAGATATCACACAGAAAGTGACACTGACAATGAAACAAGGGAACTCTTGAAGAAATGCCATAATGATGATTGTGCAAAGGAGATGTCGTAGGTGAATTCATATTTCAATGACTATGATCATATCTTCCTTTGTTTGTTTTTGGTTTTTCAAGGTAGGGTCTCACTCTAGCTCAGGCTGACCTGGAGTTGACTATGTAGTCTCAGGGTGGCCTCGAACTCATGGCAATCCTCCTACCTCTGCTTCCCAAGTGCTGGGATTGAAGGCATGCACCACCACGCCCAGCTGATCATATATTCCTAAGAAGAAAGAAAAACACTTTCATCCTCAAGGTTTCTAGTGTTTTAAGTTACAGTTTACTACATAAATAAATTAAATTTATTATTAATTAATTTATTTATTATTAAAGTCACTACATAAATAAATTAAATTTACTACATAAATAAATTACTTTTATTATTGTCATTTGATTACACACATAACTGACAGTGAAAGATTTTAAAATATTTTGATACACATTTTATAGTTTATAAAATAATAATAATTTTCCCCACCAATTATTTACATCTCCTTGTTCAGTTTGACCTTGCATGGTTATTTGTACACTCCTGAACTACTGTGAAAAGGACAATTCACTGCATGTAAATTAGGCAAGAAAGAGATTTTCAGCTCAGCTCCAGCAGGATTTGTTATTGACCTCACAGCCAAGCATGTTTAGTCTTCAGCACTAGGGTCTTACCATCTATTCTTGGTGGAAAACCAAGAGGCTAGGCAATGACCTATAATGTTGGGGGGGCATCAGGGACATCCCTGGACAACAACTCACTGTAAGGTATCCTATCCCTGACACTGAAAAATTTCTAGTAACAATCTATGCCTTCTGGGTGTGCTAGTGTCCAAAAAAGTAGGCTTCCATATGACTTATTCATACCTCTTAAATTTTTATTAACCATCCCCCTACCTTTTCTTTACTCAATCTGTCCCCATGACCTCACTTAGGCCTTTCCACCCCCAGTAATCTGTTCTACTTACATTTATAGAATACCATCCCCGTAAATCCCTCCTCCCTCCCTCCCTTATATCCCCTTTCTAGTTTACTGGCCTCTGTTACTGAGTTTTATTCCAACTCACACACAAGTCCAAACATTTGTAGCTAGGATCCACATATGAGAGAGAACATGCAGCACTTGGCTTTCTGGGTCTGGGTTACCTCAGTAAGTATAATCCTTTCTAGGTCCATCCATTTCCCTGCAAATTTCATTTTTCTTTACTACTGAGTAGAACTCCATTGCGTAAATGTACCACATCTTTATTATCCATTCATCAGTTGAAGGACATCTAGGCTGTTCCATTTCCTAGCTACTGTGAATAGAGCAGCAATAAACATGGTTGTGCAAGTTTCTCTAAGGTAGTGAGAAGAATCCTCTGGATATATGCCTAGGAGTGGTATAGCTGGATCATATGGTAAATCTATTTTTAGCTGTCTCAAGAACCTCCACACTGATTTCCACAATGGCTGTACCAGATTACATTCCCACCAGCAGTGTAGAAGGGTTCCTCTTTTTCCGCATCCTTGTTCCACAGCATTTGTTGTCATTTATTTTCTTGATGATAGCCATTCTGACAGGAGTGAGATGGAATCTCAAAGTAGTTTTAATTAGCATTTCCCTGATGGCTAAGGTTGTACAAGAGACCAGCTGAGAGAAGGCTGGAAAAAAGTTACTGCATGCAACTCTATGTGAGAGAGTGAATTCTAAACTTTAGTGGACACTGCAAGCCTTAAATTTGGCCCACTAGGCCAAATGAACCAATGGGTGCAATAGTGGCATGTCTTTTATGGGGGAAACCAACTGCTCTTTAATTGGACTGGAGGCCCACTCCATGGGATGGAATACCTGCCTGATACTGAAAATCTGTGATGGGGGAATTCATGAGAACTAGGGGTCTAATGCCTGCTGGTGTCTCCCTAATGTACATATTATGCTCACCAAACTGCCTGGTAAGGACGTCTTATAATGTTCATATTCATGAACTACTCTCACTTTTGGTTAGAGAAACTTCTCTTTTCATATGGTGGGGCCTTAGTGTGACTCAGAAGGCACCATAGGGATGAGAAGAAGGGACAGAGGAGTGCTCAGAACTTAAACATCTCTATCACACTTTCCAAGGCTCAGGGTCCATTGTGGAAGAGGTGATGAAAACAATGTGAGAGTCAAAGGAAGGGTAGGACTCCTTACAATGCACTCTTCCAGACACAAAATGACCTGAATATCCATGACCTTACAGTGCCTGACACTGTCTACACAGGACCATCAAAATAGGAGGAAAATATGATGACATCAAAATAAAAGAGAGACTGATTGAGGGGGGATATGATGGCGAGTGTAGCTGTGAAGGGAAATGTGAGGGAGAAGGGAATTGCCATGGTTTATTGTCTATAAGTATGGAAGTTGTCAATATTTTTTTAAAAAATTAAGTAAATTAGGCAAGAAAGAAAACTTAGGTTTCTTGTGTTGTATTCTGTTTGATGTTTTTACTTCAGGGAATATATAATTTTCAAATATTTTTCAATCTGTGTTCTGACTGCTGGGCTATTGCAGAGTAGTGAATTAGATATCATTCCTCAATTCTCTATGGCAGTTAATTCAAATGAAGCAGGTGGTGAGAAACAGAATAGTGTATTCTTGGCAGATGAGAGAAAGTTCTGATGTCATCTAAAGAATCCATCTGATGCTGGTGCTAATTTTCTCATGTGCTTCATGATTGCCTGCTGGTGGAGCAGAGCAGTGCTTTAGTACCATGCAGAACAATTTTCTCCTCCAGTGATCTTTTCTAAAAGGGTTCCCCTGATTACTTACTTTTCATTATTGCAGAATGTGAATACCACACATAAGTAAGAATCCTGCATCCTAGGAAATCTTTACCTGTCATTGTAACAAGATCAACACAAGTGAAACATTTAATGACCAAGTTATATGAAAGCAAACCAAGAAAGAGTTGTATTTATGTAAAGATATTATATGTTCATGTGCATGCTACATAACCCACTGAGCTGGTTCTACAATTGAGTGTGCTAAAAAGTCTATATTAATTTTGTTCAAGTATCTGTTAACTATCTACAATTATTTATATTAACCACTTAGAAGTATGTTGATTAACTCTAAGATTGGGCTAGTAGTTCTTAGAGATGTGTCTTGGAACATCCCCAGGGCTAGAACACTATCCTGTCAGTAACAGGATGCCAACATTAATGTAGCCCAAGGAAGATAGCCAAATCTCTAAAGAGGTTCATAGACTGAGTGCTTATCAAGGTGAATCTGACACAGCAGTGCACGTGCCCTCTTCCAGCATACTCGCTGTAGCTGAGAACTGCTGCTCTGCAGTGTATGGGAATCAACAAATGTCCAACTTCATTTCACTGTGAAGGTTTGGTATCCATGTCACAGCTTATCTTTATGTATCTTCTGAATCAATTACTTTCTTGTTGTTGGGACAAAAAACCTGTCTAGAAACAGCTTAAGGAAGGAAGTGTTTTTTTTTTTTTTTCTTACCATTTTGAGAGAAACTCCAGCATGGCAGGGAAAGTATAGCAGGAGTAGCAACCTAGAGTCAAATTGTCATATCCACCAAGAGGAAACAGAAAGAGAGCGAACATATTTCAGACCCTGTACAGTGACCCAAGGCCCATTCCCAATGACACATTTGCTCCAGAAGACTCCACCCTTTAAATGTTCCATAACCTTTCTGAACAGTGACACCATCTGTGGATTAAGTATTCAAGTATATAAAGCTATAGAGATGTAATTTTACATTCGAACCACCATATTATTTAAGGCCTGTGCAATCTTGAACTGAATTTCTTCCTCTGAAGTGCCTATGCCCCAGGTTTTCTAATGGATTAAATAAAATAACACACACATATGCTTGCATTGGTTAATTGAATATAAGTTGTGAGTATATGTTGTTCTAAAATACCTATTTATCTAAAACATTCCATTAGGATTTGCAAATATGAGCTAAAAAATTTATTATTTTGTTATGTTAGGCACTAATTATTCAGAAATTTGAATTTGTACTTAGAGTAAATTTATTTCTTTTTCCATTTTTAATTATTATTTCTTTGCAAAAGACAGAGAGAAAGAGAGAGAGAATGGGTGTGCCAGGATCTCTTGCTTCTGCAAAAAATAAGTCCAGCTGCATGTACTACTTTGTGCATCTGGCTTCAGGTGGGTACTGGGGAATCAAATCCAGGCCTTCAGGCTTTCAAGCAAGCAACTTTAACCACTGAGTCATCTCCCCAGCCCTGAATTTATTTTTAACATAATATTCCAATGTCCTGAAGAAGTGTGACAGATAAAAAGACCAATGGAAGTGTGTTGGAGAAGGAAATAGTTAAGTTCATGACAGGGGCATGCTGTAGGATAAAGTTCCCCAAGTTAACAGAAGTAATTTGTAGCCTATTCTCTTTCCCCAGCACATCCAAATGGCTCAGCTGACTGATACTTTATAAGATGGTTCTTGCAAATGCACTGAAAACATCTATTTGTTGGTTGTGGGGACAAATTAAGGAAGCAGAATAGTTGTAATGATCTACCTTTGGTATCCAGCTCTACTCCCAATTCTAGGGTAATAACTAACATCATATCTCTATAGGATAGATGAAACCAGATGGAAGATGATTGTACATGGCTGTTTTCATAATTCTACATGGTCCGGGTTTTGTGAACAAAGACCTTGGAATTCAGAGGTAGTGTCTCCCCAAATTAAAGCGCTTCCAAAACGGGTCTCCTCAGAGCTGCTTGCTTACATACTTTGGGGCCTTCCCTTACCCTGAAAATGCCATTTACTTCTTAAATCATCTCTCCTTTTGGAAGATGAGGAAAGGCAGATACAATAGCAGGATGTAGAAGTTTCAAGCCTTCTAACTTGGGGTTCCTATGAAAGGTTACAACTGTGCCGGGAGTGGAGATAACATCTGGCTCTCTTTCCACCACATGCTGGTGGATTCCAGCTTAAGGAAGGTTGTTTGAGCTGTAAGTTAAAACTTTCATGTAATGCAGAAAACCTCTTGATAGGTCAAGCATGGGAAGTGTTAGGTTCTTCAGTTTCTGACCTAATGAATACTGGTTGGAGGCAGAATGGGTATGGAATTAGATCATGTAGGAAAGAAGTTAGAAAATGTTGAAGTCGGTTTTGCCATTCACTGAAGTTACTTCAGGATTAATTATGGGGCAGACAGCATGTTAAATGTTTTCCTGCCCTTCCTGATTTAATCCGCAAAGTATTAAAAGGCATGTAGAGAAGCCAGGTATGGTGGTGCATGCCTTTAATTCCCAGCACTGAGGGGCAGAGGTAGGTGGGTTGTCATGAGGGTGGCCACCCTGAGACTACATAGTGAATTCTAGGTCAGCCTAAGCTAGAGTGAGACCCTACCTTGAAAAACCAAGCTAAATAAATAAATAAATAAATATGAAAAAAGCAAGTAGAATATTATACAGATATTTAGGTGAGGACACTGAGACTCAGAGTGTTGAATTAATATGTTCAAATCAAAAACCTTATCTGTAGCAAAGCAAGAATCCAAGTTAGGGAGTGAGAAGGCAGTATCCAGGACAATAAGCTCCACTCTCATGCCTCCTGGGATATGATATCTGTTATTCCCATAGGTTTATGCTACATTGTCTTATGAACATAAAGTTCACAAAAGGTCCATTCTGGCCATTTGATACCACCTCCTTTAATAATTTAGTTTGTGTTGCTCATGTGGGGATTTCCTTACCTTGAGTCTAATCTGTGAAGTTAATGGGAGTGAAAATCCATCAAAACCACCATCTGCCAGCCTCTTTCCTGCAGCAGGGCATTAACATGGTAATGACCAATACTGAATAGAGTCTGTTAAAAATTCTCCAGGGCCTTTGCAAAGCTTCCAGCACTCCTGACCAACTGTGTGCCTTTGGAGAGTGCCCTGCTTTCTGTGAAGTATTATGCTAAGCTCTCTAAAAGAAGGGAGTAGAAAATATTTTAAATGATCCAAACACAAAGGAATGAAAAGTGTTTGAAGTAATAGTCATTTTAATTATCCATATCTGATCATTTATTATACATGGGCATAGAAACATTAAACCGGACAACCCAAATATGTAAATGTCCATTTGAAATAAAATTTTAGTACTATATTATTATTATTATTATTATTATTATTATTATTATTATTATTATTATTTGTGAGAGATAGAGAGGCAGAGAGAGACAGAATGGGTGCATCAGGTGCTCCAGCCACTGCAAACAACTCCAGACCTATGTACCACCTTGTGCAACAGCAAAGAATTTCATAATAAAAAACAAAAGTGAAGGGGATGGGGACATAGCCTAGTTAGTAAAGTACTTGCCTCACAAACATGAGAACTTGAGTTTGATCCCTACTAAAATGCCAGGTGCAGTGGAGCATGCCTACATTTCTTGGGAGATGGAGACAGGAGGATCCCTGGTGTTTGCTGGCCTGTGAGTTTAGACTAATTGGCTAGCTCCAGGCCAATGAGAGATCCTATATCAAAGGAGTTTGATGGTGTTACTCAGGAGTACAGCCAAGGTAGTTCTCTCACCTCCACATTCATGCACACACACGAATTAAAACCAATACACACTGACACAAACACGGACATACATACACGCATGCATGCACACATAAACACCTGTGCATTTAAAAAGTGAAATAGTAACCTTCCAGGCAAACAAAAGCTGAGATAACTAAGAGAATTTGTTGCATGGGGGGATATACCAGAAGAATTATTAAAGGACGCTGTTCAGCAGAGGAAAGATGATACCAGATTAGATGGGAAATCAGTTCTACATGAGGTAATGAATAACAAAGGATGTGATAAATATTTCAGCATTTACAAAATATCCTTTTTCATTTAAAAATGTTTCAGAAGCACGTAGATGTTTACTTAAGGAAAATATAATACATTGCAAGCATATCTTAATTGTATGCTAAACATGTGTGCTAGTCGATCCACACTCCCCATGGGGATAACTGGCATCCCCATAGAGGAGGGTACTTTTGGAGGGGGGCAGGGATGAGGGTAAGAATGGTACCTAAATGTGCTGCTTACATACTGAGTATGTCTATAACTAATAAAAAATAAAAATAAAAATAAAAATAGAAAATGTGTGCTAGTGTTAGCAGCACAAGGGCAGGAGGGGTGACTGGGAAGTCTGTTTCAATGATGGTACACTATCTGTGCAGTGGGGTCATAGTACTGGAAGTGGATTGTGACAAAATAGACAGATACTGTACTCCCAGTGTAGCCACTGTAGCTGAAAAAAAAAATAAGGCTGAGAGGTATGACTAAGAATGTGACTTTGGAGATAAAGCAAAACAGGAAGAGAAAAAAGAAACAATAGATTAATCAAGTGGAAAATATACATTTTGTAGATTCAAACCCAACCATAGTTTTGACTCCATAAGTGAGATGTTCCACATATTCCACTGAAAAGTCAGAGGTTGTCAGACTAGATAGTCTATATACATTAAGTGGAAGCACAAAGCAGGAAAGGTGCCAAAGTTGCATTTGGAGTGCAAAATAACATCAAATTAAAAGAGAGATTAATGGAGAGAGGGAGGGGATATGATGGAGAGTGGAGTTCTAAAGGGGAATGGGGGCAGGAGAGGGAAATATCATGAGTTATTGTCTGTAAGTACAGAAGTTGTCAATAAAAAATATTCTCAAATGAAAAAAAAATAGAGGAAGGAAAAACAAAAAAATGAAGGTTGGGAGAAGGTATTTGCAACTCAAAATATTGACTTATGATTATTACCTAGTAATATAATAATTTCGACAAATTAATAACAACATGGTAGATAACCCCGTGTAAATAAAAGACAATTTATTTTGAGGCAAGGTCTCATTCTATAGCTAAGGCCCATCTGGAACTCAGCAATCCTCCAGTCTCAGCCTCTTAAGTACTGGGATTATAGATGTGAGCTTACACATAAAAATAAAAGATTTGGGCTGGAGAGATGGCTTAGCGGTTAAGGCACCTGCCTGCAAAGCCTAAGAATGCCCATTGGATTCTCCAGGTCCCACGTTTAGCCAGAAGCAAGTGATGCAAGGGCGCAATTCTGCACTTGCCCACAAGAAGGTGCACACATCTGGAGTTCATTCACAGCAGCTGAGAGGCCGCTGGTGTGCCCATTCTCTGCCTCTTCCTCTCTCTCTCTCTCTCTCTCAACAAAAAAACAGATTTATGAAAGAACTTCACAGAAAACTCAACCAGCATACAAAAATATGCCTAGCCTTGGTATAACCAGGAAAATAATTGAATAAATGAACATTTTAATTTAAAATATACACAAAATATTTTAAAAATTCATATGGTATTTATATGAACAAAGTGGAACATTACCAAAATGAATGCATTATTATTATTTTTTTTTTGGTTTTTCGAGGTAGGGTCTCACTCTGGCCCAGGCTGACCTGGAATTAACTATGTAGTCTCAGGGTGGCCTTGAACTCACGGCGATCCTCCTACCTCTGCCTCCCGAGTGCTAGGATTAAAGGCGTGCGCCACCACGCCCGGCTATGAATGCATTATTGATAGGACTATAAATGTGGTCATTTTCTTAGGAAGGTAAATTCATAAATGCATGTGCTATATTGCTCAGGATTTCCATCCCTAGATATAAACTCTTGAGAGTTTCATGTGCCAAGAGATATGTATATGAATAAAAATCAGCATATATGTAATGGCTAGAAAACGTGTTGCAATCTAAACATCCATCCACATTGCAAAGACAAAGTACTAATATAGTCACACAATTGGAGACTACACTCTAATGAAAATTGATGAACTATGTCTATGGTCAACAACATAAATGAATTTCAGAAATGTCATGTTTACTAAATACTAGAATCATACTGTAGGGTGATTGTATTTAAAATTTAAAAACTTCCTTCCTACATGCCTCTCATACAAATGCAGATGGTCCTAGACTTCTGATGTTTCAAAGGTTCTGATTTGCACTATTGACTACCCATCAGCATCCTTGGGCTCTACCCACTTTACAATGCTGTTAAAACAACAGACATGTCCCATTGTACCTCAATAAACATCTTGTAAAATACATATGTATAAAAAAGTTAACAGAAAAACAAGAAGGATGGTAAAGCTGCTTCAAAGAGCATGTGGGAAAGAGATTTATGTATGTAGGTAGCCAGTTGAAATGTGTTTACAAATTAGATTTAAAAGTAATTATGTCCAGGGCTGGAGAAATGGCTTAGCGGTTAAGGCATTTACCTGCAAAGCCAAAGGACCATGGTTTGATTCCCCAGGACCCACGTAAGCCATATGCACAAGGGGGTGCATGTATCTGGAGTTCGTTTGCACTGGCTGGAGGCTGGAGGCTCTGGCGAGCCCATTCTCTCCTCTCTCTCTCTCTGCCTCTCTCTCAAATAAATAAATAAATTATATGTCCAACAAGACAATTAAGCCATAACCTTTGGAATTATCTTCTCTACCTAGAAGAAATAATTTTCATCTTTGCTTAACAAATGTGCAATTTAACTGGTAAGTTTCCGGAGTGTGGGCCTTTTTCAATAGTACATAGTAAGCCAAATTAAATTCTATTCTTCTGAAGAACATAATACTTTGTGGGTGGGCTTGTTTGGCTAATGCTGCAGTATGACATTGAAAGGACATGAGGTCAATTGTAAGGATTTCCCTTAACAATTAGGTTTGTATGAATTTCAAAAATGCAAAGTGAAAAAATATTTTTTTTCAAATGGCAATGCGGGAGCCATTTTGTGGTTTTCCTTTGTAGGGTGGCGCTATTGGAACCTTGTAGGTCGAGGCCAGGGATGGTGTTAGACACTTTACAACATACATGTTGTCCCCATGGCAAAAGATTCTCTGGCCCCAAATACTAGTACCCCTGAAATTAAGAAACCTTAGAGAAGGGAGCAATAAGGTGTAGAAAACTCAGGAAAGAAAATGAAAGTACCCTTAACTTCTCTTAAATTGATTCAGCAATAAAAATGCAAGCATATATTTTAAAATAATTTTATAATATTTATATCTTATACATAAATATTTTATATATTTGTATCATGCTATGCATATTTGAAAATAACATTTAAAACATGTATAGTGTATTCTTTTGTGCTTATTTAAGAATTAATAAACAACAAAAATATGGAATTAACAGAACTTTGAACTCATTAGACGGGGAAGTCAGGGAGAGGATGAACTTCTGGTTTTGAATAACTGAATGAAGAATGGTACCATTGAGTAACCTTCCTCCTTTCTTGTTCCTAAGAGAAAGCCTGTCCTAAATCTTTCTTTAGAAAATTAACATTTTTACTGAGGTGGAAAACAGCTCTTTCCCCATCCATAGTTTGAGGATGACCGTAGATACGGACTGTGCTTGCCAATAATGACAAAACTATTAACTTTGCTGAGTTTTGTGAGTTCATGCTTGTCATTTCAAATTCTTCTTGCCTATGAGAAATGTTTTTGCTTTTCTCAGGGTGTATAGGAAGAGTAAATCCAGCAGTGAGATGAAGACCTCTTAGCACTTTGAAACATTAAGTGGGCAGAGGCCTCTAAGATGTCACAGCTCAGGTTCCCCATTAGCTCGCCCTCATAGAGTCCACTGGCAGCACAAAGCAGATGTCAACCAGGGAACTCCAGGAAGGTAAAACCAATTCGCTGTAAACCCAAAACGCAGACCACTCAGATTCTCTAGGAGGTGGGCCAAGAGCATCTCTAGCTCATTCTGAACTCGAACCTAACTTTGTGGTTAACCTGAGTTTTCAGTGAATGAAAATCAAGTTTCCATGATTAAAAGCAAATGCTGTACTTGGTGCCACGGTTGCAGGATGATGAAGGTCTGCTGTGTGTATCTTATACCAGAATGAACTGGAGGAGACAGCATAAGAGATGTGTTGCAGACAGCTTCAGGTTCGCTGAGATGAACTTCCAGACCAGGCACAGTTATGGAGGAAGGGATATTATTTATTGAAGCTTACAGATCCAGGGGAAGTTCCATAAAGGCAGGAGAAACGGCCTGCTCTCCACAGGGCCAAGCAGAGAGAGCAAAGCCAACCAGCCAGCCAGCCACCACAGAGCAAAACTACAACCAAAAGGTCACACAGCACACTTCAGGAACTCCTGCTAGGCACATTTGCATATCTTTACAATGGAATCTCAAACCCATCACCACACCTTAAGACCGGGGCCCCCAGTGACCTTGCCTCTAGCAAGGTGATTGCAGATGCAAACTATAAACTAATAAAATACTGAATATATTGGGGACATATATTCAAACTACCACATTCCGCCCTGGCCCCAATATATTTAGCTCCTGGCCCCCAATAGATTTATAACTATCACACATTGTAAATTGTACTCAGTCCAATTTCAAAGGTTCTCACAGTCTTGATCAACTTAAGATAGTGAGTCCTATAAAATCAAACAAGTTAAATACTTTCAACATGTAAAGGCACAGAGTAAACATTTTTAACTGGTATAAGGCATAGCAAGGAGAGGAGAGACTAAAACAATGCAAACTCAATCACCATCAGCCGTCATCAAACTTCTGCAGTTCAAGTTCAATATAACCAGAGACTAACAGTCTCCAGGTTTTCCAATTCCGCCCCTCCAGCTGGGCAGAGTCACCAGGGAAAACTTTCATCCCATGCCAACACTGCACTCCATGGTAGCCCTTTTGCACAGTCCTGGTATATCCAAAACATCTTCAGGTCTCCATGCAACCCACGGTCCATCTTCCAAAGGCTCTTCCAGCCCATTCCTGAGGGTCTTCATGCCCTACCTCATGCCGCATCTCAGCAGCGGCTCCTGGAACCGTGTGCAACTCATGACCATTCTATGCATTTTTCATATTTCCAAAACTAATACCAGGTGTGCAGGACACAGCCATATTCTTAATCCAGGGACAAAATAAACCATAGCCTTGAAAAGCAGGTTCCTTCTCCAGTCAACTCTTTCCAAAGAGTTTGCATTTCTAACAGTCTTTCCTCAGGCATCCTCTCCATTGTTTTAATGTAAATCAAGTCGGGCCACCTTCCTTCCACCTTCCTTCCACCTTCCTTAAGATTGCTAATGTGTTTGACAATAGCAGCTAAACCAGTCTCAGTGCCTCTACTTTTAACTTGCTTCAGGTTTTCCAACTTAAAATCTTAAAATCTCAGTCCAATATCTTTAGCCAAGCACATCAGTCCATTACAAATTTAAGTTTGATCAAACACTCTGGGCCTGGATAGCGGAACGTAGCCATCCCTTATGCCAGTAGCCCAGTTCCAACAAAGTCCTCTGCAGTCTTTCCTTCCCTTAGAAAGCTCATAAGCCAAGCCTCAAGTTCAATACTATCTGCACTTAGCATTCTCAAACTCTCATCAGAATAGTCCATAAAACTTGGCTTACCACTCCAGAAGGCATCTTCAGTTGCAAGCACCAAGTCCATGCCCATTCCTCCAAAACAAAGGTTCCAAAAGACGAATATCCACACGGTCAGGTTCATCTCACCCCACACTCCTCGGTACCACTTTACTGTTGCAGACAGCTTCAGGTTCGCTGAGATGAACTTCCAGACCAGGCACAGTTATGGAGGAAGGGATATTATTTATTGAAGCTTACAGATCCAGGGGAAGTTCCATAAAGGCAGGAGAAACGGCCTGCTCTCCACAGGGCCAAGCAGAGAGAGCAAAGCCAACCAGCCAGCCAGCCACCACAGAGCAAAACTACAACCAAAAGGTCACACAGCACACTTCAGGAACTCCTGCTAGGCACATTTGCATATCTTTACAATGGAATCTCAAACCCATCACCACACCTTAAGACCGGGGCCCCCAGTGACCTTGCCTCTAGCAAGGTGATTGCAGATGCAAACTATAAACTAATAAAATACTGAATATATTGGGGGACATATATTCAAACTACCACAAGATGGAATTTAGGGAAATGTGAATTTTTTTTTTAACTTTTGCATTATGCTCTGATTTCTCCCCTTAACCATGCAGTTGAATTTTCACACATGCAAACAATATTTTTCTGAGCAGCAGATGAAGTATTTCATGTAAAGGGGTTTGCACCTTATTGTGTCTTTCATAAATCTAAAAATTATACTTAAAAACCCCAAATGTGAGCAATTCACCTAAACTCTGCCAATGCTTTGTGTTTTTATGCAGCCAACCAGGAGGCAGTGGGGCCATTTCAAGTCTTAACAGTGTGTAATGACTCCCATTATAGAAATTTGAAATGCTGTCCAAGCTCAGAGCACCCAAATTTGGGGGGATAAATATGCCTGATGTTAGTTTGGGACACAGAAGGGTGACATGCCACGAGTCTAAAGGAGGAGCTCAAAAGAGCTCAATGGAAGTAGAGCTTGCCTCATGTTACTCTCATTTTAAAAATCTACCATTTCGAACATATTTTAAAATGAGATCATTACCTGAGTAAACTCTCCTGGTAAAGGCAGCAGCTGTAGCCTTCCTCTTATAGTGTTCACATGGATTTCAGGTTCTATCTAACTATTAATTTATCTATCTACGCATCTATTGTTTTTTTTGTATGCAAGGTCTCATGTAGCTCCAGGCTGGCCTACAATTCCCTATATTGCTGAAGATGACCTTGAAGTTCTGATCCTCTTGCCTCCACCTCCCAAGTGTTAGGATTATAGGTGTACACTACTGTGCCCAGTTTTTTGTGGTGCTGGGAATTAGATTCAGAACTTTGTGTATGCTAGGCAGGCACCCTCCCATTGAGCTATGTTCCCAAGAAAATATGCAAAGATTTTTTTTTAAGAGCAAATGATTCCTTTCAGAAAAGCATTGAAAAATTCTTGGGTAACACAATGATAGTGGTCGAAGAGGCTGCATCCTGAACTTGAAGGACAAACTCTATGGAATTAAAGTCTAGTTATTATGAGAATTCTGTACCACCATTTAGCTCCCTGTGTTCTCTTCCTCTTATCCCCTTTACTATTCTGTGTGATGAAAATTTTAGACCCATATTCTCCAGTTCTTTCCATCACTAGCGAGTATGATTCTAACAGCTAATGAAGTTTCATATGCTAGAATATTGTTTCTCCTATCCTTGGGACAGGGCACAGGTCAACAGGATTTTGCTGTGCCTGTTTACGGTTCACATCTAGCAGTCTCAGCTAAAATTAACCATTGAAAAATTGTATTCCTTGATCTATCATCATCTATTTTTGTTTAACAATATTACCAAAAAGATAGTGGATGGAGCAAAGCACATTTCTGTCTCGCGGCACAAGGCTTCAATCAGTGTTGGCAGGGAGGTCATGTCATCTGGAGCATGGGGGTCCTCTTTCCAGTTCACTGAGGTTGTTGGCAGCATTTGGCTCCTGACAGGTTGTCAGGAGGAGGGATCCAGTTTCTCCCTGGCAGCTGGCCACCCAGCCAAGTGCTCTTCTCCACAGGCAGCTCACAACATGGCAGCTTAGTTTTTAACTCTGAAGGTCTGGATTGTGCCTGCTGACAGAACAACAGGAGAAAATGGATTAGCACACCAAGCATGGAAACCATGCAAAATATGAATGAGGCTCAAAGAGCAAGGATATGAGGCTTAAATACCTCATGATGAGCATATTGAGGCTTAACACACTAGTCACAGGAGAGAGGGAAATGGGACGTGTAGGATATATATATTCATTTCTCTTGCATGTGCCTATGTGTAATGTGGTGTGTGGGGTGTGGTATGTGTGGTGTATACACATCTATATGTCCTTGTGGTATTCAGTGTGCTCACCTGTGGCATGGGCCACTCTCCTGCAGTGGCCAGAGCTGAACATCGGGTGTGCTGGTCCTTCAGTCTCCACTAGTTTTTTTTTTACTTTTTTTTTTTTTTTTTTTTTTTTTGGTTTTTCGAGGTAGGGTCTCACCACTCTGGCCCAGGCTGACCTGACCTGGAATTCACTATGTAGTCTCAGGGTGGCCTTGAACTCACAGCGATCCTCCTACCTGTGCCTCCCAACTGCTGGGATTAAAGGCGTGCGCCACCACACCCAGCACTTTTTTTTTTTTTTTTTAGCTGAGCTGGACTCTCTTCAGGAAATTCCCTGGTCTCTTTGCTCTCCGTTGCAGGTCTGGGGTAACAGACATGCGTGCACCCACCCAACTGCTTGTGTGTAATCTTGAGATTTGAACTTCGGTGGTTTTAGACCACCTCAGGCCGTCACGCTTGCACTAAGAGTGCACTTCACTACCAAGCCATTTCTCCTGCCTGAAGTGTGGGCAATTTGGAGCATTCAATATTAGGGAGATGAAAGGACCTGAAATTCAATAATGTATTGTCCTTGGAAATGCAATGAACCTAAAGGACAGACACTATCATGTGACAAGATCTGTATGGCTAGGGGTCTATGCTTACTGTTTTTCTTCTTTGCAATAGGTAATGGAAATGTAATTACTCATGCTCTCTGATGAGCCTGGTCATCAAAGGTTGATAAGAAAATATTAGTTTAATCCTGAGCTTCTACTGATCTTTGAAAGCCTTTCACCTAGAATATTTTAGCAACCTTGGGTGACATATTTTGCGGTCTCATTTTCTGATTCCCACAATTCTTCAAAGCCAGCAAGAAGAAAGTGGAAGACTATAATAATGTGGCTATCAAACCTGAAGCACGTGATGTTGGCCACATGTAGCTGAACTGCCCTGGCTCAGTGCTGACATTCTTTTCTATACCCAGAGGGCCTTCCTGAGAGTTCATCAAGCTGCGAGTCCAATGACCTTCTTCAGAACCCATGCTGGCAAGGGCAGGGATAGTGGAAACTGCGTTGTCCTTTTAGAAAGCCCCAAGTTTTCTCTAGTCCCTATATAATCCTGTATTAGGTTGGGTTCCCAGATGTGGAATTTTTTTTTTTTTTTTTTTTTTGCGAGGTAGGGTCTCACTCTGGTCCAGGCTGATCTGGAATTAACTATGTAGTCTCAGGGTGGCCTCGAACTCTCAGCGATCCTCCTACCTCTGCCTCCCGAGTGCTGGGATTAAAGGCGTGCACCACCATGCCTGGCAGATGTGGAATCTTGATGAGGAATCATAAGATAGTGATTTTGAGGAAAGACTTAAGGAAACAAAAGAGACATGAATTAGGATGTTATCATGAGAATATCAAACCAAATCCCACAAAGAGATGCTCTGGCAATAGCTTGGAACATATCCCAGAGGAGTTATATGCAAGACAAGGAAGACAAGGAATTGGGTAGAGCTTTTTTTTTTTTTTTTTTTTTTTTTTTAATTGCTGAACCCTCAGTATTTTTAGTGTAAGGCTTCTTCTCTCTGGGTTTTTCAGGCTCCAACAGCCTCAGAGCAGGTTTGTTTGTTTAGTTTTGATGGTCACAGATGGGTTCTATTTGTGAATAAAAAGACTTGGGCAGTGGTGTGCACAAAGCATGGGACAGAAACCCCAAGGG
The DNA here is from genome assembly GCA_036365145.1 of Orientallactaga sibirica. NCBI lineage: Eukaryota > Metazoa > Chordata > Mammalia > Rodentia > Dipodidae > Orientallactaga > Orientallactaga sibirica. The sequence goes on from JAEOAD010000840.1 coordinate 8,225,977, forward strand.
TGCAGACAGAGTGTGATAGCATTTCCCTGAGGAAAGTCTCTCTGAGTTTTAGCATTTCAGTCAGTCTTCTGTTTCCTGCCTAAATTCTGATCAATTCATGCCTAGACATTGTCAGACACCCCATCTCTCTTTGAGACTGCATTTAAATTTCCCCATGTGTGAACTCTAACCTATTATTTGGAATTGTGGTTGAGAATATGTAGCTCAAGTTTTGCTTGACTGATATCTGAGCATTCTTGAGCATTCTCTCTGTGGGGCCTTCCTGTGCTTACTAGATGCCAGTATCATCCTCTTTCTAGTTGTGGCACCTAAACATGTTTTTTTTTTTTTATTGACAACTTCTATACTTACAGACAATAAACAATGATAGTTTCCTCCCCTCCCCCCATTGCCCTTCAGAACTCTGCTCTCCATCATTTCCCCTCCCTTTCTCCGTGAGTCTCTCTTTTAATTTGATGTCATCATCTTTTTCTCCTATTATGAGGGTCTTTTGAAGGTATTGGTAGGCACTGCAAGGTCATGGATATCAAGGACAATTTCTGTCTGGACAGTTGCATTGTAAGAAGTCATATCCTTCCTTTGGCTCTTCCATTCTATCCGCCCCCTCTTCCGCAATGGTCTCTGAGTCTTGGAGGGTGTGACAGAGATGTTTCAGTGCTGGGCACTCCTCCGTCCCTTCTTCTCAGCACTATGTTGCCTTTTGGGTCATCCCAGTGGTCATCGCCATCTGAAAAGTGAAGCTTCTCTAACCAGAAGTGAGAGTAGCATTAATGTGTGAATATGAACATTAAGTGTAGTGCTTTCAGGGCAGCTTGGTGGAAATAATATATACATTTAGTCAGACAAGAGCAGGCTTTATATCCCTAAGGCTCCCCTGCCATAGACTTTTGATTAGTTTTTTCAGTACCAGGCATGTATTCCCTCCCATAGAGCGGACCTTCAATCCAATTAGGGAACAGTTGGTTTCCCCAAGAGCAGGCATGCCACTATTATACCCATTTGGTCATTTGGCCTGTCTGGCAAAACTTGATGTTTCCAGTGTCCACTGTTTTCACTGCTGATGACTTCTGTCTCCCATATGGCGGCATGCAGTGCAGCTTTTTCCAGCTTTCACTTGGCTGGTCTACAGGGAGAAGGTTTTCTGCTCATCACCAGCTTGCTTTCTCAGTGACCTTGCCACGCAGGCAAGAGATGTCTTCAGCAATAGGGTCTTATCATCTGTTTCTCAAGGGAAGCCAAGGGCCTTGGCAATAGCCTGTAATGTTTTGGAGGCAACAGGGACCTCTCTGGCCAACAACTCACTGGAAGGTATCCCATCGCAGGAAGGAGGCAATACTGCTAGTGTTCCATTTCCACTAGTGAGATGGAAACTTCTTAATAACCTACCTTGTATGTCTCAATTAGTGTCTGTACTTGCTTGTTTTTAAGCAAATAAAAAAAAAATAGCCAGGTGTGGTGGCACATGCCTTTAATCCCAGCATTCAGGAGGCAGAGATAGGAGGATTACTGGGAGTTCAAGGCCACCTTGAGACTACATAGTGAATTCCATGTCAGCCTGGACTACAGAGAGACCCTACCTTGAAAAACCAAAAATAAAAAATAAAATAAATAAAATAAAAGACACTGTTACAGATTTTTAATATTAGCATTAGATACATAACATTGTTTATTTATTTATTTGAGAGAGAGAAAGAGGCAGAGGGGGAGAGAAAGAGAGAGAGAATGGGCACGCCAGGGCCTCCAGCCATTGCAAATGCACTCCAGATGCATGTGCCCCCTTGTGCATCTGGCTTACGTGAGTCCCAGAGAGTTGAACCTGGGTCCTTTGGCTTTACAGGCAGACGCCTTAACTGCTAAGCCATCTCTTCTGCCCTGTTACAGGTTTTATTGACTGTCGACAGGACCTAGAAACGCTTGTGAGGGATTATTAGTTTAGGTTCGCCTCTATGCAGGTCAGTGAGAGATTATCTTCATTAGGTTAACTGAGGTGGGAAGACTTGCCTTAACTGTGACCAGCACCATTGCCTGGGTCAGGATCCTAGAGTGTATAAAAAGGAGAGAACAGGGCTAGAGGGATGGCTTAGCGGTTAAGGTGATTGCCTGCAAAGCCAAAAGACCCCAGTTTGATTCTCTAGAACCCACATAAGCCAGATGCACAAGGGGGCTCATGCATATGTAGTTTGTTTGTAGTGGCTGGAGGCCCTAGTGCACCTATTCTCTGTCTCCCTCTCTCTGCCTCTTTCTCTCTCTCTCAAATAAGTAAGTTTTTTTTTAAAAAAGGAGAGAGCAGGTTGAATGGCAGCATTCCTTGATCTGTGTTTTCTCATGGTGGAATGAATGTGACCAGCTGCTCCAAGGTCCTGCTTTCACCACTATGACTGTCATCTGGAACTATAAGCTGAAATAAGCCCTCTCCCCCTTAAATTGATTTTATTTATTGAGAAATTTAATATATGAATATGTAGTAATTTGATTGCATTCCCATCCCATTATCCTCTTTTCGCCCCCTCTCCCACACCCCACCCTCGTCTTTTAAGGTAGACCTTCCTTTTGTCTTCCTCTATCCTCCATCCTTTTAAAATTTATTGCTGTGGATGACAAACACCTACTATTGCTTTGGATAGAAAATAGAGGACCTGTGTTTGTTTGTAGATAGTGTTTTACTTGAACAGATTACAAGAAATAAAAACACAACGATGTGTCAAAGTTCTAATCTAAGGCAGGCATCACATTCAGTGCTGTGGGCTCAAAACTCATTCTCTGTAGCAATTTGCCACTTATTCCAGGAATCCAAAAATAGAAGTGCCCATTGGCAAATTAAGAAGTTTGAGGGGGATGGGGAAATGGCTCAGTAGTTAAGGCGCTTGCCTGCAAAGCCTAATGACCCAGGTTTGATTCCTCAGTAGCCACATAAAGCCAGATGCACAAATTGGTGCATATACCTGGAGCTTATCTGCAGTGGCTAGAGGCCCTGGCATGCCCATTCTCAATCTCTCTCTCCTCTCTTTCTTCCTCTCTCTCTTTCTGCTCACAAATAAATAAATAAGTAAATAAATAAATAAAATTCTTTAAAAACAAAAAAAGAAGCTAGAGGGCATAAGGTCTCAAGAAACATTTGTCAAGTATCACTTGAATAATCTCAGAAATCAGGCTTGAGTGACTAAAATGGCCAAATTAAAAGAAACTGCCAAAATTCATAGCATAGAGTTTGGAAACTGAGCCATGCTGAAATATAGATGGAAGGAAATAAGATGCTAAAGAGTCTTAGATACTTACTTCGTTGAGGTGGAGAATTGAACCGCAAGGGTAGGTCTCATTCTTACCAGCAGTTCTGTTTGCATCACTAGGTGAAGGTCCAATCATGTGAATTATGATTCTCACCATTTGTATAACCAAATTGAGCATTGTGGCTCACACCCCTAATACCAGTACTCAGGAGAATGAGGCGGGAGGATTGCTGCAAGGTTGAGGCCAGTCTAGTCTACATAGTGAGTTCTAGGATAGTCTGGGCTACAGAGTGAGTGTCAAATGCAAAGAAATCATAAGAAATAAGAAAAGTATAGTATACATTTCATTTGGAATGAGTTCGTAGCCATAAATGTGAATGTATTGGAATATCACAGTTATAACACAACCATTGCATTTACAATTCAACAAACAGATGCCCCTGTGAAAGTAAGAAGGATTCCTTTCCATACCGCTTATCAGTCTGATGGTAGTGAACACAATTCTAAATTAGCTGTCCCACTCAGGGGCTAGGAATGTGACTTAGTGGGACAGCACTTGGCTAGCATGGGTGAGGCCTTGGGTTTGCTACCCTAGTACCAAAAAAAAAAAAAAAAAAAAAAAAAAACTGTCTTGGAAAACAAAATGTCCATGTCTTTCCAGTGCTATTTTGGTATAGTTCCATAGTCTTTCATCACTTGATGAAATTACCACAATATTCATGACTAGGCAGCATTTATAAAGTCACAGATTTTGTAGTTTATTTTCAGAATGTTGTCATCCCCATAATTCTAATTAGACCCAGCATTCCTATTGTTTCTAGCACATAATTTGGACACACTCAAAGAAGGCAGGATAAAGACTTGAATCCCTAACTTTGTAAGTAAAAAGAAACAATTTTCTTACAGTTTAAGAAATGGGAGTCCCTCCCCTCACCCCTGCCTTCTTGAAGGTTATATCTTTATAAATGGCTTGGCCAGATGCCCTTTAAATTAATAGCACACTGAGAAGTCTTTTCCGTGGAAGAAAATTTCATCACCATCAAAAGTAACTAGAGTTTCATTTTATTTTTTTTCTGAAGCATGCATAACTGAATACGTAAAGAGTTGGTTTGGGAGGTTCAGGGTGGGGTCTGGGTTCTCCTTGTCATGGCACTGAGCTGACATTCTAGAGGGGTCTTCCTCCTGCTGGGTTGGCTCTGGAGAATCCGACACTCAGTCCAACTTGCATTCCCCTGCTCTGAGGCCTCCAGTCATTCGAATGCCTTTAACTTGGCGTTCAAGCTCTTTTAGTCTCATTCCTGGGCGCCCAATTGTACTTGTCTCTTCCAGGTAATCTTTGAGGTAAGCACCTGGTGTTTGATTTGAGGAGCTAGAACTTGAGCCTTAATCAGCCTCCACATTTGGGCTTTGCAGCTGGAAATCATGTTTGCTCACATTGCATTTTTACTATTCAGGAAATTCTCTGGGAAAGGCTGGGCACATGTGGTACCTTTGAAGTACCACAAGCAGTTTTTCTCTTTCCTACTTCTCCTCCGGGTTTCGTTACATTATTTTAATTGATGTATTTTGTCTGATGTACTATATTAGGCTAGCTTGAAGGATGATGTGTTTAGCATACAATGTCTATTATGATTAACTTCCTTTGTGGAAATATCGCACCTACATTCCCAGTCTGCTCACAACCCTGGGGATGGGCTGCAACAAATGCAAACCAATGCTTTGCACAGAGGCTGGAAAAGTCCTCACATGCTATCCCTCATGGGCCTGCCCCAAAGCTGAAACTTCATAACTCTGTTTTACATTTCAAAACTAATATTTATAGCATGTCTTTCCTCTATTTGGGGGCTATTTGTGCCAAGTGATGGTTTTGGTGACACATGTTTCCATATGTATTCCTATGTAAATATAGTTTGTGCAGAGAAACAGAGCTCTTTTTTCTTTTCTGCATATGTGTCTCTCTGTGTGTATAGTATATGCATGTGTGTGTACAGTTGTGTGCACCTCATATATACTCTTGCAGAAACCAATAGAAGATATTCAGTGCCTTCCACAATCACTCTTCCACCTTACTGCCATGACATAGAGACTCCCACTGAACCTGGAGCTTGCTGGTTTTATTTATTTCATTTCATTTTATTTTATTTTATTTTATTTTATTTTATTTTATTTTATTTTATTTTATTTTATTTTATTTTATTTTATTTTATTTTGAGAGAGAGAAGGAGAGAGAAAGAGAGACTCTTACTGGCTGAGCTGTCTCGCCATCCCTTAGATCTCTTATTATTTAATGATAGGAGAGCGCTATAGAGTTGATAAAATTGACCTAATTAGCATGCAATTTAAATCCAAGGAAAGAGAAATAACAGTGCTGCTCACCTGAACTTTTATGCTGGTTTAAATTTCATTTATTGGTTTAATTCTCTGAAACAAACAGGTAACCATTTTATTAATTTCTTAATTTTTTAGCATATAAATAATTTGGTTTCATTATGCTGCATTTTAAAAAATTGTGTTTTTGTTTCCCTTCCCTCCTCTTTTCCTCCCTTTTTCTTTCCTTTCTGTGCCCTTCCCCCACCATAGTCTTCCATCTGCCTGCATACTACATGTTTACTTTTGTTCCCCTCCCTTTCTTATCACCTGTTGTTCTCCTCTCGTGGTCTCTTATCGGGATTCATAATGTACACTTACCCTTACATCACCTTATTTACTTCCATAAACATGAAAAATTAGGATCTAGGGGCTGGAGAGATGGCTGAGTGGTTAATGCGCTTGCCTGCAAAGCCAAAGGATCCAGGTTCGATTCTCTAGGACCTCATAAACCAGATGCAGAAGGTGGCACATGCATCTGGAGTTTGTTTGCAGTGGCTAGAGGCCCTGGCACCCCATTCTCTCTCTTTCATTCTCTCTCTCTCTCTCTCTCTCTCTGTTTCTCCATCTTTCTCTCTCTCAAATAAATCAATGAATAAATAAAATATATTTTAAAAATAGGATCTACATATGAGAAAGAATATGCAATTTTCTCTTTTCAAACAGGGAATCTTTGAAGTAAACTTCTGCTGTACACCTTTCTCCTTTCTACTTCCATCAGGCACATGGAAAGAAAGAATATCCATAAGCAACAGCAGGATTCTCTATGCCTAATTACTCGCTCCAGATAAGACAAACAACCCACTCATCCACTCCTTTGTCTAATTCTAGTCTAATTAGTCTAATACTAATACATTGCCATTAGTATTTAAATTTAGCCAGATTACAAAATCCCTGGTTGAAGCCCAGTGTGGTGGCACACGCCTTTAATCCCAGCACTTGGGAGGCAGAGGTGGGAGGATTGCCATGAGTTCAAAGCCACCCTGAGACTGCATAGTTAATTCCAGGTCAGCCTGGGCCAGAGTGAAACCCTACCTCGAAAAACAAACAAACAAAAAAATCCCTGGCTGAAACCCTAAGAGTATAAACACAACACTTATTTAAAGCCATCATATTCTAATATGAGTGCGAAGAGCAAAAAGGCACAGGATCAAATACCATTTTAGAAATTATACCTACAGTGCTGGAGAGATGCCTCTATGGTTAAGGCACATTCCTGCAAAGCCAAATTGGGTTTGATTCCCCAGTACCCACATATAGCCAGATGAACAAAACAGCACATGTCTCTGAAGTTTGCTTGCAGTGGCTGGAGGCCCTGGGACACCCGTTTTCTTTCTCTCTCTCTCTCATAAATAATAAAAAAAATGTTTCCTATAGAAATGAATAATAGTAATGTTGAAGGTTCTGGCCATTGGAACCTTTTTTTAGGAAACTTCTGAGAATTGCTTCTCTTTTCTCACAAGCAAAATATTGTTCTCGTCTAAAAATATTTCCCAGGTTTGTACCACTTCATATTTAAGTTCTGCCGAAGTTAATTTAGAAGCATGTAGTTCTTGATAAAAAGCATCACATAATGAATTCAGGATGATCTTCTCTCTGCTTAAGTGCTCAGGGAATTTCTGACCTTTGAAAGGGGGAAATATTTTTTACCATGTTAAGAAAAGCACAAGCAAGGGGCCAAGTAAGTCAATTTCTGTCTTATTATATCTCAAGCATGTCAGAGTTGATTCATCTAAACCAGATTAGGGTGAAAAAGAGAGAGAGAATTGTTGCGATTGGAACAAATCAGAGATTTCATTCTTAATAGTATAGAAACTTCATAAAGAAATCATACATACTAGTTTCAGTGTAATGAACGAGGTGCAGGACATTGGTGCCATAGGTCAACATGAAACCCAGTTTGGACTGCATAGCAGCAGAGGCTCCAGAATTTACATGATGGATGGGCGTGGGTAGTTTTGCATGTTTGTGTTGTCCTGAGAGACAATAAAAAAGGGCTTAGATTTCCAATTAAAGTGTTCCATGACATTATTTTCAGTAAAACCTAAGCCTACTTGCAGTCTCATTAGTTAATTGGTGCTGTTTTAAAAATTACTAGAATCAGAGTTTTTCAGTATCTATGATGTTTACATGTTAAACATCCCCCATTGACTCATGCCCTTGAATACTTGATCCCCAGCTGGTGATGCTGTTTGGGAAGCTTATGGAGCATTTAGGAGGTGGGTCCTTACTGGAAGAAGTGTGTTACTGGAGGCTGGCCTGGAGTTGTTATAGTCTAGCCCATCTTGTTCCTCTTTAGCTTTTTTGCTCTCTCCCTGCTGATGTGATGATGTGACACTGTCTGTCTGCTCCTCCTGTACTTTCCCTGCCATGATGGTGTAAACTGAAATAAACCTCTTTTCATTAAAAAAATGCTAGAATCAGGAATTTACTTGGGGACCACTATAATTTTAATATGTGTCTTCCCTAATGCATTAGTTCCCTTTCTCATCATTGTGACACAGTACCTGGCAGAAACAACTGAAGGAAGGAAGGTTTATTTTGGGTCATAGTTGCAGAGGGTTTTCAGTGAATCATGGTAGTGAAGGCATGATGGGAAGAATGGTTCCATCCATGATGGTGGGAGGATATAGCAGTGGCCTGCTCATGTGGTAAGGACCAGGAAGGAGAGTGAGCTAGGTCAGAAGCAAAAGCAGGCATATGGTACCTATCAAAAAAAATCTTGTGGGTTGGATAGATGGCTTAGTGGTCTGCAAAGCCAAAGGACCCAGGTTAGATTCCCCAGGACCCACAAAAGTCAGATGCACAAGGTGGCGCATGCATCTGGAGTTCTTTTGCAGCAACTGAAGGCCCTGGTGTGACCATTCTCTATCTCTGTCTCTTTTTTAAATATTTTATTTTTCTTTATTTATTTGAGAGTGAGAAATAGGCATGGAAAGAGAGAGAGTGAATGGGCATGCCAGGGCCTCCAGCCACTGCAAATGAGCTCCAGATGTGTGTGTGTGCCCCCTTGTCCATTACATGGGTCCTGGGGAATCGAATCTGGGTCCTTTGGCTTTGCAGGCAAGCACCTTGAACACTAAGCCATTTCTCCAGCCCTCTATCTGCCTCTTTTTATCTCTTTTTCTGAAATAAATAAGATTTCCAATTAAAGTGTTCCATGACATTATTTTCAGTAAAACCTAAGCCTACTTGCAGTCTCATTAGTTAATTGGTGCTGTTTTAAAAATTACTAGAATCAGAGTTTTTCAGTATCTATGATGGTTTACATGTTAAACATCCCCCATTGACTCATGCCCTTGAATACTTGATCCCCAGTTGGTGATGCTGTTTGGGAAGCTTATGGAGCATTTAGGAGGTGGGTCCTTACTGGAAGAAGTGTGTTACTGGAGGCTGGCCTGGAGTTGTTATAGTCTAGCCCATCTTGTTCCTCTTTAGCTTTTTTGCTCTCTCCCTGCTGATGTGATGATGTGACACTGTCTGTCTGCTCCTCCTGTACTTTCCCTGCCATGATGGTGTAAACTGAAATAAACCTCTTTTCATTAAAAAAATTGCTAGAATCAGGAATTTAATTGGGGACCACTATAATTTTAATATGTGTCTTCCCTAATGCATTAGCTCCCTTTCTCATCATTGTGACACAGTACCTGGCAGAAATAACTGAAGGAAGGAAGGTTTATTTTGGGTCATAGTTGCAGAGGGTTTTCAGTGAATCATGGTAGTGAAGGCATGATGGGAAGAATGGTTCCATCCATGATGGTGGGAGGATATAGCAGTGGCCTGCTCATGTGGTAAGGACCAGGAAGGAGAGTGAGCTAGGTCAGAAGCAAAAGCAGGCATAAGGTACCTATCAAAAAAATCTTGTGGGTTGGATAGATGGCTTAGTGGTCTGCAAAGCCAAAGGACCCAGGTTAGATTCCCCAGGACCCACAAAAGTCAGATGCACAAGGTGGCGCATGCATCTGGAGTTCTTTTGCAGCAACTGAAGGCCCTGACGTGACCATTCTCTATCTCTGTCTCCTTTTAAAATATTTTATTTTTCTTTATTTATTTGAGAGTGAGAAATAGGCATGAAAAGAGAGAGAGTGAATGGGCATGCCAGGGCCTCCAGCCACTGCAAATGAGCTCCAGATGTGTGTGCCCCCTTGTACATCTGGTTTACATGGGTCCTGGGGAATCAAATCTGGGTCCTTTGGCTTTGCAGGCAAGCACCTTGAACACTAAGCCATTTCTCCAGCCCTCTATCTGCCTCTTTTTATCTCTTTTTCTGAAATAAATAAAATATAAAAAATTAAAAATCTTGTGCTGACAAGATTGCTTAGTGGTTAAGGCACTGTCTGACAAAGACAAAGGACCCCGGTTTGACTCCCCAATACCCTCATAAAGCCAGATGCACAAGGTGGTGCATGCATCTAGAGTTCATTTGCAATGGCCAGAGGCCCTGGCATGACCATTCTTTATCTGCTTCTCTCTCTCTCTCTCTTTCTCAAATAAATAAATAAAATATTTTAAAATGTGCACACAAGATTACCTCAACAGATAATTATTTTTAAAAATCTTACCTACTTTTCAAAACTAGACCCCACATCCAAAAGGATCCAAAGTCTTCCAAAACAGTACCACCATCTGGAGATTAAATGTTTAGTCACATGACTCTGTGTGTCACATTTCCCATTCTGACCATAATATCCACCAAAACTCCTGCTGCAATCTGGTTGTCAATGTGGTGGTGCTAGGAGGTGGGGTCTTTAAGATGGATTAATGTCTTATTTGATGACTGAATTGGTTCTCACAGGAATGAATTACTTATCGTAAGAATGGGTTATTATAAAGAATGTTGCTCCCTTTGTCCTTATCTTTTCTGAGTGTGCCTGCTTCTGCCTTTGACATGAGTCCTTAACCACAAGCCAACTAAATGTGGCCACTCAATATTGGGCTTTTCAGCCTTCAAAACCATGAGACGAAATAAATCTCTTTTTCCATATAAATTATTCAGATATAGGTATTCTCATATAGCAACAGAAACTGGAATATGACAGAGGCTATTTTCAACAGCCTGGAATGAGTTCTTAGTAATCACTGGTTCTTTCAGTTTTTCACTTCTCTGTAGTCTAGCCTGCCCTTCTATGTAGTTATCTGGAAACAGGAACATTTTGTGGACATTTATAATTATCATCTGTGATCATAATTGCTGGTTGTAGGTCTGAGTGTATTGTTTGCAGATCTGAGTATGTCCAGGAGCTTCATAAGAACCAAAATAAAGAATCTAATGAGTCAGGCTTGAGGTGTAGAGAGGCATGGCAATAGGCTACTTCCTTTACCCACTGCTCTTGTACCATCGATGTGCTCAGTTTGCTATGATGGAGAGATGGGACCACAGAAGGTCTAAGCTAATGGGTTTCCAAGTGTACTGGTTTTTTTAAAAAAATATTTTATGTATTTACTTGCAAGCAGACAGAGATAGACAGAGAGAAAGACAGAGAGAGAGGGAGAGAGGGAAGGAGGGAGACAAGGAATGGGCATGCCAGGGCCTCCAACTTCTGCAAATGAACTCCAGATGCATGTGTCATTTTGTGCATCTGGATTTATGTGGATACTGGGTAAATGAACCCAGGTCATTAGGCCTTGCAGGCTAGCATCTTAATGGCTGAGTCATCTCTCCAGTCCCGCTGGTTCATATGTTTAATAAATAAGTTTGATTCTGTCAAAAACTATTGTAAAGCTAAAAGGTGTCTGTCAAAGAGATGCAAATCTATCTTGATTTCGCCAATAACAATTCAGTTTTCACTGACTTTAATCAAGCACTTAGTTGAAAATGACTATTAAGAGCTAGAGAGATGGCTTAGTTGTTAAACCAAAGGATCAAGGTTCAATTCCCCAGTACTCACATAAGCCAGATACACGTGGGGATACATGCATCTGGAGTGCATATGCAGTGGCTAGAGACCCTGGCATGCCCATTCTCCCTCTCTCATAAATAAATAAATTAACCGGCTGTGGTGGCACGCTTTTAATCCAAGCACTCTGGGAGGCAGATATAGGAGAATCACTGTGAGTTCAAGGCCACCCTGAGACTACATAGTGAATTGCAGGTCAGCCTGGGCCAGAGTGAGACCCTACCTTGAAAAAATATTAATTAATTAATTAAAATGATAAAATATTACAAAAAAATGATGATCATTTCTTCCTCCTCAAATTTCTCTCCCCTTGGCTCTTGTGGTTTCTACTCCTCCACTCCAGGATTTTATGCTACTTTCCTTTCTAAAAGAAAATAAAATAACTACTAAGTAACCAAAAGAGTGTAGCTTTTATTAAAACTTTCAACCAGATTCTGCAGCTAGCATTATAGTCAAAATGTGGCAAATTTTTCTTATCTCTATCTTCCAGGAGGATTTGGAGTCAAGGAAGGGCCCATTTCTGCAGGAATGAAATGGGAAAAATGAAAAGGATAATTGTTTCCATTCATTTTAAAATTCTTTGTAATACCATGAGGAATTAATCCATACTCAAAGAGAGCTGAACAAAGCTTCATTGAGAGCCACTGTGCCCACAGATTTTTGTTTTAATGGGGAAAGGTAATGTTTTGGCAGTGATGGGTAGAGTTTTTCATAAGAAGTTCATTCATCATAATTTTATATTTCCTAGGAGTCGCCAAACCTGGAGAAGAGGCATCATCCCTAGGCTCAAAAATTTTGTCTTATGAACACAGCTCATACAAACATGTGTAGATATGTGTGTGAGCACAAATTGGTGCATATGCTTGGAGTTAGTTTATAGTAGCAAGAGGTGCTGGCATGCCCAATTTTCTTTCTGACTCTGTCTGTCTCCTTCTCTGTCAAATAAATACATATTTTTTTAAAAAAATAAAGAATCTGATGAGAGCACAACACTAATGTAGTCTTGAAACACGACCACTATGGCTCAGAGAATTTGTGGAAGAGGGAGTGGAAAGATTGTAAAAGCCACAGGGTGGGAGGGAATATCCAGAAGCATTGCCCCACCCCTCATGGCTGACCCCCCCACACAACCCACAACCCCATGGTAAATACAGAAATCTCACTGAAGAGGGCCCGCAGTGGAATGGGAGCAGGAGGAGGGAAATGATGTGACAACACATGATGTGTCCATACAAAGTTTCTAAGTAATAATAATAATTATTATTATTATAATGGAGTACACTTCAAAAAAACTATCAGATTAATATATATTTCATTCTTATATAGTTAGATAATTGGTAGACTAAGGATCTTAGCAGTTTTTATTAACTCCAAATATCTCCTGGTGACAACCTTAATTTATAAGCATAGAACAGCCTTGATATTGCTATTTGCTTGATAATGCATTGTGGTTCATTTGAAGGTCAGAGCAGTCTCTGGTTATGAAGTAGGAAAATCCATATAGTGGTTGAGGTCAGCATATGTGAAAAATTCTAATCCATTAAATTTTTGCCTTTCCTTCTGAATGTTTGTCTGGGTTTAGTGCAACATTATGGTGGGATGTGTATCATCCTGTGGATGAAGTAAGCGAAGTAAACTTGCTAATAGGCTTGTGTCTATTGAAATGTTGGGTATTGTTAGCTAAAAGCACACAGATTCATTGCATTGGAATGCTCATTTTGGTCCATTGACCTCACTTCTCCCATTTCACTGTGAGGCTCTGATTGGCATATGCCAATCACAACACCATGGCTTCAGTCAAGGTAATACATGCCTAGGACAATCAGATTATGGAAGTCTCCTACCACAGAGGTTGATTCATGAGTTGTTCCATCAGAATGAAACTAAAGACTTACTGACGATCCAGGCTTTTTGGTCTCTCTCTCTCTCTTTCCCTCTCTTTCTCTCTCTTCTGGGCTCCTATAGCCATTCTATTTCTCATGATACAAGAGATGAGCCTTAGAATAATGTTGACTTTCTAGAAGCATAGTGTGAAGGGACTGAAAGAAACTGGATGCCATGCCCAAGACAACCTAGAGCTTATACAACCTCTCAGGTTTACAGAAACATGAGTTCATAAATGTGTTTACCTGTTTAAGGCACTTTGATGTACTTTTTCTGTCATTTTTTGTCAAAAGAAACTTAAAATCATACATCATTTGCTCCTTGAATACCAGCTCAAAAATGACTTTCAATCTGTTTTTGGTCCTGTGCAAAACACAGACCACCCATGTGCATATGTACTCAAGATGTAATTGTTGGGGGAAAAAAACAAAAAAAAAAAAAAAAAAAAAAAACAAAACAAAAAAAACAACTTCTTACTATTGCCTTATAGTGTAGGTTGAAATCAGGTATGGTAAAATCAGACGTGTTCCTTTGGCTGAGTACAATTTTGAGGCTGATTTTTCTAAGTCTGTGAAGAATGTTGCTGGAGTTTTGATTGGAATTGCATTGCATCTGCATATTACTTTTGGTAGGATGGCCATTTTAACAATGTTAATCCTTCCCATCCGTAAGCATGGAAAGTCATTCCATCGTCTCATCTCTTCCTCCAGTTCTTCAGTGTTTTTATGTTTTCATTGTATAGGTCTTTTACTTCCTTGATTAGGGGAATTCCAAGGTATTTGATTTTTTGGGTGACTATTATAAAAGGGACAGCTTCCCTGACTTTTTTTCCATTTTGCTGTCATTGGTATATACAAAGGCTAGTGATTTTTGTGTGTTGGTTTTATATTCTGCCACTTTGCTGAAAGAATTTATCACTTCTAGGAGCTATTTGGTGGAATTTTTGAATCTCTTACGTATAGAATCATGCCGTCTGTAAAATAGGGGTAGTTGGACTTCTTCCTTTCAAATTTGTATCCTGTTTATTTCCTTCTGTTGTCTTATTGATTGAGCTAAGACTTCAAGTACTATATGGAAAAGCAGTGGTGAGAGTGGCACCCCTGCCTAGTTCCAGACCTTAGTGGGAATGCTTCGAGTTTTTCCCCATTTAGTATGATATAGGCTTTAGGTCTGATGTGTAATGCCTTTATCATGTTGATATATGATCCCTTCATCCCTATCTTCTCCTCCCGGCTAGCCCTCATAGTGTTGAAAAGTGCTATGAAAGCTGCTGGAGAATAAGAGTAACCAAATGATTGATTAATCAGGAGATTCAGTTACAAAATCAACCAGCAGAGCAAGAAGCATACACTTGTGCAATAGTGGCACACAGCCAATGTAGGCAACCAACTATTCACAGATTGGACGTGAGACCCACCCAGTGAGGGTAAACTCATATCTGGCTCTGGAAACCAAGCCAAATTCCCTAAAACAGGAAACCAATAAGCTCCAGAGAGAACCTCCACTGCTAAGAACAATGGACATACACATCAATATATCTCTCTAATGATTAGGCATATCCCCTTTTATTCAAACTGTTCTCACTTTTGGTTGGAGAATCTGTTTTAGTTTACAGATAGAGGATAATATGGGGAGAACAAGGATACATCAATGCATCAAGAAGAGAGACCCGAATGTCTACCAGGAGATGGGTCACCTCCACCTCATCTGCCCAAGCCCAGTAGTCATTACAGGGGAAGCGGTGACACAAATGTTGTTCACAGTGAGCCTGAAAAAAAACAGTTCCAAGGAAATGGCAACAGACACTGTGGTCACTTGAACCTTATAAAACAGAGATTCCGAGAATCAGATCTCCATCATGTCCACCAAAGCTCAGGGAGCATTTCAGAAGAGAGACAGAAAGAATGTAAGAGCCTCAGGGTGGGTGGGATAGCCAGAGACACCATGTTGCCCCCGCCCCCTCAGATACTGACTGAGGCCTCTTGGTCACAACAATGAAATACCAATAACCCCATTGAAGACCCTCAGCAGAATTAAGGGGGAAAAGGGAGCTTATGTGTACAACCTTTTTTTAAAATAAGTCTTAATTTTAAATAAATTTAAAAAAATTAAAGGGCAATAAAAAAGCACTTCATCCAAAAATCCTGCATTTAAGTAGCACTGAAGATTAGCTAAGTACATAAAAACTGTGAACAGGTTTTTTTTTTTAAAATTATTTATTTTATTTTATTATATTTATTTATTTATTTATTTATTTACAACTTCTATACTTACATACAAAAAATGCATGATATTTCCCTCCCCTCTCCCCATCCCCCTTCAGAACTCCATTCTCCATCATATGCCCTCCCTCTCTCCATTAGTCTCTCTTTTAATTTGATGTCATCATGTTTTTCTTCTATTATGAGGGTCTTGTGAAGGTATTGCTAGGCACTGCAAGGTCATGAATATCGAGGCCAATTTCTGACTGGACAATTGTATTAAAAGGAGTCATACCCTTCCTTTGGCTCTTCCTTTGGTCTATCCACCCCCTCTGCCGCAATGGGCCCTGAGCCTTGGAGGGTGTGACAAAGATCAAACTGTGAATATTTTCCACAGTCCATCTGCATCACAGGTGCTTGCTTTGTTGTATAAGTAAAAGCCAATAGCTGCTCAATGACTCCAGCAGAGTATCCCAGGATAAAGTTGCTAGCCAACTCTTCTTTGAAGATGGTTCATTGGTTTCTGGTGTAAGTAAGTGGTTAACATGTCCTGGAGCAGGTTTTTCCTGAATACTCTGGACATAGTGAGACAGGGTCAGACCTTTTTCTTCTCAGTTCATGGCTCTATGAAAATTTGTGGTTCCCAAGTATGGAGGAAATCACTCTTTTGGCATTTCCTTGCAGACTGCACCTATCTGGAGAGTCTTGGCCAGTGTATGCTGAACTTGGCTCATATTCACTTTTCTTCTCTTCCTGCTATAAGACAACAGGTATAAGGAGAACTGGTTAGTTCATGAATCACATGTTCTAGCCTGATTGGGGCCTGAAACTTTTGAAGGGGGATTAGAATTTTAAAACCTTTTAGATAACAATGATTCTAGCCCTTTGATCTTTGAGACCCTCAAACTGATATACAGAAAGATGACTGTATAATGCTCCTACTGTATTTGTTGTTCTCATGAATGTTCTGATTCTTTAGCTAGTGTCCTTAGTAAATATCATACGTGGAGAGAACTTTAGCCCAGGGTAGCATCATCCCTTATCCAAACTACTGCCGTAGCCTTCTCACCTCTTCTATGTTTACCTTATTCTAGTACCAGCATCCAGACCACTTCAGCAAACCCACATTGGTTCAATGCATTAACCAACATTTTGTTGTTGTTTTTCTGGGCCTAGGTAGATCTCATGGATTCAAAGACCCAGATATATGGACCCATAGATATATTTATATAGGTAGTTTTGGTCTGTGTGTGTAGTATGTGGTATATGTGTTGTACACACACACACACACACACACACACACACACACACACACACACGTATTCAGTTTGTGTTCCTGTGTGTAGAGGCCAGAGGAAGACATTAAGTGTACTTCTATATTGTCCTCCCACCTCATTTCCTTAAGATAGAGTCTCTCACTGAATCTGGAGGTCAGTGAATTATACATTCAATTATTTCACTTCCTATTTGAGTACTTCCTGAAGGACATTGAGTCATGATTGCATCTTATATGGTTTTGCATGGACTTTTTAAAAATATTATTTATTTATTTATTTGAGAGAGAGACAGAGAGGCAGAGAGAGGGAGAGAGGAAGAGAGAGAGAGAGAATAGGCATGCCAGGGTCTCCAGCCACTATAAACGAATTCCAGACGCATTTGCCACCCTGTGCATCTGGCTGACATGGGTCCTGAGGAATCGAACCTGAGTCCTTAGGCTTTGCGGGATAGTGCCTTAGCTGCTAAGCCAACTCTCCAGTCCTTGCATGGACTTTTATGGGTTAGAAGAAATAAATGTGGCTCTACACAGGCAAACAAGCAAAGGAAATGTTGGCATAATTAAAGAGAAACACAGCAGTAAGATGGGCGGACATAAGGAGGTGGAGATGTAGCTGATCTGGGTGGGAAACAGAAGTGCAAGCCTGTTGCAGGACTCTACCATGAGTCTCAGAAAGGAATGGTGCAGTGGGGGTGATGACGAAGGGAAGAAGTGATAATATGGACAGCCAGAAAGTGGGAGAGCCAAGGCAGTCATCATCTTATAGGATGCTTCAGGGTTCGGCAAGCCCAGTACTGGTGCTGCTGCAGTGAAAACCAGTTTGGTCTTCCAAAATTTTTTATTAGCACACAAAATTGAAGTTCATTATGTTGTATTTCAAACTTTTTTTTTTACTTCTTGTCCCCTGTTCCCCCTTCCCTTCGCTACTTGTGCCCTCCCCACACTGTTGCCTCCTTTCTGCCTTCATATTACATTTCCTTTGGTCCTTCCTTTCTCGTTACCACTTATCCCCCTCCCCGAGGCCTTTTATCTCAATTCGTAGTCTACAGTCTGTCACACATCCTCCTTTTTACACACATACAAACATTAAAAGTGAAGATACATTTATGAGAGAGAATATGTGATTTTTTTTTTTTGTATCCATGGGCCTGGGTAACTCACTCAGTATAATCTTTACCAACTCAGCTGCAAAATAAATGGAAGTATGAAATTTTCATGGTGGTCCTTATAGTGTGGGAAAGTTATGCTTTCAGGCGTTTTTCAGAAGGCTAGAGAGTGTGGGAGATGCTTGGCACGGACAGGACTGCAATTCTTACTCTCATGTACAACCTCAGTTTTAAAATATTTTTAAATTTTTATTTAATTTTTTGAGAGATATGGAGACAGACAGAAAGAGGCAGATAGAGAGAGATAATGGGTATGCCAGGGCCTCTAGCTGTTGCAAAGGAACTCCGGCCGCATGCAACCCCTTGTGCATCTGGCTTACATGGGTTGTGGAGAATTGAATCTGGGTCCTTTGGCTTTGCAGGAAAGCATCTTAACTGCTAAGCTATCTCTCCAGTCCAGGACTTCAGTTTTTGAATTCAAATCAGAGATTCTCATCCTAATGCAGTTTAGATTTAACTTCTTTGTGATGGTCTCTGGTCTTTACATACTGATCCCCAGAAAAGTTCTTTGTCACACAAAAGGTGGCATGTTAATGTTAAGTGTTAGATGAAAGAAAGCCCACTATTGTCTACTAATGCCTTCCCAGACAGCTATTCACTACCCTCGACCACATCTACTTGCCACACTGGAGAGCTTGAGGATATGAAGTCATCACATAAGGCACATCAGGTGAGGGAGGGTACTGAAGATGAAAAAATCAATCTGAAAGTTCGCAGTTCTTCAGACTGTAACAGAAGTCACCAATTTCAAACAGTATTTGTTGGGGTAGCCTGGTAGTTAGGGAATTGACATTCTCATTCTGGCCACCAAAGAGCCAGGAAGACGAGCTAGACTTTGTTTTTTTTTATTTATTTATTTATTTATTTATTTATTTATTTATTTAAGAGAGAGAGAGAGAGAAAGAAAAAGAATTGGGCACATCATCGCCTCTGGCCACTGCAAACAGACGCCAGACACATGTGCCATCTTGTGCATGTGGCTAATGTGGGTTCTGGGGAATCGAACCTGGGTCCTTAGGCTTCAGAGGCAAGTGCCTTAACTTATAAGCCATCTCTCCAGCCCATCCCAGACTTTCTAATTGTGTTCAAGTGTAAATTTAAACCAAGCTTAAAATAAAGCTAGGGAGTGTGAAAAGGCCTGGAGATTTTACTTTTCTCATAGTATCTGCTATTACCTTTGTGACGTGGTAAAATATTCTGTCTTTAGACAGTTGGTTTCATAAGGAATCAGCATATAAAACAGGGACAACCTTCAGGTAGGACAATTATGCATAGGTATGAGAACCAATGACCTCTCAGAATTCTGGCCAAAGAAACAAAGATGTCTATCACCCAGATATGTCGTCAAAGCATGAGAATTTAGAAGTGACAACCAAGTAGCCTAGGAAATTTCCCACACTGTGTAAATACTGCACCTTTATTATATGAAATGACAGGTAATAAAAACAGATTCATTTTCAAAGATGTTTTAATGATCTGGGACACTTATCATACTTTTATTTAGTTACTTATTCTTATTTATTTACATTTATAAACATATGCACATATGTGGTTTATGTGTGTGTACCCATGTTCATATGCATTGTGAGCGCACATATGTGTTTGGGTATGTATGCACATATGTAGACATGCATGTGGAGGTCAAAGGTCAATGTCTAGTGTCCTCCGCAGTCACTTCCCATCTTATTTATTGGCCTCATCTATTCTGCTAGACTAGCTCACTATCAAACTCCAGGGATCCTCCTGTCTCTGCTTCCCTGGTTCCTGGGGTGCTGGGTGCATGCTGCCACACTGGGCTTTTATATGGGCTCTGGCAATCAAAACTCAGATACTTGTGCTTGTGTGGCAAGCATTCTGCACACTGAGTCATCTTCCCAGACCCTTCATCATACTTTTAATACAAATATAGCTTACAAAATAGTATACTTAACAAATTCAGGTCTTAGTGTAAAAATCAAAGACACAATATATACACAGATGAGACATTACTGATGCCTTCTTCCATGTGGTCTGAAGATGTTTCATTATTAATTGTTGCTAGTATTATTTGTGTCCTTGTATGCTTTGCAATTTTTTTTTAAATTTCCAGTCCTGCAGCTCATTTAATGCTTTTCATAAGCATGAATTAAATGGGAAATAATATTTTAACCTCTTTGCTTTTGGTTGTAGGATTGACTTGCTAGAATAGTCTACAGGTGTGCTGGCTAAGGCCTGTAATCCTAGCAATTGGGAGATGGAGGCAGGAGGATCATGAGTTTAAGGTCATCCTCAGCTACAAAATGAATTCAAAGGTCAGCCTGGGCTACATGAGGTCCTATATTTAAAAATAATAATAATAATAAGGGTTTAGATGATTGCTCACCAATTAAAGGTGCCTTCTTGCAAGGCTTCTGGCCTGAGCTTTATTCTCCAACACCCACATAAAGCTAGAGACAGAGTTGTGCATGTGTCTATAATCCCAATGCACCTATGGCAATGGGAAGTGGATCCAGGAGAATCTGGAATGTCAGAGGCCTGTTAGGCTGGTGCACACGCAGCAGCTAAAAAGTCAAAAAAAAAAAAAAAAAAAGGATACCTTGTGTTAAGTAAGGTGAAGAAGAGGACAAACACCCCAAGGTTGGCCTCATGTCTCCACACTTGTGTCTTGGCATGCATGTGTCCGTACTTACATGATACACATGCATATATACATAATAAAACAAAGAAACAAAATACTCAGACTTCTATCTACTCGCAAGGCCATGAAGTAAGGTACAGAATTCTGTAAGGACAGCATGTACTGTCCCAACAACTCAATGGCATAGGAACTACCATTGTCTCTATTTTATAGCTGTGAGTGCAGAATTTAGAAATTGTTGGGGTCCCCCCTAGGGCCAGCCCAGGAGGGATGGCAGAGTCTCTGCCATGTTGGGGGTGAGAGGTGCGGAGTCAAGACACAGACTCCAGGAGTTGGGTGGAAGCAGCAGAAGGCGAGCTGCTGCAAACTCGTTTATTCAAGGAAGTGCAGGGGTTTTTAAGGGGTCTGGCTGGCCAATCATTGTATGGGGTGGTCCCCTTTTTGTGATCTGTCTCCGGACAGATGATCTCGTAGCAGTTTTCTAGTAAGCATGGGACTGTAGCTGTTGTCACACCAGGCCTGCGCAGGAAGCCATGTTCACAGAAGCCACTTCCCAGTTTCTTCTGCCATGCGGTCTGGCTAGGGCCAGACCTGCATTGTGCCATACATATCCTCCTTTTGGTTTTTATTATTGGCAACCCTGGGAGGCATGGTTCTTTGCCAAGCCATTGTTGAACCCAGGCCCCAAGGGATCATCACATGCGACGGTGCCTGTCTTAGGTTGCCCCATCTCATGGAGTCTTACCCGTCAACATCTAACCCGCCATCCTAGTGAGAAAACCCAAGGGGTGTGGCCTGGTTTCTTTTAGCGTGTGGTCTGGCTAGGGTCAGACCTGCATTGTGCCATACAAGAAATGATATGTTTTTCCCCCCATCATATACTTCACTGAAAGGATCCAAATTGAGACTTTGAGCTGGATCCACAGAATCAGATGCACAATGCTGAACTTACTCTCTATTTTCCAAAGGTGAATTTTAAATATGAACTTTTAACAGCCAGTGAATATGACATGTGTCTTAATAAGTAAAAGAAGAAGACAGGCCTGTGCTGAGAAACCAGCAAGGAAACAGCTTTGGGTAGAGAGATGGATTGAGTGTTTCATACGGGGCTGGATTAACTGACTCGAGCAGGCCTGTCAAAAGTGAAGGCTGTCTTCACTTAGTGAAGTATATGATATGACAGTGACTAAAGATGTAGCTTTAAAAAAATTAAACACAAAATAAAGTCCCAACTCTCTACATTATCTCTCTCAAGTCTGTTGCAACAAAAGTTCTTTTATTACAAATTGTTCTGAAGAGACATGTGCAGACAATGTTCATTTTTGGTATTCTAAAAGATAAAGGACTAAGGTGGAGTCTTGAAAACATTATAAAACTGTTGATTGATGTTCATGCCTAGAGTTGCTGCCATTTGTAAAATTTCTGAACACAGTAAAATAGAACAACAAAACAAAAACACTTCAAACAATGGTGCCAAAATCTAGGCTGTTCTAAACTCAGTCAAACAAAGTGATTGTTATAGGCAAATCATTACCCTTTTGCATTTGAAGATTTTCAGTTTGGAAAATAAAAGAAAACCTCTTTGAGTAGCCTTTAGTCATAGGTTTTTGCCCTATCTTCTCCAAGAAGCAAACAGCAAGATGTTTATTATACCTTGGCTGTGAATTGTATGTAAACTTTGCTTCTTTTTTTTTTTCATTCTGTCCTCATGGTTCAACTTTACAAATGTGGCCAATTTCCCCAGTCCCTATGACTATTATCAACATCTAAATATATACATGTGAGAACCAGGTCACCCAGAAATAAACTCGAAAGAGTTTGAGTAGCAATCATTTACCTCGGGAAAACAAAACAAAACAGAGAATAGCTGACTATAGTGTTTGAAATCAAATAGACTCACTTCTGTAAACGATGCTTAAATTGTGCTGGGCACTCTAAAAGTCTTGGTTAAAAGAAAACATATTTGGGCTGAGGAGATTGCTAGTGGGTAAAGAGCTTACTGTGAAAACATTAGGACATGAGTTCAAATGCTAAGCAACCATATAAAGCCATGTTTAGCAGCAAGTACCCGTAATCCCAGCTCTGGGGAGGTGGAGACAGGCTAGCTAGTCTAGCCACATTGGTGAACTTCAGCTTTAGTGAGAGATCCTGTTTCATAAAATAAGGTGGAGAAAGATTGAGGATGACACTTGACACACACACACACACCAAATACATACATACATACGGAAGCACGTATTTTAGAGTTACCCCACTTGACAAACAAGCTCCATACATCATTGGGTTAAGGATGTCTCACATGGGACAGTCCCAGGTGTCATTGCTGAGCAATGCAGTTGCTGATAGTTAGGAGCTGGGTAACTGGCTGGGTTGTTCTGGTGTGGTAAGGGCAAGGGGCTGTGAGTGAGAGCTCAGCTTTTACCACAGACTTC
This sequence comes from Orientallactaga sibirica, assembly GCA_036365145.1. NCBI lineage: Eukaryota > Metazoa > Chordata > Mammalia > Rodentia > Dipodidae > Orientallactaga > Orientallactaga sibirica. The sequence goes on from JAEOAD010000840.1 coordinate 8,249,044, forward strand.
CTTTCCCCAACTGGGTATCTGGATTCTCTCCAGCTGCTCTCTGAAGCCAGGAAACATACCTAGAAAATTTCAAGGTTGTGGAAAAGAAGTGGTAAGATCACATTTGAGAGTAATTTTGTTTGCTTGAAACATGGAGGAGAGTCATATCCTATGACCTATCAATTCTCTCCAATATTAGAGAGAGAGTGCCTCACATGTGCGTTCACAGACCAAATTTCTATTGCAGCATTTTTGGTAATGGGGCAAAAATAGAAACAATCATATGTCCTAATTTAAAGAGAAAGTTAAATGCAAAAATAGGAAGGTGTTGAATGATGGGTCCAGAATATCATGTTTATAATGTTGAAAACATGCAAAACAGCATTATATGTTGTTTATGAATGCCTACACATGTTGTAAAATCCTGAGGCATGCATGGGGATGGTAAATGCCAAACTCTGAAGGCGGTTACCTCTCAGGAGATTGGGAAGCAGATGGGATGAGGTAGCAGGGGCCCCAGGGGCCTTGAGCTGCACCAAAATTATTTCTTTTATTAAGACCAATTATAGCCAATATAATATAGCAAAAGCTTAAGATATGACAGCTTTTTTGTGAGTGCATGGTAATTCTTACAATACACTTTATATTTTTCTGTATGTTGGAAACATTTCATTCTAAAACAGAAAAGTGAGACACAAGAAAAACTTAAGCTTTCTGTAGCCTCTGTAGTTTTGCTTTTTTTTTTTTTTTGTTAGGTTTTTCGATGTAGGGGATCTGACCTGGAATTAACTATGGAGTGCTGGGCTTAAAGGCATGCACCACCACGCCAGGCTGCTATTTTTTTTCAATATAAAATTATTCAACTGACTGGTAGAATTTGTTCTTATTTTTGCACTGGAATTTCAGTTTAATTTTTTTACCTTAGATTCAATTGTGAATTTTCCGATTTTAATTTTGGACTCTGAAGTTGTGCATGCTGTTTGATTGTATGCACGTTAAACCCACTTTCTTTCTATTATCTCAGGTTTGGGGGAAGTAGAGGTTGTCTATAGGGATGTCTGTGATTATTATCTGGGAGTCTGCTTCTTGTTGAAGTTATCAGTAAGTAGAATCAAGCAACATAAAACCCAGGCCTCGGTGACACAAGGAGAGAGAATTGTTGCTTTTAAAGACTTTCATTATGGAGTTTTGTATGGTTCCGTGTGCACCAAATTCCTGTCAAAACACAACTATCTGTGACATCCCAGACTTCTGGATGAAAAGCAATAAAACAAAAAGCAGGTCGATTCCTTATAAATTATCTGCCAAGGTCAGGAGGCAGATCACATGGCCAATAAATCAGCACTAGCCTACCCAGTCTCTTTTGAACTTCCAGATTACTCCCCATCAGCTCTCTGCTTAGAGTAAGAAGAGCCTCAGGCAAAACCAAAAAGAAAAAAAAGTTTGTCTTTGGCTGTCTCTCTCCAACACTGTACTTGTGAGGTAGACCACAGGCTGGCAAACTTTTTAAAAAATAGGTACAAGATAAATAGGGTCGACAATTCAAAAACTGCAAAAGAGTTTGCAATGATAAGTTTCCCTCTCACCCTCCTTCTCCAGGCACTCATATCCACAGCTTAGTGGCAGCCAGCACTGACAGATGTTCAAGTACCATTCCAAAAATGTGCTAGGAGTATACATAGGAATAAGTGAATATATGTGCATATGTATGTATGTATGTATGTATATGTATTAAAAGCAGAGAATAATATGCACATATTTTTAGACCATATGTTTTTTATTGACCATATTTCTTAGATATTGCATCATACCAGTTTATTGAAACGTTCTCATTTGTAAAACTAATGCATTATCATCTATTGTATGGAGTTATTGTAAGTTATTTAAATAGTTCCCTCTTAACAGGCATATAAGTTATTTCAAATATTTGGCTATTACAAATAATGGTGCAATGAATACTCATTGCACGCGCAAGTTTTTGTACAATAAATTCCCAAGAGTAGAATTACTGGTCAGGTGGTGTATATATGTATATATTTGTAATTATGACAAAATGGCTAGGTTTCTAAAATGGTACCAGATTATACTCTCTCAAAAAATGTATGGTAGTACTTTTTTCTCCAGTTCTCATTAGTAGCCTGTAATCAAATTTATTTCTATATTTACTGAGTTCATTCATGGGAAATAATATCTTAATGAGAATTTAATATGAATTTTTCTTATTACTCTTTAATTTGTTATAAGTACTTTGGGGTGTAGGAAATCTGTTTTCTATGGTACAAGACACTAAATATTCCTATTGGTATAACATATCTAGATTGTGGATAAATTATTGCATAGTCTTTATTGCATACTTTTAAAAATATTTTATTTCTTCACTTGAGTCATACAAAGGGAGAGAGAAGAGAGAATGGGCATGAGAGAGAGAGGGAAAGAGAGAAAGAGTGGGCATGTCAGGGCCTCTTCCCCCTTTAAACAAGCTCTTGGTGTATGAGCCGCTCTGTGCATCTGGCTTTACATGGGTAGTGGCTAGTCCCTGTTATGTACTTTTTAATTAGATGCTCAATAAAGGCAAGGAAGATTATAGCAGAAGGTATTATTACTACTACTAATAAAAATAACAACAACAACAATAAAAATCATCAGGCCAAGGACATGAGCAGAAAACAGCAGGAGTTTTAGACTTTGTGAGGCTAGTCTGTGTGGCATAGAAATTTAAATAGAAAACCTGGGGATTCTAGAAAATGAGGATGCTGACCTTCAAACTTCCCTACTGAGCCAAGAAACTGGAAAGGGGTTCTGGGTGAAAACTCGCATCAGTGATAAAAAGATAAGTATGATGATAACTATGGTGATGTCTCCCATGATAATTTGTAACCACAGACCTCCTATCACTTTGATGAACAAATTTATACTAGTCTTGAATGTGGATAAATTCAATTAAAGCATTTCTGGAGTGCTCTTAATATCTTAATTCTGGTATGTATCCTTATATAATGGATTGGGCATAAAAACTTTTGCATTTTTATTATCATGAATTTTGACCTGCTATACCTTGTCCCACGTATTGAGTAATCCATCTTTTTATTGCTTTGGAATGGCAAGTGTATCAGATGCTAAAATTCATTGATTTTTTTCCCATTTTCGAAAAATCTTTTATGTATTTGAGTGTGTATACACGCATGTGCCAATGTCTCTTGTCACTGCAAATGAATGCCAGATGCTTGTACTACATTTTGCATCTGGCTTTATGTGGGTGCTGAGGAATTCAACCCAGGTTGGCAGGCTTTACAAGCACGTGCCTTTAACTATTGACCCATCTCTCCAGCTTCTTGATTATTATTGAAAATTTTATGTATGTATATAATGTATATTGATCATATAATATCCTCTCATCACCTTCTCATGATTCCCATCTGTAACATTTACATATTCTGCCTTACCTAAATAGTGGTGTGGTTTTACAATGTGTTTTAACATGTCTTAGTACTAGTCCTTCTTTATTATTCTATTTTTAACATATTATTTATTTATTCATTTGTTTATGAGAGAGAGAGAGAGAGAGAGAATGGGTGCGCTAGGGTCTCCAGCCACTGGAAACAAACTCCAGACACATGTGCCACCTTGTGCATCTGGCTTACATGGGATCTGCAGAATCAAACCTATGTCCTTAGACTTTGCATGCAAGCACCTTAACTGCTACTCCATCTCTCCAGCCCTATTATTCTATTTTGAAAGAAACTTTCCCGTTTTTCTTGTTTAGTTTTCCACATCAGCGTTAGCTTTTCTATTAAAACACTGCCATTTTTATTGGGATAGTATGGTGGTTTGAATGAGGTGCTAGATCTCTCAGTCTGTTAGAAATTCATCAATCAAGCTTAGTCCACAACATAGCGCTTTGAGAAACTGCATTGCCCTCTGGAATGGACTGTTGCAGCTTCCTTCTTACATGTGTATTAAACAGCAACTCATTCCCCTCTGAGTATCTGCCAGGCAGGCAGACAATCATCTTCATGGAGTGAGTGAGTACCCTTTTATTACTCTTTCAAGAGGACAATGATCTTAGAATCTGGCATCTCCAGCACAATCCATCTGTTTTGGGTCAATAAATACTTATCGGGTAAAATATAATGTTCTAGTTACTGAGCTGAGGAAAAGCTTTGAAAATGAAGGCTCTCTCACTACTATCTCCATGGGGCTTTAAGTTGCTTTCTCAGTCTTCTAGGGTATGATGGTATTGTCTGTCCTCACTCCTATGATGATTCCACAATGGGTACATGATTAGTTGTCTTAGTCATGTCAATTTCACCTTATCTTTACCGAGGATATATTTTAATTTTTCATTTTTAGTTCTAGCCAGTTGAATGTGGTTAGAGAATCAATGATGAGAAATTAGGTGTTTTCATAAAAAAACAACAACAACAAAAAACATTAGGAAAGGAAAAATGTTTGGTCAGCTTTTCAAAGTGGAAATGACCATGGTGAATTTGCTGTAGCAGGTATTTCCCTTGATCTTTTTTTAAAATTCAAACTGCATATGTTCTTTAGAGGAAGTGTGGACAGAAATTCTTTCTCTATGGTTTATCACAACAATATGAAAAGAATGTTAAAAATTTTCTGTAGTCTGGCTGGTTCTCTCTTGAAATATTTGGAGTTCTAGTTTAATTAATATTTTTGGTCTAATAAAATTCATTTCCATTTAATAGTAAGAAATATCTGTATTGGGTATATTAAGCCATTACCCCAGTTATATATGTTGGATTTTTGTTCAGAAACTATTCTCTCCCTTGTGTCTGTGTAATGATACCACCCGTATGGGAGTTTATTTCTTTCTTCATTGGGCTTGGCCATGTGACTAGCTTGGGCCAATGGACCAAGGACAAACAAGACCATAGCACTCAATTTTGAGACTAAGAATCTTAAAAAGGTCAGCTATCTGAGAGCTTCTGACTTCTACCAAGAGAATAGTATGTTCAGGTTGTTGACTCATCTCCAGCCTGAGTCCTAGTCTAAGAAGTTATTGCCATTCCATGCCATTGAAATTTGATGGTAGCATATTCCATAGCTAGTATAATCCTCCTGATGATGGCAGAGTTACAGAAGTTCCCAGGTCACTAATAGTGAATCTTCTCCAGATTGTCAGCCATGAACTCCCAGTAGAGTCAGGATTTGGGAGGATTTGTGAAAAAAAAAAAAAAGATTCCTTGTCCTACACCCATAGAACATGAGTTAATTAGTCTTCATAGTTGTGTTTGTCATAGGTTTCTTAGTGTTGCTGATTTAAGGACCCACTTTAAGAATCACCACTGTTGGGCAGATAGAATGGAAGAGCCAAAGGAAGGGTATGACCTCTTACAATGCAACTGCCCAGACAGAAATTGGCCTCGATATCCATGACCTTGCAGTGCCTAGCAATACCTTCACAAGACCCTCAAAATAGAAGAAAAAGGTGATGACATCAAATTAAGACAGAGACTAATGGAGAGAGGGAGGGGATATGGCGGAGATTGGACTTCTAAAGTGGAATGGGGGGAGGGGAGGGAAATATCAGGTGGTTTTTTTGTATGTAAGTATAAAAGTTGTCAATAAAAATAATAATTAAAAAAAAAGAATCACCACTGTTAACTGGTAAATCCTAATTATATTGACCATGTTCAACAGGTCATACTGCACAGATAGATACAAATGGTTGAGCTTTTGAGTTGTACCCATTGTTTTTGCATGTGTGTGAGTGTGTGTATGTGTTGTACATGTCCATGTTCGTATGCATGTGAGTGGACATGTGAGCAGGTGTATGTGTCTATATATACATGTGGAATCCAAAGGTTGATGGGTGTATTCCTCCATTGCTTTCCACTGTATTTATTGAAGCAGGATCTCTCACTTGAACCCATAGCTCTTTGATTCAGCTACTCTAGGTATCCAACGTGTTCCAGGAATCCCCCGTCTCCTCCTCTGGATCACTAGGATTACAAGTTGGTAGGAATGCCAGCCTGTCATTTATTGTGGTGCTAGGAATCTAAACTCTAGTCTTCATGCTTGTGTGACAAGTACTTTACCTACTGAGCAATTTTCCCAGCACCCAGGTGTAACCACTATTTAAAAATGTGATAGAGGGCTGGAGAGATGGCTTAGGGGTTAAGGTGCCTGCCTCCTAAGCCTAAGAACACTGGTTCCAATCTCCAGCGATTCCAATCTCCAGGTCCCAAGTTTAGCCAGATGCAAAGTGACGCAAGGGCGCAATGCCGCACTTGACCACAAGGGAGCGCACGCATCTGGAGTTCGTTCGCAGCAGCTGAGACACTGCTGGCGCGCTCATCTCTGTCTTCCTCTCTCTCTCTCTCTCTCTCTCTCTCTCCCTCTCCAAAAAAATAATAATAATAATAATAATAATAATAATAATAATAATAAAATGTGACAGAAGCTGAGAACAGGACCAATTTCTCAGAGAAAAATAGGCTTAAGTGAAGAGGACACAAGTATTACTAGTGATGAGGTAGTGAGGGGTTGAAGGAGAGAGTCTTGGGTCAATGGACTTAACCTCTGAAGGAGTAAGTTCTGAAGGCGACCATTTAGGGTTGCAGCTTGTGTGGCTATAATGAGGATGGAGCTGTTACACAGCCTAGCATTTTAATTTTCCTAAGAAACATTTGTGTCTTCTATTCTAATCTAAAGATGAGGAAGCTGGTATTGGAACACTTAGATTTATTGGAACAAATCCGAAGTAAACAATAAAGACCATGAATATAGGCATCTTTGCATTAGACTAAAGAAAGGACAAGTTAAGGAATCATCTGGAAGTTTTCAAACATCTGCAGACTTGGCTTCATGTTGATTTGCCTGAATACAATAAGTATGTAATGTGGAAATAGGAAGAGACACGTCTAAAACATGAAGTGCTGGATCCTCATGCACACTCTATTCTCAGTGAAGATGAGGTCCCAATGGCCTGATGCTGATGTATTTATTGATACAATGAGAGGCAGGAAACTGGTCACAGCTTGGCCAAACAGTTTCCAGAAAAAATAATCATATCGCTTATTTTTAAAATGCATCCAGCTTTGAATTATGTGGGTTCCCTTGATGGCTCAAATTAGTTATATAATGTCAAACCTTGTAGTGATGTCACTTGATTGATAGCCCATTTGAGTTTCAGAATTAATACAGTGCTCATTTATATTTACCAAGTGCTTCTTTTGAAAATAGCTACTGCTGATGCAAGTGCAATGCTTCTCTCCTGAACTCTAGAACACTGCCTCTCAAACTTCACAATGTATCAGAATTACTCACAGAGCGTCAAACGTTGAGCTGTACCACAGACTAAGTAGACCATGAACTCTGGGGGTAGGACTCAGGCATCTGGATTATTTTTGCAAGTCCCAAGCACATTTGTTCTGGAACCAGAACCGATCTTATTGCTCAGAGTGCTGTTTTCTCTGGCAGTATTGGCTTTTCTTAAAAATTGTGTCGAATGTTTCCAGCTTCACCATGGACCTGCTGGATCAGAATTGACTTTTTGCTTCAGTTCCAGGTGACTTACCCGAACGCTCTGATGTAGATGGAAGTCCCACAGGGCAGTGGCAGCCTTCTATCTCCCATGGGCTCTAACTGGGCAGACCCCTTCCTGATCTCCAAGCCAAGCAGACGAGGCTGACCCCTCTGCACCCAACAATCAGCACAGTACTGACTTCCTCATCACTTCACCTTCCACCTTTATTCCTGAGAGGATATTTGAGAGCTTCAAAAGGAGGAGAAGAAGAAGTGGAAGTAGAGAGGAAGGCAGAGAGAATGGAAGGAACTGTCACCAACCTGACTATCTTATTATGGCTTAAAATCTACTACACCAGGAGTTGACCATCATGGATTAAAGAACTCTAGTTCCTTGCTGCCACTTGAAGGAGAAAAGTAACTAGGGTGTGCATAACATTAAGATCATAAAGATGGGGGTGGAGTTTATTCTATACTAGGAGACAGCAATCTTTCTCTGTAATGAGCATGCTAGTAAATAATTTTTGTCGGTAGCCATATGGTCTCTGTCACAAGTATTCACCTTTGCTACTGCAGCATGAAAGAAACTATAGAAAAGGCAGAAACAAATGGGCATGGCTATCTCCAATAGAATTTGTCTTCAAAAGGAAACAGCTATCCAAATCCTAGATGTAATATTGAAAAGCATTAAAAATAGGTATCTGAAGCCAGGTGTGGTGGCGCATGCCTTTAATCCCAGCACTCGGGAGGCAGAGGTAGGAGGATCGCTGTGAGTTCAAGGCCACCCTGAGACTACAGAGTGAATTCCAGGTCAGCCTAAGCTAGAGCGAGACCCTACCTTCAAAAACAAAAAACAAAGAAAAAAAAAATAGGTATCCAACCAAATCCTTGCATTACAGTAACACCAGTAACAAAATGGAAATAACAAATGTTATTAATGGATGAATGAATAAACAAATTGCACTTTATCTATCTATACAAGGGAATATGATTCAACCATAAAAGTATGAAGTATTATTGATCCATACCACAATGTGGATGAACCTCAAAATTCATTAGGTTGAATTGCAGAAGCCATACACAAAAGGTTGCACATTGAAGCTTCCACTGATATTAAATATCTAGAATAGGTAAACCTGTAGGCAGAAACACTGGTGGTTGTCAGTGGCTTAAGAAGAAGCAGTACATGCAGAGAAACAGCTCAATGAGTACAGGACATTCTTCTGCAGTTCTGAAGACATTTTGTAACTAGATAGCCGTGTAGGCTGTACAATATTGTGGAGACACTAAATGGCACTGAATTGTTCATTTTGAAATTGTTCTTTTTAAGTGATGTGAATTTTATGTCAATAAATATGCAAACAAAACAGTTACGAGATTTGCCCCATGGGCATAGTTTAGTGATGTTCACTCCATTCAATACTTCTTTGTTTAGCCAGTGCTCCTCATTTCATATATATATATTTTTTTCTCTTGGCATGTCTTAGGTCTCCCAGGACAACAATATATAGCTTCACAGTAAAATTTTGTTCTACATGTAATAATAATAATCATATTTCTCATACTTATGATAAGGGTAATTTCCCCATATTCATTATAATAACACGATAGGCTACACTGTGCTAACAAATGTACCTTAATAGTAGCAACACAATAACATCTTGTTTCTCAGTCACAGCATATTCTGATGGCGATCAGGACATTTTCTGGGATCCCAATTACCTTCATCTTGCTATGGCATTAGGGACATAGCCTCAGTCTTAGGTTGCTGTAGTAATAGATCCCTAGTGAATTTTGTCTCCTTACAATCTCCTCACACCTACACCACTTTCCTAATATTCTCCACATCGACACTCCTGGCAGAAATGTTCTCTATCATGTGGAAAAATCCTGACTAGCTTCATGGAGGATGAAAACACATGGAATAGAGATGAGCCACTTCAGTTGAGAACCTTTTGATCGACTCATCCTTTATTTGATCTGAACTGAGAATAGCCACATGAATGATGCCAAACATGTCTACACAAAAAAAGTGCCATGAGCCCTTCTCATCATTCTGAAATACAATTGCAGTTTTAGTTTCAGATTGCTTACTGTTTGGTGGTTCCTTATGCAACAAACATGGGTGGATGCATACAGCCTCCAATAATCTTTATATTCTTAGCAAGGAAGGGAAGCCTGAAGGACTTTTTCCATGCATTTTCAAGGAGTAGGAGGAAACTGGCATTGTTTCCAAACACATTCTAATGACATGAACTTAGTCTTTTGATACTATATAATTATAAAGTTTGAGAAATGTAATCTTGGTATAGTGGGGGAAAGATACAGCATGTTAAACCCACCATTTCTTCATTTGCATATTCACACTACATTACCAGAGTTGTATGTACCTCTTCTTATTCTCCTTATCAGCATGTTATAGGAGGCTTCTATGGGGATGACCCAGCCATTGATATAGCCTAACAAATAGAAGAAATATGTTAGACAGGGCCTGTAAATATGACACATATACATGAATCATAGTAATGCTTCCAGCTCTGTTCAAGCTTGCTTTCTCATTGCTGTATAACTGAAGCATATGATATTTTCACAAACATGTTCTATTGAGCCTAAGAGATGTGGCAAATCTTCTGGTTGTGAAAGGAGAATATACTACCTGTATCAAAAATTTCCTCTCATGTGACTCATCCTATGAATTTTTATATTTTCACTTTGTAATATGTAAAATTTCATGTTACTTTATTTTTATATTGATATCCTATTCTAAATTTTCATTCTTTTGGAAATAAATGCATCTTTAAAACCTTTTAAAGAACATTAGTTGTACAAAATAATAGTTTTCATTATGACATTTTTATATAGTGTACTTTGACCATATTCACCTTCCTATTCCTGTCTCATCCCTTCCCCTTCAGGTCTCCTTCTTCCCTAATAGTCCTCCTTCTACTTTTCCTCTCTTTATTTACAAGATTACAGACATGAGAATAAACGTGTGATAGGTGTGGGTCGGGATCATTTCGCTTTACATGATGATCTCATTACATTCATTTTCTTATAAACAACATGATTTGGAAAACTGCAAGAAACAAGTACACTGGATTTGGAAGAGGGCAAGGTGTAGCCAGCTGGCTCATTCAGAAAAGGCTAAAGGAAAGTGTCATTTTCTGGTGAATTCTCATGGATTTTGATAAACACAATGACAGATAAGCTGTGATGCTTGCTCTGCCATCTTCCCTTTTGAAGCTGAGGTCTCTCTGGTCTTTTCAAGAGAATGTAATAGAGAAAGAACACATTGTGGCTTGGAGGTTGATTTGTTTGCTAATCTGGCGATAAGCTTTGGCATCCATAGAGAAAGTAATGTAGCATCATCAGCCCAATTCTAAGAACCAAGAATTGGTCAGAAAAACATAGGTTCATCTCTAAGTGCTGTATAATCTCTTTTCATGTCCCTGCTCAATGCTGTCCTTATAATGACCCACATCATACCACGGAATGTGGGATGGCATCAGTAAGATTTGAGAAGCAAGTTTGTGACTGACAATTTCACCTCTAATTCACTGGTTCTCCAGTGTCATCTGTGATGCCTTAGAAATGGAGGAGACTATCTTACATCACTTTACATCACATTTTGTTAGCTTAAATTTAGTTCTATGATCCCAAGTTAACTGACTCTGTAGCTTATGTTGTCAACTACTACAAGGTACAAGTGTAAGACTATAGTCCAAGGTTCAAGTGTGCAACCATTGACTAAAAATCACCATGGTATATTGATTAATCACAAAACTTATGACAAATATATGAGAGGAGAGACACCAGAATCGTGCTACTAAAAACCATAACTCATGCTAATAAAGATAGCTCCTTTCAAGCACGTCAACATTGTGGTTATGAAGAACATGCTGCCCATAACACAATGTCTGAAATTGGACAACAGAGTGGTGTAAGGTTCGGGAGTGACCACGACCACACAAACCACTCTGAGGCAAAGATGAAAGCTTTTATTCAGGAAAAGCACAAGCTGCCAGGGCTGGCTCACAAGAGAGGAGCACAAGCCATCTGAATTTCCAGATAGCAGGGGGAAGGTGAGGAAGGAAAAATGCTGAATAAGAAAGTTTCCTTTAGAGGAGATCTAGGATAGGCAGGGTGTGACACCAGAACAGTGACCAGGTGATTTACGAGATAAGGGGACAGGAAACCATGACCTGGGGGCATTGCAGGCAAGGAAGGAATAATGGCTGGTGGTTTCTTGAGATATGTGGATAATTCACTTCCTTATGTCTCTGTTGCCATCCTGCTGTTCTTGGTGACTCCATATTGGGAGCCTGTCCGACCTAACAGGTGGAAGCATGCCAGCTTCAGGAAGGTTAAATTTTCATGGGTAATTTTTGCACCTGATTAATGTATATAAGTGCAAAGGACAAAGGTTTGTAGCTTTACAACTTAATTTCTGAAGTCTTAGGAATGCAAATCGTGACTGAAGACATGGCTTAGTGGTCAAGAGCACGTTCTGTACAAGCATGAGAGCTTGAGGAGGCCTGAGAAACCACTTGAGTTTGATCACCAGTACCCACATAAACACCTGGGCATCTGTAACCCTCTGGGGTTATCTGAAATTGAGCTTATGGGGCAGGGGGACAGCAAGCTCCAAAATCAATAATAGATTCTGGCTCAAATAAGAATGGCTAGAAGACGGATAGAGTGAGACAATGGACATTCTGTTTAGGCCACCACAGGTGAGCACACTGCAGGTGTGAATGTGGCTCCACAATCTTTCCACTCCCTCTTCTGCAAAATTCCCTGAGCCGCGTTGGGTGCATTTTAAGTATTTCAGTGATAGATTCTTAGGAGCCTCTGGATCTCTAGTTTGGTAGGTTTTTAGTATCCTCAGTGTCTATCTCCTTCACCATTGTGCTGATATTAGATTCACCGAGAAAGCAGCACTCTTGCTCATTTCCCCAATTCCTCTGTAGTTTTGGCTGTGGCTGGGGTGGAGTGCACTGGGTCATTTTATCTCCTCAGGTCCTGCTCCTGTCTGAAAAAGAGAAGTAGATTCTCCAATGGAGAATGAAGTCAGCAACAGTTAAATGGGATACCTATTGTTAATTCAGAGAGAATTTAATGGGTCTATACCCTCTTATAGCTCAAGGTCAGTGGGATCTTGACAATGGAAAGCAGAATCATTATCTGGATATGATTCTGACTTATTTCCCAGTTCCAGATATGGTTTTCTTTCCACTGAGCAGATCTGTTAGCCAATCCAAAAGCAGTTGGTAACCCATTATGGCTGTGTGGCACTGTTGCAGTTGTGTGAGCATCACGTCAGGTTGTTTGCTTCTGAGTAGTTTAAACTTTGAGTTGCTCGGACAGGTGTTGGCCACTTTCCCCCGGTAGTGCCTTATAACACTAGATGGGCTGATTGTCTGGGGACTGGCTTTCTTCTGGATTCCAAGCAGGTCTCTCCATGGTCCTTGCTAACAGTGTATGGAGTCTTCAGCAGTAGGAACTTACCATTAACCTCTGGTGGGTAATGTAGGATGTCTTTTGACACTGTCAATGGTTTACTTATCTGTACAATAGCTTTTTAATTTCATGAGAGCCCCATGGTTGAGAGTTCGTCAAATTCCCTGGCTACTGGGATCTTATTCAGAAAGTCTTTCCTTACATGTATGTCTTAGAATGTTCTTTCTGTTTTTCTTCTAGTCATTTAAGAGTTTCAGGTCGTATATTTTAACTTGTCATTAATTTTGGGCTCCTGGTTCATTTTCTCTCTCTAGTCCTAGAGCTCTGAAGGTCTTCCACAGGATCCATTTTGTTGGTGAGATTTTCTTGGAGCCTTTAAAAGCTATATCATTCATTTTTATTTTACTATATGTTTTCTTTAGTATCGTCATCTTTTCATTGAATTCCATTTTCATTTCTTGGTTTGACTTTCTTAATGTCTTTTGGAATCATTCCTACATTATTTTTTTTTTGGAGAGAGACACAGAGAGAGGTAGAGATAGAGAGTGAGGGAGAGGAAGACAGAGAATGGGCGCGCCAGCAGTTTCTCAGCCAGTGTGAACGAACTCCAGATGTGTGCAGCATTGCACCCTTGCGTCATTTTGCATCTGGCTAAACGTGGGACCTGGAGATTGGAACTGACATTCTTAGGCTTAGCAGGCAGGCGCCTTAACCACTAAGCCATCTCTCTAGCCCATCATTCCTACATTATATATATATTCTATTATTTATTTATTTATTTATTTGAGAAAGGCAGAGAGGAAGAAGGAGGAGAGAGAATGGGCATGCCAGGGCCTTCAGTCACTGCAAACGAACTCCAGACATATGCTTCCCTTTGTACATCTGGCTTACGTGGGTTCTGGGGAATTGAACCTGGGTCCTTTGGCTTTGCAGGCAAGTGCCTTAACTGCTAAGCCATTTCTCCAGTCCTCATTCCTATGTTTGATCATGTTATTGAGTTTATTTTTTGTTAGTTCTCATCCATTTTATTCAGCTATTTATTGAGTTTTTTGTTGATTTTCTTCCATTTCATTCATCCATCTATTGAGTTTGTTTCAATTTTCTTTCATTTCACACAGCCACCCTTTGAGTTCTGTTTTTTGGTTTTTTTTGTTTTTTGTTTGTTTGTTTTCTTTGCCACCTTGTTCATCTGGCTTATGTGGGTCCTGGGAAATCAAACCTGGCTCCTTTGACTTTGCAGGCAAGTGCCTTAACCACTAAGCAATCTTTCTTTTCTTTTTACAAAATATTTTATTATTTATTTATTTATTTGAGAGACTGAAAGTGGCAGAGAGAGAGAGAATGGACACTCCAGGGCTTCCAGCCACTGCAAACGAACTCCAGATGCATGTGCCACCTTGTGCATCTGGCTTACGTGGGTCCTAGGGAATCAAACTGAGGTTCTTCGGCTTTGCAGGCAAGCGCCTTAACTGCTAAGCCATCTCTCCAGCCCACTAAGCCATCTTTCCAGCCCTGAGTTCTCTTTATTTTAACCAGCCATTTGTTCATGGCCTCCTTAAGTTTTCTAATATGTTTTATTGTAATTTCATTTTAGCAATCTCTAAGTTCCCATTGAAGGGTTCCACTATATGACTAGGCATTCTAGGTGGGGATATCTTGCATTGTACCCTGAATTATTTGTTCTGCATTGGGGTTTGCCCATCTCAAGATAGTCATCTTGTCTTCTAAGAATGCAGTAATAGCAGCTCTTGTGGACCCTGTATTGAGTAGTCTGGTCTGCATTGAGCAAGGTTGTTGTTGGATGTCAGTCTAGCCAAAGGTTTGGGCTGGGTACACTTGAATCTGAGGAAGCACCTCCTTATATGTGTAGCCTCCATGAGGGTCTGAGCTAGACCCTGGGAGTCCTTTTGTACTCAGTACGCAAGCTTTGGAGGGTGATCAGCTAGGAAGACTGTACTCAAGGAGATGTAGGCAGGCAGACCAGGCCAGGAAGTGAGGGTTTGTATGAACAGGGTGGTAAAGTGGAAGCCTTCCTGGGCCCTGACAAGGGCCTTGGAGTAGAGATCAGCTCCAGCGTCTTTACCTATGGTGGCAGCAGAGACTAGGCCCTGGTTACTTAATGCTGCTCACTGCCCCAGGAGGAAGTGAGACCAGCTCCATAATCTCAGGTGAGAAAATTTTGACTATATGGAACTTTCTAGTGTTCCAAGAACCTAAATTTCACCTTAACAATTTTGGAAACAGTTTTTAGTAAACAAGCATTTCATAAATTCTTGACTTTTGGTTTACTATTTCATTTACTGAATTAAATTTCAGAATTGCTTCGTGACAAGAACTAGGTCCCCCAAAAGAATAGATTTCTTCAAAGAAAAGGTGTCATTTTTCTCCCACAAAATGTTTGAAAACCAAGTATAGACTTTTCTAAGGTCAGATCATGAGGAATCATAAAATAAATATCTCTAATATTTATGGCATTGCTCCCATTAGTTTTTGGCGATGTTTAACTTCTTGATTTTTAAAAGAGGTTTAAAAACAGTGCAGAAAGATTCTGGGACATGAGTAAAAATACATATATTTTATAATTTTAATGTAAACAAATTCCAAACATATGGATTACATTTCCTTTTAAAAATAAATGGTTTTAGCATTTAATGGGAAAAGTGATTTGCAAAATATGCTTTGGATTTTGCCAAAACTGAAATCAGTCAAAATGTGCAATTAACTTTAAACGAAACCAAATTCAACTGTCCCTGCTTGCAATGACTAAAAAAGACATGTCCCATTGCTGCTCATGCCTTTCCGTTCCCGAGTCGTGAAAGGGGAAGTCAGAATGTGCAGGGCTATAGCTCTCCATCAAGTCCTGTGGCAAAATTGAGTTGAGCAGAACACATTCCCAAGAGAATGGAAGTGGCCTTTTCAATTGTAAATCTATTTTGACTGCTTAGGATGTGTAAGAGGAGATATAGAGAGGAACTGACGTGTTTCCTGGTATGCAATCAGATAATTCAATAATTCATTTCTACCAGCTATGAAATGCTTACCTTTGTCCCAATAGCTACATCAGATGACAAAAGCCTTGTACATTTTAAGGATCTTTTATGTTTATAATGAAAGAATCATTTGAAATATGTTCTGTTTAAAAGAAATTTCTGTTAGGCTGTATTTGTTTGCAGAAACAAGCAGGGCTCTTTTAGAATCAAGTAGGATTGGCTAGCAAATTACAAGGATGATGCCCAGTTCCTCTCAATAGTAGGAAACTGAGCTGATTGGGGTACAGACTCTGGCTTCAAACAGGACTCAAGACAACTGAAGATGTTTGTATCTACCATTCTCTGCTTTGCTCTTAAGATACTATATGAGTTTGGAGTTTTTGGAAGGAAATATGCTTGTAATTCTCATTAGAATTTAAATTTTAAACGGAAGTTTGGTAGGAGAAGATCTATAAGCCATTTGCAAAGAATTGAAGATGATAATAAAATTGAGGAGTGCATCATAATGATGCCAAAAAAAATTCTGTGTTCTCCGATGTATGGGGGAAACAAAGGGACAGTATTTAAGCATTGAAATATAGGAGCTTAACAAGAACAGATGCAAATATGCTCTATGCACGAAAATGTGTACAGAGAAGAATAAACAATGTGACTCAGTACTTATGTGTGATGGGGGTGATAATGATAGGAAACTGAAAACAAGGAAATAAAGAAAATTGCTTGCTTTCCTTCCAACCTTGCATACTATATTTAAGCATATATTTTATTGTCATATAAAGTCATTTTTCATAGACATATCCAAGAAAGAGGAACATCTGATATTTACACATATCTTTCTCTAATTTCTTCATGCCACAAAAAGGGAGCAAGATCAAAAGAAAATGGAAATCTGGGATCTCAAAAGTCAATCTCTTTAATGCCTCAGCAACATATCCTTATCATAGCAGAACTTTTAGAACTCAGTGGGACTGGCAATTCTTCCTCCTGCATATTGGGTTTTAAACTGCACGGCCTTACAGATATCACTAAATCCATTAATAATGAGGTTTTATATTTTACTCTTCCCACCAAAACTTGTCAAATATGGTACTATACTGTTGCGGAGCAATGAGCTGCAAGGGACAAAAATCACCACTGTTCCCTGGGAATCAAAAGCTTTGCAGTTCAAGTGGTTGGGCCCAGAGGGGTCATCATTATTTCCTGAGTTTCCCGTTATGTGGTCAAAATTTACATAACTATTGGGCACACTCAGGCTTTTCCCTTCACTTTTCCAGAAGGACCACATTCCTGTATATTTATAAGCTAACTTGCAGAAAGGAAAAAGTAAGAAACACAAAGAAGTTTTAGATTTGTTTAAACCAATACAGTGTTCACAGAGTCCTAGAAGATTTAATAAGTGCATGCACAGCTCAATTCTACAACGTAGAATTGGAAAGACTCATGGATTGTCCCTGGCTAGTCAGTACATATTTTCTCCCCTCTGTCTTATTGATTGATTGATTGATTGATTGATTGATTTGAGAGTGACAGAGAGAGAGAGAGAAAGAAAGAATGGGTGCACCAGGGCCTCCAGCCACTGCAAGTGAACTCCAGATATATGTGCCACCTTGTGCATCTGGCTTACGTGGGTTCTGGGCAGGGTCCTTAGGCTTCACCTCCTCTAGCCCAGTGGTGGGATCTTATTAAGATTCTGAGGCTTGGCTCTCCTTGATGCAAATCTTTTTCAATCCCATTCCTTTATTGGGTATGTCTTCCCAGTCTGGTTTTGCTCTCAGTTTCTTGGCTTCATTCTCCATAGATTAAGGATGATTAGCTGGGGACCTTGTTACCCACCAGGTTATAGTTGTCAATGTCTGCAGTCAGTTTTGGTTGTTGCAGCTATGGGGAGGGGGTGCTAGTAGCATCTAAAGGATAGAAGTAAGAGAAGCTGTACACATTCTACAATAGAGGAGACAGCCACCACAATAAAGAATTTCTTGGTCCAAAATGTCAACAGTGCTTGAGATACCATTCCTTCAGATGTGTCATTGTATATCCCCCCCTAAGTATCTCTGAGGGATGGTCACTTGATGGCACTGGGTTCTATTGCTTTGTCAATGCCATCCAGCTCCTTCAACCTGGGTGGGGTCAGGGATCTTTCTGACTGTACTATATAAATTTATCCTTTGGGGCTTCAGGGAAATCAAATCTTTATTTCATCCTATGGTGCTTCATTGTTCTCTATTTAATACATACCTTAACCCAGGAGCAAAGGATAGGATATGTGAGTTAAACTTAGCCTTCCATCCTTAGCTCACAATATCTAAGATACTGTGGTAGCTTGAATGTAAATGCATGTCCCCCATAGCCTGAGGTGTTTTTAATATATTTTATCTATTTAATTATTTATTAGAGAGAGAGAGAGAGAGAGAGAGAATGGGCACACCAGGGCTTCCAGCCACTGCAAACAAACTCCAGACGCATGCGCCCCCTTGTGCATATGGCTTACTTGGGTCATGGAGAGACGAACCAGGATCCTTTGGCTTTGCAGGCAAACACCTTAACCACTAAGCCATCTCTCCAGCCCGCCAGAAGTATTTTTGATTAAGCTTGCAGCTTAAGCCTCCAACTGGCAAAGTTCTACTGGATGGTTTGTTACTGGGGCCAGATCTTAAGTCTAATCATAATGTGTTTTCAGAGTCAGTTTGAGCTCTGACTGTTTGTGTTTGCTGACTCTTGGTTGTGTCTTTCTGCTATGGATCTATGGGAGTGATCCAGCTCCTTCTACCATGATGGGACTTCCCTGGGAAATTATAATCCTGAAATAAACACTTTCTTCCCATAAACTGCTTTGGGTTGGATGTTAATCCCAATAATTAGAAAATAACTGCAACAGATATTGTGCATGACCATTTCTAGATAAAAATCTCATCACAAAGACATGCCAAGGGTAGCCACAACATTTAGTTTTCAGATGAGATTGAGCATTTTAAGGGTGGTAAAGCCATTGGCAACATTTACTTTTCAAATTTAATTTTTTAATTTGGGTTACCAGAAAAAAAAAAGAATCTCAGGTTTCAGTTACAGCTAAACAATGAATAATGTGTGTTTGTATGTTTGTGTAGCCAGGCATTTGTAAGGTACAAACAATATCATAAGGCTGTACTTGAGACATTCTTGTGCTAAAAAAGTTCCTATTTGAAATTCAAATTCATCTCAATATTCTGGAGTTTGTTATTATCTAATTCGTGTGTGTGTGTGTGTGTGTGTGTGTGTGTGTGTGTGTGTGTGTGTGTTATGCCTGGCAACTTTATATTCTATACATCCAGGGAAGCATTAGGTATGAGTCTGAGTTATTTCTCTCTGTAGTGGCTCATTTTCTGTTTTCGTTTCCTTACTTTCAACTCCCCAATCTATCCTTCTTTAGATTGGGTGTAAACTATGTCCTTGGTAGCCCTGCTCTTTTGGGGCAGCACTGGTGATTGAATCAAAGATTTCACTCACACAAGGCAAACATACTACCACTAACCTATATCCATTAACCTACATTGAGACAGAGCTTGCAAAGTTGCCCAGGTTGGCCTGGAACTCACTCTGTAGTATAGGAAGGCCTTGAACTTTCACTCTTCCTCCTGAATCTTCTGAGTAGCTGTGATTATGGGCATGGACCAAACTCTTTTCTTATAGGACTTTGCTTTACAATGAAGATGAATAAGAAAATGATTGAATTCTTTATACTAATAGTTTATATAACAAACATTCCTTGTACATTCAGTATCTGATTCAGTTTGCTTACTCAATTGTACACTTTTTTCAAAAATATGGTCTCAAGGAATATGAGAGACATGCGTATGGAAGAAAGGATGGAAAAATAAATCTGGCACAAGTAAAATAATTTTCATTTAAAAAGACAGCATGAGTAGTAAATGTCTCCAAGAAAATTTATTGTTTAAAAGGATTACTCTAAAAAAAATAAAATAAATTTACTGGGAGTCTGCAATGGCTTTCTTTCAAAACATTAAATAAATGGATTATTACAACCAATAAATGCTTGTTAAAATGAATTAAAGACTTAAACCCCAAGCTTAAGGAGCTATAGAACATTGAAAAGAAGGAAAACAGCATAAGTGGAGAAGGTAAATTATAAGTTGTATAACTCCTGTAACCAGATCATAACATTTTCACAAATGAACAGTAGTAGGTCTGATGCCAGCAATATGACAGAGTATGGATGTATCTTTGAATAGCATAAGTAACATGTCATAGAATGTGAGGAGCATTTTGGATGAGAAAGGCACATGTATAAAGGGTTATAGATAGAGCTGTACTACCTTAATGAGACCAGGTAAATTGTGACAGAAGGACTAGATAACAGAAAAATCTAGTGAAATTTAGAGGTATGTAAGAAGCCCATTGTGAAAGCAGTGAATACCATTACAAAGGCTCAGGGCCACAGTCCAGAGTGATGTGTCTGTTTAAGTCCATTACTATGCTCCTACCACTTAAACACAGATTTAGATGGCTATGATGGAATGTTTGACACTCACTGAACAAAAACGGTATTTTAAAACAAATGTCTTTCTCAAATCAGTCACAGATAAGATTGGAGAGAAGATGATATGGGCTTTGGGAAAACCCTGCATGAAGCAGAATTGGCTGGTTAATGGCAGCTGTCTCAACAATTAAGTTCAACACAATGATTCAATTTAGCCTAACAAAGTCAGGTCTTACATTTCAGCTCCTTAATCGCTTCCACTCTTCCTGTGCACCAAGAGAGCTTGGTTTTGGTATGTGACAGTGCCATTCTTGTTTAGTCAACATTAAGACAATAAACCCAAAGAAGTATGTCCATCCTTGTACCCTTGCTAAAATAAATCACTAATGACTTAATCTCAAGCAATTGGAGGAAGGTAGGTACAGCTGACACATCCATTGGCAATAGTAATTGTTATTGTAAGAGTAAGTCTTATTTCTCAAATAAGGGCCATAGCCTTTGAAATCTTATTCAAACAAACATACAAACAAAATCCTTCTGTCAATTTTGCTTCTCTGAAAGTTTTGTTTTATAAAAAGGTAATTTATTGTGCAGATGCATTTTACTCAATGTATGCTAGTTCTAGACCAGATGAATCCACTCTTTCCATTGTTTGCAGGGATAAAAGATTGCTGCCAACACAGCGCTCCATAGTGCAGTGATGGCTTAAAGCCTGTGTTCTTTTAGGCACAGGTGCTTTCAGAGACAAGGATTTGGTCTAAAAGCATCTTTGTTTTCAGATTTACCTTCTGGATTCCTCCATAGAAAACGGGTTTTAAGAAATAAAGGAAAAACAAGAGTAGAAGCAGATAAAAGTTGAATGTCATCTTTAGTTCCACAAAATAACTGAAGTAGGAAAATTGGATTTTATGCCAATTGCCACCAAAGGATTTACTCTTTGGCTGAGTGTGCTGTTTAGATTTTTGGTAAAAGCTGATGAAACTGAAATCCCCTGTTTTATTTCTTATGCTGTTTGAAATGTTCATAGGTATAAGATCATTCTCTCATAATCTGCTACAGAATTGTATGGTGTAACAGAGAGAATCTCTTCACATCTGGTATTAGAAGGGTTGAGTGACTATAGACAGTAAGAAAAACACTGTTTTTCCGGTATCCCTATATTTACAAACTTAACTCTATTTTCAGAGGTGGACTGCATTTTTTCATTAAAAAATCTATTGTCAAAAGAGGACATTATGGGTCCCTTTGGAGGGGAGAGATCAGGGAGGAGGCTACCGGAGGCACCAACATAAATGTAAAATTAAAATAAATTTAAAAAGAGGACATTATGGACTGGAAAGATGGCTCAGCAGTTAAAGTTGCTTACTTATAAATCTGACAACATGGGTTGGATTCGCCAGTACCCATGTAAAGCCAGATGCACACAGTGGTATATGCATCTCTCTTTCTCTAGATCTTCTTTCTCTCCCCTCTCCCTTCACAAATAAATAAATAAAAATGTTTTAAAATATTTTTTATCTATTTATTTGCAAGCCAAGAGAGTTAGAGAGAAGAGAGACAGAGAGAATGGACATGCCAGGGCCTACAACTGCTAGAAACAGGCTTCAGATGCATGTGCCTCTTTGTGCATCTGACATCTCTGAAGCCCTAAAAATATTTTGTTTTGTTTTGTTTTAAATGAGGATATTTCTACTTAATGTGGTAGAATTGAGGCTGTACAATTCACTGTTAGGGCATATGTAATCTTCCTGGCCTTCTTTGGAACTCTTGCACTAGGGAATGTTTTGAGAAAAGAAATACAAGCAAGCATCATGGAGTAGCTACTTGGAAAAAATATATATACTTGATACATTAGTCAGGGATCTCCAGAGGAACAGAATTGATAGAATGAATATATATTACAAAGGGTAATTATTAAATTATCTTATAGGACATGGGCTGGGCAGTCCAACAAAAGATGTCTAAAGGCTAGAGTCTGAGATCTTGGTCACTTCATAGTCTATGAAACAAGAGGTCTTCATAGTTTCAATCTGGCACTGAAGTTCTGGAAGATTCCTAGAGAGCCAATGATGTTCAGTCCACATTAAAGGCTGAAGATGCTGGGCTGATGTCCATGAAGGATAGCAACAACCAGGTCGATGCACCCACCAGCAAGGAGCAAGGTTAGCTAGGCAAAAGAGTATGTGTTCTCCTGAAACCTCTCTATATAGACTGCCAGAGGAAAAGCAGCCGACTATATGAGTGGGTCCTTCTACCTCCACCTATCCTTCCTGGAGATGTGCTTGCAGAATTGCACAAAAGACATATCTGTTACTTGATTCCTAATCCAATCAAAATGAACTGGTACACCTGACAAACGTTAATAACCCCAAAATGCCAGGCACCATATACTTATAAGTTCAGAGCCTTCAAATGTCCCCAGTATAGACCTACTTGAAAATCACTATGTAAAGTTTTGAACAAGACTCATCTTCAATCTAGTTTACTCACTGTTGCAGTTATTGTCTGATTGCTGGGCAAACAACTAAGCAGAAGCAGCTTATGTGAGGAAAGTGTTCATTCAGACTTAGAGAAGCAAGGAGAAACATTATGAATGACAGAAGAAGCTGGCACACTTCCATCATAGGAGAGAAACACCATCATCAGTCAGCAAACAGTAACTGTAAGAGCTCCAATTCACTCTGAACACATCTTAGAGCTGGACTACAATATCTGCCCCCAGTGACACCTCCTCCAGTAGGCTTCTAGAGACTTAAGTAGGAAGCTTAACCTTAATCAAAAATCTCTGAGGCTATGGGGGACATATATTCACATTCAAACCACCATATTTTGCCACTGGCCCCATAGACTCATGACCATCTCACAATGTAGATTGCACTCAGACCAACTTCAAAGGTTCCCATTGTCTTTATCAACATTAACATTGTTCAAAAGTCCAAAGTTTCATCTGAGATTCAATATTGTCTCAATTGTGAGCCCTATGAGGTTTAACAAAGAGAGACTGGACTAATGCAAAACCATTAACCAGCAGGCAAACATAAAATATCTGCAGTTCAAGTTCAACATCAATAACAATTAATGAAAATCTTTGAATTCCAATTCTGCTCCTCCAGCAGGCCTAATCAGCTGAAGGGAAATTCTATCCTGACCCAGCAGTGCTTCATGGTAGCCATTCCACAATTCTGGTATATGCAAAACATCTTTTGGTCTATACTGAAAACCATGGCTCATCTTCTTAGCTCCATACAATGGCCTTACTTGGTCTCCAATTCAGGGGTTCCAACCCTGTTTCACATGCTGCTGCTGCTTTGGCTCCATAAACTGGTTAATCTTCATACAATGGCCTTATTGGGCATCTACACAGGGATTCTAACAACTGTGTTTCACATTGCCCAGCAACCATTTCCAACAAATAAAACCATATTGTACTTCATGACCCTCTTCCTTGTATTTTTCATACTTCCAAAACTAATACCAGGTGTGCAACTTAGCCAAATTTGTAAAAAAAAAAAAAAAAAAAAAAAGGGGGGGGGATAAATATTTACCTTGAAGAGCAGCATATTCTTCATCAGTCTTCCTTTCAAGCCACCTCCTCACCCTCAGGGCATCTTTTCCATTTTTTTCAATGCAAAACACTTCTCCCACCCTTAATAATGGTAATCAACTTAACAATTGCAGATTAAAGAAACCTAAAATCAGTTTCCCTGCCTGTAACCTTAAACTTGTGTAAAATTTTCCCATGATTAACTATCAATTTTTCATATCTTTCTGTTTTATACCTTCTGCCAAGCACACAAATCCATTACCTTTAAATTCAATCTAGCTAAACTCTCTGGGCATGGGCAGAAGAATGCAGGCAGACTTTATGCCAGTAGCACAGTTAAAACAAAATTCTCCCTTTTCCCTTTGAAAGTTCATAAGCCAAGTCATCACCATCCCCAGTTCTCTCTGCACTTAGCACTTATAAACTCTCACAAGAATAGCCCATCAAGCTCTGCTTATAGCACTGCATGATGTCTCCAGTCTAAAGTACCAAATCCTTCCACTTTCCTCCCTTTAAGAAGTACCAAAATACCAAACCCACATGGTCAGATTCATCACAGTAATGACCCCACTTCAGGCACCAATTTTATTGTTGCAGTTACTTTTACATTGCTGGGACAAACACCTGACCAGAAGCAGCTTATCAGAGGAAACAATTTATTTCTAGCTTACAGAATCCAGGGTAAACACCATCAATAATGGAAGAAACTGTCTCACTTCTATAGATGCACAGCATAGAGACACCATCCACAACCAGCAAACATGAAGAGCCTGAGCTCCAACTCACTCTAAACACACCTTATGGCTGGACTACAAGATCTGCCCCCCAGTGACACCTATTCCAGCAGGCTGCTGGAGACTTTAGTAAGATGCTTAACCTTAATCAAATTCCTGAAGCTATGTGGGACATGCATTCACATTCAAACCACCACACCCAAAGAACCAGAGAAGGTTGAATCTTCAAAACCCCAATACGTATCAGGGTGGTTTGTTTTATAGTGATGAAAAATAAAATTTGTCCCCAAACATAACTTCAATATATAGGTTTGGCAATAACCAGAGAAAGATAGTAATAGAGATGACCAAGGCCAACAACTTGGCTGAGTGACTGCCTGGGGTTGATTCCATGGGTTCAAATCATGGTCTTAAAATTCTGAGTAATCACTTGTTGTTATGGTGACTCTCTGATTATCAACCTACCAGGATTTAAAATCACCATGGAAACAAATCTTTAGTCATATCTGTGAGGGATTTTCTACTTTTTTTGTTTTGGCTTTTTGAGGTAGGGTTTCACTCTAGTCCAGGCTGACCTGAAATTCACTATGTAGTCTCAGGGTGGCCTCAAACTCATGGTGATCCTCCTACCTCTGACTCCCAAGTGCTGATATTAAAGGCATGCGCCACCGCACCTGGCAATTTTCTACTTTAGATTAATTTATGTGAGAGGACCCACCCTAGCAGTGGGTGGCACCATTTTATGGGCTGGGTTCCTGGAGTGAATAAAAAGGACAAAACTAGATGAGAATTCAATATTCACCTCTCTGTATTTCCTCCTTGCTGATATGAAGATGTGATGCTGTCTCCCTTCTGTTATGCTTTCTGCATTGTGATAAATTTTTTCCCTTGAAACTATAAGCTAAAATAAACCCTTTCCTTCTATTAGCTGCTTCTGGTCATGTATTTTTGTCCCAGAATAAGAAAGTACAGTTACTTCCCCTTTCAAAGCATCAGTGTCTTTTTTGTAAAATGTGTATAGTGACGATACTGGTCTCTGAGATGTGGTTATGGGGTACAAATGAATTCATGTCAAGTGGCTAATGCACTGCCTGTCAAAGGGTAAAAATTAATCAAACATCATGTATTTTCATTATTAAGTGGCCCATAGAAACTATTTGAGGAGGAAATAGCCTGTTTACTTATTTAAACAAGTGGTTTCTGTATTTGGACAATTTATCCTGCTATGTGCAGTGAGCTGATAGACTCTATGGAAAAGAATTATCTTTAAGAAGGAAAACATGAAAAAGAGCACACACTCACAAAGATTGGTTTGGGAAATGAGTTGCTCTGCTCTACATGGGTGAAAAGTAGTGTTTCTTCTAAAAGACTGACCAATAAAAAAGTAAATACAGAAATAAGTCTTAAGGCATCTGTGTCAAAGTTAACTCCACTGGATTCTTGGTAATGTATACTGTACATTCCAGGAGTGGTGTAGTCTCAGAAATTTATTATGTGTAACATTTAATAAAGGGAAGAACTTAACAAAACACCCTGGAGATCTACGTTCTAATTGAGTATCTGCTTTGATGTCTGACTTAGGGCAAGTCACAAGAGCTCTGTCTCTTATTTCCAACTACTATAAAACAGGATTACAAGCACATTTGTAGCACTCTCAGACACTAAAAAATAAGGCAGGGGAGAGAGGATCTGAAAATATAGAGGCATAAAACAGATTTGCCAGAAGGTATGCATGGTAATTCTGTCCAGAGTCACCTCTGGTTTTCAGCAGAAGCACACAGGGGGAAGAAACATGATGGTGTCCTAAAAATGTGGATACCTTTGAAGATTGTGGTTTATTGTCACCAGAATGTTTACAGATAGGAAGGACCACCTCATTGTTCATAAAATGATGTCATATATATCATATGAACCATGTACTATATATATGGTGTGTAACATGTTGTCCATATACCATATCAGGTATATGGACATTGGAATATTCTAGTTGAAGTCCTATCCACCTGGATTTGATCAACTCCATGCCTTTATAATAAGTGGAGCCTGTGGTTAACACCTTCTGTAGGTTTTTCAAAAATACCCCCTATAAAATGTTAAGGGACTGGAGAATGTTCCAATGGCTGGGAAGGATATGTCTGCTGGATATAATAATGAGATATTATGAAGTGTAGATACCACTCATCATATTCCACTGGGAAAGATCCTCTCCAATTTGAGAGAACTGCCATTTTTCTCTATTTGTATTTGGGTTCTTAATGTGTTCTCTGTCTCTCACTCTCTCTCTCTTTAAAATGTGGTCTCATTCTGTAACCCATGCTGGTCAGGAACTCACTATGTAGCTCAGGCTGGACTCACAGTTGCAGAAATCTTCTTGAGTCGGGTTTCTAAATGCTAGAATTATGGGCATGAGCCACCATATTTGGCTTCTATCTCCCATTTCTTGGTTTTTCACCTAAGTCAACTATATTAGCATCACACTTCATTCTAAGTTTGGTACATTCTTTTATAGACTCCTAAAAAGTACCACTATCCCAAAGTTTTAGGTGGAATTGAAATAAATAAAACTTGTGTCTATTTAAGAATTTGGGGGGGATCTTCACTGAAAATCCAAATGACCCCAGAGACAGTTCAATATTTCCAAAACCAGGAAAGTCACTGAAGGCAGATCCAGAGACTCTCACAACAGAAACTCCAACACCTAGAACAGTGTCTAGTATACAATAAGTGCTCCACAAATACTTGCTGCAAAGATGGTGACTTCAAGCAAGTAGTAGGCCAGAGGAATAGCTGTTACGTGGCAGGTGGAGATGTTAAGGATATGTGACCATTTGAAGTTATTCATGACCAACATCTAACCAAAGAGGAAAAAAGGGAGTTCTTTGCCTGGGTCTTTGGGTGGGGAAGGAAGATGCTGTGGCTGAGAAGAGACCTCTAGGGGTAGAGTTGTTGTGTTGTGAGGAGACAGTTTCACTGTGCCTTCTGGAATTTGAGGAGCTCTCAGGGTAATTTTGGGTGTGGGAGCTAATGATCACTGAGACTTTATGCATATTACATGGATCTCAGTATGATAAGCAAGACTTACAGAAATCTCTGCACAATAATGAAAGGCTGTGTTTCAAAATGGCTGATTATGGGGATGAGAAGATTTTCCAGTGGTTAAAGGTAATTTCTTGCAAAGTCTGATGGCCCAGGTCCAATTCCCAAGCTACTCAAATAAGCCAGATGCAAAACTGACACAAGTGTCTGGTGCTCATTTGCAGCAGCAAGAGTCCTTGGTGTGCACCTCCACACACACATACCTGCAAATAAACACATACATTTTAAAAATGGATGACTTACAATGGAAATTAGGGGAAGGAATTACTAGTAAGAACATACAGGTAGGGACAAACTCTAGATTGGATATTGATCCAATATCCAATCTTGATTAGGTCATTAGGATACCTGGAGTTCTTGAGGAAGAAATACATCATCTATAACAATAACAACAACAATAATAATCCCTTTGCTTTCTAGTGGTGCTTAGTGAACTCTTGTGGCCAATGTTTTACAAAATTAAGTCCTCTGAATTTGATATATATATATTCTTTATAAAAACAGAATGCTTGTGATTCAGGCATATGTGCACATAATGTTTGCCTTCCAGAACCTTAGGATGTGGTGAGTATAAGGCTCTTTTTGGATTGTGAGACACATCAGATGCTCAGAAGATTATTTGATCGCATAGCTGAGCTCATAATACTGTATTCAGTCTGTTGGCAATTTTTTTCTGTAAAGATCCTCATTGAAAATATTTTCAGCTTTATGAGTTATAATCTCTTTAATGATGGCTCAGTTCTACTTTATACCATGGAAACAGTCATTGACAATACAAAGAAAGATGAGGCTGTGTTCTAATAAAACTTTATTTATAAAAATAAGCAGTGGCCCAGCACTCGGGAGGCAGAGGTAGGAGGATCTCCGAGAGTTCGAGGCCACCCTGAGACTACATAGTGAATTCCAGGTCAGCCTGAACTAGAGTGAGACCCTACCTCAAAAAACCAAAAAAAAAAAAAATAAATAAGCAGTGGGGCTGGAAATATGGCTTAGTGATTAATAGTCTTTCCTGAAAAGCCAAAGGACCCAGGTTTGATTCCCCAAGACCCATATAAGCCAGATGCACAAGGTGGCACATATGTCTGGAGTTTGTTTGCAGCTGCTGGATGCCCTGGAGTGCCCATTCTCTTTCTCTGTCCCTGCCTCTTTCCCCTCAAATAACTAAAGAAAAATAAAATATTTTTTAAAATAAGTAGTGGGGGGGCTGGAGAGATGGCTTAGCAGTTAAGGCACATGCCTGTGAAGCCTAAGGACCCTGGTTCAATTCTCCAGGTCCCATGTAAGCCAGATGCACAAGGGGGCGCACACATCTGGAGTTCATTTGCAGTGGCTAGAGGTCCTGGTGTGCCCATTCTCACTCTCCCTCTCTCTCTTTCCCTCTCTCTGTGTCTAATAAATAAATAAATTAAATTAAAATAAAATCTTAACAAAATAATCAGTGGGTAGATTTAGCCCGTAGTCTAGAATTTTTCAACCTTTGGTCCGTATTCTTGCCTTTTGACATACCCACCATGGATGAGTTGTCCCAGTACCAACTTGTTGCTTCATACAAATACAGAATCTAAGATTTAGACTTCCTGAATCTGAATCTGTGTCGTTTACAAGACATACATGGTGCATGGGCATATTGATGCTAGAGCAGCATTGACCTGAATGGCTTAGGGTTTCATAAGAAAACTATTTTGCTGTTCTTAAGTGTAGACATGTGGTAGGTAAGGGTGGTCAGGTCAGTGACAAACCAGTTAACAAATCTCTCATAGAGAATCTAGCATAATCTATAATCTTTAGCTTCAGGCCCAGACCAGATTATATAGAGATATTCCAGACAATAACCCTTTAAAGTGATAAACTCCAGTACCAGTATATACAGGAGAACATTAGTGGGTGGTCAGGTTAAGTGACCTGCACAGAGTCACTTGAGTAGTAAGGGGAAACCCCAAAACTTAAACTATTGTCTCCAAGGCTTGCTTCTTCCCTTTCCAATATTTATCTTATAGACAATTTCTTTCAATGCCTCCAATTTCCCAAGCCAGGAGTAAACAGGGGTTGCTTGATTTCTAGCTAAAAACAATGATTTATATCATTTTCCCACTTATGATAGAACAGAGGACCCAATAATGCTACAGAGAAATAAATGGAAATAAATGGGCTGTTTGTTTTAGTTTTTGCCATTTCAGTGTCAACCTAAAAAAGAAGAGCAATAACCAACTATTAGAATCTTGGAAGTTTTCTTACCTGTAATCAGTGCCATATAAAAAAAATCTGCAAATTTGATGAAATTGATTTCAAGAGAAATGATTTACCAAAAATAATCTTGAGGAAGAAATAGCTCCAAGTAAGCCAGACAAATTTAGTATTTATGTTGGATCTGTGATGAACAGGGCCTTCTGTCTGGAATGTTCTATGTATAAAATGACCCAAGAAAGATTGTGACATCTTCACCCTTGATTTGGAGAGATCAAGGTGGAGAATTAGAAGTTTATTGACTTTCCTGTAGCCTTTCCTTCTTCTTCTTCTTTTTTATATATATATTTTGGAGAGAAGTGGTGGGACTACTAGGAATTGAGGACCTGAGTTTAGTCCTAAGTACTAACATATTTTTTCATTATGTAGTTTTTATTGTAGATGAATATTATTGTAAAAAAATCCACTTTTTAAAAAACAGCATCAGTCTCAGTACACCGTTAATGAATTGGCTGAAACAAAATTAACCAAATGACAGTCCATGTTATCCACAGGAGCTTTTCACATTAAGCCATTAGAGTGAAAATAAAATATGTTCCAACACATAAGAAAGAGATTTTTTTAATGAATGTGGTGACATACTATTGTAATCCCAGCAGTCAGAAGTTGGAAATAAGCAAATCTCTGTGGTTTACTGGCCATCAAGTCTATCCTAATTAAGTAAGTCACAGGCTAGTTAGAGATCCTGTGTCAAAAATGGTGGATGGCTGCCTGTGGAACACCCAAGTTGTCTTCTGGCCTCCACACATATGTGAGCGTGCATGCATTGCATGCACATACATAGACACGGAGCATGGAAAAAAGAAGAAAATCACCAGCTCAGTCTCAAGCCCACAAACTCATTTCATATTGCCTTATGTATACTTTAAGGAGACTGTCCAAACTGGTCATCCTAACCTTGGCATAGGTGAATGTGACAATACATCCATTTTATAACCACATATGAGTGTTCTTCTGTTATGTCTTTCTCTCCACATTGATTACCCTTCCCTTGATCTTCATTCAAGCATCAGAAAATCCAATTTGTTATTCCCAACAAAACACCTCTTCTGCATAGAGGCCTCCAATAGTTCCACAATCAAGTATGTAGTCAAGTAGGAAACACTTGCTCATGTCTTTGCTAGTCTTCACACATGTGGATATTTCTTTGGATGTCTTGTTTCCCTTCAATGTACATTTCTTGATTTTAGTGACTATCCTCCATCCTGGAAGTGTCTCATCCTGTAACTGCTTATATGGAGATTCTGATTTCATGGAACAGAGATTGTAAGACTGTAGATGCTATAGAAGTTAAGCCTACTCAAGAGTTTGTTCTCTTTGGAGATAGAAATGGTCCTTTTGCTTATCTCATAAGCTTCATTTTCCATGTACATATTTGATGTGTTCTCAGATACAACCACAGATGTGTATTTCTTTTCTAGTTATACTCAAGCGCATCAGAAATTCTATACATTTTATTTATCTTCTTGGAAAAAGATCTCTATAACTTTTGCCCCCTTTGTCTCTACACTAATCTGATATCAGTCCCTTTTTCTCCATAGCATTGGGATTCCCTCTACAACACACTTCAATTCTTGTGTGTCTTATGTGTCTTACTCCTTGTTTGGTGAAGTGCATCCCCTAAGTAATTCCTGAAAGTATTTTTCCTTCACATCCTATGGAATTCCATGCTGGGCATAATTTCCCTCTACTGTTGCTATTATGAAGTCCAATGACATTCCATTTTCTGGTCCTTTGAGTGAAATTGTTCGTGATCCCTTCTGTGAATACTTTGCTCATCTCTGCTTGGTGCTTAGTGGTCTCATTTTTCACAATGATATGTTTTAGTGTGCATCTACTGTCAAACATTGTGACCAATACAATGTTGGAAAGCCTTTCAAACTGGAAAATCATACTTTTTATTTCTGAGGAATTTTTTAAGATCACTTATTGGATAATTTTGAATTCACTGTTTTTAGTTTTCTCTACAACCTCTGTTTTGAAATTTGTGTTTCTTTAATAATTTTTCCTCCTTTTCTTGGCTTTGTCTTTTAAAGTTATTTCATGTCAGATATTCTCAAATTTCTTACTAATACTTTAAGCCTTTCACTTCTGTTATTTATTTTTAAATTCTCTAAGTGTCCCTTTTTCATAACATCTGTCCTTGTTTCACACATCTGTTATTTCTCCAAGGATATTAATATATGAACTTTCCGTCTCCTTACATAACCTTCTTGTGCTCTAAATCACTTCTTAAACTTTTAACTTTTATATTACATGTCACTTCATTCAAATACTTGTTAATCTTTGACTGCTTCCATATAAGAATGACACTCTAACACTACTAGAAAGTTCTGAACACATAGTGGAGTTCTTTCCTTTGTGCATCTTTCTAGAGAGATATGGCTAACCTGTTTTATTGGTAAATGTCAAGCTGATAAGGTTTCTCTGAGAACACTCCCATACTCTTGTGTGGCATAATCATACTGAGATCCAAACATTGTATGAGTTTTGTGTAGGATGCTGAACCAAGTTGACATGTCACTATTTAGGTGAAACAAGTTTATCAATTCCATTTTTTTCAATGTAGACACCTAGCCCTTACCTGGAGGTTCTCAACCTTGCCACTGAAGACAATTGGAAAGAATGAATTCTTTGATGTGGGTGACTATGACAGCATTGCAAGATGCTAGAAGCATCCTTAGCTGTTAATGCTTGTAGTATTATTCCTCCAGTCTTGATAACCAAAAATGTCTGCAGACATTGTTCAAGATCCCCTTTAAGGCAAAATTGCCATGTGTTGAGAAGCACCATTGTAACTTCACCAAACTGGATTCTCCCTGTACCTTTCTTAAGGATAAACATCCACCTTTGTTCTGACTTTGGTGAACATTAATTAGATCCTTACTTGCTCAGAGGATTTGAGGTTTTAACTGATCTTAAACATTCCACTAACCCTTCTATCCTTTGCCTCCTATCTGCATGTTTTGTGTTGAAGTACTTGGGCCAATCAATTTCCAAGCCTTTGGGAGTTCCTGGGTTTCCCCCTAGCTTTTTCAATTGATGACTTAGGATCCTACTTTCTTGAGCCTGCTAAGTCAATTAGCATATCCATCTGTTCACCAGCTGCTGAAATTCTGTTCCTATTATCTCCCCTCTCTCTCTCTCTTTTTTTTTTTTTTTAGTTATTTTGGGTTTCTGCCTTTCATTTATCAAATGTCTTTATAGTCATGAGAGTTAAGGAAGGGATTTTAGGAAAAGGAAGAGTGCACATGTGTATTCTAGTTAACTGTCTTTAATGAGTCCATTATTTTCAAGTTGTAGAAATGTAGTCCATAACATAACTTTTGAGAGCAAGAGGACAAGGAGGAGTTACTCTATAAAAGGACGGTTAGAACTAGTATTTACATTCCACTCACCATGTGTGAATTTGAGTGCCCACTCACTGGATGTATGCTGAATGAATATTTTTTTGCATAGGAATTTTGTACTACCTTGAATAATTTCAAGGCAGTTTATTTAAGTAAAACAAATAGCAAAATACACCATTAGCACACAAACCCTTTGAAGAGAAAGAGTAGGAGTGGGAAGGAGCTCATTACTTGGCTTCCACTTTAGTTCTAGGATGGGATTCTTTGGTGGATAAGTTGCTCTGACCTTTGGAATGTGGCTTACTCTAGTAAGATACTGATCTCCTCTCATGTCTTCTGAGTGAACTGTGAGGTTTTGTCAGATCTTTCCTGTTGGAGAGAGCAGAAAAGGAGAAATGAGTCTTGAGTAAACATGCAAATGTGGTGGTAGATGTACCATACCAATCCCAGTGTCTATGGCATCACTTCTTTATTGCTTTTTATGTGTCTTCCAATCTCGTGTCCACTGCAAGAGTGGATAATTCTTCCTGTCCCTTCAGTTTCACAATTCTAGATTCTGCCCACTCATCAGTGTCCTTTACCCTCAGTTCATCCAGAGGAGAGAGAGGGGAAATGATGAGCCTATTAACTGTGTCTCAATTGCTTTAGCTAACCCAGAGAAACAAATTCAGGATGACAATACAGTCTTTGACTGAGTTACACTGACTAATACCAAGTCATCACCAATAGGTTTTGTAGTGTATGCCAAAACATATTCACTGTGTAATTTTTTTATTGTGTGTATGTATGTATATGTGGAGGGGAAACATGCACGCCGTGGCTCATATGTGAAGGTCTGTGGACACTCTTTGACATTAGTCTTTTCCTTCTAGTTTGCTTGAAACAGGGTCTTTCTTGATGATATTTGCTGTTGGTGTTGGACAGGTTAGGTGGTCCACAGGCTTCTGGATTCTTCTGGATCAGCCTCCCATTGGCATAGACACATTGGGAATAAAAACATGCAAACTTTGCATGTTTTATGTGGATACTGAAGAATCTAACTCAGGCCGGCAGGCTTGCAATCAAGTACCCTGAATGTTAAATATGGTTAGTTTTATTTCTTAATCCTCTTTGTATTTTTTTTTTAAAGAGAGAATTAAAATGCTATTTTACAGGTAATCTTTTATACAGATTTTTCCTGTCCTCTGAGATTAGATAATATCAAATCAAACTTTAAGTATCCTTCTGTGAATCTATTCACACATTTCCCACGTGGTTTTAGCTTAAGTATTACAAACTTTATAGAGGTTGTTAATGTCACCACAAACATTTTATTCTCCTCTGTCCCTAGTATGCCATAGGATCTCCCTCCTGAATGCATCTGATGGTAGATGTAGAGCGATAAAATAAATATATGATGATGTTTTACAACTGAGGATATAACTTATCCTTTACACTTGCCTGCCCCATTCAAGTACATTTTCTATCAGTTCAATTTCATGAGTGACCACATTGAAAACAGGTAGTTGTGAACTTGTTTTGACTATGTAATATGAGAATGAACTTTTTGATAGATGGTGGACTTTGGTTTGGGTGATGCTTGTTAGTGTAGCATAATCTAACATCACTGACTGATACAAACTTGATGCCTAACGTAGTTTATGTGATTCATTTTGTTCTCCAATAAAGTATCTATGTATGCATGTGTATATATGTGTGTTAGTGTGTGTGGAAGACTGATCAAAATCTTTGAGGTGGGATTAGGAATCTGGCCTCTCCTTTTATTTGTGTACTGCTAAAAATGTCTCACCACAGTCATACCAGAAAACATTCCAAAACCATTATCAACATCCCCAAAGTAATATTAGGAAATTTTCATGATTAAGAGTTGATGCTTCCTTTATATAGGGGAACAAAGTAAAATAACAAAACAAAGCTCTACTCTATAACCCATAAATAATAACATAAAACTAATTCAAATCAAGCAAAAGAAATTTTAAAAAACTCAACAAAGACAGCTGTGATGGTTAAGCTCAATTGTCAACTTGATTAGATCTAAAATAATCCAGGAGAAAAATCTCAGGGCACTTCAGTTGAGGAGTATCTGTATTAGGTTGAGGTGGGAAGAATCACCCTAGCTGTGGGAAGGATCCTTCCCTGAGTGGGAGTCTCAGACTGAATATAAAGGACAGAGTGGGCTGAACATAACATTTCTCCTGCTCTACTTCCTCTTTGTGGACACAATGTGTTCACTTGCTTCATTCTCCTGCTGCCATGCCTTCCCTAATTTGGTAAATGTATTGCCTGGGACTGTAAACCAGAATCAACCATTCCTCTTGAAACTGATGCTTTGCGGGTATGGTTTTACAGACATAAGCAAAGTAACTAATACACATGCTTGAATTCCATTTTATTGGGTTAAATACACATAAGAGGAAACTAACCACCTTAACTATTTTTAAGTATTCAGTTCACTGGCACTGTGTGTTCATGTTTTTATGCAATCATTACCCCAATCCATCTCCAGAACTTTCTCACCTTCTCAAACAGAAATTTTGTGCCCATTAAGTTATGACTCTTTATTTCCCTTCCCACATGACCCTTGACAACTACCATTCCTTCTTTCTGTTGGCATGAATTTGATGACTCAAGGTAAACAATATTGACCCATTTATTTAATGTCTTCAAGGTTCATTATGTTGTCCTGTGCACCAAAACTTCCCTTTTTACATTTGAATCATATTATATTAACTATCTGGGCCATGTTTTGTTTATTAATTTATCTGTCCATGGGTACATCTGTTTATTCTGCCATTTAGTTATTGGAAATATTGCTGCTATGAGCATGAGTGTACAAATATCTGTTAAAAGTCATGCTTTCAATTCTTTTCAGTATATATCTAGAGATGGTCTTGCTGGAACATATAGTAATTCTAATTTTTAAAAGACTCTGCAATACCACTTTCCACAGAACCTGCATCCCTTGCTATTATGACTAGTAGTACATATGGATCAGAAATTCTCTACATGCCAACATTTACTTTCTGGTTTTCTTCTACTTTTTATTTCAAACCATAGCTATCCTAATGGATGTTAGGTAGCATCTCACTGTGGTTTTGATTACATTGTCTGAATTATCTGTAGTGAGTGTCTTTCATGTGCTTATTTGTCATTTGAATGTCTTCTTTGGAGAAATATCTATTTGACTCCTTTGTCTATTTTAAAGTTAGGTGTTCCAGTTTTAGCTGTTAAGTTGAAGGGGTTCTTTATACATTCTAGATATCATCTCCATATTTGATATACTACTTGCAGATATTTTATCACAATTCTGTGGTTGACCTCACACTCTTTTTCTAATGCTCTGAATTTTTAAAAAATTTAGTACGATCCAAATTATTCATTTCTTATTTTGTTGCCTATGCTTTCAGAGTCATATTTAAGAGATCATTGTCAAATTTAATTTCCTAGAGGTTCCCCTCTATGTTTTCTTTTAGTTTTAGTTATTATGATTACAGATCTTTGATCTACTTTGAGATATTTCTTGTACATACTGTAGGAGTTCAACTTAATTCTTTTGTATGTGGGTATCCAGTTTTCCCACTATTTGTATAAAAAGGTGTTCAATAAATTATCTGACATATTTGTTAGAAATCATTTGACTATATTTCTAGAATTTATGTGCTATTTCATTGATGTCTCTATGTTTGTATGCAGTACCACACTATTTTGATTATCTACATTTTCTAAAAAGTTTTGAAGTAAAGAAATGTGAGACTTCCAACTATTTGTTTTTTAAGTTTTTCCAGATTATTCAGGATCCTGTGAGATTCCATGTTAGTTTTTGGAATGGAATTTTTCTATTTCAATGAAAGGAGTTGTCAGAATTTTGATAGTGTTTGTATTGAATATGTAGATCATTTTGTAGAACACAGACATCTTAAAAATAGTCTCCTAATCCATGGGTATAGGATATCTTTTCTTGTGTTTTTGACCTCTTTAATTAGTTTTAACAATATTTTAATAGATTTTAGTTACAAGACTTTCATCTCAACATAACATTAAGTGTATTCCAAAGCATTTTCATTTGGAAGGTTTTGTATATAGGATTATTTTTTCAGTTTACCTTTCATACTATTAATTGTTAATACAAAGATTTGTGACTAGTCTGTATAATTATTGAGCAATGTTGGTGAGCTTGTTTATTAGTGCTAGGCACGGTGTGTGTGTGTGTGTGTGTGTGTGTGTGTGTGTGTGTGTTTAGGATTTCCTATGTATAAGCTTAGGCAATCTGTGAATAGAAACAACTTTACATCTTTGTTTGCCATTTGAAAGACTTTTCTTTCTTTTTCTTATCTCATTACTCTAACTAGGACTTCTACTACAAGGTTAACTCAAGGTAGTATAAGTAGATATTGTTTCCTTGCTTCTGTTCTTAAAGACCAAGTTTTTAGTCTTTTGCCATGGAATATAACATTACCTATCGTTTGTCATATATGGCTTTTATTATACTGAAATAGTTCCCTTCTATTTCTTGTTTGTTGAGCATTTTCATCATAACCACATGTTGAATTTTGTCAAATGCTTTTTCTGTATGAATTAGATAATTATGTGGTTTTCTTCATTATTTGAATGTTATGTTACATTAATTACATATCTTTTCAAGGCAAAGGTTTAAAATATTTTAAATAAATTCCAGATTAAAGGAAGCTTTGATGTGTCATCTCATTGTTGTATGTGAACCTAGATATTCTCTCCACACTTATTCTAAGAAGTTGCCTAGGTTTCCTAGGCTATTATCTTTTCTTTATTACTTTCCTTGGTTCTGTCCTTACAAATATATTTTCAATTTATAGTAATGTTTATCTCTTGAAGTAGATGAAAATAAACTACAATAGAATTGCATAATGCTAACATTCAAAAGAGTTCATTTTATCCACCTCTTGCAAGAATACAGGGAGTGCTCAGTTTAAAAATGTGCTACTTAGGGCTGGAGAGATAGCTCAGCACTTGCCTGCAAAGCCAAAGGACCTAGGTTTGATTCCCCAAGATCCACATAAGACAGATACATAAGGTGGTACATGCATCTGGAATTCATTTGTAGTGGTTGGAGGGACTGGTGTTCCCATTCTCTCTCTATCTGTCTTTTTCTCTCTGCTTCTCCCTGCTCTTGAAAGAAAGAAAGAAAGAAAGAAAGAAAGAAAGAAAGAAAGAAAGAAAGAAAAAAGAAAGAAAGAAAAAGGAAGGAAGAAAGAAAGAAAGAAAGAAAGAAAGAAAGAAAGAAAGAAAGAAAGAAAGAAAATAAAAATGTGCCATTTAGGGTATATTTCAATAGTCCAAACTTTATTTCACATCATATATTTAAACTTTGATGCATACATATAAATAATGTGAAATATGATTTAATATCAGACTAGCTATGAGTAAAACTCAATTTTATGTCAATCAATATGTTTTTCCCTATTTTTACACCTGTGAAAACCAAGTGATTTCCTTTATGTATTAGAATGTCAGACAAAAATTTAATTTCCAAAACCTTTCATTTCCATGGTCTTATTGAGTCCTTCAAAACAACCCAGGTAAACAAACCTTATAATTCTTTTTTTAAATATTTTTGTAATTTTTTTATGCATGAGAGTGAGAGCAAGAGAGACAGAGTGAAAGAGCGCAAATTGGCACCCCAAGGTCTCCAGCAATTGAACTCCAGATGTGTGTGCCACCTTGCGCACTTGTGTCCCCTTGTGTGTCTGGCTTACGTGGGACCTGGAGAGTTGAACTTGGGTCTTTAGGCTTCACAGACAAGTACATTAACAGCTAAGCCATCTCTCCAGCCCCCAAAATTATAATTCTTAATAAACATGTGCAAGTGAAAAGTGATAAAAATCCTGTTTGAGTGATGCTTTCTTGGTGAACCTGGTACCAACACAGGGGTGAAGGAGCTAGACACAGAGAACACTCAACTCCTACCAAACCAGATATCCAGAAGCACAGAGTTTCCCAAGACCTCATCACTGAAGTAGATCTAAAACGATCCCAATATGGCCCAGGGAAATTCACAGAAGAGAAGGTGGAATGATTGTTAGAACCACAAGTTGGGAGATTATACACAGAGACATTGACTTTTCCCCATAACTTATGGCTACCCCCACAATGCACGACCCACATTCCCCAACAAGGTGGGTTGCTTTGGAGGGGGGAGGCTAGGGAGGAGGCTAATGATGGTACCAGCATGACTGTATACACACTATCGATATAACTAATAAAAAAATCCTGTTTGCATAAATGTGGAGAACTCTATGAATAAGGGATAAAATACAACCATATTAGGATGATTTGTATGAAGTGTCCTGTTGCAATTACCTTCTCACTGTTGGGACAAAAACCTGACCAGAAGCAGCTTTGGGGAGGAAATGGTTTATTTCAGGCTTACATTTTCCAGAGGATGGATGCTTCTTCATGGTGGAAGAAGTGAGCTCACTTTATTGTACACCCGTAGCAGAGAGTGAAAAAGAATACCCAGTGTTCAAGCTGGATCAGAACAAACCTTAGAACTGGACTCAACATCTGCCCCTCAAGACACACTTTCTTCAGCAGGGTTCTGCCTGATCAAAAATACCTCAGGCTGGGCTGGAGAGATTGCTTAGTGGTTAAGGCTCATGCCTTAAAGCCTAAGGACCCAGGTTCAATTCTCCAGGTCCTATGTAAGCCAGATTCACATGGTGGCACATGCATCTAGAGTTCATTTGCAGTGGCTAGAGGCCCTGGTGTGCCCATTCTTTCTCTCTCTCTCTCTCTCTCCCTCTCTCTGTCTTAAATAAATAAATATAAATAAACTCTTTAAAAAATACCTGAGGTGCTAGGCTTCGTGGTGCATGCCTTTAATCCCAGCACTCGGGAGGCAGAGGTAGGAGGATCGCCATGAGTGTGAGGCTACCCTGAGAATACAGAGTGAATTTCAGGTCAGCCTGAGCTAGAGTGAGACCCAACCTCAGAAAACAAAACAAAAGAAAAAATAACTGAGGCTATGGGGGACCTTTACATTCAAACCACCATGTGTCCCCAATAGTCTCATGTGTTTTAAATACTCAGTTCACTGGTGGTGGAAATTTGCAAAGGTTGTAGGGCTTTTGGAAAGTGAAACACTGTTGGAGGAGATTGTTGCTAGGGTAATATAGCTCAAGATCAGCCTAGTACATAGATTACTTCCTTCCTACAGCTGCAGCTGCAGAGAAGTGATGCCCTGGATGTCTGCTTTATTTTGCCTTTTACCACCATGATGGAACTTCCCCTCAAAAGCATATGCCAGAAATAACCCTGTGTTTCTATAAGCTGCTTCTGGTCAGTTATTTTGTTCCAATGATGAGTAGGTAACTGCACCACATTCTTTGGGAAGAAAAGGAAATTACAAGTTTTAGTTGCTATGTCTTACATAAAATGAATATTATAAATTTATATGCATGGGGCTGGAGAGATGATTCAGTGGTTAAGGTGCTTGCCTGAAAAGCCTAAAGACCTGAGTTTGATTCCCCAGTACCCGTGTAACACCAAATGCACACAGTGGTCCATACATCTGGAGTTTGTTTGCAGTGGCTAGAAGCCCTGGCATACTCATTCATTCTCTCTCTTATTATCTGCATATTTCTCCCTTTCTATCTCTCTCTCTCAAGTAAATAAATAAATAAAATTTAGATGCTACAAAAGCTTTAAAGGGACTTATTAATTTTAACATTAAAGTGGATATAATCATATGATGTCATATCCTTAAAGAGAAAATTTTTCCCAATTCTTTTACTAAAATGACTTGAAAGCCAACTGTTGTAGACATGTAGAAGTCTTTAGTATGAGCCCCAAATACCTGGAGGGTTTCTAATTCTATTGTCCATTAACAGGAAAATAGCTTTTATATCTTCCTACTGGAAAAGCCATGTGGGTGTGAAACATTTGTTTTATTATAATTTAAATATATGGAAGTGAGTATATATAAGCATATGAGTGAGTCTATCATGAATATTAAAAAGAAGATCAATTAGTTTGAAGTATAAAAAGGGAAGTCACAATTAAAAAATAAGGATGCTATGAATGGGAAGCGTCCCATTCTATTTTCTTACTCAAGGGAATATTGATTGAAAGGATATTCTATACTTTTATGAAGATGCCCTTTTAAAATCTATTTTATGTATTTGTTTGCAAGTAGAGAGAGATGATGAAAGTGGGAGCATGAGAATGGGCATACTAAGGTCTTGTGCTGAAGTAGACTCTAGATGAATGCATTACTTTGTGCATCTGGCTTTACATGGGTACTGAGGACTCGATCCCAGTCTATCAGGCTTTGCAACTAAGCAAAGCTTCAACTGCTGAGTCATGCCCCCGGTCTGAGATGTCATTTTTATGTTATAATTTGCATCTTTTCTTTCTTATCTCTAGCAGAAAATGTTAGCTATCAGGAACTGTAAGGAAACCAAACATTTCCAGGAAAATTTAGAACTAGAACAAGAGTAACAGAGATGGATTTGCTCAGATAACCATACTCAATAAGGATGGAAACAAACAAATGCCACTGATAACCACTGGAGACTATAATGATGTACACATATCTTTATGTAAACAATAAGACTGAGCTCTAATATAAACTGTGGCCTTTAGGTGATTAAGAGAGAGAGAGAGAGAAAGAGAGAGAGAGAGAGAGGAATCACTGTCTCATGTCAAATCACCCTAAGGGATTCTGAAACTCCTGAAACTCTGCTACTTGGGACGGACAAACTCTTTCTTTAGGAATCACATCCTCACCAACTTAACTGCAAGGACTTAATGCTGACAAACGTACAAGTTATCCTTCAGGGAACAACACTAAGTATCCACTTTGCAAAAGGCACTTTTAATACAATTCAGAGTTACAGACCTCAAAACAGAGAAAAGATTCTCATTGAAACAATTAACGTGGACGAAGAAAATCATCTTACTTTCTTGATGTACATCAAACAATTCCACTAAGTTCAGCTAATTCATGAAGTTCACTTCTATGATTAGAGAAAATAGTTCACATGAAGAGAGACATGTTACTTTTATCAATCTGGGCACTTAGTAAGCAAAATGTATGAAATGTTAGTGACTTGAATCAGCAATCGCTTTTTTTTTTTTTTTCCATTACATGTCAGAGCTAGCAATGAAGAATATATTTTAGGTGCTGTGTCTAATAAAATTGACATTCACAAGTATGTTGGCTTGGGTGCTAGGACACCCCTTCAGCCAAGGAAACAGAGTGAGCATCAAACTAGAGGTGTCTGCCTCCTGCCCCCCCCCCAGGAACTGGTGTGCATTCCCACACTAAGGGTTTGTGAAACTG
Organism: Orientallactaga sibirica; assembly: GCA_036365145.1. NCBI lineage: Eukaryota > Metazoa > Chordata > Mammalia > Rodentia > Dipodidae > Orientallactaga > Orientallactaga sibirica. The sequence goes on from JAEOAD010000840.1 coordinate 8,291,722, forward strand.
AATAGAAATTGCACTCCCCATGTTTGAATGCCTTCCCATTTGGTTTGGCAACTGAGACACATTTCTCAAGCCATCTAGACACTTCCCTAAAGCTCTCTTGTGGCCCTCTTGTGGGACTAATTGCTCCTTTCTTGTTACTACCATGAACATTTTATGAGCACTGTTACAGGTGGACTGCTTTTATTGTTGTCCTTATAGGATTATTGTGCCCTTGTTAGTTTGCAATGCCCTCAAGGGCAGTGGCTATGCTCCACTGCTCTGTGGTCCTCAGAGCCTTCAGTGCCCTGCTCCTTGTGTATGAAGTAGGCTGCAGGAACACAACTTTCTCATGCAGACTATCAGCTAAACTTTGAACTCCCAAGTGAATTCTTTTTTTTGTTTTGTTTTTCAGAATTTCCCCAGAGGTTTGTTTTCGTTAATGAAAACCAAGTACATCATGTTGGACATGCTTTCTTCAATGCCTGGCTTCCTCTCTCTCCATGCTTTTCCTTCTGTCACCGACTTCCTCTCTCACATGGCATGATTGGGAGTCACATAACATAAGAGCTCATGAAAGTTCCCAAAGCATGTTTCTTTTTTATTATTGTTCATTTGATTCTGGGATCAAATCCCAGCTCTGCTACCCACTGGGTGACCTTTTGGCAAGTAGAACTTCTTTTAGATACCCAGTTAGCCATAATGAAGTAGCCACGATACTAGTCCATGAAGTGACCATGAGGGTCAAGGCAGAGTAGTATACCACTCTTTTTTAGCTTCTCTGACTCCGATTGCCATGACTGCAGTGGTGTCATGTATATTTTGTGCATTGTAACTATTTAAATCCTTTGCCATCTATTCTCTTATATATGGATGCCTTATTTTCCTCCTTACAAGGAAAAAAAAAAAAAACTCGAGCCCTTTAACCTCACTGCTAGACTTCAGTGTTCTAACCATAGCAGGTTGTCTGTGTATGTATGCTGATCATGTGACAGCTTGTGATACACACTCACAGCCACAGGGTGGCCTCATGTTGCTTTGCTTCTTTTTTAAAAAAAAATATATTATTTATTTATTTATGAGAAAGGAAGAGGAGAGAGAGAGAGAGAGAGAGAATGGGTGTGCCAGGGCCTCCAGCCACTGCAAACAAACTCCAGGCGCATGCATCCCCTTGTGCATCTGGCTTCCGTGGGTCCTGGAGAGACGAACCAGGATCCTTTGGTTTTGCAGGCAAACGTCTTAACTGCTAAGCCATCTCTCCAGCCCCTTGCTTTGCTTCTTGAAATTGTATTGTTCGATATCTGTGGTCTTGCTAATGGGTAAGGTTTGCTGTCCCACATCTGGAGTGCTTCCCCAAGCACAAATGGACCGACTGGAACTGATTTCAGAATTGCATTGTTTCACTTTCTGTATACTGATTGTCACAGTCTTCTAGCCAAGGATCCCAAAGAACATATCTGAACTTGAAGATCTTGTGTTTCTTACTCATTTCAGCAAGGAAGAACTCACACCTTGGAGAGCAGAATGAAGGAACTAAAAAGAATCTCACTTCTGGTTAGAGAAGCTTCTCTTTTCAGATGGCGCTGACCACTGGGATGACCCAAAAAGCAACATAGTGCTGAGAAGAAGGGATGGAGGAGTGCCCAGTACTGAAACACCTATGTCACACCCTCCAAGGCTCAGGGACCATTGCGGAAGAGGGGGGTGGATAGAATGGAAGAGCCAAAGGAAGGGTACGACTTCTTACAATGCAACTGCCCAGACAGAAATTGGCTTTGATATCCATGACCTTGCAGTGCCTAGCAATACCTTCACAAGACCCTCAAAATAGAAGAAAAAGATGATGACATCAAATTAAAAGAGAGACTAATGGAGAGAGGGAGGGGATATGATGGAGATTGGAGTTCTAAAGGGGAATGGGGGAGGGAAATATGCGTTTTTTTGTATGTAAGTATAGAAGTTCTCAATTAAAAAAGAAGGAAAAAAATGATGCAGCAAGCTTGAACCTGCTGTTCTTTCAAAGACCAACTTACAAGGGTTGGTGGCCCTTGGCTTACATCTGGGAACTTGGATTCTGGGAACATTTACAGAATCCTCTGATTAGAGTGGCTTCTTGTGCTTAAATTGTGTGAACAATATAGTTTATGATGAGTGCCTGCTTTCCTTCTAAGAGTTTGAAATTTGGTATATGCTAGGTAGAAGGTGCCTCTGTAACCACTTCTAGTAAAATATTCGTCACTGAGTCTCTAAGGAGCAATGACAAGATTTAACACTTGTCACAACTCAATGCTACAGGACTTATGTCAATTCCACATGCCTTCACTGGTAGAAGACTGGAAACTTAGGCCTCGTTTCCTCTGAACTCTTCCCATACATCTTTTTCCATGCGAGTTTTTGTTGTTGTTGTTGTTTTTGTTTTGTTTTTGGAGGTAGGGTTTCACTCTGGTCCAGGCTGACCTGGAATTCACTGTGTAGTCTCAGGGTGGCCTCAAACTCATGGTGATCCTTCTACCTCTGCCTCCCCAGTGCTGGGATTAAAGGCATGCACCACCATGCCCAGCTTCCATGCTAGTTTTGTTCTGCATCCTCCTTCCACAGTAAATCTTACTTGTAAATATGACTATATGCCATATCTTACTTTTCCTAGTAAACTTTCAAATTTGCAAGAAGGCTTTGGGCACACAAATATGTGTGATCATATTTGAGCTGAAGTTAGGTGACTTTAGAGAGGCAGTAAGGGAGTGGGACTTTGTTTTGAATCACAAGATCTCAAGAAACAGAGATAAGAAGTGATTGGATATCTAAAAAAAAAACAACAACTCTTACTTAGAAAGGATAAGATGAGGGCTGGAGAGATGGCTTAGTGGTTAAGACACTTGCCTGCAAAACGAAACGATCAAGGTTCAATTCCCCAGGACCTAAATAAGCCAGATGCACAATGTGGCGCATGCATCTGGAGTTCATTTGCAGTGGCTGGAGGCCCAGGTGCACCCATTCTCTCTATATATCTGCCTCTCTTTCTCTCTCAAATAAATAAAATAATTTTTTTAAAGTAAGCAGAATGAGGGGGAGCTGTAACTGATAAAGGAGCATGTGTCAGTTATACTTGCCAGGAGAAAGAGAACTTTTTTGTATTTTGTGACTTGGATAATATTCATGTTTTATCAGTGTCAAACATGATTATAGAGGAGTCTTGTTTTTGTTTCCCTTCATCGTAGTCACAGAATGGCCCTGTTTAATGTTGATGTGTGATGAAACTGTTCATCATCATCCTTTCTCTTTCTCTCTCAGCTTGAAAATAACTAAATAAAAGATAAAACTAAAAGTGCTTCTTTCTGCTGTGTGCCCACCACTGGCTGTCAAAATGGGCCAGTTCATGAGACCCAGGAAAGTGGTGCTGGTCCTGGCTGGCCTCTACTCCGGACACAGAGCCATCGTTGTGAAGAATATTGATGTTGGCACCACCCTACAGCCATGCTCTGGTGGCTGGAATTGACCGCTATCCATGCAAAGTGACAGCTGCCATGGGCAAGAAGAAAATTGCCAAAAGATCAAAGATCAAGTCTCTTGTGAAGGTTTATAACTCTAATCACCTCATGCCCACAAGGTACTCTGTGGATATCCCCTTGGACAAAACTGTTGTCAACCAAGATGTCTTCAGAGACCCAACTCTGAAACGTAAGGGCGGAAGGGAAGTCAAGGTCAAGTTTGAGGAGAGATACAAGACGGGCAAGAACAAGTGGTTCTTCCAGAAGCTTCAGTTTTAGATGTGTTTTTTTTTACCCCATCATTAAAAATAAAACAAACTCAAAAAAATGCTGTAGTTCTAGTGACTACCACAGCAACTACTTGCAGGCACTTTTAAAATAACAGTTTAAGCTAATTTCTAACTGATAAATAAAATGTAAAATTTATACATATTTTGGGTAGTATAATATTTTGAATCATGTATATGTTGTGTTTCAATTGAGCTAAGCATATATATCTCTTCAAGCATTTATCTTTTTTTTCTGTGAAGTGTGTCTGTATATATGTGTATGTGTGTGTGTGTGTGTGGTGTATGCACATGTATGTGCACATGCACTCTTAGGCATATGGAGGCCAGAGGAGAACCCTGGGTGTCTTATTGATCATCCAATCTTTCCTTGAGATGGCATCTCTCTCTGAACACTGAGCTACAGTTGTTTTTAATGAATTTTTAAAATATCTTTTATTTATTTATGACAGAGAGAGAGCCACCCCAGGGCCTCTAGCCTCTGCAAACGAACTCCAGATGCATGCACCCCCTTGTGCATCTGGCTTATGTGGGTCCTAGAGAATCGAACTGAGATCTTTTGGCCTTGCTGGCAAACACCTTAACCACTAAGCCATCTCTCCAAGCCCGGAGCTGAAGTTTTTATGAGTTCCAGTGATTCTCCAGTCACTGCTTCCCAAAGAACTGGGTTTATAGATCTCCAGCTGTTTATGTGGGTCCTGGGGAATTGAACTCTGATGGTCTTAGTCCCTTATGCCTGTGGCAAATGATCTTGCCCACTGAACCATTTTCTTAGTCCCCCTTTATCATGTCTTTATGATGAATAGTCAAAATAACTTGTAGCTTTATGATACACAGCACAGAATTGTTATCTGTAGGCACCCTCTTGAGCAAGAGCACAACAGAACTCTTTTTCTATCTAACTATAACTTAGTATGTCACTGACCAACCTGTCCTCATCCCTCCCTTCTTCTCACTCTCCTCAGCCTCTGCTAACCACCATTTTACTCTCAATTTCTATAAGATAAATGTTCTGTACTTCACACATCAGTAAGATCATACAGTTCTCATCTTTTGCTGGTGGCTTAATTATATAGCGCTTTTCAAGTCCATTTATATTATTGCAAAATAAAGGGTTTTCTTCTTTTTAATGGATGACTAGTATTCCACTGTGTATCTGTACCACTTTTTTTGTCTTTCATTGCTTGATAGATACAGGATGTTTCCATCCCAGAGCTCTTGTGGATAGTGCTACAATAAGCAAAGGAGTGCAGATGTTTCTCCAACATACTGAATTTATTTGCTTTGAATATGTACTCAACAATAGAATTGCTGCATTTTGATTTTTGAGGCACCTCTATCCTCTTTTCTATGGCAAATAGGTGGCTGCCAGCAGCAGGTGGCCTTTTGAACTTAGGATGTGGAAATCTCATGCCCTTCCATTCTGGAGAAGGAGCCCAGTCAACACTTCACTTTGGAAAGTGTAACTTCATCAGTCAGCAGTGGCAGAAGACAAGCTCTTAAATATGTAGAGCCATTTACAGTTATAGCAAGGAGTCCAAACTTGCACTGTTCAAAATAGTAGCTATTAGCCCTTGTGGCCACTGAGTCCCTGAAATGTGATTTGTATGAATCGAGTTATGCTGAAGTTATAAAAAGTACATACTGAATCCCCAAGACAATAAAAATAAAGAAATAAAATATCAATAATTTCTATATTCATCATGAGCTCAAATGGTAATATTTTTATATATGGGGTTAACTAAAATATAATCAAATGAATCTTATCATTTTATTTTTTAAGACAGGGTCTTGTTATGTAGCCCAGGCTGGTCTTGAACTCCAGCCTCCTGAATCCTAGAAGTGAAGGTGTTCACCATTACACCTGGTTTACCTATTTCTTTTTTCTGTTGATTAAAGTGGCTAATAAGGAGTTTAGCCTTAGCTAAACATGGCTCACAATGTAGTTCTCTTGGACAGGGCTATTTTAGCCCAAGAATTAGTAAACTGTGGTCCACTCAAGCTGATTCAACTTGTGGGTTGTTTGTATAAATAAAGTTTTATTTAAACACGGCCATGATATTTCATTATGTATTTTCTATGGCAGCTTTTGTGCTACAATGACTGAATTGAGTAGTTGAGAAAGAAATGGTATGGCCTGAAAAGACACAGTACTATTTAGTCTTTTACACACAAGTTTTCTCACCCTTTGTTCTAGACTCTCAAATAAAATATCTCCTGAACATTTTATTAATATATATATATATATATATATGTGTGTGTGTGTATATGTATACTTTAGCAGAATATGGATATGTTTAAGCTAATCCTATATTCAGCTGGGTAGTTTAATAGCATGGCCCTAATGAAATACAAAGGAATATCTCTATTAGTTGTATTATCCCAGTGTCCTTAAGAATTGGTACAGACTTCTTCAGTGATTGTCTGTAGCCACCATCTCATGCCATGACACATGCCTGGGGAAAACATGCATTGCTACTTTCACACAAGTGACTAGTAACACTCAACACATATCAAACATAAGTGACGGTTGTATGTAAGATATGGCCATAACAATTAAATGGAAATGCCCACCTCAACCTCAAGTCACAAGCTGTGAGGCATATATGAAGTTGCAATTCCATAGCAGGCAGTGTCTTTTTAAAATGCACAAGGTTCCTCTCTACACTATTGGACTACATTATTAGAGAATCCTATCTAACACATGTGGTCTCCTTTCCTGAACTCGTGCAGCAAAGCCAATTGGTGCAAATGATTATACTCTTCATTTTCCTACTGACCTTTCATCTTTTCTAATCTTGTCAATTTTCCTTGTGAAGCATTACCGTTTTGGTGGGGGTGTATATGTCACGAAAGCACGTTCGGCATCACACTGAAAATAACAGCCGCAAAGCCTTCTTAAATTACACTCGAATAGTATTTTCTTGGAAGTAACGATTTTTGGTTCTTCCTAACCTTTGCCACTGGGGATCAAATAGCACAGCTCAACGTTTCCATTGTTGCATTTTATAATGGTGGTAATGTAAGAATTTACTGGGGACTTTATATACAGAGACAAAGGCATGCCACTTTATGAAGCTATTAAACACCATGGATTTTCCCACATGAGAGATCAAGCTTATTGTATTTCCCCAATCTCCAGGCATCAGCCATCACACCCAACCAAGCTCCATTGTGTGAGATGGTTTGGTTGGCCCAGCCAGTCTCTAACTCCATGTTGTTAGCATCTTGACTTCGGCCCAGCTATCTTACCAAGGAATAGCTGCAGAGACACTGTGCCACTCTGTCACCACGGCTTGTTACTATGGGACACCTGGCTTATAAGCAGGAAAGGTTATTAGATTCCCTTTTGACAATAGAAGCTTTTGAAAGGCCAACAATACATTTTTTTTTAATAGCAGAGATTAAAGTTAAAAACATGACAAACAGAGAGCTGTCTGCTTTTGTGTTCAGACATCAGACATTTGCAGCCAAAGAAGGCAATAAGCTGCATGATAAAAATTCCAACTCAAGACTCCCAGGGTTCTCCAATTAGATGCTTATCTTCTCTTTTATGGGTGAGGCTTTGTTTAAAACAAAATTTCTAATGGGGAAAATGTGGTTTTATTACCACATGTATTTGCTGCTGAAGCATATAAGGCACAATGATTAACATGAAAAAAAGATTAAATAATATACTTTTAAGTTCACAAGATCTTAAAAATTAAGAACGATGCTCTTTTCCATTAAACAGGAGCTGAGGTACTCATTAAGGGTCTTTGGTGTAACTTAGTTATTAAGATTAATTGTGTTTTATGGATATCATGAAAACATTTCTTATGTTTGAAGGTTTGTGTTTTTTTTTCTTTTAATATTAGGAGTGCTCGGAATCTGGAGGTATTTACTGTGTGGCTTTAGTCACTGATATAAGTCTAAAAATATGTGAAGCTGCCTGTTAGATATAAAATCACTCAAATGCCAAATGTCCTTGTTTGCTCTTCTATTGGAAGAAGAGGCAAGATTCGTTCTGATGGTAGGAAGGTGGACGTAGCGGCCACTGGGGCAACTTTGGGACATCCATGTGGACATTGTAGCATGCAGTGACTGGTCACTACACATTAAAATGCAGCCTTTTGTTCTTGCATTGCTAAATCACAATTAGGCAGGAACTTTGGGATGGTTGCATGGAGAGTACACACAAGGAATGAAGATTCATGGGAACTCATGAAGCACAAGGATATCCAGCTAGTGATCTCTGCCCCTTTGTGTAGTTTTTATTTCCTTTTGTGGCTCCCCAGAGAGGAAATTCCCTGGGCCCCTTCTGTTTTGAACTGGCAAGAAAAGCAATCACATACTGGGTATAGTCAATATTTTTGATTTTGTAATCTGCAATCTTTATATATTTTCCTTGGGACTCTGCATTCACAGTCTGATCCAATGGGGTTGGGACTAAGCTGAGAAAAGTGGAGGCAGCCCTGCTGGTGCTTGGAGTTAGGACCTGCTGAGCAGAAATGACTTCTATTGACTTACATTTGCTGACAGGAGGCTGTCAGGGGAATCAAGGTACAGCCGGAAGGACAGACTGGTGAATGTGAAATGCAAGGGATTTTGAAGTTCATCTCCTGTAAAAATAAACTGAAAAAGTTAAAAAAAAAAAAAAAAAGAGTGAAATGATGGAGGACTTGACCCAATCCTCCAGCAAGATTTGGGCTGCACATATTTTCAGCATCTGTCATACAAGTTCACAGTGCTATGAGGGACTGGAAGTTTAATGGTGTGTAAATTTTTTAACTCTCTTGTTGCCTCTTAGCAGCTGCCTGCAAATGTGGAAAAACATTTTTTTTCTTATGCATTTGGTTTTAGAAGCACAAAGAGGAAAATACAAAGCACTCAAGTGCCTTGATTTAAATACTCTGAGATTTTAGTGCTCAGCAAAATATCCAAATGCCAACATTATTTAACTGGTGGAAATTTCCAGACTCTGAGTGCCCAGGGCCCTGGTATGAATTTTCTTTTGGCTTCCCAGCTCTTCCTATCAGCACCTATTTTAAGTCAGTTAAGACCCAAATGACTGACTCATCTTCCAAGCTCTCTGATTATCTATCTCGTCAGTGTTTGCTATAGGAAATCAATCTTGCATTCAGACCTCCCTTGTTCATTCAATCTCCCAGTCATGCATGAGAATGTGGGGTGTTGGATTCAAGGAAAACAGAGGAGAAAATATTTTTTAAAAATTCAGAGAGAATCCAAGGTATCTCTACACCATGAATATATGAATGCTGTACGATTTATGAGGTGCTAGGAAACATACTACTTTACACAGTACAATTTAATGCAATCCATAGAGTTCCAAATGCCCTTTGGAGTGTTTGAAGCCAACATGAACAAATACAATTTTAAATAGAGGATAACTAAATGGGTGTTATTATTCTGCTCTGAGCCTTCTAACGAATTCTTAAGAATGTAGCATGAATTGGTTGTCAAGGTAATGTCTGGGAAGGTGGCAGAAACTGTCACTAAGCCAAGTGGAAAAATTAAACCTTCTCTCCGTCATATTCCAGGAATCCTCTAGCAAATAGAAATTCCTAGACACCTCTCAGAACCTTTTTGTATTCTTCTTTTTTTCATCCTCAATCCTCTTTTCCATTTCCCCATAGAGACCAAACAAAATAGAATGTTCCCCAAGAAAAGTTACTTAAAGAAGTTGAGCTCAAGGTCAGTCTTTTAATTTTATTTTACTCTTTCCCATCAAAGAATATTTCTTTTAGTTTATACCCTCTAGGCTGATTTAAATTAGAAGAGTATTTTGAACTCTACAGAGGACACATGGTAGAATTCGCTAAATTAGAAATGCATGTTTCATGATAACACACATTTCCACTCTTGCTGGGCATTCCCAATTGCTGTCAAGCACCTCTCTGACACGAACTAATCCACAGACCCTCTGGGAACCAAGCAGAGAAACTGAGTCCATGAAAGTGATTGCAGGGCCATTAAGCCTAAATGGTGGAAAAGAAATTACATTTGATTTTTTTCTTCATGTTCTGCTTTCATATAAATTACATAAGACAATGGAAAGAAAAAAACCATCTGGGTTTGGATTTCATAAAACGAGGATCATATCTGCTTTGGTATGTCATAGAAATATTCCTTCATTAGAGAGTTCAGGCTATGAAACACTTTTGGTCAAAAAAGAATTAAGTAAAAAAGGGGAGAGATTGCATTGCATGGATAATGATTATGTTCAAATCCTCGGTTCTGAGTATGAACTGGCAAATACCTCAGAGGGTTGTATGTAACTTTAGTTTTAGAAATTAAAGTATCTTACACTGTGTCTACTTTGGATAAGTAATGTACACTGCTTTTTATTTGAAGAACAGGAGATTTAATGTCTTTTTTCCAGCAAAAATGTTCAACTCAACTTTCTGAAAGGTGTGGGATAGGAAGGCTCATGATTACAGATAAATCTTTAGACCTCATCAACAAGAGCTGAGTTTTCCCCACCATGCTGATTTTAACTAGCTCATCAACAATCCTTTCTATTTTGTCCTTTCCTTACCTGTGATCTTTAGGCTACATCTACCTTGAGTTGAACCCATTGAAAGAGTTAGCATGTCAGAAATTCAACATACTACTGGCGAAAGCCAAGAAGTTTGTCTGAAGACAGTCCCTGGCTACCTTGAAAACTCTAGAGGAACCAGATACCTGGCTGGTGATCTTGGAAGAAAGGAGTTTGAACAAGTTCACTTCCTTCACACTTGCTCATCTCTATCCCTCCCCCTCTCCTTGGACATAAAATCTTCCTGGCCCTATGCCGGGTGAAAACCTCCCATTTCCAGACACTCCGCTGCTGGCATGTGAAGTGTTCCTCTATGACTCTTCTCCAAGAAAGTCTAGTTCTTCCCATTGTACATATTCCTACCTATCTCATTTTCTTTTTCTAACACCCATCGCCAACTTTATGTGATAGTGACAGCAGGTCCATATTTGGTACCCTGTTAGGTTCAAGCCCAGAGCGGGGTGGTGGGGGAGAAAAGTAAGAGGTACCCTTTAAGAATCATATTGCTGTTATATGCTGACCTTGGAGCTAATTACCAATCCAAAAGCCTGGAGAAAGTGGTGTTCTGATTCAACAGTTAGTCACATGACCTACACATTTTAAAAATAGTTTTATTTGCTTATTTGTTTATTTATTCACAAGGAGGGAGAGAGAAACAGAGAGATAGAAAATAAGCGCAGCGGGCCTCTTGCCACTGCAGATGAATTCCAGATGCATGCACCACTTTGTGCTTTATATGGATACTGGAGAATGGAACCCAGGCTGTCAGTCTTTGCAAGTGAGCTCCTTTAACTGCTCAGCAATCTCCCCAGCCCCAATATGTCCTCCTCTTGAATCAAGAAAGTTAGTGCTACTCAAATCTGATTGTAGAGACCATCTCTCCTTGACTTTTGGCCTTTATGCCTGGCAGTTTCTAAGTTGGCCCCCAGTGGTCCATGACTCCTTATATTTATTTATTTTTTTTTTGAGGTAGGGTCTCACTCTAGCTCAGGCTGACCTGGAATTCACTATGTCGTCTCAGGGTGGCCTCGAACTCTCGGCAATCCTCCCACCTCTGCCTCCCAAGTGCTAGGATTAAAGGCCTGTGCCACCATGCCCGGCTCCTCCTTATATTTATACCTTTGTATAACCCCTTTCCCTTAGGCTGGATCAAGTGATTCACTTTTTTTTAATTATTATTTTTTATTGACTTTTATACTTACATACAAAAAAAAAAAACCTGATATTTCCCTTCCCTCCCCCCATTCCACTTTAGAACTCAAGTCTCCATCATATCCCCTCCCTCTCTCCATTAGTCTCTCTTTTAATTTGATGTCATCATCTTTTTCTTCTATTTTGAGGGTTTTGCGAAGGTATTGCTAGGCACTGCAAAGTCATGGATATCGAGGCCAGTTTCTGTCTGGGCAAGTGATTCACTTTTATCTAGTCAAATATAGCAAAGGACTAGCACACCCATAATTAAGTTACATAAATTAATGACTTCCGTATTGCTAGATAAATGTCTTTTTAAAATTCTTTTTATCTTTGACAATTTCATACATGTATACAATGTGTTTAAATCACATTTACTTCCCTATTGGCATTTCTTGTTCCTGTTTGCTGAACCCCTTCTTCCCAACAAGTCCTCCTCCTATGTTCACGCCTTTTTTGTGACCCACTGCATTTAATTAGGGTTGCTTGCATGAACATGAGTTGGAAATTATTTATAACAGCATGGACAACTACCAGGGCTTACACCACTAAACAAAATGCCCCCCAGCAACCATTAACTGACTGTAGCTTCTCAAGGAAATGTGGGGCCACTTGAGTGTCTGTTATACATGATTAGATTCTATTGCCTTCTTGGCTAGCATACTGTGATGAAACAAGCTGCCATGTGAGAAGGACCTCTTGGCCAGGAACTGAGGGTGGCCACTAGTTAATAGTTTTTGAGGCAGGAAGATTCTTAGTATAACCATCCTCATCAAATCCTTCCCCAGTTGAGAGTTAAGATTAGGCTTTAACCTTGGCCAGCCACTTGATTGCATACTTATGACAAACCATTAAGTAGTGGATGCAGCTAGGCCATGCTCAGAATCTTGAGTTAAAGAAACTGCAATATGTGTTGTTTTATGCTTCCAAGTTTATGGCAGTTTGTCCTGCAGCAACAGATAATACAATGCCCCACAGAAACATGTGAGGCAATCATCCTCTTAGCAACTCTATGAGGTAATAATTGCATTCCCCAATTTTTTTTATTTTTTTGGAGAGAGACAGAGACAGACAGAGACAGACAGAGACAGAGAATGGGTGCGCCAGCAGCCTCTCAGCAGCTGCAAATGAAATCCAGATGCGTGTGCCCCCTTGTGGGCAAGTGCAGCATTGCATCCTTGCGTCATTTTGTATCTGGCTAAACGTGGGAGCTGGAGATTGGAACTGACGTTCTTAGGCTTAGCAGGCAGGCGCCTTAACCACTAAGCCATCTCTCCAGCCCTCCGTTTTTTTTTTAAGATGAGAAGACCAAAGCACAGAAAAGCAAAATAACCAGCTCAAAATCGCATAAGGAGTCAAAACAGCTCTGTGAAAGTGAGAGTAGAGAGGGCAGATATGTTGGTGACAGAGCAAAGTTTGCTCCTAGATGGCATAAAATATTGATTTGCTTTCAGGTTCTGCAGAGACTATGTTATGGTTTGAATCTGAAATGCTGCCCACAGGCTCATGTTTTGAACACTTGTTCTCCACTTGGTGATGCTTTTATGGGAAATGTGGAACCACATTCCTTAAAGGCAGTGACTGCTTTAAAGAGTTTCATTGAGCACTTGGGAGGCTAAGACGGGAGGATAACGAGTTGTCTCAAAACTCAGAAAGAAAGATGAAAGGAAGCCAAAAGAGGGACGGGTGTTGACCTAGCTGACCGTATGTTATGGTTTGAGTCTGACATGCTGCCCATAGGCACATGTTTTTTTAATATTTTTTTTATTTATATTATTCTGATTTTACATTCATAGTATTAGATCCATTGTCCTCTTCCCCGTCCTCCCACTTTCAAAGTGTTTTGAATGCTTGTTCCCTAGCTGGTATGGGAGGTTGTAAAACCCAAAGGAGGTGGAACCTAGATGGCAGAAGTAAGTCATAGGAGTAGGCCTTTGATGTTTCCAACCTGCTCTCTCTGCTTCTTGGTCATAATCCCCCCACCCCAATGTGAGTAGCTGCCACTTCAATCTTTGGCCAGCATACACCAAGTCACTCTATCATATCATTCCACCCTACAACGGATTACAACCCTCTGAAACTGTGGCCTAAAATAAGCTTCTCCTCTCTTATAAGTTATTTCTGTCATGTATTTTGGTCACAGTAAAGTCTAAGCTAACTAATACAGCTTCCATTACACTTGGGATTTATTTTCTATTTTTAGGGATTTTTTTTTTAATTAAACTGGGAGTTCTTCTAGGCAAATTGCTAATCTTTTCAAGCTGTGATCCACTGGGTTATAAGAGTCAACTAAATTTATGGGTCCCAAACTGGCCAGAGGAACAAGTGTTTATTACTTCTTATCAGTATTGTCTTTATTTTCCAGTCTGAGCTCTGAATTGCTATTGTATATTCTTTCCTGCCAGATTTTTGTTACAGTCCTGAATAGCTCTGATTCTGAGTCCACCAGTGATGGCATCCGGAACTGGCCCGACTCTCCTTGACTCAGGACATGCATGCCAGGGACAGACCATTACCACAATGATGGTTCCTTTATCACAGTCATTCTGCCCCTTCTCTTCTTCCACGACATTAGCTCCATAGGTTAAGAACTGCTTTTTACCTAACAAGCAGGATCCCTGGAAGTTAGTATGTTAGCTCCCCATTCCAGGTACATAATAAGTCAACCCACGATGAAGGAAGGAGTTAAATAAACCACGTGGATTTGAAGGGCTTTTCCCATAGTGAGAAGATGTAGTTCTAAAATTGCTTGTCTTGCTTTATTTTATATTATAGTAGTTTTATGCTTATTTTACACATAAGAGTATAATCTTTTTGAGGTTTGTGACTTTATGTATCTTTTACATGAATATTTTATTTTTTTAGAAATATACCCTGTGGGGCTGGGCCTCAGAGATAGAGCCAAGAAAGCCAAAACAATATTTCTTTGGCACTTTATCGAAGACATTTGCTGACCCTTTCAATAGCAAGGAGATATTGCTCATGTTTTTGAAGAGAAGTTAATGATGATTTAACTTCATTAGGTTTTGGCTTTCTTTGTCTTCACACATGTGCACCATGAAAGATGTGCCAAAACACACACATACGGAGAGAAAGAGAGAGGGAGGGAGAGATAAATGAATTTATATAAAACGATAAAGCCATCCTTCAAGAAGCAGTGCAAGTGTAATGTAGTCCAACATGTCTCTTTTCTGAGCAGCTAAGTGCCAGTGTGACTTCTGCTCTGTGCCCTCTTGTAAATCTCCCCCAAGCCCAGGGCTCAGCCCTTATACTAGGCCTCCTGCTCTAAGGATCCTTCACTGTGTAAACCTCCTCCAAGGCTAAATGAATGTGGAATAACCCTTCTAGACTCCCATTTATCTGAAACCTATGAATTCCTTCCCAGCTATTCCATGTCTGCTTCTACTCTTACATGGATTGTTCGCAGTGGCCCTCATCTATTCAAGAGCAGGGGATACTGTGCTTCTGGCCCAGCATTTAGATGATGCCGGCATATGCAGACTGTGCTGTCTGCTTCCACGTACCCAGTCCCCTTATAGCTTATATTGGAGCTGGGGACATGAAGAGAAAGGGCTGGGCACCAGACAGGCGTCTGTTGAAACTCTTGTCCGCACCCTGCAAACATATCAGGCTGCTCAAATCCATTCTTGGCCTAGCTCATCTATAAACAATCAGTCTTGACTAAATTGTAAATGCCTGGAATGCAGAAGCTACTTTTCTTTCTCAGAAGCTACTTCTTGTGGTCCCCTTTCTTATTTTATTTTACTTTTTTTTTGTTTTTTTTTGTTGTTTTTTGTTTGTTTGTTTGTTTTTCGAGGTAGGGTCTCACTCTAGTTCAGGCTGACCTGGAATTCACTATGTGGTCTCAGGGTGGCCTTGAACTCACAGCAATCCTCCTACTTCTGCCTCCCGAGTGCTGGGATTAAAGGCGTGCACCACCATGCCCGGCTCTTATTTTATTTTACTTTTATGTGTGTGTATTATGTGAGGGGCATTTTGTGTATCTGCAGGTGCACATGCATGTGTGCACATGTGTTTGGGGACCAGAGGATGACCTTTGGCGTCATCATCAGGAATATTATTTAATCTATCTCCTTTGAAAACAGGGTCTTTTCTAGACCTGGAGCTCACCAGTTAGGCTGAATTGGCTGGCCAGTCAGCTCCAGGGATCCTCCTGTCTCCACATCCCTGGTGCAGGAATTATAAGCATATGCCACCGTGCCCTGCATTTTTATAGGGGTTCTGGGATCAAATTCAGGTGTTTAGGTTTCCAAGGCAAACACTTTACCTGTTGAGCTATCTCCCCAGCCCCTGTCTTATCCTCTATGGTACTCACTAGTGCGTGGCATTGGGGATGCCCGTGGCTATGTTATGACTGAGAGGACAGCACAACTCTTGCTGAGTTGACAATTCAATGGGAAGTAAGGGAAGTCTGTGTTCTTGTCCCTGTTGCTGCCTAAAGGAGCCATCCTAAACTTCTTGTTGCAAAACCATTTCATTATGTTTACAGCTCAGTGAGTCACAGAAGGAGTACTTGTCTCTGCTCCATGATACTTAGAAGATTCAAAGGCAGGAGGTGACTCAACAGCTGGTTCTGGAATCATTTGGAAGGTCACTTGCCACACACATCTGCATGTTGATTCTTGCTAAAACCACAATATTGCCCATGGCCTCACTCTATGGCCATTTGGGTTTCCTCACAACGTGATGTCTAGATTTCCAGGGTGATCATTCTGTAGGTAAGTAGGCTTGGAAATTGTTCCAGTCACAGCCCAGAAAAGGCCAAGAGGAAGGAACATAGACTCCCACTCTTGCAAGAGACAAACCCGAGACATATTTTGTGAAACTCATGGAGGATAGGAAATATAATCATGCTTCTGTCTTTTGAAAAACAGAAGGTGTCACAGTTAGGCATAGTTAAGCAGATACTTTTTTTTTCAATATAATTAACACATCTGTGCACCAGACCTAGGAGAGGGAGAGCAAACTTTTGCAACTAAATCAAAGCAGGAAAAAATACTTTCACTACTGGTTAGAGATACTGTAGTAAAAGGTATGAACTGCCTCTGTGAGGTGAGTGGTCTAAATGTGTTCAACTTAAAATAATGATTAGTGTCTTATAATGGTTTCTTTCCCACTAAGTGGTTGATCCTTTTTTTGCATTCACTATGTCCCTATGGTATAAAGTTACTTTTATATGAAGTATTAAAATAGCTTTTCAAAAATAAGACAGAAAGTTTCATACTCTAATGAACTAATATAGTCAAATATTGATATCATTAACTAGAAAAAAAGAGGAGACAAATGCTTTGAAAATTCTTTTCTTTTGCAAAGCAATTGAACTGAATAATACTTAATTTGACATTATCGAGAAATCTAGTGATAAAGCCAGGTGTGGTGGTGCAGGCCTTTGTTCCCAACACATGGGAGACAGAGGTAGGAGGATTTCCATGTGTTCAAGGCCACCCTGAGACTACATAGTGAATTCTACGTCAGCCTGGGCTAGAGTGAGACCCTACCTCAAAACACCAAAACAAAAAAAAAGGAAGAAAAAGAAACATAGTGATCATCACTAATATACATTAAATCAGTGACAAATGAAAAATAACAAGCAAAACTTCTATTAGTTTGTTCTATAAATGATTTCTGCTCTGGGAATATAAACAAAATACAATTATCATCTGAAAAATTTCAGAAATTTCAAAATATATGTATTTTGAAAGTAACAAAATGAGTTGAAAGACAAAGAAAAACTTGAATTTGTAGAGGCTACTATTAATGAGAATCATGAGCTGGCCAGACAGGGCTATATAATAAGAGACTGGTAAGAAGAGGGAGGAAGAGGAAAGAAGAGAAGAAGAGAAAGAGGAGAAGGCACGTGCGAGAGAGAGAGGGAGAAAGACTGTGTGTGTGTGAGAGAGAGAGAGAGAGAGAGAGAGAGAGAGAGAGAGAGAGAGAGAGAGAATGTATAGACACATGCTTCTATGGCTGGGTCAGGAGTGATTTTGGAAGAAGCCTTCCACGATCTTCCCTTTCTTTCTGCATTTCTCCTAGTGCAGCCCATTTACAAGTTACAGAATAGGGGGAATCTTATCTTTTGATGTATTTCAAAAGGGTCCAACTCAACTAAAACATCCTATTGTCTTCAATTTTTTTGTTATTTATTTGCAAGGAAAGAGATAGAAAGAAAGAAAATAAGAATAGGGTAGGGGTACCAGGGTCTAGTGCCACTGCAAACTCCAGGCATATATTCCACATTATGCATCTGGATTTATGTGGGTACTGGGAAATTGTACCCAGGCCATCAGGATTCGTAAACAAGTGCCTTTAACCATTGGGCCATCTCTCTAGCCCTCTTCCAAGACACGTTATGGCAGGGGGGCTTCTGACAAATACTGGCTTAATAAACATTGATCTGCAAGGTTCTGCAGGGTGAATGGGCATAACACAATGGCAAGCACAGAAAGACAAATGAAGAGGACCTTCCAGTTGCCTTACTCAGGGATTTTCAAATCCATTCCATAAAACATAATTAGTGACCCCTTGTGGGAAGCCAAGGGCTGTGGCACATAAAACGAAACTACTCACATGCTGTGATCAGAAGAGCTCCAGCTTCAGTCTTCTCTGTCTCATGGGTCAGGCTTCCTCCCCATCCTTCACTGAAGATGTTTGAGTTAGAGTCGCATCAGAAACTCATTGGTGAACCTGGTACCAGCACAAGGGCAAAGGAGATAGACAAACCTTCTCCCCGTAGACCAGCCAACTGAAAGCTGGAAAAAGCTGCACTGAATGCAGCCCTATGGGAGACAGAAGTCATCAGTAGTGAAAACAGTGGACACTGGAAAACTCAGGTTTGGCCAGACAGGCCCAATGACTGAACGAGTGCAATAGTGGCATGTCCGCTCTGACGAAAACCAACTGCTCTCTAATTGGACTGGAGGCCCACTCTATGGAAATACATGCCTGGTACTGAAAACCTAATCAAAAGCCTATGGCAGGGAAGGTCATGAGCCTTAAGTGTATAAAGCCTGCTCAGGTCTGGCTAATTTGTATCCCTTTTATGAGTGTCTCTTGCCTTATTGCTATAGCTAAGACTTCCAGTACTATATTAGATAAAAGTGGGGACAGTGGACACCCTTGTCTTAGAATATTAATATTTAAATTAAAATCTAATTTAAATGTAAATCAAACCTGTGAGCTTTGAGTTAATCCCTGCCCTTTTGGCTTTTGGGAGAGTGGTGCTTTCTTGAGCTTTGCTCATTTTCATGCCTGCAGTAGCAGTTAAGCATTTTATATATTTTATTTATTTGCAGGAGGGAGGGAGAGAGAATGGCACACCAGGGCCTCAGCATTGTTTATTTTTGTAACTGCTCTAACAGCAAAACATTTAAAAATATTTATTTATTTGCATGCATGCAGAGAAAAAGAGAGGGGGGAGGGAGAGAATGGGTACACCAGGACCTGTAGCTACTGCAAACGAACTCCACATGCATGTGCCACTTTGTGTATCTGGCTTTATGTGGTGCTGTGGAATTGAACCCAGGTTGTTAGGCTTTGCAGGCAAGTGCCTTAACCCCTGAGCTGTCTCTCCAGCTCACAGTTAAACATTAATTATTTTTTTATTTTTTAAATAAAAGAGATAGAATTGGTATGCCAGGGCCTCAGCCACTGCTATTGAACTCCAGGTGCTTGCATCACCTAGTGAGCATGTGTGGCTTTGTACTTGCCTCACCATTGTACATCTGGCTTACTGGGATCTGGAGAGTTGAACATATGTCCTTAGATCCACAGGGAAGTGCTTTAACCTCCAAGCCATCTCTCCAGCCCCAGTTAAGCATTTTTAAGTAATGAGAATTAACAACCTCAAAAGTTAAGCAAGAGAGGTCAATTGTAGCTGATGACGATACATTTTGACTGTGGCTTGATTCTGAATAAAGCTTAAGGATTTTGCATGTATGAGGCAGTTTGGGGGAAGGGACAGGGGATAAGCATTGAGATGCTTGCATTGATTCTGAAAGCTGCAATCAAGGAAGAGTAAGAATATGTGACAAAGGGGCTGGAGAGGTCTTTTGGAGGTTAGAACACCCTGGATGAGGAGCCAATATATTCTGGTCCTGGTGACCTGGTTTGTAGTTGGCTACTCTTTTACTGTTGTCCTTGTGTTCCAGTGAGCAGAGGAGAGGAAACAAGCACTCTTCTGTCTCTTTAAGAAAATACTTCATTTCCTTATTTGTAAGCAGAGAAAGATAGAGAGCCAGACAGAGAGAATGGGTGTGCCAGGGCCTCCAGCCCCTGCAAATGAACACCAGATGCATGGGCCACTTTGTGTGTCTGGCTTTCTGGGGGTACTGGGGAATCAAACCCAGGTCATTAGGCTTTGCAGGCAAGCACTTTGACCACTGATCCATTTCTCCAACCCTTTTTTGTCTCTTACATGAGCACTAATCTTATCACAAGGACACCATCTTTATGACCCAATTACCTCTTAAATATCACATCTTCAACAGGGTCACATTGGACATTGATATTTGATATTTGCCTGCCAAGCATGAAGACCTGGGTTCAATACACAGAACTCACATGAAAGAACCAGGTATAGTGGCATGTACTTATAATTCAACCACTGGGGAGGTGGAGGCAAGAAAATCTCTGAAGCTCACTGGCCTAGAAGTCTAGCCTAATTGGAGAGCTCCAGGCCAATGAGAGACATTGTCTCAATAAAAGTTGGATGATGTACTTGAAGATGACACCTTTGTTGACCTTTGACCTACACACACATGCACACATGCACACATGTGTATGCATACCTACCCCAAATACATCCACACACATGCATGCACACCTGCATATATGCAAACACAAACATTTACAAAAAAAAAAAAAAGGATCGGAACCGATAAATGTGCATGGTAACCAGCATGGCTTACCAACGTTTTCTAGACTTTAGTTTTAGGTGGGATCAGATTTGTATTAGTTCAGTAGATTAACTATTGTAGCATACAGCAATAAACTATCTAGTAGATCTAATCCCAATGGGAGATTGTGTCCTTATCATAAAACAGATTGGGCAATTGAAAAGGTTGACAGATGAACCTCCCTCCTTAATATCGCCATTGAAGACCTCTGCCTTCTTAAGTATAGAGCTTCCAATGTTTGTTTGTGATAGAAGAGGGTCAGATAGCCTGAAATCTTATGTAAAGATTTATAGGCCAGACCTGTACATGGCACACAGTCTCCTCGTCACCTTCCATTAGCCAGATCTCAGTCACCTTATCATACATAGCTGTAAAAGATTTGGGGGAATATAGCCTTTGAGTGACATGCCACTTCCTAGTGACAACTCCATACTAAAGAGGGGCCTAATAAGTCTTGGGTGTCAGTATTGTACCACATTGTTTCTGGGAAATGAAACATTGTGCAGTGGGGTCGTCAGATCAGCATTCGAATGTGACAGGCAAGATTTAATGCTGTAGATCTAGTCAACAAGGACTACTGCTTCTCAAGTTTGTGTGTAGTCTCTTTGTTCTCCTTTCACCTAGCATCAACCCAGGAAGATCTTCAGCCCCTATTAATAAATGCACGTTGAAATTAATTCAAGCCATTTGCCTTTCCAGAAAAATGAGGACTGAGATGTTCTGCTTCACTACACATTAAGGGATGTCTTTTTTTATGCACCTCCTTGGGGTCACTTGCTATTTGCAGCTGCCAGCACTAGCAATCTGCATCAAAGCAGTGGTCTTGTCAGAGGTACTTCCATCTTCAGTGATTTTTTTTTCCTTTTGTTTCCCTGGTTACTGCACTCATACAGTCCTTTGGATGATCAGATATTTCTCTTTACAAATTCATTATTTCCCTCTTTTTGATACAGAGTTTCACTATGTAGCCCAGGCTGTCCATAAACTCATGAATCTCCTGCTTCAACCTCACAGATGCTGGAATTATAGGCATGTACCACTGCACCTAGCTCTGGTCTCCAATGTTCTATATCTAGCCCTAATGTCTCCTTGGAGCTAAAAATTGTCCACAAGGCATATTCAAGTCTATGTTAATGGGTGGCCTCTTGTCAAATATCCACTTTTATTTTGCTTCCAATATTTATCAAACTGTTTCATGTTGCTTGTTATTTATTTGGTTATCATGTACAGGGGCTAAAACTTTGTCTTGCTTGTGCAGAGCCAAATCACAGTGCCTAAATAACAGAATGTGCTCTAGAGATATTTGTTGAATGAACACACAAAGAATTCACTATAGAGATCTTCCTTTCAAGTCATAGGTACTGATTGGTTAAGAAACACTAAGAGGTAGCAGACATACTGGGTAGGTATGTTGGGAATTCCTCTGCATCAAACCCACTGATTACAAGGGAGAGGTAACTGGCTGTCAAGATACTGGATGGCCATCTGATAGAACATGTAAAACCCAACAAATGTTAAGTAATATTAATAATTGTTGCATAGAACACAAATATATTATTGTCTCCTTTGGTTCATTCTGATGAATGGGCAATATGTTTTCTCTATTAAAGGTTAGACAATACATATTTTAGGTTCTGTGGGCCATATAGTCTATATTGCAACTACTGAATAACCAACGTGTGAAGGTTTCTTTATGAAAACTAACATTTGAATTTCATGGAACTTTTATATGTCACAAAATATTGTTCTTTTGATTTACTCATTAAAAAATGTAAAAACTATTCTGAGCTGCTCACAGCCCATAGAAAAACATGCAATGGGTTAGATTTGGTTTGTAGGCTATCACTTGCTGATCCCTAACCTAGATGGTTAGACCACTCAGTCTTGTATCTATTGGTATTTCCTCACTTTCTCGGCTACTTTCTCCATAAATTTCACAAGTCATTTTCAAATAGTCCTTAGCTTTGAGTGTCCAGGAGTGTTCTGGGTTATAGGAAAGCAGTCGGAAGAGAGTTTCCCATCCTTAAATGGTTAACATTTCCACCACGACATAACGTCTGCTTTGCTCCAGATTTCCTGTGGTATCCATGTAAAATGATTAATGTCAAGATGATAAAATGATGCAGTCTCTTGAATTTGATTCCAGCTGTTCCTGTCTTTGATATGATTTGTGAATGACATTTGTATTTTTCACTGGTGATTAGTTAATGCTGGGAAGGACAGCCAGATGATAGCTGTCTAGAATTCTAAAGGCAAAGATTTGCTTGGCTTGAATACTGCTACGTTTACCACAGACTTACTTAGCATTTAACATTAAAAGGTGTTTAGCATCTAGAAAACAACCTATAACTTAAGAGACTTTTTTACTACACCATTTGATTATACTGTGATTACAGTCACCAAGAAAACTTCTATCCACGTGATGCGTTGCTCTTGTTTAGAATTCCAGTGACCTTCAAGAAACAAGTCTTCATGGGCACATTCATGGCTAGAAGAAATTTTGACAGTTTAATAATCGAGTGTTAACATTTCCTGGGTTTCAGTAATAACAGTGACGACTGAGCCACTTGCAATATGCCAGCTACTAAAGTATTTTATGCTCATTTTGTTGTCATGCTAGTGCTTAAACATTATGCTCCATTATTAGAATATTTGTCCACCCACCAAGATATCCTCAGGGCAGGTTTGTAGTCTCTTGTTATCTTTGCATCTAAGTGGCCTCGTACATTGTGGTTCTCTGTGGACACAGAGGAGGCCGGTTTAACTTAGTTTTGCTCCATATCAGCACTATTAGCATTGAAAGTCAGATGATTGTGCGTTGTGGGGCTTCCCTGTACATCACAAGATGTTTAGTGCTTCCAAGTCTCTATGCACTAGAGTCCAGCTACATTTTTCTTCTGATAATTAGGTTGGTCGTGAAGGTCTGCAGACATTACGTTCCCCTAGGTGGCCAAATTATCTGAAGTCACTACTCATAGGTTGAAGTCAATCTACTCAGTGTACCATCAGCACAGATAAAGTTTTCCTTGGGGCTCCACTTCTGTTTTTACTTCCTCCATTTTATGACTTTCCCTTTAGTAAACAAAGTGAAATGTGAGCTGTATCTAATCTGTCATGAATTCGGCCTTGTGGGAAATAGGTTCCATTATGATGATGGCAGCAGTCACTAAATTCTCTACTCTGGGTTCAAATCAGTACAAAAGAGGCAGCAACATTTTGGGGATACCATTTTTGTGTGTCTGTGTGTATGTATATCTGTTGTATGTGTGAGGGGTCATACA
This sequence comes from Orientallactaga sibirica, assembly GCA_036365145.1. Lineage (NCBI taxonomy): Eukaryota > Metazoa > Chordata > Mammalia > Rodentia > Dipodidae > Orientallactaga > Orientallactaga sibirica. Next base: position 8,315,398 of record JAEOAD010000840.1, read on the forward strand.
TGCCACAGAATTCATGTGGAGGTCAGGGGTCAGTCCTTTCCTACCTTCTTTATGAGACAGAGGACAGAATGTCTCTCTATTCTTGCCACTGGATAGGCCAATCTAGCTGGCCCATAAGCTTCTGGGTTTTCCCGGGTCTGTCTCCTATTTCTGTAAGTGTATTGGGCTTACAGACACATGTGCCACTCTGAGTCTGACTTTACATGGGTGCTGTTGGAGATCAAAGTGCTAAGGATAAACCTGTTTTTTGAGAAGTATAGAGGGCAGATCCCCCCTTCTCTTCTTTCCTCTCTCTTCCGCTCCCTCTTCCCATTCTTTTTTCCCTTTCTCCCTTCTTCCCTCCTCCCTTCTTTGGTGGATTGACATCTTCATAGCTTCACAACAAAGAAATCAATGTTTTCTCTGCATGTGTGAACATGGGCAGGATTTTTGCTTCCTTTATGCTATTCTTTACTTTCAAAATTTTCAGAAGTACGCATACATCTTTTTAAAGGTTTTATAGGGGCTGGAGAGATGACTTAGCCGTTAAGGCGTTTGCCTGCAAAGCCAAAGGATCACAGTTCGATTCTCCAGGACCCATGTAAGCCAGATGCATGAGGGGCACATGCATCTGGAGTTTGTTTGCAGTGGCTAGAGGCCCTGGCATGCCCATTCTCTCTCTGTCTGCCTCTCTTCTATCTCTCTCTGCTTGCAAATAAATAAATAAAAATTGGACAAAAATCTTTAAAAAAGATTTTATATGAGACAGATGATAGATAGACAGATAGATGATAGGTGACAGATCAAATGAGAATGAGCACAGCAGGAGATTTGTCACTGCAAAAAAAATCCAGAGGCATTGCCACGTTATGCATTTGGCTTTATGTAGGTATTGGGGAATTAAATCTGAGTAGGCAGGCTTTGCAGGTTAAAAGCTCAGCCTTTAACCACTGAGCCATTTTCCCAGCCACCATATATCATATGTAAATCAGATATGCACCTTATTAAATGGTCACTAATTCAGATTTGGTTTTCTAGCTGGTGCTAACAATTTCTTTGGTCATTGTGAACCAGTAATGCAGTTGTAGCACCAAGGATCAAACTTCTCAGGTAGAACATAGTTGGTGACTCTAAGAAAATAAACTTAGGGAAGCTTTCTGATAAATGGAAATACTAGGGAAAAATAAAAATACTGGAAAAATCAACATCCCATGGCCAGTGCCATTTAATGTTTGCATTAAAGCACCACAGAGGACAGAACCAGCAGTTGCTTTGCATTACATGCTACTTGGGATCAGCAATAATGAACTAACAAGGTCGTCTGTGTTTTCAATGTTTGTCAATGATTAATTGTCCGTGTTCTTATCTACATATGCCTTCCAGGCTCTTGGAGGGGGACAAGGTTCCTTGAAACAGAGGCCAGGGTTTACATCGATGTTACAAGAGTAGACCACACTGGTGAGTGCTAAATGTGTTGGCAGAACATTTTGACCACTGATAACAACATGCAGACAATTTAGTCCAGGCTCCATGAGCCAAGGTGGAAACAGACTGGGAACAATGCTTGTGAAGGTATTTATGACTATAAAGCCCCAAGCAGGCACATAGCTTTCCCATTCCACACAGGCACTTGGCTTTGGTCTATCATTAAATTGTGGGCATGTGCCCAGCACCCCTGGGCCAGGAAAGTGACCCTCTCCTGGTCCACAAGCAGGCTCCCATGAAAATGCAGCAATCCCTGGTCATGGGTTCCCTGGCAATTGAGAATGTCACCTCCTGAGTGGCCCCAATATTAGCTCCTGTATGGAAAAGCAGGGGAGACAAAAGCTTTCTGGCTGGGACCTGCAAGAGCAGAATTTCCCTGTTCTCTGCCAGAGATGAGAGTTCTGAAGCAGGAAAACAAACTTAACCATTCCCTTGCCATGTTGGAAAGGAAGTTACTGGGTGATGGGTTGCTTTTGGAGATGAACATAAGACAGGACTACAGCTCCTTCTTCCTTGTGGCAGACCATGGAAACTATGCTAGGAGGAACTGGGTCAGAAGGTTGAAGCTATGGCCATCACCTGTGTGGAGCTCCCTATATCATTGTCACAGATTTCATTTGGTTTAAAATTTTTGTTTAGCTTCTGTTTCTCTGACTGATTGAGGCGATCAGATTGCTTAACCAAAATTAAATTGTTAAGCTTCTGTTTACACAAGGGAGGAAATGTCCTCAAGTAATTTTCATTCAAATGAGATGGGGATAAACTGGTCCTGAAATAGTTAGAAGGAAAGAAAATAGTAACTCTATTCCCAGGTATGTTTTTCTCCCATAGGAAACAGTAGTTTGAAGTTTATGGAGCAGGTTAATGAATTAGAGAGCCTTGCCTTTTGGCCCACATCCTAAAATAAGACTTTTAAACACACTTCAAAAACATAGAACACTTCTCATTAGTGGCAAGTAAAGAATTAAATATTTAGGCAGAACATTAAGGCAGAATGATTCAAATGTAACAGAATAGGAGTTTTTCAGAAATGAAAACTTTTGTTGATTAAATGATTCCTGAAACAGTGTGGGCATTAATTTTTTTTTTTAAGTCCTCTTCCATATTTTTCAGATTTTCGTCAATAAATTGTGCCTCTAGACTGAAGAAAATGGAATACATTTGAGAATGTAGAAAGAGATTTAATATAAAAAAGACACTTCAAGGGGCTGAAGATAATGTAACTCAGTGGTACACAATTTGACCATTATATATGTTCAATCATAAACACCTAAAACAATGTAAAAATGAATACTTCAAGAAGCTGAAAGTTGCTTTCAACTATGTAGATAAAGAAAAAGTAAATTTTTCACTTTACTTGAAGGTAGTAGTATGCATTGGATTACTTCTAAACCAGTTCTTTTATTGTAATTCTGTCTGTCTTTTATGATTCTGCAGTAGAAACTGTTGTGCTCTCTTCTGATGGTAAGTGGATGAGAATGTGTATGACTTGAAAAGCTGAGCATCTTCTGACTCATTATTGTTGATGGTTTTCTCTCGATGTCAGCTTTCATTTGCCACTGTCTCTTAAATCACCTCAACTTGCAGGCACATCCATTCTTTTGGTTCTGAATGAAGTGCTGGGTGTCAGAAGACTTCTCATCTTTGGGTTATGTGGTGGAAAATGAGAGTGGGCTAGCTTAGTATTCAATTGCATCAGTTCTGTGGAACTTGAATCAAATCTGCCGAGAACAAAATCCAAATTTTATCATCTATGTCCTCCCTCTCTTCCTTCTTTTCCTCTTTCTATTCTCCTATGTCTTTCCTCTCTGTGTACTTCCCTCTCTCTTCCTCTCGTCTATTTCTCTGCTTCTCCCAACTTCCCTTCCTTTCTCCTTCCTTCCTTCCGTCTTCCTTCCTTCCATTCTTTTTTTTTAATTTAATTTATTTATTTGAGAGCGCTTGAGAGAGAAAGAGGCAGAGAGAGAGAGAGAATAGGCGCCCCAGGGCCTCCAGCCACTGCATACGAACTCCAGATGCACGTGCCACCTTGTACATCTGGCTTACATGGGTACTGGGGAATTGAGCCTCGAACCTGGGTCCTAAGGCTTCACAGGCAAGTGCTTGATCACTAAGCCATCTCTCCAGCCCTCTTCCATTCCTTTACTGTACTAAACATTCACTGGAAAGAATATACATATATATAAGCATGGGACTGTGTTCAGCATCAGAGATATTAAAATGTAATAATTACTCCTACTTCTGACCCAGAAGAGGCTTAGTACTAAAGGGAAAATAAAATTTTCAGGAAGTCAACAATTTGTAGATTCTTCTGAGCTGTGTAAGGTAGGAAGGTATGCTTTGGCGCTATTATATATTCTTTCAAAAATAGCTCTCCCCCAATATTCCGTGAAGGATATAGATACATCTGTAATCCTAGCACTCTGGAGGCAGACACAGGAAGATCATGGGATTGACGACAGTACAGCTACATAGTGAGACTGTCTTTTATTAAAGGCTATATCTCCAGCCAAACCATACGTATTCTGTGAAGCTAAGATGCAGAGCTTTGTAACAGCCTAGCAATAATGGGGCTATGACCGGAGATCATGGTCTGTCTCACCCCATGGTCTAATTTGAAAGCTGCACACATCAGGATTAGCTATACTATGAGCTAATCCATAAAGAATCCATTTTTGCAGTGCAAGAAATATTTTGAGGACTCAAGTAAGCTCTTGTAAGTATTTTTGAAACATACATTGTAACCTTAGTCTTATTATTGATAATAATACTGGTAAACGTATATCAAGCCAAAGGCCTAACCATCCAAATTGCACAGATGTGAGAAACAGTTGACGTTAACATTAGCTTGTTGGTGGTGTTGAGATTCAAGGAGAAGCTGAAGGAAGAGGGTCAACATTCCCACATTCCTGCTTCCTTTATTCTGGACCTTGCTGGCATGGAGTGGTTGGAGCCCAGAGACACTGCAAAATATCCCTCAATGCTCAAGACCAGCCCCATCACAAAGAACCACCCTACTCCACACATCTGTGGAGGGAAGAAGGAGTCTGCTCTAGGCAAGAGACACCCTGCAAAAAGGGAGCTGGAACAATGACACAAATCTAACACAGACACTTTGTCCCCCTCATCCCATGAGCATGAGGCAAGGAAAGAAAGGTATTTATAGCAAATATATTCAAAAGATACTAGTTTTCCTGTTTTACATAGACATGAAGGTAGAAGAGTATACTTGGCAAATTTATGAGTCCCAAAACACAGAAGGAAACCGTCTGCAATATCCGGCCTAAACTGGAAATGAAAATTTGACACTTAGACCATAATTAGTAAGAATGAGCCGCTTCCTTGTTCTCTCCCAATTCACGAGTCATCTCAGTCCCTCTCGGAACTGTTGAAGGCATCATGATTTCAGTTCCCCAGCAGTGGAATTTGTCTGCAACGCTGAGCCCAGCCTTTCCACTTGGAGGATAATTTTGACTGTTGTGTTCCATGGTATTAAGGCAAATTGGTCACATTTGTGTCTCTCTGGTGCTGTCATGAGTTGTGTTGATTTTTGTCTAGTCAGAAGTGTCCCTATGGGTTTCCTGGTTTGCAGGGCACAACCCTCAGGAAGAAAGGTTGTCTTTGAAAGCCTGTGGGTGGTAGCTCTTTGAAGACTTTCCGACAGAGCCCATGGTGCTGCTTGGCCTCTACAGCCTGCTTCCCAGCAGGGAACAGACAGCTTGGGGTACTGCTCTGTCTACTGTGCTCCATGACTGGGACATTTCCCATGCTACTTGTTGGCAGGATATGTGTATTCCCATGACTCCATCAGCAAATGTCACCCTTGCTCAAACAAACCCATCAAGAAAATATCGACTGACTTAGAAATTTTAGGAATACATGTATATCAGGGCCTTAAAACAGCCTAGGAAGAGACAGGCGACCTTATGTGTTGGCCCCAGGAACCAGCAGCACTGCTTAATGAGGAGTTCCCTTCCTATGGGATCAAGGCCTCAGCCGTTTGATCCTTTGAACTATGAGGTTGAGGGGTCATGCCCTGAGACTTCTGCTTCCAGACAGTCATTTGAAAGTTTCACACACACCCAGCAGTGACCTTCTATATTTCACAATGCCTTGCATGCCCGTCCGGAATTCAGAGAGAGCAAGAGGCAACCAGTAACAGATGCTGGGATGTGGCCAGACCTCCTTCCTGTGCCTACATCAATTTCCCAGGGTCTCCTGGGTTCGGTCAGAAGCTTTGATCAGATTCATCATTCAAAGCTGGCAGCTGCCCGTTTATTCTTTTCTGAATCAACTTGCTGCTTCACAAGCAGACCTCTCCAAGATGGATTCACCCCCAAGGCCTGACATGGGGACTTAAACTGAGGCCATTCATCTCTGTCAGTATTCACATCCGCTTATTTATTGGGTGCTGATGCTGACTCCAAAAGCAGCCCGCCCACTGAAAGGGGCCACCGCTGAGTGTCCAACCCCACTATGCTTGTCCCACCTGGCCCAGTCCACTCTCTTATCCTCATCTTTTGGGAGTAAGAGAAAATGTTAATAGGCGTTAAACATGCTTTATGCAGGAAGCAGGTTTAAGCTAATATGTGAAGTGAAAAAACAAATGATGCCAAATCATGGTCTTATTTCAATACACTTGAGTGTCTTCATGAGAGTTTACATTCTAATCTTCCAAGTAAATGACTCAGAATCTATAGTGTGATGGCCCACTGCTTTTATATCAGCAGTTGGAAGGCTGAAGCAGAAGAATTTCACTGAGTTTCAGGCTGGCCTGAGATACATATGAGTTCCAGACCAGCCTAGTGAGACTTTGTCTCAAACAAACAATAAAAGTGATTTTTTAAAGGTGATTATTATTATTATTTATGTATTTTGCAGCGCTGAGGAGGCTTAAACATTTTTCTACTTCTCAAAATAAAAAATAGGGCTTTGTGGATGTTGGTAAGTGCTCTACCACTGAGATAAGATCCTTATCCTCATAAAAATATTTTCATTTTATTTATCTATTTATTTTTAATTTTAGAGAGAGACAGAGAGAGAATTGGCATGCCAGGGCCTCAGCCACTGCAATTGAACTCCAGATGCTTGCGCCACCTAGTGGGCATGTGCGACCTTTCTCTTGCCTCACCTTTGTGAGTCTGGCTTACGTGGGATCTGGAGAGTCAAACATGGGTCCTTGGGCTTTGCAGGCAAGCACATTAACTGCTAAGCCATCTTTCCAGGCCAATATTTTCATGTTAATCAACATGGTAATTGTACTTATTTATGGGGTGCATTGTGATATTTGAAAATGAGGATACAATGGTGAGATTAGGTAATCAGCATATAGATAGCCTAACACATTTATAGTTCCTTTGTGTTGGGGAAATTGGAAATCCTTTCCATTAGCTATTTCAAAATATTTAATTAATTTTGGCCAACTATAGTTATCCCACTGTCCTAGAAAGCATGGAAAGTAATTCCTCTTAGCCAGTTGTACCCTTGTATCTGTTAAGCACCCTCTTTTCATCTCTTCCCCAACATCATTCACAGGCTTTGATAATCACTATTCTATTCTCAACTTCAATGAGATCAAAATTTTAGCTTATGTATATAGGTGGAAAATATAGTAATTATTTGTCTTTCTTCTTTCAGTTAACATGTCTTCCAGTTCTATCCATGTTAATACATATTATGAATGAAATATTTTTATGGTTTAATAATATTTCATTGTATAAATACAACACACTTTCCTTCCTTCCTTTTCTTTCATTCTTCTCTCCCTCCCTTCTTTTCTCCCTTCCTTCCTTTCTCCCTTCCTTCCTTCCTTCTTTCCTTCCTTCCCTATAGTTACTGGCCTTTCTTAGCAATATCATTATTGTATAAAAAGCTACTAATTTTTGGTATATTGATTCTGCATCCTGCTTCTTATAGCATTTGTCAATCAGTTCTGAGAGTTTTTCATGGTGCTTTAGGTATTTCTGTATCACATCATCATATAAAAACAGATAATTTAATATTTTTTCTTGTTTGGATGTCCTTTATTTTTGTCTTGCCCTTAATTTGTGAACAATTAGCCTTAGTTTGGTGAAATTCAATAGTTAAGTCATCCAATGGGCTTGTCTTTGTTAGATGGTTTTTCACTACTATTCAATTTTGTTGCTTGGTATTGTCATATTCCAGTTTTTTAGACACTGTGGTTCAATTATCTTAGTAGGGCCTATGTATGCTGAAATATTTCCATTTCACCTGGGTTTTCTAATTTGTTAGCATGTAATTTTCCATAATAATTCTTAATGAACCTTTTTTCTACAGCATTCATCATAGTGACCTTTTATATCTCTTGACTTTATTTACTTAGGTTATCTCCTCCCACTTCTGGTTTGTTTAGCTGAAAAGGTTTGTTGATTTTCTTTTCAATTCTTCCTTTCATTGAAATTTTGAATAGTTAACTATGTATTTCACTTATTTCTGTAGTATTCTACACTTTGTTATTTCTCTTCTTCTGATTTTAGTTTTGGTTTATTCTTGTTTTTTGGTGTCTTGCATTGTATCATGGAGTTGTTTATTTGAAATCTCTATACACAAACAAAGGCATCACAATTATAGGGCATTTCTTTTTGTATAGGCACTTGTTGCTATAGATTTCCCTATTAGTACTGCTTTTGCTGTGTCCCAGAGGTTTTGGTGCACTATGTTTTCATTTTTGTTTGTTTCAAGAATTTTTAAAATTCCCTTTGCATCCCTTCATTGACTCAGTATTCCTTTGACAGAAGATTGTTTACTTTCCATGTATTTGACCACTATCTGATATTTTCTTCACTGACTTTTAGTTTGATTTCATTATGGTCAGAAAGGACACATGCCATGATTTTGGTTTTTCTGAATTTGTTAAGAATCATTTAGTGGCCTATTATGGAGAATATTTCATGTGCTAATGAGTGTGTATTATGCAACTTCTGTGTGAAATATTCTCTAAATATCTTTTAGGGCTATTTGTCTAATTTCATAACTTTATTATTTCACAGGTGTTGTGAGTCAGGAACTTGGAAATGATTTCATTAGGTTTTGTGCTCAGCATCTCACCAAGTTGTCATTAAGATTTCAGCAGTGTTACATTCTCATCTGAGGCTAGACTGGGGTTGCACTGCTTCCGAGCTACAGAAGGCTATTGTCAAATGCCATTTTCTTATCACTGGAGAAATGTGACTTTCTTTCTAGATGCTGGTTAGAAGTTGACTTTAAATTCTAGAGGCCAGAGTTGGCTGCCACACATAATATGAGCAGCTGCTTCTTCAGAGCCAGAAATGAAAGGTGCTCTTGTGTTTACTAGTGAGAAAAACTTCATATAAATATAGCATAATCAAGATTGACATCATTAAATGAGACATCTCTATCACACCCACCAAGACTCACCCACCAAGGGAACATTGTGAAAAAGGTGGTGGAAAGAAAGAATGTAAGAGCCAAATGGTAGAATGGAATGGTTTGGAAATTTGTATTCCCATCATGAAGTGGCCATTGCAATCATGGCCTCACAGCAACTGACTTTACCTGCATAATATTGGGCTTATCAACAAGTCATCACAGATAATGAAGTAAGGCAAAAAAAAAAAAAACATCAAAATAGAAGCGGGACTGGTTAGAGGAGTGAAGCATTCAGTAGAAGGGATATTGGGGGAGGGGACAAGAGAGAATGATGGGATGGACTTATGGTCAAAATACATTATATACATATATAAAAATTGTCAATGAAAAGGTATTCAGTAAAAATAAACAACAGAGTGCCAACTTTGTCATATTACAGTAATTAGAAGCAAGTCACATTTTCTTTTTTTATTATCTATTATTTATTTTTTATTTTCTTATGCCTTTTTTACTAGTTACCTATATAATGTGCATAGAGCCATGATCGTTAGCCTTCTCCCTGCCCTTCCCCCTTGGGGATTGTGGGTCTTGCATTGTGGAGATAGCCATCAGTTATGGAGGAGAGGCAATGTCTCTGTGCATATAATGGCTCTAACAATCTTTCTCCCTCCTCTTCTGTGAACTTCCCTAAGCCATGTTAGGTTGATTTTAGGTCTATTTCAGTGACGAGGTCATGGGAGTCTCTGTATCTCTGGATCTCTGGTTTGGTAGGGGTTGAGTGTTCTCTGTGTCTATCTCACAGATCCTACTTACACTCAAGGGGAGGGGATAATACAGGGATGTGAACACTAGAACCAGTCTAGGTTCTGTCCAGGACAGCATTTTAAGTGCTTCTTATGTATAGCATGGGCTGCCTGCAACACCCTCAAGAGAATTCTTGATAATTGTTATTTGCTTATTTACTTCTGGCATCACACTGTTGATTGCAGCTTATTTTTTATAACTTTTAAATAGCTGCATATTTAGTGGCATAGATATATGACCATGTATTCAATCTATCCACTTACATTTTATTTTCTTTCTTTTCTTTTCTTTTCTTTTCTTTTCTTTTTTTTTTTTTTTTTTTTTTTGCAGACATCCTTAAGATGCGGTGCTTTAAAAAAAATAAACATTAGGATACTATAGACTGAAGGACAAATGGGGCCTGTTTCCTGTTTTTGGATGGACCAAGAGATAAGAATTTTTTTTTTTTAAGAATGTTAGGAGAAGAAGAAACAGAAGGAAGAGGAGGAGGAGAAGAAGAAGGAGAATGATGAGAAAGGATTTTATTATAAATGGTCCTCAGTGCCTGAAATATTTATAATTTTGCTCTTTAAAAATAAAGCTGGACAATTCCTACCCCATAGACTATTTTCCTAAAGAATAAGAATAAATAAAATGTAAAAAGAGAGTTGAGGATATAGTTCAGTAGTAGGGAATGTATGACGCCCTAACTTTAATCCATAGCTACAGTCACATGTACACATAGAAATACATAATATGAAAGTCTCCCAACTAATGAAGAAGTACAAAGAAATAGGTAATATAGAAAACCTAGATTTGGGGGCTGGGGAGATGGCTCAGTGGTTAAAAACACTTAAAAAGCCTGCCATACCAGAGTTGATTTAGCAGTACCCACATAAAGCCAGATGTATAAAGAGGCACATGTGTCTGGAACTTGTTTGTAGTGGAAAGAGACCCTGGCATGACATGTTCTCTTTTTTTCATAAATAAATACATAAATAATTTTTTAGATACAGATTTTAGAAGATACAGTTTTAACTTTCATTGATTTTGCTCTAACCTTCAATATTTTTCAATTAATGCTTGCTTAGTTTTAAATTTGCTTCTGTAAGTGCCCAAAAGATAATTGGCATGGGACTTTTTAAAACCCAATATTAGAATTTAATGATGTGAACTTCATTCAGCAGTGGTTAAACTGCATAATAAACATTTTTGTGTGTTATATTTTTGTTTTTGCTCAATTCAGAATGCTTTATAATTTTTGTTTTGACATCATCTCTGACCTAGTGGTTATTTACAATATTTTTTAAATTTCCAAATGTTTGTATATTTTCAGATATCTTTACATTATTGATTTCTTGTCTAATTATGTTGTCATCAAGGAGAATATGTAGTATGATGTCAAACCCAGTCTTAGTGTTCATGGACAAAAGCCAGGCAGAAGATGATTAAAAACTTATTGGAAGAGCCAGGTGTGGTGGCGCACGCCTTTAATCCAGCCCTCGGGAGGCAGAGGTAGGAGAATCACTGTGAGTTCGAGGCCACCCTGAGACTACATAGTGAATTCTAGGTCAGCCTAGGCTAAAACCTAAAAACAAACAAACAAACAAAAAACTTATGGGAAGGTTTCCTTGGACAAATGTATGGTTTTATTTTTGCCTTATGGCCAATATTTTAATGAGAAAATAGGAGAAAGTGTATGTCCTAGATTTTATTTTGATACTATGTTTTTATTTTGAAGTATACATGGTTGCTGCCAATATGAAGGTTTTTTTTTTGTGTGTGTGTGTGTGATAAACGTGCCTTTTAGAAAGTCAATTGTGCTGAGAGTTTAAGAGAACAAAATAAAAAATACAGTCATGGGAAATTGGAATTCTGCTCTAAATAGTTTCCAATTACACACTACTATATAGCAAGCATTTGACTAAACCAATTCTGGTCTCAGACTGCAGGAATATTACATCATAGTATGGGATATATAAGCAGAAATGGCAAAATGTGCACAAAGGACATCATGAAAAATGAATGGCTATTAGGGGAATTTGCTCAGGTAGGGAGATGTGAGAAAATTCCCAGGAAATTGAAGAGTTTAATAGAACCAGAAACGGAATGCTTTTGGTCATTATGTGGAGACTGGGGGTGGATGAGAATAGTGAAAAGAGTAGATGGGAGATGTGTGACATGATCTGATTTACAGGCTAACTTGGCTGTTCTAGGGGAGGAATTGAAGGAGAAAATTTATTGTAAAATGCAGAGAAGACCAGCTAGGTTATGTTAGCGGAAGAGGTTAGAGATGGGAAAGCTCGGGAAAGGTAGAGAGCAGTAGGTCAAGGACATACGTAGGCGATAAAGTCAACAAGAGTTGGTGATGAGCAGAAATGAAGGGTGAGAGCAACATTAAATATGGACTTTCAGCTTTGGCTTCATTCCTGCAATTTGTTGGCTAGAGGGAAGTTTCAGACTGAGACCATGAGTGTCAGTCTGCGCATATTGAGCTTGAATTGCCTTTGAGGCATCCAAAAAACAGTTGCAAAAAACCGGCTCTCAGTGGAGAAACTAGATCTAGAGATTTGAACTTGGATAGCTTCTGTGCACAATGGTGGTCGAGGCTATGGTATAAATGGAATGGCCTTTGGAGAGACTATAAAAGAGCGAGGTGGTCAGCAGGTCAAAGAAGCTGCATGATGTCAAGATGAAGACAGGTGAATGCAGACAATAGTTTGCTTTTTTGAATATGGATGTCATTTCTGTCACTGAACATGGGTTGGTGGAATGAAAACACCGAACTTCTGATTGGCATGTAGGGTGGTACAATGATGGGTAAGTAATGAGAAGCAGCAAGTGTGAATAGCCCTCAGGGAAGCTGGACCAAGAAGAGGAGTTGAGGGAGGGCAGGAGTTGGAAAGAGAATACAATTAGTGAAGGGGGAGATTGTCATCATTATTTGAAATGCTTTAGTGAAAACAAACAGGTGTTGATGACCATCATTAAAACTAAGCTTTGAGAATAAATAGACTGTGTGAAAGAACGAATGTTCACTAAATGACATTTCCTATGCCACTTCTTAATTGGTATTTGGTTTTCGACCATGACATATTTGCTGGTTAATTGCTATGATTAATGTTTTAACAATTCTCTTAGGAGGACATGGCTGCAAAAGCTCCCACAAGAGATGGGAATTCCCTTCTCTAAATTGCCTGTACTAAGATAGGAAAACTACAAGAAAGGATGTTTTTTAAGGCGTACACATCATTTGTGTCTTATATTCTTATACATGCATCCTGTACTAAGACTAATACTCAAGGTAAAGGGACTTTGCAAGTCCCACATGTCTTCCTTTTTTAAGCTCCAATTACCACCTCATGCAACTACCTTATTAATTATATTACTCATGCACTAAAATAAATGATAGGATGCCAGCAACCCTATGAAGTGTATGGTATGCCCTTCAAGTTAACTTTGAAGGGTGACTAGTTGTAATGTTGTCTATTCAGTTTCAAAAGTTCAAGTTAAATGGACTTCATAACTTTTTTTTAAAAAAAAAACTTTTTATTTTATCTTATTTTTTGAGAGAGAGAGAGAGAGACAGAGAGAGAGAGAGAGAGAGAGAGAGAGAGAGAGAGAGAGAGAGAGGGAGGGAGAGGGAGGAAGACAGAGATGGGCGTGCGAGCAGTGTCTCAGCTGCTGCGAATGAAATCCAGATGTGCGCGCCCCCTTGTGGCTGAGTGCGGCATTGCGCCCTTGTGTCACTTTGCATCTGGCTAAACGTGGGACCTGGAGATTGAAACCGCTGGAGATTGGAACCAGTGTTCTTAGGGTTAGGAGGCAGGTGCCTTAACCCCTAAGCCATCTCTCCAGCCCCATAACTCTTTTTTAATTATTTTATTTATTTTTGGAGAGAGACACAGAGAGAGACAGAGAGGGAGAGGGAGACAGATAGAGATGGGCCGGTCAGCAGTCTCTCAGCGGCTGCGAATGAAATCCAGATGTGTGCGCCCCCTTGTGTTCAAGTACAGCATTGCGCCCTTGCGTCACTTTGCATCTGGCTAAACGTGGGACCTGGAGATTGGAACTGACGTTCTTAGGCTTAGCAGGCAGGTGCCTTAACCGCTAAGCCATCTCTCCAGCCCAACTTCATAACTCTTATGAAAGGGAATATATTTTACATACTTGTCACTTGTGAGAAAGTTGATTTGAGTTGAAAATTATGACGCTTGTAAAGCTAATCATTAGAACACTGGCCATGTTCCACTCTCTCCCATCAAATAAGGGAATCTTCTAACACCTATTGTATGGGCCTATCTTAAATACTCCAAAACTCATTCTCTATGGGCTCTAAATTTCACAGAATTAAAGTTGGAAAGGACTGTTAGAGCTCACAGAGCATGAAGGGACAGGGTCCAGTCCGAAGTGAGTGATGGGGTAGAGAATGCCTGAGGGATTTTGGGCAGTCTGGCATCTATTATAGTAGGGGTCAGCAAATATAGCCTGCAGACCAAGTTTTATTGGCAGCCAATCATATCCATTCACTGACATATTTTCTACAGCCACAAACTGGAGCACTTGCAGCAGACCATAGGGCCAGCAAACCCTAAAGGATTCACCATCTAACTCTTAAAGTGACCATCCCTGAGGTTACAGCATTCGCTGCCAATTTTTTTTTAAGTACATGCTGCAAGGCTACCCTATTACCCTTGTCAACCCATCTTTGGGGAACAGATTCAGGAGTCAGCATGTGTAGAAAGTAAAATTTTAATGGAGTCAGATGAGAAATATCTTTATTACCTCATGTTGCCTTAAAGTACCTCGCTTTGGAAACACATTTGAGGCTTTAAGTGCCTTTTTGTATGGATTGTGGAGCCGGGAAAGCTTTTCAGAACAGTATCTCTGAAAATTTCACAAATTCCAGAACCCCCTGCAATGCTTGTTAGAACTCAGCTTGTCGAACCCCGCCTTTAGGAGTTCTGATCAGTAGGCCTGGTTTAGGCAGAACTGGCACCCCAACAAGCTATTTAATGGCGCTGATGCTGAGGCTCTGTGGGACTCATTCTGCTTAGCATGGACCTAAACAAAAGGGGCTTGCTTCTCTAAAACACAGGGATTGGATCCTGTGAATCCTGTGATGGGTGTGGGTATATTTATAGAATATACACCCCTTCTGACAGTCACTGCTCCCCCGCCTCCATCTCCCCTGTGAGACTTGACATCAAGCATTCCTTGCTCGTTCTGGATTTCTACCCCATAATCAGTTTTCTGTTAGCATATTTTAATTTCCCTTGTATTTTCAGTCTTGCTAAAGTAATTGCATTTTAAATGGTGAAGGGTGGATAGGAGATAGTTTCAGGTGTTGAAAAATATGAATTGCATGTCATAAAATAGTGGGAAGAACCAGCAGAATTTGATTAAGTACTTGTAACAATTATGAATAGGAAAACAGAAAATGATGTAAGGTGACAGAGTCAGATAAAGATCTGTTTTGGTGCCACAAGAAAAAAAAAAAAAAAAAAGAGAGATTTTATTTTGAACAAGGAAGCAACAGCAATCAAGGGAAGTCTGAGCTGAGGGCTTGGCAGTCGATTCAAGTACCAGGGATTGAATTTGTCCTGGTATAAGGAGGCATAGAGAAAACCAATTTCTCTTTTCCATACTAAGCTCATCCAGATCCCAGCACTTATCAGTGATTCTCATTGCTTTACAGATTCAGATTCCTGTGTTGTGTAAATGGTTTTGAACACGAAGAAGCCAGTGTAGTGAAGGTTTGGACCTTCATGTTTCTTGCACTTAACAAAATGAACAATTAAGAGTGCCTTAAGTAAGACACAATTGACATCTTGGGCCAGATAATTCTTTGTCATGAGGAGCTGTTCAGGGAATGCAGGATGTTTAATGCCATCTTTGACTTTTACCCACTAGATGCCGGTAGCAACATGTCCCCAAACTGTGGCTACCAAAATTGATCCAGTCATGGCTAAATGTCTACTGGGGTGGCAAAATCAAGCCCAAGATGAGAAGCACTATTTTCCAAATACTTCTGCGGCCATCATTGTCTTTATATGCCTTTAATGATTTATCAAGGTACACCAGATATCAGCTTCCCAATACCAAATGTGCATGTACGTGAACATGCAGGCACATGATTCTACAGGCATTTGAGTGTATGCCTGGAGCTGAGATGGAATCCCACGTTGAATTGGGGGTACTAGTTCAGTTCCTTGAGAGTTTTAAAGTCATTATCTCAGTACCATAATGAAAAGTCTGTGTTCAGGCTGCATCTTCTCCAGCAGAAACTTTCATCAATAGACGGAATCACTTTTTAAAGTCACTTTCTTTGAAAAATGGAAAGAAAATCTTCACCCAGGCTTACCCTTATCTTAGTCCACCATTCAGATTTTGGATCCAGATTTTTTTCTATCCATAAGAAGAGAGGTACCATGTTTTGGAGATCTATTCCAAGGACTGGCTACATAATTTGCAGGGATCACTACAAAGTGAAGATGCAAGCCCCTTGTTCAAAAGTCATTAAGCATTTCATGACACAGACAGGAGGGCATAACACCAAGCTTAGGGCCCTTCTTAGCCCAAGACATTCACACATACATGATGCCAAGCACTTGCAGCCTTGGTTGGCATCACATCAGTTTTGTTATAGTAATTGAATTGGCACTGCCATCTCATTTACCCCTCGATGGAAATGCTTCCAGTGAAGACCTCAGAAAATACTGTGACTCAAGTCAATTAAAAGAAAATACAGAATTATCCTGTAGCAAATGTTTGCAACATGTATTTTTAGATTTTCAAAAAAGAAACCCACATGGAAACCTTTTCTACATCATTACAGTAATTGAACACTGTGGCCTTTCACCATATACATATTTTCCTGTAAATACGACAACCTGGAAATAGTAACTGCTACATCCACAATGTTTTTAAGTTAGCCAAGAGTGAGATTTCCACAACAAAATTATAACATAATCATCTGTCTTGTCCTTACAAAAATAGCCAAAACATAACCTAAACTGCTTGCCGTGAAAATCTGAGTATTAACATCCTCATACTGAAAAACATATTCATGGAAAAGTGTCCCTCTAGTAAATGCTTTTATGTTAACATCATAAGGCAAACTGTAGCATTTATTGGTACCCGGAGACTATGATTTAAAAAACAAACAGTTTTATACCCTTTTATTTAGAACCTGTAAGTGTACAAAGTGCATTAAAATATCCAGTTACCCAAAATGTATGTAAAAATTATTGAGACAACCCTGGTTTAATCAGGGGAGGCAAATACACATTATTTTTGTACTGCCTAAAATCCCATTAAATTGAAAGAGAAGGATGACTTTTTTCCCATTGAGGTGTCCATGTTTTAGATGTGAAATTGTTTTAAGTAACTACCAAAATATTCTTCTTGGTATAAATAATATAGTAAATATATAGAATCTATCCATAATAAAAAGGACAGCATCTTCCAGGGAAGAGACAGAAAGATACTAAAAGCTGGCTTGGTTTTCCTTGCAGTCCAGATTGACAATCACATCAATTCTGGAAATGTGATGCTCAAACAGTGACTCCCCTGTGTTATTTCTAGGGAACAGTTGAATGACTTGGTTAAAACATTACTAAAAATAATGCCTAAATCCATCAGTTGGTTCAATCAATGAAAACCATTTATACAGGTCATGTCTTTTGGCAAGGTGAACCCACGCCAATGTCTCAGTTCAAAGACAACCTGAGAAAGTCTTAATTCCGAGAATATTACAATATGCCAGATCCATATGCAAAGAATTCCATCTGAAATTTGATTAGCAGGTTCTACAAGCAGTATGGGGATAGTGAATTTGAATTTTCTGTTTGTCTTACAACTCTATAGTAAGCTATCCTAGAATACAGGGTGACTTCAACATGTTTCAAGATGTTTTTAATAAAAGTCCATTTATAATAACTTTTGAAGCATGTATACTTGTGACTCTACTTTATGTAATGTTCCTTGTCATTGCTTATAAATATTAAGTGGTTTTGGTGACATATTTAGATATGGCAATGGTGATCAAGGCTATGTGTTCCAGAGAGTAAACTCAATTGAAAGTGGAACTGTCATTTGTGACAGATTAAGTTTATTTCCTCAGTCTCAGAAATAAAATAAAAATTAATTTGGGAGATGGGAAATAGGACAGCTATTAAATGCAGTGAAGAAATATCACAGGCTTAAAATAACTAGTAAGAGGAAGGATGAAAAATCTTAGAGCATAAAATGGAATCCTACTTAGGTACAACACAAATCTGTATGAATTTTTGAATAATCTTTAGGATTCAAAGTAACTATTTTCTTATTCATAATAATGGCCCCCAATTTCTTATCTTTGGGGAAGAGGGTTAACGTATACGGTCAATGGTTTAAGAACCTTTCTTGCCCGACCAGTCATCAGAGGGTAGTAGACCTAATCCAATTTTTTGCATTCTCTCTTGCTCTCCATTCTACCCAATACAAGTTTCTGACATCCCAATGAGAACACCTCAAATGAAGTCAGGGTCAAAATGACCTGTATTTTAAAACCAGTTAAATCTTCTGTCATGCACTTTAAAACTGGTAGGGCCTAGCATGGACTCAGTATGAAATAGAAAGTGAATAAGCCTATAAATCTACAAAGGGATATTTTCCAAGTCCATGGGCTGTGATGCAATACAAATTGTAAAGTGTTGGTAAACTTATGGGCCTCTTAATGTGCAAAACCAAGTAATTCGTAAGAGTTGTAATCCCGATTATGTTTCTTTTATAAATAATCTATAGATTTTCCTCTAAATACAAAAAATTAAAGAAATTATTAAAGCCTGTACTTAATACAAAACACAGTAAAAGGAAAGAAATCTCCGATTTTGAGCCCTATCTGAGCTGATCTCTGGACATTTGAGGGGAGACTGAATCACACTCTTGAAGCCTTTGTTTCTAAATTCCCTCAAACTTTGTTATTCCTCAGGAAGCAGCTCAGTAGGGGTGCGGCTAGATACTCAAGGCAGCTGCTCTGTACAGTCCAAATGATCTGGGATAGGAAGACCAGTTATAATCGTCAAACACTTGTTCCACACGGTAAAGGTGGGGCACACAGGCTGTGCAAATGCCACATCGAAAGTATAGAGGTGAATGGAGTTCAAAGCATCATAAAAAGCTACGGAGCCATTATCATAGTCCAGCAGGATGCCTACACGTCGGAGATGGGGGGCTGGCTCAATGGGGATTTCCTTGCTGTTGTGTCTCACCACCCAATTATTGTTGCAGCGGCAAAGGGCCCAGGAAGCAGAGTTCTTCCCTATCCATTCATGCTTCGGGGCCGATTTGTATGCAAGGCCAATGGCGTACCTGGAGAGACAAAATAGCAATGAGAAAAAGAATAAGCCACCTTGCACATGGATTATTACATTCAACACTTGTGTTGCTCCTCTCTGTCCCTCCCAAACACGTAATGGGTAGATGCTACAAGAGAATTGAAAATTTTCATTTCACTGTTTTGTTTTCTCTTCTGTGAATATACTCACGTGGAATTCTTTAGACTGGTGCCAACACATCCAGATCTTTCTGAAATAATTGAAGCGTTGGGCTCTGTTCAGTATGGTGGACACAAACCACATATGGCTATCTGCCATTTGAACTGAAATGTTAAGTCCAATTTAAATTTAGAAATCATCCTTCATTTAGGATGCATGGGCTTTCACATGTTCAAATATATGATGCAAATATCCTTTGAGTTTTGATCTTTTCTTGGGATTGTGATATGTAATATGACATTCTCTTATGACATTGGACATTGTGAGGTGAAACGATTGGTACTTTATAATACAATGTCCCATAGTCAACAATTTCTATGAGATAGTCAAGACTGTAATATGAAATAGGATTTGTAGTAGATGGGTTTGCTCAACTGCAGGTAAGTGGTCTGTGAATATTGAAAGTAGGGCCAGGCTGAGCTATGATGTTTGGACATGGATTTTTTTTTCCACTTACAATATTTTCAGTTTACCGTGGGATTAACAGGACATAATCCAATCACAAGCAGAAAAGCATCTATATTTAATTTTGTTTTGAGACAGGGTCTCTCACTGGTCTGGGACTCATTATGTAGCTAAGGATGGCCTCAAACTCACTGCAATCTACCTGCCTCCTAAGTGGTAGGATTACAGGCATGAACTGCCATGACAGCTTGTATTTAATTTTAATTAAAATTATTTAAAAATCTATATGTAGCTCACGGATACCATATTGAACAAGACTCTATTCTTGTCCTTTTAAACTTCTTTCAACTTTTCAGTTGATGTCATATCTGTCATTCTCTATGACTTTGTATACACATTTCCACAGGCAAGCAGGAATACTCATTTCCATTTATGAGGTTGAATCCCTTGTCACCACTCAGACAACACAGGGACAATCATAGTCTCCATCTCTCAGAGTTACAGAGTAAAAGACAAATGCATTTTAAATCCTGGTCACAAGGTGTGGCATGTAACATTCAGTAAACATTATTTTGACATTATTGTGTGATCATAGTAACAGTACTTACCAGAATCAGAATTTAAACTTAGGATTACCTCAAACACCACATGCTTAAAGGACACAGTATCATATCTTCTTCCCCTCACCATAAATTATGTAGTGCATCACTGCTAATGCTTTTCTGATTATATTTCCTAGTACAATTAAAGGCTTAAAATTTCTCTGAGCAGACATTTATTCTTCAAAATATTCTTTTTCACTGCTCTATAATAAAAATTTTGAATCTTCTATAATGTAATAAGGCTCTTAATCTCATTTTACCTATTTGAGACATGCTCTGTAATATTCAAAGCATTTCACAGTTATTTAGATAAGCCAGCAGCACACTTAACCAAGAATGAATAATGGAAAAAAAAAGAGTGAATAATGCAGTTTAACTTTATTTATGGGGAAGATATATATATATATATATATATATATATATATATATATATATATATATATATATATATCTATGTATGGAGAGAGATAGAGAGCAAGCGTGTACATCACAGCCTCCAGGCACACTACAAATGAACTCCAGATGCATGCACCACCTTGTGCATCTGGCTTACATAGGTCCTGGGGAATCAAACCTGGGTCCTTTGGCTTTACAGGCAAGTGCTTTAATGGATAAGCCATCTCTCCAGCCCCAGACAGAGTTCAACTTTTAATATGTTAGAGCACAAACCAGTGTAACTGGATATTGACATATGGTATTTTACCCTGTACACAGAGAGAAACCTCATTGACCTTTGTTAAAATGGCATTTTTTGAAAACAATTGCATGGGTTTTTTTGGAGACACACACACACACACACAGAGAGAGAGAGAGAGAGAGAGAGAGAGAGAGAGAGAGTATGGGCACACCAGTGGCCTCTCAGCCACTGTGAACGGCATTGCACCCTGTATCACTATGTGTCTGGCTAAATGTGGGACCTAGAGAATCGAATGGTGTTCTTAGGCTTAGCAGGCAGGCACCTTAACTGCTAAGCCATCTCTCCAGCCCACATGTTGGTTTTAAAAAACAATTACTTTCAGAGAAGTGTGTTAAGAAAGAAAATTAATCTAGCATGCTATAACTGAATTAAAGAATATGTAATGGGTAATTCATTAAACAAGTATGCTACCCATCAGTTATCAACATGGCATCATTCCTTCCCTCTTGTCAATCTTTTCCTGATCCCAGAGACAGTTCTAAGCTGCATTTCCCAGAAACCCAGTCAGCTCTAAGCTGCGTTTCCCAGAAACCTAGTTCTTGTTTGAGTCTGTGTGTGGATCTGCTACTGCAATGTCCTTGCACAAGATGTTGAAGTTGTAAGGATTGGGGACACTCTTTTCTCGTGGCAAACAGTAGATGTGAGGTTTGCCGAAGCTTTAGATAACTCTGGGCAGCCCTGCTCTGGCTGTGGGCAGCAAGTCACAATGATTCTATGTACTAGAGCAGAGAACACCTTCTGGGGCTCCTTCAAGGCTCCCTGCCTCCCTAAAAACATTGATTGAATTCTGTGTATCTGCCAAGACCTAACCCGTATACTTTGGGAATATTTGCATTTTGCAATTTAAAATATCTTCCCTAAAGATTTTCTATGACTGGGAGACCCTATTTTCAAATAATTTAGGACCTTCATTTGCATCACAAAATAACAATGCCTGCATTGTTTCCTTCTTACTGCTGCATACTATTTTAATATTTTGTGAAAATCTCTGATGTTTATTTCCCATTTGAATATTAATTGAACCCCAGGAGGTAGCCGCAGCAAGGTATGGCTGACTTCATTCAAAAGGGGAAACTGAAAGTTAAAATTAGGAGTGAAATCTGCTGCCCCTGGTAATGACTGCATGAACCCCTAATTACTACTTTAGTTAACACTATTTCATATAACACCAAGTGCACATTAACAGCATTTGAGAGCAAGAAAATAACCAAGTTTACAGTCCATTAAGCAAAGGAAAATACCATTATATTATCATTAATCTGTGAAACTATGTACATATTTCCATTGAGCTTGAAAGGTGCCAGCAGAGAGTAATGTTCCATTAAGTTACTCAATGAGACATAGAAAAATCAAAGAGTATAAAAATTATATTTCTCAGAGCAATATTAACATGCCCCATTGCATGGATCCTAACATACATGTTAATTTAAAGTCAGGGCTACATTTCACAGGAAAATATATGTATCATTAGGTATTGCAAGTCAAAGTGTCATAGGGGGCACCCCTTCCTTGCTAATGCCTACCAGGAAATGTGAAACTACTTTCTACATGATTCTGAAATTGACACAATTAGATTTGTAAAGACCCAAGACATGGCAATTAATTGTAGATTTTCTTTTCCTCCTCATGAGTAAGTTTTGACATCTGGAAGGTGTTTAAAGGGTAATGCTGAACTGTGTTTATGTAACTGAAGTGGTTTGGTGGAATTTCCCACACTTTTCATCAATGGCACTGAGATCATAATAGGTATCATTTATCATAAATAATTATTAATTGGGGTTACCATCATTTGGATACTGGATTCCATCCCAGATAATGCAATACATTAATTAACTAGAAACATTTACTATTCTGCACATGCATTCTTCCTTTTTTTTTTTAAATAATTTTGCCTCAGAGCAGCTAAAAACTGTTAAGTAGCTTGGAGCCCTTCTTTCCCAGATTGTCTTCTGTCCACTGGCAGAACATTGTAACAAGAAAATGCTCTAGGCAAAGACAAGCACGAGTATAACCACAGATGAAAACCTACTTGCTCGGCCAACACAGGAACCATTATTAAGAAAGAAGAGTCCCCCACGCTTGTAATATGACTTGTGACTTCTTAGATTGGGTGAATTTGTACCTTTACTATGAAAGACTTCCATACATTGCATTATTTGCACAGATTTGAATAAATGGTTTTTTTTTTTTTTTAAAAAAGAAGTGTTTGATTAGACTTGTATCAAAAGAAACATTGCCATAATGCTCATCATCTTAATGTTATGCAGTTTTGAATTTTGGTTTAATTTTTAAAGCAAGAATTAAGCTATCATTTGTTAGATATACTGATGCAAGCTGTAAACAGTAACTGTAATGTTTCAAAAATATGTCACCCTTCTTGTGATTAACAGCATAGCATGGCAGTTAAGAGCAGGGATCAAGACACTACAAACAAGGGTCAGCCTATTTGCATAAATGAAGTTCTGTTACTGTTCAGCCACGGCTATTTGTGTATGGATTTTCCATGACTGGTTTCCCATTATAACAGCCTCAGGTTGGGGAGTTGAGACAAAAAAAAAATAACTTATGCATATCCAGAACATTAACTCTTTGGCCCATTTATAGACAATGTTCATAGACTCCTGTTTCCTGACTGCAGAATTCCTGACTGGCTTCTGTGAGATTTTTGACCTACAGCTCAAGTCTCCGTCGCATCATCCATAGAATGGAAATAATATCAGTGCCTACTTCTGAAGGGGTGATATGATGAAAGAAAATGAGTTAATATGTGTAAAGGATTTGTCCAGCACCTTGCTTGGTACACAGCTGTGCCATCTGAGGGCTTATCAAATCCAAACAAAATAGGTCTCCTTTTGATCAATAATAGGCAGGCATTTGTGAGACATAAGCTAAGTGGCTAAAACAAGGGGTAAGTGTTGTGCCTGTGGTTAGGGATGGCCAATTTTTCCGAGTTCACTAATTCCAATGTGACCTTGGCCTTTAGTCTTAGAGAATTCAGTGGGCCAAAATAACTGGGCTGGGTATAAAAGACCTAGTGACATTAATCCTAGCCCATGATCGCTGCTGTGTTCTTCCCACCCAGCCTTAGCTGTTTGTACTAACTGCCCCAGGTCTTTAATTATAAGACATTCCAGGTAATACAAATTCATAGTTACAAATTATGAGGAAGAATTTGGATTTTTTTGAGGTGCTGGGAAAGGTACCCACAGATATGCTAGGCAAGTTCCTTACCACTGAGCCACACTACTAGCTCTACAGGAGCAGTGTTTTAAAATGGGAATTTGGTTAACTATTTCTCTAAAAGGCCAGAAAGAAAATATTTTTGGCTCTTTCAGTGACTGAACTTCTCACACTGTTGCTATATCCCAAAGGCAGTCTTAAACAACAAATAAAGGAATATGTGTGATTGTATTTTCATGATATTTGATTTCACAAAGCAGGCTTTGGGCCAGGTATGAGCCACAGACTGTCATCTACATCCCTGTGTTTTAAGGCATGAAAGTGCAGTACTTGCATATTATAGACCTTCCAAAATCCAGAATTATGTAATGTGACCTTCCTGTAGTGCTTGCCATAGGTTTTTATTTATTTATTTTTCTTTATTAGTTATGTACATACTCAGCGTGTAAACAGCACTTGTTGGTACCATCCTTAGCTTCCTCCCTGTCCTCCCTCTCTCCAAAGGGACCCTCCTCATTGGGCATGCCAGATATCGCCATCTGGATTGTGGGTCATGCATTGAGGAGGTAGCCATCAGTTATTGGGAAGAGTCTTGCCATAGTTTTATTTTATTTTATTTTTGTTTTTATAAAAATATTTTATTATTTATTTATTTATTAGAAGCAGAGAGAGAGAGATACAGAAACAGGCAGGGAGAGAGAGAGAGAGAGAGAATGGGTGCACCAGGGCCTCTAGCCACTGCAAACGAACTCCAGATGCGTGTGTCCCCTTGTGCATCTGGCTTACATGGGTCCTGGAGAATCGAGCCTCAATCTGGGGTCCTTAGGCTTCACAGGCAAGCGTTTAACCACTAAGCCATCTCTCCACCCCTTGCCATAGTTTTAAAAAGGAGTGTGTGTAAATTTCTAATAAGTGAATTTTTTGGTTGGCTGAATGGTGGATTAGATGATTGCTTGGCAAATGATCACTTCTTCCTCCACCTCCATGGGAGGAATATACTTCTTTATAGCACTGGCTTTTAGATTAGTCATATTACTTTGGTCAATAGGAATTTAGTTGAAATGATGCAAGGAAGTATAAGAAATGCTCGCTTTCTTGGGTTTTTTGAGAAGAGCATGGTCTGGGTAGCCCACTCATCAAAAGAGTCATAGAGTTTACCTATACTCATATAGTGTAATGCATAAACCCCAGTTAAGATTAGCCCTGATAAGCTAACATACAAATATGGGTGTTCATTAGCAGTAATAAAAGAGTACTGTTTGAAGACATACTGAATTTTAGGATGTTTGTTACATAGCATTATTGGAGATGTAGTTCACCAATACAGTCTTTCAGCATTTGACTTTTCAGAATGGATGCTGGTATGGATTACTGCTCTGAGCAAGTACAGAAGGACCATTCTTTTAATAGCTGGAAGACAATAGATAGAAAATGCCTACCATGTGCTTCCACTTATGACCACTTCCCAGTAGTGCCGGCCACTATCAATGAACACGTTTCCAGCCACCCCATAGCTCCCTTGGCTGGTGAAGCGTTCGGGCGTATGACTCTTTTTGGATGATGACTCATCACGTTCTACTGTCAGGTTATCATGGGACACCTTCAGTTTTCGATGAGCAGATTTGGGATCCAGCTTAAATGGTTGACCTGGAAACAAGTTCACAAAACAAAAAGAAAAAGTGAAAAAGCACTGTTTATTTAACTATGCCCACTTCATAGTCATCCTTCTTATCATAAAACAGTACCTTCGAGCCTAATAGTAATTTGAGCTTTAGAAACACTTTTTAAAATTTGTAAAATATATTTTTATTAGTTATGTATATAGCATATATACAGCCATGATGGTACCATCGTTAGCCTTCTCCCTGTCCTCCCCCCATGGGTAATGTGGGTCTTGCCTTATGGGGGTAGCCATCATTTATGCGGGAGAGGCAATGACTCTGTGTATAATGACCCAACTCATGGCTCTACCAATCTTTCCACCCCCTCTTCCGCAAATTTCCCCGAGCCATGTTGGGTTCACTTTAGGTGTATTTCAGTGATGAGGTTTTGGGAGCCTCTGTGTCTCTGGATATCTGATTTGGTAGGGGTTGAGTGTTCTTTGTATCTATCTCCTTTGCCCTTGTGCTGGTACCAGGTTCATCGATAAAGCAGCACTCTTGCTCATTTCCCCTATAACTCCATGGCTTCAGCTGGTGCCCTGTTGTGGGTGCGATGGGCTGATTCTCTCCTCTTTTAAAGACATTTGTTTAGTTTCTATGACATTCAAGATATGATTAGGGAGAAACAACTCTATGTATAGTGCTACGCACAGTAGGGATGAATAAGAATGTGATCATGCCTGCATGAGCTTCCAGTCCATGAGCTTCCAGTCTAATGGTGCTATGCTAACCATTTAACAATAAAATGGGAAAATGAAGCTCAACTCTAAAATATTTGGATCTGGCTTGTAACTCCCAGTACCAGAAATTGGTTACAACCCATGTTGAACTGTTGATCGGAGAGACCTATGAGGTCCCCCAAACAGGTTAGACTTCTGTCAAAGCACTTGATTACCTGCCTGAGGTGAAAGGTAAGACCCTATTATTGAAGACACCACATACTGCCAACAAAGAACGTTGAGATATCTGGCTGGAATCTGGAAGAAAACCACCTTTCAGATGGTCTGTCCATATAGTGCTGGAAAGCACTACATGAGTTGTTGAGGGAAATAGCCAGTAATGTTGTGAGCAAGCAGGGGACACTGCTGTATGCAAGCAATCAGCCTGACAAGATGTGCACACCTGTGCAATAGTGGCACACTGCCTAAGTGGGTAACTGATAGTTATCTGATTGGCTAGGAGATCTGCTGAGTGGAAAGGAACCCATAGCTGGGACTGGGAACTAAGTCAGAATCCTATGGAGACCAAGATTATAGACTCTGATGAGATGTTCCCACTAGTCTTTGGCCAAAAGTGAGGCTATACCCATCAAAATCTTTCTAAATCAACAATGTTTATACCCTATAACCTATCCTGAGCTCACTTTCCATTAGAGAATCTGTTTTTCTTTTTCAGAAAGCAGTGAGAACCGAGGACAATCAAAATCTGTCAAAAAGACAAGAATAGATAGCTGACTCCCTGGCAGGAAATGAAGCACTCCTAGCACAGCTGCTAGGGCCCAGGTGAAACCACAGAGGAATTGGAGAGATGAGCAAGAGTGCTGCTTCCATGGTGAACCTGACAACCTGCGCCAGGGTGAGGGTGACAGACACTTAGGATACAGAAAGTGCATCAAAGCAGAAATCCAGAAGCTGCTGAGAGCTCGGTACTAAAATAAACTTAAAGCACACCCACCATGGCTCAGGGAATTTTGTGTAAGAGGGGACGGCAAGAATGTAGGAGCCACACTGTGGAAGAGAATATCCAGAGGCATTGCCCCCCACAATGACTGCTGCTCTCACAATTCATAACACATGCGAAATACCAACAATCCTGCTGAGGAGGGTCCTCAGTGGAGTGGGAGCAGGGAGGAGGGAAATGATGATACCAGCATATGATGTACCCATACAAAGTTTCAAGTTAGAGAAAAAGGAATAAAAATAAATGAAGTTTTTTTAAAAAAAGAATGAACAAATGTTGATCAAAAGACATAAAATGAGCCATCTTCAAGGATTCCAGCATAGTTACATGATAGGTGAGAACATCCTAGAAAGGAAAAAAAAAGTAAAGACTTCATTTTTGACCACTGTCATGGTCACTTGGGCCTAAAACAGAAACCAAACAAATCAAGATTTCAAGTCTTAACATGTAGAATATTCTAAATTTATCATTCTATGATTGTTAAAACATGAAAGCAATACTCTTAAATGCTTAGAATTACTAAACGTTTATAAAATTTTCAGCCCACAAAATTCAGGTAAAATATTTGACAGTGATACCCAGGTTTTCTAGAATGTGTTCATATACACAAGAAATAAGGTTTTTTTCTTTTCTTTTTTTTTTTTTAGTTCATCATTCATCCTTGCAGTTTGAAAATTCCACTATTATGAAATCCTGATAGAGTCATATGTAGACATTTCCATGTCGCTGTTACTTCTATAATTCAATATTGATTCAGATTCTTGACTGTCATTCAACACCACATAGGGTACAAGGCACTTCAAGGCAGGAAATGGATTACAACTTGACAATAATACCCTGTGTTCAGCCTCACAGGCACTGTTGAAGTTAGAAGAGTACCAACCCTTTCTGCCCAATATGTAGAGCTCAGATAATCACAGACAAATGCCTTGCCAAATAAACACATGAATGAGCTGGAGAAACTAACCCCACCAGTCTGGAACACTGTGTACTCTGTCATATGTGAATAACCCTTAGATACAACAACCCTAAAACCAGTATATCAAAAATTCTTGCCTTTTTCTAACAGGATCACATGGTAAATATTTGCAGCTAATTGACGCTATGCAGCTTCTTTTGCAACTATTCAACCTTGCCATCGTGAGGAATTAGGAACAAATACATAAATGATGGGTGTTGTGTATGCAAATAAAACTGTCTTTACAGATATAGACAGCCACATTTGGCCCTTGAGCGATAGTTTGTTGACCCTTGTTTTAGATGTCTGCCAGTATCGAAGAAAAGCTTGAAAGGCGGAGTTGAGGAAACCTTCCAGGCTGAGCAGGGAGCAGAGATTCTCAGAGGCTAGATAAACTACTGTGGTAGTTTGAATATATGTCCCCCAATATATTCAGTGTTTTATTAGTTTTAGTTTGCATCTTCAATCACCTTGCTAGAGGCAATGTCACTGGGGGCCAGTCTTAAGGTGTGGGTTTGAGATTCCATTGTAAAGATATGCAAATGTGCCTAGCAGGAGTTCCTGAAGTGTGCTGTGTGACCTTTTGGCTGTAGTTTTGCTCTGTGTGCTGTGGTGGCTGGTTGGCTTTTTCTCTCTTGCCTGGTCCTGTGAAGACAGGCCGTTTTTTCTGCCATTATGGAACTTCCCCTGGATCTGTAAGCTTCAATAAATAATATCCCTTCCTCCATAACTGTGCCTGGTCTGGAAGTTCATCTCAGCAAACCTGAAGCTGTCTGCTACAACTACTAAATTATACTTGTAGCTTAAATTTTCAATGTAAATTTTAGCTTTCCTTCTGAAATTAAGTCCTCAGCAATGACCACATCAGCAACTGCTAAGCATAAACTATGAAAAGCACAACGATCGTTTTTCTGAATATATTCTAAGCTTTAAAGGTGAAAGATCAACGTGAACAAAAAT
Source organism: Orientallactaga sibirica (assembly GCA_036365145.1). Classification (NCBI taxonomy): domain Eukaryota; kingdom Metazoa; phylum Chordata; class Mammalia; order Rodentia; family Dipodidae; genus Orientallactaga; species Orientallactaga sibirica. Next base: position 8,344,677 of record JAEOAD010000840.1, read on the forward strand.
AATTGGACACTAATGGGCAAAGCAGGAAGAAAGTCCATCATGGCGATCATCATTTGTGGAGGCAAAGTGCTGTTTGGCCTGCTGCCATTGAGGAATAACAGAAGGTTCAGAAAGATCAGCCTTGTACTGGTGAGAAACTGCGTCTGCCGACCTGCTTGTCTTGACACCCATTCTCAGACACACACGCATGCACACATGCACAGCAGGGGCCCACCAGCTTCACTGCAGCACAAGCCATGTATTCTAACTGAGCATAACTACATTGCCCTTGCCACATGCAGATGTGTTTTTCAAACAAAGCACTGAGCAATCTCCCCAAATTGCTGCTTTTAGCTTCAATGGGGACGTATTAGCCTGAGAAGGAATTAACAGTTGCTTTACTGAAAAACTCCATTCATGGGACTATTTGTATGATGCACGACTCTGATTCTAACCATCATTATCTTGCTTGCACAAATCTTATAATAATCTATTGATACTTTCCCTGGCTGTCAGCCTGCCTTCATTGGAATCTGCTCATCACATCATAGTACAACACTGCTTTCCTTTTTGCAAATCCTCATCCAGCCTCCATTATTTCAACTCTTCAACCCATTTCCCACCAAACATCCCTCATGGTGCATGAGAGGGTCACAATGTGGTTCATTTTTTTCTTTTGCTGATGGGGATTTAACCTACAGGCCCACACATACTAGACAATCTTTCCGCAAGTAAGCTATATCCTCAGCCCTCTTTTGACTTCTTATTCTGAGAGAGGAACTAAGGCTCAGCATGGCCTTGAACTTTCTCTGTATCCAAAGCTGGGCTTGAACTTGGATTTCTCCTTCTCAAACTCTGCAGTATCTAGGATTGCAGGTTTGTGCAGGTCTGGCTTGCTTTTATTTCTCTCTTTTTAACACTCTTGTTGTGTATTTCTTGGGATAGATCCCAGGGGCCGGTCTTACCAAGTAGCCCAGGAGGGCTTTAGGCAGAGAATTTATTTTCCCAGTCCAGGCTGACCTGGAACTCATTGTATTGTCCCAGATTGCCCTCAAACTCACAGCGATCCTCCTACCTCTGTCTCCTGAGTGCTGGGATTAAAGGTGCATGACACCATGCCAGGTCCAGAATGGCTTTAAACTAGAAATCAATCTTCCTGTCCCACCATCCCAAGTACTGGGATCACAGATTGATACCCACATGCCTAGCTTATCCATCCTCAAAACCTATGCCATACTTTGTCCACATAGATCAATTTTCTGTCCCATAAATATATTCTCCTTGTCTCTGGACCAATGTAAATGCTGCTTCCTCTACATGGAACACTGGCTCCTCTTCAGATCTCCTAATTTACTTTACCCCACCTTGAAAAGCTGTCACGGATGTGCAGGGGCACTCCTTGAACATCCAGAACCTTCAGGGTTATTTGCAGGGCAGATGCTGCTACTCTATGGTAACTAATGGTTAACATATTTTCTTTTCCATGTGAAGGAGCTGAATGTGCTCCCAGGACCCTTACTCAGCAGGTCATATATCATCTCAAATATACTAGGTGTTCCAATAGTGTTTGAAGGACCAAATGCATGTTCAAGTGTGCATCAAAAACTGTACATATGAAAGTACATAGGTTTAGGTCTATGTGCTGTGGGGTTATAATGAAACATGGCATTGTGGCATCATGTTTTAGTTCCTCAAGTGCTCAGAATTGTTTTGAGATTGTCTTTGTGGGACAACTTAGAAATGAAGCAAAAAAAAAAATCCTTATTTATTTATTAGAGAGAGAGAAAATGGGTGCACCAGGGCCTCTAGCCACTGCAAACAAATTCAAGACACATGCACCACCTTGTGCATCTGGCTTATGTGGTACTAGGGGATTGAACCTGGGTCCTTAGTCTTCACGGGCAAGCACCTTAACTGCTTAGCTATCTCTCAGACTCATATTCCCCTTTTAAAAAGTGAAGAATGATTAAGTGTGATGTGAGGTCCTAGATTGAATCCTGACCCGGGAACAGGAAAGGCCTGTAAATACTTCATCATCAACTGGGGAAGAGATCATCAGACCTGAAACTTGCCAGAAGAGCTATTGGCTGCTAATGGTTCCTGGAGAAGTGAATCGGGTTTATCAGTAGTGTTGCCACTGATAAGTTGCTCATTCCACAGTAAATCACCTTCCACCCACGATCACGCAAGCAATCCTAATTTAATGGAATCAGTTTTTTAAAAAAGGCATGAAAGATAGGGATTAATGGAAAAGAAGGATGTTAGTAGGAGGGGAATTAAATTGTAATATTATTTTAGTAATTGGGGAAATAGATAATAATATGCTATATGCATATATGACAATGACAAAAAAATGGAAACAAAATTTAAAAGAACATTAGTAGGCTGGAGAGATGGGCTCAGTCGTTGAAGGCACTTGCTTACAAAGCCTGACAGCTTGGGTTTAATTCCCCAGTACCTATGTGGAGCTAGATGGACAAAGTGCTGCATGTGTTTGGAGTTCATTTGCAGTAGCACTAGGTCCTGGTGTGCCCATTCTCATTGTCTCTCTCTCCTTCTCCCTCTCTTTCTCTCTGCTTGCCAATAAATAAATAAAACATTTAAAAACACCTTTGCAAACTACTTTAAAAAATACCCTTAGGGTTAGAGAGATGGCTTAGCAGTTGAGGCACTTGCCTGCAAAGCCAATGGACCCAGGTCCAATGCCCCAGGACCCCTGTAAGCATGGTGCATGCATCTAGAGTTCATTTGCACTGGCTGGCAGCCCTGGTGTGCCCATTCTCTCTCAGTCGCTCTATCTGCCTCTGTCACTCTCTCTCTCTCTCAAATAAATAAAATAAATAAGTAAAAAGTAACCTTAGTGATAATGCTGGTAAAACTCGAGTAAAGCCCAGAGTTTAAACAAAAACAATGCACCAATGTTAATTTCTTAGTTGTGAGAAATATGTCAGGGTTATATAGAGGGTCAACATTAGGGGATGTGGGTAAAGGGTATACAGAGCTCTCTGAAACAGCTACAGATATTGTGTAAATCTACAGTTATTGCAAAAATGGTTTTATTTAAGAAAATATAAAGAAACTTGTCATAATGGCTCCATGAGTAGCATGAGGTAGAACCTTGCTTTATTATGCTTAATCCAATGTTCTTTTCCTCCCCTTTGCTGGTCCTCTAAGACCTAACATCTGTTCTACAATGCCCTGGAGAATGAGGAATATAGTTAAATCGGAGATCCTCTTGAAAAGCCATTAATTGTTTCTGTTGATTGGCAAAATCCACAACACCGTGTCATGGTGACACAATCTTATTTGCTTTCTCTTGGAATGTATTATGCAAAGAAAAACTGTGTTACATAACATCATATTCATAGATAAAATGATGCAAAGAAAGAACAGAGGGTAAAACAAAACAGGTAGACAGAGACCGTGACAGGGAGGTGGCAGAACTATGAGACACAAGGACAGGCAGAATCATTCCTTGGGGTGGGGGTTGTCCTGGGTATTATGGGAGGTTTCCTAGGCCTGGCTTCTACCTGCCCAATACCAGAAGCACTCTCCTCTGATGTGATAACTAAAAGTATCTTTAGATGTTATTAAGTGTCATGTGGGTAGGGCTTGTGGGAGAAAAGGCAGAACTATACACACAAAAGAGATATTTGGAGTAAAAGAATTTCTGAAGAAAGAGTTATCAGTTTGCTTTTCTGCTACGGCAAATGATATTATAGGGACCCTACTCTCTGTGTCAGTAGTTCTGTTTCTCACAAGAAGAACTCCAAATTAACATTATATATATATATCAGATGTGTGTGTGTAATGAAGTGCAGAGTGGTTAATGGCCTCATAGCCTTGAAGGCACAAATTCAGTTTTGGAACCCAGAGGTAGCTGCTGGAAATCCCAATTCTCCACCCTGCCTCTTTACATGCTTTTCTGAGTCTGTCAGCAGTGCCGGAGATGGAAAAGGAAAAGAAAGGGAGATAGAATCAGCCAGAAAGTAAGCAAATGAAAGATGACAGTTCCGCTGAGTTCACAACACTTACTATTCGTCTTCAACTTCCCAGGCTCACTACTGCGGCTGCCTGCCTGGTTGATGGCCTTGACCATGAAGATGTACTTAGTACCACTTTGCAGACCATGAACCGTGTAGTGATTTTGCTTGATGTTGGGCACGATCATCCAGCTATCGGCTGAGTTACACAAACCTGCAAAGGCAACCAGATAGGGGCAAGCATGAATAATATTTGCAGAATTTTAGGTGATTTGAATTTGAAGTATTAATAAATGGAGTGCTCTGTCACTTTCTTATCAGGGGCAACCTATAACCTAGTGCTCAGTGTCCTATCTATAGCAAGAGGTCAATCTGTACAGTATGTTTCTATTGAATGTTCTAGATGGACAAGTGACTTAAAACTCACATATTGCAAGCTAGATCCACTTCTAATACCAGTGCTGGGGAGGCACAGACAGACATTCCCTGGGACTTCCTGGCCTATTTGATAAGTTTCAGGCCAGTGTCTCAAAAAAGGTGGATGCTGTTCTTCAGGATGACACTCGAGGTTGTTCTCTGATTTCCACATGTATACGTACACATATGCATAACCGCCGCATACCCGTGTGAACCCATCCACTCCCCCTACACAAAACATTTTGTGTTTGGCAAACTGTGGTCTGTGTGAATAGGTGTGACAAAGATGGCTTTGCCTAGGATCTTACACCATTAACATGTGCATGACGTGTTGGTTAAGTGCTGTGAGGATGAAACAGAAGCAACAGCTGTATCCTTACAGCTGTCCAGAAGCATTAGTCATGAAAGTCTGGTGAGGAGAGCTGAGGCATGTACTAGAAGCTTGCTTCGTTAACAGAGATACATTTTTTTTTGCCTCCAATTCTTCCTTCTGCCCTGTATCCCTGCCAAAGTGGCCTTGCAGTTTTTCTCTCTAGAGAGGTGGGGATGTATTGCCTTGCCATACAGCTTTAGGTGGATGAGGCCAACATAACCATGTGCCCTTTGCACGAGTGATCATCTTAAGGCCTTGAGGGTTTCTGTTGACCTTCACATCTTTGCCATTGCCATGGGGACATTTTTTGTGATCGTTTGTTTATCCCAAGAGATGAGACACAGGAAAAGCCTCACCGTGAGGTCAGTGCAGGAGTGAGCCCATCAGAAATCAGCCCACTTCAACCAAATTCCAACAACAGAGTGATTTGTGATCGTGAATTAGTGTGGATCCAGAAGGCATGCTAAGCAAACCCTGGAGCAGCACCAATTGGCAGCTCAGGGCCCAATGTCGATCTTGGGGGGAAAAAAAGGCATCCACAGGGATTTTTAACCAGCTGCATCCCTGACATGGCTGGTTCCAGACTGGAGCAGGATGCTTCTCTGGCTGTGTTCTGCAGGATGTGGGCTGAGGAGCAGGCTGACGATTTATGAGGCTTGGAAGAACATGTAGGAAAAAGGAAGCCTATTTTGTTTTGCAGCTGGCTGATGCTAGAAACATCTTTTTGGTATAGGGCCCAACTTTTCTCTTTCCACCCATCAATCTCCATTCCAATAGAACCTTTTCCCAGCCCCCTGGTGACTAGGCTGTCATGAAGTTTCCTTTCTCAATTGAATTTCCTTCACTAGTCCCTGAGAGAGGCCTGGCCTCCTTCACTTCCTGAAGAGTTCCAATCTCACCTCCCCTGGCCTTCCTTTCTGGTTTATTTGCAAGTCAAACGGTTAGCTCCTTTGATCTTGGGGCAACTTATACCTACCCAACTCTCAAGAAGCAGTTCCTTAATCTTTCTGTGGTCTCACCCTTTTGAGAATCTAATAAAACCTTTCTGTGAAAAGAAATTCACAAGTGTACATCCACATGTAACCACAAATATTTGGACAGTATTATAAGACAGTCACAGGCTCCCTGAAGTCTGCCTTCAAATCACAATCATAATTGGTATTTTCTCCAACTTTTGACTTAAAAAATTATTCCTGGTATGAAATGAGAATAACTTTAATAAAAAAATGTCCACTATGAAAATTTACTTCAGATGCTTTGCATCTTGAGTTCATAGTGTTTTCTGGTATCCACCAGTGAGACACTTGGCCTCGTGAATTTTTCTGTCACTTCTTTTTCATTTCCATCTGTGAACATTTTCATCACAGGACTGCAGGACTTGAAAAAGCAAGCATGAAGCAAGGAAATAACTTTAGATTCATAGAAGGGTTTCAGTGAGAATGTGTGTTTAATATAGACAGGTACTAGAGGTATTTACTCCTTTTCCCTCAAGTGTCTAGTGGGTATGACTGGGAAACCTCCCCAAATATTATAGTAATAAAGGAATTGTCCTAACCTATGCTCCTTTTCATCATGTCTTGCTAAACCTTTTCCTAGAACACAGCTGCAATTAAACTCTTCTGGAGCCTGCCACAGCCATAATACTAGATTTTAAGCCAACTTAACTAGGGTCAATTTGAACTCTGAGTTCTTAGACCCCAAAAGTCCCCTAATATTGTTACAATATTAAACAAAAAAAAAATAGCTTTACTCTTTCCTACTATTCCATTCACAATCCTACATCTTTGTCAATAGCAGTCAGGCATGAATGAAAAAAAATAACAGTATTTAGTAGATTCGAATGAGAATCATATCAGTTTCACTGTTTTTACACTCTTCCTGTTTAATTGCACATGTTACAATGAGATGACTATTGTGGTCAAAGAAAGCAAATGTAAAATTGTTTCAATAAACTTTAAATCATTGTATGAGCCTGGAGCCGGGCTTAATGCGGTGGGGGATGCTTTCAGCAACATCACAGAGCAGATGTCCGAAATTGCTGCAAACTGCAATTTGGCTGACAACCGAATATCCAACTTGACACAGATTTAATGCTTCAGTAACCTTTTCCAAACAAAAAGGGACTCTGACTATCTTGGTTATTTTAAAGAGGTCACTAATTTTTCCCTGGAATATTAAAAGAACAAAATGTTTACAGAATAGTAAATTTAAAAATTTTTTTTTATTATTTTTTATTTTTGGAGAGAGAGACAGAGAGATATAGACAGAGAGGGAGAGGGAGACAGAGATGGGCGCGCCAGCAGTCTCTCAGCTGCTGTGAACGAAATCCAGATGCGTGCGCCCCCTTGTGGGCAAGTGTGGCATTGCACCCTTGCTTCACTTTGCATCTGGCTAAACGTGGGACCTGGAGATTGGAACCGCTGGACATTGGAACCAGCGTTCTTAGGCTTAGCAGGCAGGCGCCTTAGCCGCTAAGCCATCTCTCCAGCCCGAGAATAGTAAAATGTTATTACATAACTTAGCACTGGGCCAGCTACTTGCAAGAATACCTTTATATTATTGTTGTTGTTATTATTGTTGTTGTTCTTAGTATTGTCAGGATAACAATTGAGAAACGTGATTTAAAATGTCAAGAACACAGCAGTTGACACTTTCCTTTTGGGTGGTGGCTATAAGTAGGGTGACTTGTACACCATTATTATATTGCTAGTGTTGGTTGTACACCAGCCATTACTACCTAGCACAGAAGTTTGCTCAAGCAAGACTATGCTATATTGGTGAGCAGGTACAATTTTTTTTTTTTTGAGGTAGGGTCTTGTTCTAATCCAAGCTGATCTGGAATTCACTATGTAGTCTCAGGATGGCCTCGAACTCACGGTGATCCTCCTACCTCTGCCTCTCGAGTGCTGGGATTAAAGGCGTGCGCCACCACGCCCGGCTCAGGTATAATTCTTTTCATGAAACACCTGCACAAATATCCTGAGTGAAAGTCCCAAACTTGTCTGGGTGTTTCATTTTTCATAGGTGCCAACTGAACATATCAAAACAACAGTGGAACTGGAAGATCATCCCACCACACTGAAGCCTGATTGAGTTTTCTGATTTTGGACATTAGTTTTCATTGCATTTCCCTCATCATATTGCAGCTTATTATAAGATCTTAATTACATTGGGGATTTCAGAGCCTTGCATGGCAACTGTCATCTTGCTGCCAAGCATCATGCAATGTGGACACCCTTTGGAAAGGCTGTATGCTGCAGATTTTTAACATCCTTTGTCTCTTCTAACATATTGGACAGAAGGAAGCAATCTTTTCCTTCTTCCCGATAAAATTCTATGTGTTTAATAACTTTTGTGAATGTTTTCAAAATGACTAAAATTAGTATGTATAAGTACTCCACAATGATGGCTTTAAGGAATGTGGCTTTTACCTTTTACAAATAAAAGGTTTTTTGTTTTTTGTTTTTTTTGGAAAAAGACTTCAATTTTTGATTTTACATTACATATTAAAAGTAGTTTTGGGAAAAAAACATGGAAAACATTATAAAATTAAGTTTTACATCTAGATATTAATAATCAGCAGTTCATTAACGTGTATAGTCATAATTCCATCAATAAATGACAAGTAGAAGTTAGTGTTTTTAATTTTGCATTTAAATATGTACATTAGTGAGAACCTATATGTAATTAAATAAACTTCATAGATACTAAGTAATTCTCCTTCATTAAATTTATTTGAAAGCAATTAACCATGGTTTATTAGGGTAAAAGATGGAACCATGACCTAGAAATAGTAAAAGATTTCCTAGAGGCATAAGGAGCCCTGGGCAGGTATTGAAAAAAAAATCTAATTTTTATTAGCGGTGTACCATTAGATCTTGTCATTCAATAAAAACATATGCAAAATATATTGCCCTAATGGACAGGATGGATGGACATCCAAGGATAGCCATTCACGTGGAGATTGTGAGAGAAGCTATCAGGGGGATAATTCTGGAAAATTAACCCAAACCAGTTTTGACATAAATATCAGATTTCCTTTAAAGATGCTATGATGGGGAAGTAGACTCTATATTTTTGTAGAAATAATAACTTTGCCTACCAAAGTTAATCCCTGTGGCAAACAGTGGAAAGTGGGCTGAGATTCTTGCTTATCGCTTCCATTATATGAAGTTGAAACAATATTACTTTTTTTTCCAGTTGAGGAAATAGATTCAGAAGGCTTTATTTTGTCAGATGGCAGAGCCAGTGAGGTTCAAAATCAGGATTCAAATCTAAGTTTCTGTGTTACTACAAATGCATATGATATTTAAGAAAATAATTTGAGAATGCTTGTATCTCTGCTCATATTTTATCTGAATTTCTTCTCTTATTGGTGAAAATTGATCTGTAGGTAACAAGATTACTGTCGTGGCTTTACAGGCTTAAAAGAATGAACAACCCTATAGTAATGTTCCAGTTGGTTCAGCATCAGCAGCCTCACCGTTTTCCAGTCATCTCTGGCTAAATGGCCACTTTTGCCAGCTCTGCATTCAGCAAGGCAGGTTCATAGTGTTCGTTAAACCATTCTTATTCATTTTGTCGTGTTCACTGTTCGGGGGAAACAAAGTACCTTCCCTGGAATCATCCAATGTACAGTTCTGAGCTCAATTATGTTCAGCAGTTTTGCTCTCATTGCATTTCTTCAGGAATGGCCTCTGTGAGTCATTACTCTAGAGCGTGAATGCATCATGGCTTCATAGCATGTACCATAGCAATAGCATGGATGTCCGGTCAGCCATGTTTCAGTCAACTGAGACTTCCTACACTTCAAGTGATGAATACTGAATACTCGTCTTTCTTTGGGAAGGGATAAAGTGACATCTGGTATTGAGTTTGCCTTCTGGTCCCTACTTCTTACCCTTCCCTCATAGATCCAAATTATAGGGCTTGTAACTTTGTAGGCCCTCTCTCACTCTGGGGTCACCCATGGGACTTGTTTTAGGGAAGGCACATCAGCTCACACTGGAAAGGTATGGGCATAGTTAGACCTGCCTTTACATCCTCACAGATGGAGCCAGGCTACAGAAGGATGACCAACACAGCAGCAGTGGGGCTGACCAGGTACTAGCATGCCCTGCTAAATTCTAGAGCAGGATCTCCTCGTTGACCCTTGCGGCCTGTAGATGCATGAGGAATCAATATTATTGGTATATTCTACGTGGGCTCTGTGGCTGCTGGTTATTCGATCAAGGCCAAGTGATCAGGGTCAATAAGTCTAGGCTGGAGTTATAATATACTCTTCAAATGTCCATGATCAACTGATTGAAGAAAATTTCAGGAGAGATCGAACCAGCTGTGGTGACCTTCAGTGCCATCACTCTCTAGTATACATGACTTTCTGTAATCCTGACCCCTTGGGTGTAAGCAACACCTATGACTGGCTTTTACCAAGAGAATACAGCAAAACACAAAGGTCTACCATCTTTGTGATTATATTACATGGCATGGCAAAGGTGAGGGTGTGTGCGGATGTCATGAAGGCCCATAATCAGTTCATTCTGAGTTCATGGAAAGGAAGAGTCTTTTGGGTGGGTCTAACCTAATCAAGTGAAGCCTTTATGCCAGGGTGGCCCATGGGGTGTATGTGTCCCAAGATAGTTATGAATGTGGCCTACTAATATATTTGCTGATAACTGTTATGTTTCAATGTCAAAAAGATAGATAGCTCTGCTGCATGCCTTTTTGGATAGCTTCAGAAACAGGAAGCTTGAGATAGTGTTTCTCCCTTGCCCTGCTTCCCTCTCAGGCTCTCTTCCTCTTTGCTGCCTTTGAAGAACTAAGTTGCCATGAGCTTTCCAACCCAAATAAACTAAATGTTGCCAACAAAACTGAGGGAGCAAGGAAGTGGACTCACTCCTTGTTGGGCCTGTAGCTGAAACTATAACTTGATGTCACCATTGTGAAACTCTAAGAACATGTTGGTAGCTAAGTTCCCCATCCCATCCCATCCCAGTCCATCCCATCCCACGGGAACTGAAATTACAAATGACGTTGATTTAAGCTGCTAATTTTTGGGAAATTCATTTTAAGCAATGAGAGAAAAAATACCATTTTCCCTAAACTAAGCAAAAATGACTTTAGAAAAATATAATAGCATCCTGTACATGGGCCAAAAACTACCCTTTTTGGTATAAAATGACTTGAAATGTTTTGTTTCCCTAGGTATACCATTCACTTATCAAGAATACACATGTTCAACTTTAAATTTGACATCATTGCTGGCTTAGTTTTACCTAATAAACTTGTACTATCACATAACATCAAGGAGGTAATTCCTTAAGTGAGGATGAAAAGATATTTGTTACATTTCCTTCCTCAGTTGTATTTTCCTTTCTATACTATATAGGATAGCAGAGTGTGGGTCAGTGTGTCCTGGGCTCTGTATTTGTTAAATTAGGATTCAGATTTATTATGTAATCATGTAGATGGCATGTTGTCCTTGTTTTAAATTGGGTTTCTCATGTTTTGCTTATGGTACACACACCCAAGATCAGTGAAAGATAAGTTCCGATCACTGGTAAAATGCATTTTAAAAATCACATGTCACCTCTTTGAAGGGCAATTTGGCAATGTCAATCAAAATTAAAAGCAGATCATATTCTCCAATCAATTGCACCTCAAGAGGATTATACTAGCAATGAAATTCTCCATGCATGAGAAGGGAAATTACCAATGGTGTGCATTGAGGCAGTGCTTATAAAGACTGATGAAAAGCTGAACACTCATCAATACGTGAGATGAGGAAAGCCATGCACAACTTTGCGGCAACATGCCACATTGCTACAAGAAGAAAAGAGCAAAGCTTTGTGAGAAACAGCCACTAATAATGCTCACATCAAAAACGAGGTGAAGAGCTGTATACATGATGGACATCCCCAGAGATTTTAGAGCAATAGCGTTTCTTTTTGCATATGCATGTGCATGGGCATGTGCACATGGAGGCCGCAGGACAACTTCAAGTGCCATTCCTCAGGCACTAACAACCTTTATTAGCCAAGAGCTCACAGAGCAGGCTAGACTAGCTGGCCCATGAGCCCCAGGGATACTCCTATCTCTGCCTATCCAATGCTGAGATTATAAATATATCCACCATGTCCAGCTTTTTTGTTAAAATGCATTCTGGAGGCGGCGGTCAAACTAAGGTGTTCATGGTTATAAAGCAAGTACTTTACTGATTAAACTGTCTCCCTGGCCTGAGAAAGAATATTTCTTCAGGACATGCAGCAGCACCTATACAACTAAAGATGAAGAATAATACCAAAGAAATTCACAGTGTGGGAAAGAGACTGAACTGATACAGGACCATTGTCACAGCAGTGCTTCTTCAACCTGTCCCAAAAGGCACTCAGACTATCTGAGGACAGTGATAGTGTTACCTAGCAAAATGGGTCAGAGCTAGAAAAGCCTTCTTTCTGAAAGCTTTATCTCCCTTTCCTCTCTGCTGTGAGTGTCATTTGTAGGTCCTGGCTATTCCTGCCTCAGTAAATTCCTACCAATGTCCTGGTTGCTGTGTCACCTCCCAGCATCCCAAGTGTGCTTCAAGGTTGCCCACTTAAGCATACTTCCAAGTATGACTCCCTGCTCCATAGGGTAAAATCTAAATATTGAACGTCTAGTTCTTGCTGGCGAGCTTGCCTTAACTTACTGGTGATTGAGAACATACTTTCTGAAACCAGACTGACATGGGTTGGCACCCTGGATCTAGTTCTCACTTTTCTCCAACTGCCTTCTCTTTCTCACTGAACTCTCCAGCCAGGTTTCATCACATAATGCCTCCAGGCATGCCCTGCCAGTTCAAATCTATGTAGATTTTGCTTGTGTCCACACAGCTGTCTGCAGTACCCTTAACTCACTTGTTAACCCCAACTTTTACACTAAGATCCCTTCTTTTACTTCTCTTCTTCCTTTCTTTCCTCTGTATTCTCTACATACTCAGAAGCTTCTCCAAACTGTTATTGATAAGACATTTGATAATATTTCCTCTTTCACTTGGAAATCCCACATTCATGGAAAATGGCAAGATTTTAGAGAAAACTTCCAGGGCAACCCCATTAGGGCAAGGAAGCAAGGAGTTGTTTGAAGGAAACTGGAGAAAATAGTTAAAATGGAGGAAGGGGGAAGCACTAGTATGTGAGACCATCTGCATCTTGGTCACTTTGAAACTAGTGTCTTTCAGGGTCACATTTTTAATCAAGCTTTAACCACATTTCGATTTTGAATACCACATTCCTCAGAATTACTTGCACTAGCAGAGAATGGTGTGGTTAAGAGAGAAAAGTTTGTATAATGAAATCACATTACATTGATATGGATGTATTCAAAACATCTTTTTGTTGAAAAGTGTCTGCTATTGTATTTTAATTTGGCATATTCTATTTTTTTTATTTTTGGTTTTTTGAGGTAGGATTTCACTCTAGCTCAGACTGACCTGTGAAATGCACTATGTAGTCTCAGGGTGGCCTTGAACTCATGGTGAACCTCCTACCTCTGCCTCCCGAGTGCTGGGATTAAAGGCGTGTGCCACCACGCCTGGTGGCATATTCCATTTTTTTGTGCTAAAAAAATTACAAATTTGTTCCTCTGAAAATCCATTTCTCCAGGTCATTTGTTATATGCTCAACTAAATTTAGATAACTCTATTATCAACCTTCTCTGGCCATGTATAACTGTTTGAGATCATAAAATCATCCATCATGCCAAATTTCAAATGGGCCTCTATTAGAAAGGGGCCCCTCAGCATTTCAGGTAAGCCTAAAAGTTCCTCCTAGGAGGCATCCATTACTAATTAACATTTGAAGTGACAGCCCCAGATAACCTCTGTAAGGGACCAGGTATCTACTGTTCTTGAACTACTCATTTTATTAAATCCTTTCTTTTTTTATTTTTGAAAACTGTGAAATGACACTTAGAAAAATCCATTAAAACACATAAAATTAAATATATAATATAATGACTAAGAATGTGATTACCACTCAGAAATTGCCATCAACCCTGTGAACCCCATATGTATTTTCCCCAGTGATTTTCTCCCTCTCATTCAAGTGATAACCATCATGGTAATTACCATTTATACATTTCATAAAATAGTTCATTTTTATCTTTAAAAGTTAGGAAACAATGAATGGATTCTGGCTACATCTATTTGGTTGCCAGCTTCTTTCCTCTAACAATGTTTGTAAGATCTGCCCATGTGGCCTGCTAGCAGACATTAATTTCATTGATATTTGACCAGCTATTTTGACTAGTGCAAGACAAATAAATGCCATCACTTGCTTGGGCAGGAAATAGAAGCCACAAAAATATTTTATGCTTTTTCCTTCCTCATCTTCTTTTGATTTTATATTCAGTAGCGCAGCCTATCTAAAAACAGCCATCAAATCAAGAAGTAAACAGGCCATAAATACTCACTAACGACATTGGCTTGTCCGGTAAATATGGTGTACTGAAGCTCATAGGAGACCACACTGAATTCATCATCCGAGGTCCAGTGGACGGTGATGGTATCATAGGAAGCTGTGCAGAGCTCTTCTCTAATTGTGGGCGGGTTGGGAGCTGTGGACATCAAGAATGCTCATCAGTGGAACAGCAGACACCTCACACACCATTTTGGAGGTATTTAACTGTTAAAGAAAGCTTCTCTCACTAGTTCCATCAGGACTAACTATCCTATAGATAGGGACTTGGATCCCAAAAACCTTTACTTGGCTGCTAATGGTAACTTTTGTTCACAAGGAGTGGGGCTAGAGCCAGCCAGTATGGCATTATATCCACTATCCTGACATTATGTTTAGGAGATTTAGAAAACAATAATCTCTTAAGTGTGAAGAAACATGTTAAACGGAGAGTAAGGAAGATGAACTTTTATTCATTCACTTTTGGCGATGAGGGTGGGTTTGAAAAACTTCTCCAATAAAGGGCTTGATGTTTTAGGCTTTGCAGGGCAGACAGTTGTTACAACTCTTCAACCCTGCCACTGTGTCTTGAGAGCAACTGTAGCCAATCAGTACACAAATGACTATGGCCAATTTCCAATAAAACTTTACTCAGAAAACAGTCAGCGGGTCAGATTTGGCCTGTAACACAAAGTGTGTCAATCGCTCTGATCCCCATGGTATTAGATAGTTGGAAAACTAGGATATTTTCATTCATAGCAAATCAACAGACTAATTGAAATTTTTCTTTCATTAGCTGTTTGGATGAATTTTTTAAAATTTTTATTATTTATTTTTGGAGAGAGACACAGAGAGAAAGACAGACAGAGAGAGAGGGAGAGGGAGACAGATAAGAGATGGGCGTGCCAGCAGTCTCTCAGCTGCTGTGAACTAAATCTAGATGTGTGCGCTCCCTTGTGGGCAAGTGCGGCATTGCGCCCTTGCGTCACTTTGCATCTGGCTAAACATGGGACCTGGAGATTGGAACCGCTGGAGATTGGAACCAGCATTCTTAGGCTTAGCAGGCAGGCGCCTTAACTGCTAAGCCATCTCTCCAGCCCTTGGATGTCTTTTTTA
Organism: Orientallactaga sibirica; assembly: GCA_036365145.1. NCBI lineage: Eukaryota > Metazoa > Chordata > Mammalia > Rodentia > Dipodidae > Orientallactaga > Orientallactaga sibirica. Next base: position 8,359,979 of record JAEOAD010000840.1, read on the forward strand.
AAAAATTATTACTGCATCCCTATTTTCTTCAATTTATAGGTGATATTTTAAATGAAGATTGTGATTAACAATCAATCATATGTAAGAAATAAATTTACATTATCTAAGGAAACCATGATTACTTGGCATTTGATTAACTTTTCACTGAGAAGGCTGTTGTCTTATTTGACATATTCTATAGCAGACAAGTAAATTCCTACCAAAATGATGATTTCTAAATGACTTCCACTGGATTCATGGCAAAAACCAAGTTTATGAGAATATACAAGGAAAACAAAGACTAGGAAGTAAGTCTTTTGTGTTGGCAATATTCTTTTAGAGAAGGGTTGGGAATTTATGGTTGTGGGCCAAATGTGGTCCACTGCACATTTTTGTAAATAAAGTTTTATTGGAACACAGCCAGGTACATTCAGTTATGTACTGTCTGTGGCTGCTTTCACAGAACAGCAAAGTTGAGTAGTTGCAACCATATGGCATGGAAAGTCTAATATATCTGCCATCTGGCCTTTTTCAGTCAAAGTTTGCTGACCTGTGGTTTAGACAAATGATCCATGGCTTTTCTCTTTTACTCTTCTGTATACCAGAGCTGAACTTCAAAAGGGGAAACATGTTTGCATCGTGCAGATTTGAAACAACCTTTACTTATGCAATTGACAAATTCTTTTCTGCTCTAGATTAGAAATGGTAAATCCTAAACAAACTCCAAACAAGGGGAATATTTATGGAAATGGTAAATTTAAAATTCAATTTTAGCAGTCTGCATGTTACCACCTGAAAATACATCTAGGGAAAGTATTATAAACATCAAATTTGGTGTGCTGTCAATGAGCTCAGCTTTGCCTGCTGGCTACTGAATTCGACAAAGATTATACAATTAAGAAAGGCAAGTTCAGCTGGGTGTGGCAGTACCCACCTGCAGAGGCAGCAAGGTCATCAGTTTGAGGCCAACCTGTGCTATTATATGGCAACATCCTCTATCAAAATAACAAAACCAAAAAATATAAAACAGAAAAGAAGGAATTAAGTGCTCTAAATAATCCTGCAAGAATTGTTTTTTCCGAAACATGTATTTGAAAATCTGTCTCCTGAAGCACCCACATGCAAAATTTAGTATCATGTGGTACAGCTTGGATATGCATGAATTAGTGACATCAGTCAGGAGGTGCATTCCACAGAGGCCCAGCTGCGTCATAATATGTCCTTATTATTGTCTGTGTGGTCTTTGTTCTGTGGGATCCCCCCTGCATGTATAAATGAAGCAAAACTTATTCTTTCATAATTCATGTAGTTCATTCCATGATTTTTCCAGCAAATACTCTAGAAATATTTTGTCCTTTCTACATTACAATATCTGATTAAATATAAAGAAAATGTAAGTGAAAATAGTCAAGTAGCTATGGGACCCATGGCAGTAGCTGCAATCAGGAAGGAAATGTCACCTCTACGGGTTATTAACTTGACATACCACTTAGAGGCATGTCATAGGGGGAAAAAAATCTTGTTTGCACAGCCAGGCAAGCTAACCCTGTTTTGATTGTAAACTCAATTGGTTTGTCCTGCAAAGTCAATACCTAATTTACTGTAAATGAGAACTGCACCATGCTGCCAATTTCAATACTCACAGAATCAGCACCAAACACCACACAAGGAATGGTGGGCTAAAATGCCACAAACACTTCGTTTCCTGCTTATAAATGTTGGATAAACTATTTGGACTTGGCAGTATCAGCCAAGCATTGTATGTTATGGCCGGGATTGATGTTATGTCTAGAAATGGACTAAATTTGTGCATAGGGTTGATGGTTTAGAAGGCAAAGGAGCAGGTAACCCATATGGCCTTTAGTTTGGCATAAACAACCATCACAATGATATATGGCAAACATGTTCTAATTCAGTACAAACTGCTTTGACTTTTTCAGTTTTCCTTTTAGTTCATTATTTTATGCTCCTATAGAAATTAAAATGGGGATTATTTTAATGTATTATTAAATAATTAGTGGGAAATGAGGATGCATTTTTGTTGACGAGGCACTGATTTGGTACAACATGCCAATGTGCGTGGGGAAATATTGAATTCATTATTTTCCACTGACCTTGGGAATGATTTTGTGACATGGACATGGTCTAAGAGATATAGGTGGAAGCTTTCTCAGGAGGTCTTTCGAGCAAGACTTTTGTTTTGGTGCTAAAGACAAACTGAGCTTTTGTCTAGCTCTCCTCCTCTAGCCTCATCAATTTGCCTAAAACTTTAGCATTAGGTAAAGTAGTCAAGTTGCTATCATGTGAAAAGAACAAGTGAAGATGTGAGAGCAGGAAAAGAGAAAGAACCTAGTGTCTGAGGTCAGCACCCAGTCATAGCCTGGCCCTGGACTGCATGCCTCTGCCCCCCCCCCCGCCGTGTCTTAAACACTCCTTGATGAGCTTAGTCATTGCCAGCTGCATTTGGGGGGGAAGAGTGGTTGAGATAGGGTCTTGCTCTAGCCTAGGTTGCCCTGGAATTCACTATGTAGTCTCAGGCTGGCCTGGAACTCATGGTGAGTCTCCTACCTCTGCCTCCTGAGTGTGCACATTAGAGGTGTTCACCACCACGCCCAGCCTACCTGAAGTTTTATGTTGCTTGCAACCGCACTAATTCTTAAGAGGTATAACAACAAAAAGGAGAGAGAGAGAGAGAGAGAGAAGGAGAGAAAGAGAAAGTGTGTGTGTGTGTATGTGTTTGTGTATATCGTGTACATGCCACGATGCATGTATGGAGATCTGGAGACAACCTGAGGGTGTTGGTCTTCGCTTCCCCCTTGTTTGAGTCAGCACCTCTATTGTCATTTTCCACTGGGAAGGCCAGATTTGCTGGCCTGTGAGCATCAGGATACTCCTGACTCTTATTCCTGTTGTTGCAGATGGGATTACAATGAAAGCCACTTCATGGCCAGCTGTATGCAGGTGCTAAGGAATCTGACGTTAAGTCAGCAGGCTCTTGGAGCAAGTACTTTTAACCACTCGGCCATCTCCTTATCCCTGAACAAAAGGGATGTTTAACAGAATGCCATGATGGAAAAGAGCTCAGCCAGAAAAAAAATCTAGGTCAATATAATAGCTATGAGTTACATGTGGCAGCTCAAATTTTAATTAGATTCCATTAACGTTAAATAAAAGTAAAACTTCACTAGTCACATTTAGAATTTTCAATAGGTCCATGTTCCTAGTGGCTAATGTATTGGACAGTGTATATATCATTATAGAAAGTTTTATTGGATGGTACCAGTTTAAATAAATCTCTGAATCAATAGCTCAAGAGAGAAGGCACTATATCTGTATTTATTTGAAACCAATTTTGGTTCATTAATATAAATGAATTCTTTTTGAATCAATTTCTTTCTTCTTTAATAAATGCAATATATTTGAAAGGAGACTTACATAAGGTAAGGAGAAGTCTGTGGGATGACCCAGTAGCTTGAAAATGTTCAAGAAAGGCTAAAAGCAGCCAGGTTGGGAGGAAAATATTCTGGTCCTATGTCTACAAAACTGGTTGAATAAATAGGCTATAAACACACAATGTTTCCCCTCTCTGGCTCCACATTCCCTGATCCCTCTCTCACAAACATGCACCCACTGAGTTGGAGTTAAGAAACTGACTTGGCATGGTGGTGCATGCCTTTAATCCCAACACTTGGGAAAGCAGAGGTAAGAAGATTGATATACGTTCCAGGTCAGCCTTGGCTAAAGTAAGACCCTACCTTAACAAAAACAACAACAACAAAAGAAAAAAAAAAAAAAAACAAAGGAAGAAATAAAAGAAACTGAAACCATGCTTACTTAAAGCATGTAGGGTTTGGAAGTTTCTAGGTCCTAAGTATAGGGTGCACCTGGCTTCACTGTGCCCAGGATGTTCTCCTGCAGTCATAGATCCTATGACTTCACAAATAATGATGTATGCAATTCACATTCTTTCTGCTTTAGGTGTTAAAAGCAAAGAAAAATTTATAATCACTGTTCAGAATAGGAGTAGGGAGTAGATGGAAGTTGCTATTGTCCATTTTTTCTTGGTGTTTTGGCAAGAAAAAGAGGGTGGAAAGTGGGAGGGAGGGAGTAAGGGAAGAAAGGAAGAAAAAGAAAAGAAAGCTAAAAGCACAGGACTGAGACCTGGAACTAGGAATTTCCATATCATTTTTGTCATGTTTTCCAGAGACATATTTGCCTCCATGAAAGTCAGTATTTTATATTTTGAAATATTTTATTTCTTTATTACGAGACAGAGAGAGAAAAGAGAGCACATGGGCATGCCAGGTCTTTTGCCATTATATGCCTACCATTTTGTCCATCTGGCTTTATGTGAGTAATGGGGAATCAAACCTGGGCTGGCAGGCTTTGCAAGCCCACTGAGCAGTGTCCTCAGCCTTGAAATTCAGTCTTTTAGTATAAAATGTTTTACCAAAATTTGATGCAGTGAAGAATAAGATAAGGTCATAAACACAAAAGACCTGGAACAGTAGACACAGTCAATTAACCACCATTTTTTCCTCTATTAATGTATGGTGAGAGTCAAGTGCTTTTCTTTTTTGTAATGCAACATTTTGTTTTAAGTTTTATTTATTTGAGAGAGAAAAAGAGAGCGAGAAAGAATGGGCATGCCAGAGCCTCCAGCCACTGCAAATGAACTCCAGACGCATGCACCACCTTGTACATCTGGCTTACATGGGTCCCGGGGGGATTGAACCAGGGACCTTTGGCTTTGCAGGCAAATGCCTTAACCCCTGAGCCATCCTTCCAGCCTGTAAAGTGCTTTTCTAACATGAAATGAAAACTCCCATGAAGCCTTAAGTTGTCTTTTTGATAGGCCCCACTCCCTCATTTGGTGGTAAATGCGCTTTTATCAATGGAGATTCTCTTTTTCTCTCTTGTCCCCAATTTATACTTGAGCTGTATTGTTTTGTGGTTAAAAAACAGAGTGCACACAAGTCATTTATGAGAATGTTAACATTACAAAGTTAAAAGCACACACTGGATCTTAGAAATAGTTGACCTGGTGGCAACGTGTCTGTATCACTGAATGCACACAATACCTAAAAAAAATATATATAAGACAATACCTGTAAGGTAATCCAGACATTCTAGCAATTTCTTCTCTCGGGAAAAATCTAAGGCAAAGGTGTCAAATGTGTCATTGAGGTTGATTTCAGGAATTAAGACCTGGGAAGATGCAGTTGCCATGGAGACTCTGTAATGGGGAAAAAAAATCTATTTAGAAATGTCAATATGGCTCTCACCATCATTATAGAAGAATTTAAAAAAAAAAAAAAGGAAAGAATATCACTCCTTTTTAAAAAAACATGCCATCTCTGGATGTTACAACACAGTAGTACCAAGCAAATGAATGTGAGCTTAAATAAAAAGCAAAGGAATTGAGCAAAACAACAGAATGGCCTCCTTTTCACTATCAGAAAAAATTCCCCAGGGAGGCAAAAGAATCTTCATATTTCATGTTGCTGTGTATTTAACAGCCTAGCCTAGTCCCATCTAACCCTAGCAAGAAGCACATAGCTCCAGGCTTTTCTTCACACATCTGTCTGAGAAACTGTTTGTTCATTTCAGACTTGCCTCGACTCTACTTCAAAGGGAAGCCTCCAAAATTTCAAACTGCATAAAAGGCAAAGGGGCGATTAAAAAAGAATGTTTCCAGATATTGGATTATTTTAATCAATTACTAGCCTCTCTCAAATAAACATTAAAAAGGACTTTTTGTCTGGCTCTTTTTCATTTTTTTTTTTTTTGCACCATATTCCCAACAGATGGCATGGAAAATATTCATGAGCTTTCTTACAAGTTCCCCCAGTGGATGCACGGTTTCTCCCCCTTGCTTTAGTTTTCTGGTTAAAGTTCTCATGTATAATCTATAAAGCAAGGTGTATGCGCCAGTGCTCTATGTGCTCTCAACTTGATTTGGAAAGTTCGGTTATTAATAGCAGAACATTGTAACTGTTCACAAATGCCAGTTGTTCTCTTAAAATCAAGAAAACTGGCCTGGATAATTCCACCTCTGAGCATAGAAAATGATGTTGTATTTGCAATCTTACTGACTTTGATTTTGGTAAGCTCTGTGAACATTAGGGCACTGAAAATTTGTGTGCAAAGAAACAACTTGAACTGACTTAGCTCTAAATTTAGTCAATTATTTTCTTATAAAGATCATTGATGTTCATTTTAGAGGAGGTCTTAGAGCTAGCTGGCAGTAGCCAGAAGAATTTCAGGTGTGCATTCTTCCATATTATGTAGACAATTCTCATCCCAGTTGCCTCAAGGTTTATATATACCCTTCATTTTTTTAATGACTCTAAAAGCTTTGGATTTTACAAAGATCCTATATCTTGGCTATAAAAATTATACCCAGGGGTCTATCCACACACCAGAAATAGTATTCCACTGTAAAAAGGAATGCAGTGCTGACATGAGCTACAACATGGGGCAACTCTGAAACCCTTGTATTCCAAAAAATTGGGCACAAAATGCCACATTATGTATGTATGGTCCATTTGTATGAAATATCCAGATTGAATAGATCCATTAAATTGTACATTTTAAAATAGTTAAATTTATTTTGTTACTTTCACATCAGTGAGAAAAGAATACAAGCACAAAATACCAAAATACAGCATCTATAGTGATCTAGTGGTCTTTCTGTCACATGTTGTGTTATGTAGGGAGGGGAAGAGAATCCTTAATCCACAGTGTCCTAGTGGGATCCATAGATGCAAGTATGAAGAGATGGGAGCTCTGAAATGAAAGCTTCAAGGGTGTGAAGGAGAGCAGGCCATCTAACTTGTCCTGATTGGTTCACCAAGAATCAGTAAAGGACAGTCATATGGGATTTTATTGACTAAATATTGTGCCCAAAGGAATTCAGCTAATTATTGCTTCTAACAACTGCTCACTTAGATGGCTGGATATGGGGAGGGCTGCTAATCAAACTGTACTGCCAACAAGTATCTAACAAACATTTATGAAGCCCTTATGCTAAGCTACATACCAAAGAGCCTAACATATTTGCATCATTGAAGAAAATTTAGAAGAAATGCAATGATGCCATTTGAACCCCCCTCCAAAGATTTCAAAGTGAAACTTCTATTGAATTGAGTTTGTTTCATAGTGTCCAACAGGGACAATTTAACTGAGCTTTTAGGAAGTGTTGAACTTGAAATGGCCATGCTGATCACATGCAACTCAGGTCATGTCAATAGATTAGACTGCTGTGAACATGGATAATCAGGCTTTAACAGTTTCCCCTGCTCGGTAGCAGGGGCCTTTTTCTTCAGGCACATGCATCAATATGTTTTGTTCCAAAGTTTCCTCTGTTTCTATAGTGCATAAATAATTAAATAATGCATGTTTTGTTCCATGTTTACTCTGTTTCTATAGTGCATAAATAATTAAATAATGCATGTTTTTGTCACCCTGAGACTACATGTGAATTCCAGGTCAGCCTGTTGATGGTACCTTGCAAAAAAAAAAAAAAAAAAAGTAACCATGTTGATTTAGTGGGAAACAAGGTTTGATAGTGCCTTGCCTTGGAGGCAAAGACTGACAGAAAGAATATTTGGAGATTACTGCAGCTTTTTTTTTTAATTATTTTTTATTTTTATTTTTGGAGAGAGAGACAGAGAGCTATAGACAGAGAAGGAGAGGGAGACAGAGATGGGCACGCCAGCAGTCTCTCAGCTGCTGAGAACGAAATCCAGATGTGTGCGCCCCCTTGTGGGCAAGTGCAGCATTGCGCCCTTGCCTCATGTTGCATCTGGCTAAACGTGGGACCTGGAGATTGGAACCAGTGTTCTTAGGCTTCACAGGCAGGTGCCTTAGCCGCTAAGCCATCTCTCCAGCCCTACTGCAGCTTTTAACACCTACACATTCTCTTTCCTTAGTGGAAGGAAAAGATGCTTATCTTTGGCTACAATTTCAAACTTTCAATTGGAGTTAATGGGGAAATCTGCTAAATTCAACATTTCCGCTATGTTTTTTAAAACATTTTATTTATTTGAGAAAGAGAAAGAGGGAGGGAGAGAGAGAGAGAGAGAGAATGGGTACTCCAGGACCTCTAGCTACTGCAAATGAACTCCAGATGCATGCGCCCCCTTGAGCATCTGGCTTATGTGGGTCCTGGAGAATTGAACTTGGGTCCTTAGGCTTTGCAGGCAAGTGCCTCAACTGCTAAGCCATCTCTCCAGCCCCAGGATATGTTTTTATTTTGATTTTTCAAATCCATGTTGTTGCCCATCTTCTGGCCTTTGAGATAATCTGCCAGCATTCACTAGAGCTGTTAGTGCTAGGCTACTTTCTAAATACCTTGCTTTGTGTGTGTGTTAAATCTCTTCTTTTTTATGCTAGAACAACATAGGTATTTTTTTCACTATTTCTTTTAAAACTTTGTGGATTTTTTTTTGTGTGTTAACCTCTTCTTAACAGCCTTGCACACCTGCTTGATGCTTATAAGGGTGCTCCCTTTTTTGTTTTACTATCTGTAATTTGTATGACACTCATTTGGTAGTGAGCACACACAAGGTCAGTTTTGCAAAAGGTGAATATGTCTAGGGCTACACTATTTGTAGGCATTCTGCCAAGCACCATACATCACTATGGTGAAACCCAGTTAGATATCACACTAATAAGATGTGTTTGACTTTGGTCAGATTTGGATTTCCACAACACATTTGGCCTTAGAAGTGTGGTGGTGCTATTGTAACATTAACCTATTAATACCTTACAGACTGCACTTTTTTTTTTTTTTTTTTTTTTTTTTTTTGGTTTTTCGAGGTAAGGTGTCACTCTAGCTCAGGCTGACCTGGAATTAACTGTGTATTCTCAGGATGGCCTCAAACTCACGGCAATGATCCTCCTACCTCTGCCTCCTGAGTGCTGGGATTAAAGGTATGTTCCACCGCCCGGCCAGACTGCACTTTAAAACCCAGGCATACAATGTTCTCAAACACTAAGAACAAAACAATTTCTTTCCAGAGTTACCAAATGGAGTTTTCAGCATTAGCTTTTAGAAATGTCTGTCAGATGTTTGAACTATATGTTGTAATAAGGAACAGAGAGATTCCCCTTAAAATCGACAAACTCTTAGATGCTGAGAAAATGCATTCTATTTAGAGGAAACTTTCTTTTCTGCCACTTGATAAAGATAATGCCCTGATAAAAGTAATTTTAGATTCCCTGTAAACAGGAGATCAACTTTCTTCTGCCTAGGTTTGGTGAAATCTTCTCATGTAACATAATCTTCAAAAGTTCCCTACACAACCACACCACAGAACTGTGTATTATGGTACCTTGATAATATAGTGTGTGGCACATTATGTTTGCACCCATCTAATGAGAAAGAAGGGAGGCAACTTGCATTTGTTGCAATTCACCTTGGAACAAGAGCTAGGCTAATGGTTTTCTTCAGTGTCTCATTGTGTTTTTCTAACCACCATACTAGGAGGGAATAATTGGCCTATGTATGGAGTAATTAACTCATTCATTCATGTCAGGTACTTTGTAATGTGCTGAGGCTGTCACAGTGAAACACAATGGCTGCCTTCTTGGAGCATATAAGCAATCAGACGCAGGAATGTTAACGAGGAGCCCCAATGCTGTCTATGTTTGTTTTTGGTACCATACTTCAATAGAAGTGATTTGGATGTATATAGGAGCCAAAAACCAAGACAGCCAGCATAGGAGACAGAACTCAGAAGTTGGGTCCTAGCCTAGCCAAATGTGTGAGGTGACAGGTTGAAGAAAGGAGGCAGGTAGACAGTAGCAATGGAAAAGCCACACAACAGAGGTCAACTGACATGCTGAACTATGAAAACATGCATATAGCTGGAACTTATAGTGCCTATGAGTCTGAAGACCTGTTCTGAGGTGTTTTCCACAAGGTTATCACAATATGTCTGGATAGTTATCCCGAGCCCATTTTCCAAGTAGAAAATCCACCTGTGCATGGTAAGCTCAGCAATAGAACCGACAAGGTTGAGTGTTCCTTCCGTACTTCACCCTGAAGTGGTATAAAAGTTACTCATCTTCATGCATGAAAACACCTATACCAATTCCAGTAGACTCATGCCACATAAATGATATTTCTCAGAAAGAACCTCATTTACAAGTGGCAGTTCCAGGATTTGAACCCAGGTCTCCCAACTACTTGTCCTAGTCCAGTCACCATTTACTATATCCCAGCTGATGGAAAGATAGAGGATCAGGGATTAACTTAGACAAATGGTGCATAAGGGACGGGGATGGCAGGGGATTGCAGAGAGGGGCATATGGCTTCCAGCTGATTTTTCTAAACACTGTATATTCAAGCTTGCCAGGAGCGCATTCTTTATAGAAATAGATATTATCCATTTTTCTATTCCAGAAAAGGTGGAGTTGTTACTAGGCAAGCTGCATAGGACCGGATCTGTTCACCAAATCTAAGGGAGATCAAATGTGGGCAATCACATGTGCATTTAGGTGCTTGTGCTATACCTCAAATACAAGTCTCCACTCAATACAAACATTACAGAGTCACTCTCCTGACTGTTAGATGAGTTTATTCAGGTCACCACATCTGGGTACGCCTCCATTCATAGATAAGAGACGTCCTCTCAGAGCCTCCTTGAGATCTCTGGCCTTAGTGCAAACCGTGTCCTTGCTATACTGGAAAGTAGTGGTGGCTAAAATGTTGTTGCTTGTTTGCAATTAGGCAATTAGGCTGTGGGGGGATAGGCACAAATGTATTCAGACGTGTACATTCCAAATGTATGCATGTGGAGGCCAGAGGAGTCTATGAAATGTCCTGCTCTATTGCTCATCTGTATATTTCCCTGAGACAGAGTTTTTTTTTTTTTTCCTGAACCCAGAGCTGCCATTTTCATGAACTCCACTGATCATCTGCTCTTCACTGTCCACAGGACTGGGGTTATAGGCCATACACAGCTGTTTACATGGGTGCTGGGGAATGAAATTCAGGGCCTTGTGCTTGCATGGCAAGAAATCTTAACCACTGAGCCATCTGCCCCAGTCTTGGTATGTAAAGTTTTCACTGTTAGGATGAACAATTATACAGTTGGAACATAGGAGTCATGAGTAGAGAAAGTCTTGTAGTAGGGAGAGACAATTTAAGGACATAAAAAGAATACTAGTTAGCTGTTATCATACCCTGTAGAAGAGGTAAATGTCTAATTAGCTACAAAAGGAATTTCTCCTCAAATTTAAGAAATAACACAGTGAAACTGTTTGGCCAATAGGAGAACAGAGTTGTGAAAATGCTATGTACCACCACTCTTAAAGAAGAGTCAAATAGAAATATTGATGCCTATGTCCAAACCATATTTTGAGAATTATCCCAAGTCAGTCAGTCAGCAACTCGTCAGTGTTAATTTCCTTCCTCTTTTTTTTTTTTAAAGTTTATTTATTTATTTGAGAGAGTGAGAGGGAGGGTCTTTTTTTTTTTTTTTTTGGTTTTCAAGGTAGGGTCTCACTGTAGCCCAGGCTGACCTGGAATTCACGCTGTATTCTCAGGGTGGCCTCGAACTCATGGTGATCCTCCTACCTCTGCCTCCCGAGTGCTGGGATTAAAGGCGTGCACCACCATGCCTTGATCCTTTCTCCTTCTTTGAAGAAATTCAAGTCATAAGATGGTGAGCACCCCTTCACCCCAGCCAGAGGCTAGTAAAGGAGCCAGTTTCTGAATAGTTTTATTGGCTCATAGTCGCACTCATTTGTTCCCATATTCTCTATGGCTATGGCAGAGGACTTAAAACCTGCAAAGCTGAAAATGTTTATGTTCTGATCTTATACAGAAACAGTTTACTGATCACCCTAAGACAGAGACCAGTTTATGAATGAGCTCCCTGGGTTCTTTTAATGATAGGATTCTATTATTTTGCACAAAGGGTGGTTGAAAATTAGAATGAATGCAAAGTCAAAGCCTTTAGTGCTGCCCAGACATTTACTTGGTATTGGTTGTACCTAGCCTAGCCTAGTGCTTTTCTTTGGATCCACTGGAATTGTTACAGGTGTTTGCACCCAAGGAAATGAGTAATTTTTTTTTTAATCCCAAACAAGTGAATTAAATGAAGGAATAATCGTACTTGCTGGTTTTACTGCTGAGCTGACCATTCAGATAACATCATTTCCAATTTTCCTACCCTGGAATCGAGGGCATTTAAGAAGAAGGCAGGATGAGGTTGACAGTTTGTCCTTTCTCTTCCACATGAGTCAGCCTTGACCTTTTCAGGTGAGGCCAATCTTCTTAACAAAGTAAAAACAGGTCTAACAAAGAACAACACCTGTGTGGTTGTTTTCTTTTGGCAAATGAGTCCTGCCATGGCAGATAAGGTTTCCTTTGATGTTTTGCCTGTACTTCAATTCTTTGTTACCAAGTGTATGATAACATCAAATCTGAGAGTCACAATATATGCCTTTCTGTGTCCCGCCTCTCTACATACAAGCAAATTGATTTTATTCTTTTTAACTGGTGGAATGCTTCTGCCAAGGCCTTGAAGTCCAGGCTGTCATTGAAAGAGCTTTGTCATATCAAAAGAAAGCATCCTTAGCGGGAACAGTTCAGTGCTAAGCTTCTAGTGTCTCTCCTATTCAGCCTTGGAAATGAAAACAAAGCGAGGTGAGAGCAAGGCCAAGCAATCAAACCCAGATACAACTGAATAGCAACTCGGCAACTTCCCAGTACCCGGCTGAACTTACCTCTCAGTGATATTCTTTGCTGTCTGTAGAAAGCGGGCGTGGTCATTCTCTTTCAGAGAGTGTTCTGCTTGGGAGATGAGTGAGGCTGACCGTTCAATGCACTGTTTGCAGTTTGCAATCTGCTGAGCCAGTTTGCGGAGCCTCATCACCTTGAACGAAAGAGGCATGGAGACACATGTTATATGATGGACTCACTGGGTGAAATGGCATTGGGCTAGACCCTTTTGAGGTGTGACATCTGTAGGGTATAAGTTGTTTTTTCCATGAGGGTTAAAAAAAGCAAAAAGAGAGATTAGGTAGAAATCTGGACAGCTCACTATGGAACTCTTGTCTTAGAAAAACTTTATATCCTTGAAGAAGTACGGCCAACAAATTTTTATGAGGAAACACTGAATACTGAATTGCTAATTACTTCCCTGTAGAGAAAAAAATGGTGCTGCCCAGTGGTAAGTTACAATGGTTCACTAGATCTCTTCCCTCTCTACTATTCCACATAATTACTCCAGGATCACAGGGAACCCTGGGATTTTCTCTAGCACCAATTTTCAGCTATATGATCAAGGAAATAAAACAGGGGCTTCTGGTGAAGATGGCAGAATAGGAGCCACACCAAAGAAACCAGGGGTAAAAATGAGACAAAATAATAGACAGTACACTCTTCTATCAAAAATTGAAGGGGTATAAGGAATTATTGATTCATGTGAGAGCCCAGCAGAGAATTGGGAGAGCTGGATCTTCCAGCAGTCACATAACCAGTGAGAATCAGGATCCAGCCAGCCACCAGGAAGAGCTTCTATTCATGAATGAGATCCTGCCTGAACCAGTAAGGGCAGAGCAGCTGGGAAGGGATTCTCTGACTCACACCGGCCTTACAAAATCAAAACTCCCGGCCTGGAGAGATGGCTCAGTGGTTAAGCGCTTGCCTGTGAAGCCTAAGGACCCCAAATTGAGGCTCGGTTCCCCAGGACCCATGTAAGCCAGATGCATAAAGGGGCACATGCATCTGGAGTTCGTGTGCAGTGCCTGGAGGCCCTGGTGCGCCCTCTCTCTAGCTCTCTCCCTCCCTACCTCTTTCTCTCTGTCTGTCTGTAGCTCTCAAATAAAATAAAACAATTTTTTTAAAAAAAAAATCAAAACTCCTAAAGCAGACAACGGGGATCAGCTGAACAGCTCCAGAAAACTTGTGAGAATGTTCCACAGCCTTTTCGTCCCCTGTGTACCAGCACAGGGAACCACGGAAGATGTCAGGATACTAAGTGATCTGAACCATTTCTCTCCATAAAGCAGCTAGCACAGCTAATCTGAAGAAAAGTTCTCCCCATATAAGCAGCTGAATGGAGCCCACAGTACACCAAAGAGGGAACCAGCTCCACAAGCAATGTAGGTGAAACAGAAAGCCACCCCTCCCAAAGGTGACAGGACTATTTTACACTGGGGCAATACATACCCCATATCCAGGTATATAGGCCTGCATTGGAAGTACTAATTGCACCTTCCATATGAGGGTAGGTTGCTAAAGAAAAAAAAAGCCCAGAGAGGGAAAGAAATCAAAACCTAGCACACTAAGACAAAAATGCTGATATGTTGGATCTAATTGATATCCTTTTAGTCTACTCTGCCATTCATATGTTGGGGTTAACTTTTGTCATTTTTGGTACTTGTCTATATTGCCTTTTTCTCTTATTTCTTTCTTTCTTGGAGGCAGGGTTTTACTATGGCCCAGGGTGACATGGAACCCACTGAAGCCATGGAATCTCAGCCTCCCCACTGATGGGATTAAGGGTGTGAGTCATCCCACCCATACCTTTTAGGGTATTGGTTTTTTTTTAGTTTGTCTGCTTGTTTTAATTCTCATCCATGCATAAAAACCCCATGTTTGATTTACTCGCATTTTTATATTGCTAACTTGGAGTTTATGTTTTGATGCATTTTTCTCCACCTACCCCACTATTTTTGCAATCTTTCTACTACACTTCCCAAGCACAACTTGTTTACTTGCCCTGTATTTCTAACCCTTTTTCCACACTCTTTCCACCTTAACCCCTGCATTGTTATTCTATATAACTACAACCATCCACAGCCTAAACAACGTCTAAAATCTGTACAACCTACCCTCTCCCAGACATGTGTACTACCTCTGTCTTTTTCAAAGTAAACTAGTCGTCACACTAATTCATCTTATACTGCTCCCACTTCTAAGTTACCAAAACCATAGTATACTTCTACAAGCCTGGTTCTTTAACCTACCTGCAATTACTGAAGTCAAAAGGAACACTGTTGTTAATTTGAAACAAGGACATTTTCATAGCAGGCATATTCATTCGGTTGGATAACCTTTGCCATTACTGTGGGAGTAATACAGAAGCTACATCTGGCACCTTGAGCTCCTACCCTGAAGATACAACTACTGATCCATATGTGTAAGAATACAGCTGGAAAACAAAGCATTGAAATAACCTGAGATGAAAAAAATCTCCATGCAATAATACAATAAACAAAAAAGATCTGGTCCTCCCAAAATTAAAAATCCAACAGTAATGACCTCCAGTAAGACTGAATTAGGTGAAATACCAGACAGAGAATTCAAAGGAATGTTTTTAAATATGTTCAATGAAATCAAAGGAATCAAAGAAGAAATCAAACTCCTAAAGAAATCTCAATAAACCCAAGAAATCAACTTAATGAGATAAGGACAGTGATACAAGATATGAGTAAGGGAATAGAAAAACCAATCTGAAATAATAGAAAGGAAAATATAGTAAGTTAAATAAAAAATTCTGTAAAAAAAAGTCTCACCCATGGAATGGATCAAGGAGAGGATAAAATATCTGAGCATGAAGGCAAGGTAGCAGATCTAGAACATTCCAACAACAGAAAGACAATTTAATAGGTAGGTGTGAGTGGGAATTTCACGGCATTTGGGGCATTATGAAGAAGTCAAACTTACGAATTCAGGGTATAGAAGAAGGAGGAGGAGGAGAAAAATAATTTCAATCTAAAGGCATAGAAAATATTTTTAACAAAATCATAAAAGAAAATTTCCCACAAATAGGGAAATAAGGGCCAATTCAGATATAGGTGAAATTCAGAACATCAAACAGACAAGACCACAAAAGAACCTCTCCTCATATTAAAGTTAAACTATGAAACACACAGGCCAAAGAAAATATATTGAAAACCATAAGAGAGAAGCATCTACTCCCTTATAAAGTCAAGTCCATCAAGATAACAGCAAATTATTCAACACAATATTTAAAAGCCATAAGAGCTTAGAATGATTGATCCCACAATCTGAAAGGCAACTGCCAATTGACACTACTATATCCAGCTAAGCTATCTGTCATAATTAAAGGAGAAGCAAGAACTTTCCATGACAAAAACAGGCTAGAGGAACACATTGCTATCAAGCCAGCTCTACAAAAAATACTTGAAGGAATCCTTTGGTCTGAAGGGAAGGAAAAAGCCATACATGAGACAACAATAGAGAAGAAACCATCCTCAAATAATCGCTAATACAAGAGTGTAACAGAAAAATATTGTGTGCTACAAAAAGAATGACAGAAATAAATGAATTGCTCAAGGACAACACTTATTATTAATGGTCTCAATGCTCCCACAAAAAGGCAGAGGCTGTAGACTGCATTAAAAAGAAGACTAATTCTATCTGTTGTCTCCAAAAAAATTCACCTCTTCATACTATCTTAGAGTGAAAGCACATGGGCCTAGGAAACAACAGATATTGCTATTCAAATATCTGACAGGATAGACGACAAATTAACTTTAGTTAAAAGAGATAAAGAAGCTAACTTTATATTGATTAAGGAGAAAAATCCAACAAGAAAATATTAGAGTTCTTAACATATATGCACCAAATATAGGTATATATAATTTCATGAAACAAAAGTCACAGATACTCTAAGCACAATAGTAGTGGGTGATTTCAGTACCCCCTATCACCAACTGAAAGGTCATCCTGGCAAAAATTAATAAAATTAGAGATGAAAAGGGCACCATTGCAACAAATATCAAGGAAATTCAGAAAATCATAAGGACATACCTTAAAAACTTATGTTCTACTAAATTTAAAAATCTGAAAGATATATGTATGTATGTATATATGTTATATACGTATATATATCATACTAAAATTAAAGCAAAATAAGATAAACAATATAAACAGATGTGTAACAAGCAACAAGATCAAAGCAGATGTTAAAAAAATCTCCCAAATAAAATAAGTCCAGGCCCAGATGAATTTACTGGTAAATTCTACCAGATCTTCATAGAAGAACTAACACCAATGCTTCTCAAACTTTTCCATGAAATAAAAAAAAGAAGCAATATTATCAAACCCCTTTTTATGCAACGAGAATTACCCTGATACCAAAACCAGACAAAGACTCTACAATAAAAGAAAGTTTCAGACCAAACTACATCCTGAACATAGATGCAAAAATTCTTAACAAAATATGGGCAAACATAATATATGAACACATAAAAAAGATAATTTATCCTTATCAAGGGGGTTTTATTCCAAAGATGAATGGATGGTTCAACATAAGCAAATTGATAAATGTAATAAACAATATAAATGAAGTCAAGGACAAAAATTACATGATCATCTCAATAAATATGGAAATGGCATTTGTCAAAAATCTAACATTCCTTCATGATAAATGCCCTGCAGAAACTGGAAATAGAAGGAACATATCTCAACATAATAAATGCTGTATATGTCAAACCTGTAGCCAACGTTATATTAAATGGGGAAAAACTGAAAGCATTTCCACTAAAATCATGAACAAGACAAGGGTGTCCTCTTTCCCCACTTTTATTTACTATAGTACTGGAAGTTTCAGCTATAGCAATAAGACAAGAGACACAAATAAAAGTGATACAAATTGGAAAGGGAGAAGTGAAATTATCACCATTAACACATTATATGATTCAATACATAAGGGACCCTAAAGACTTTATTATCAAGCTGGTAGGGCTGATAAATATTTTCAGCAATGTAGCAGGATACAAAATTAATGCACAGAAATCAGGAGTCCTACCTATATGGCAATAACAAATGTGCTCCCACAGTTATACCTTCTCCAGCCAGGTAGCTAGAGATTTAAATTACAAGCTTTAATAAATGCCTGAATTTACTGAGGGACATCCATTCAAACTAATACAACTTCCATTCACAATTGCCTCAAAAAAATAAAATAAAATAAAGTGCCAGGCATGGTGGTGCATGCCTTTCATCCCAGCACTCGGGAGGCAGAGGTAGGAGGATCGCCATGAGTTCGAGGCCACCCTGAGAATACAAGTGAATTCCAGGTCAGCCTGGGCTAGAGTGAGACCCTACCTTGGAAAAAAAATAATAATAAATAAATAAATAAATAAATAGATAAATAAATAAATAAAGTACCTTTGAACAAAACTAACCAAGGAAGTAAAGGAGCTCTACAATGAAAACTTTAAAACACTCAAGACAGAAATTGCAGAAGACACTAGGAAATGGAAAGACAACTCATGTCTTGGATTGGAAGAATACTGTGAAAATGTCCATCTTACCAAAAGTAATATACAGATGTAATGCAATCCCCATCAAAATTCTAAGTACATTCTTCACTGAAATAGGAAAAAAAAATCTAAAATTCATTTCAAAGCACCAAAACAAACAAACAAACAAACAAACAAACAAAACAAAAACAAAAACAAAAAAAATCCTTGAATAGGCACAGCAATTCTGAGCAACAAAAATAAGGCTGGTGGTATCACTATACCTGATTTTAAGATATATTACAGATCCACAGTAATAAGAAGAGCATGGTACTGGTACAAAAGCAGTCTTATAGATCAATGGAACAGAATAGAGGACTCAGATGTAAATCTAGGCAGCTATAGCTATCTGATTTTTTTTAAAGAATGACAAAAATATTCATGTAGGGATGGAGAGATTGCTTGGTGGTTAAGGCATTTGCCTGATAAGCCTAAGGATAGAGGTTTGATTCCCCAGGACCCACGTATGCCAGATGAACAAGGTGGCACATGTACCTGTAATTCGTTTGCAATGGCTGGAGGTCCTGGCGTGCCCATTCTCTCCCTCTCCCTCTTTCTTTCATAAATAAATAAATAATAAATAAATAAACAAAATATTTTTTTAAATATTCACTGGAGAAAAAACAGCCTCTTTAATAAATAGTACTGGGAAAACTGGACATCTATATGTAGAAGGATGAGAACAGAGCCTTTTGTAGTCAGCTCTGCATTGCTGGGATGAACATCCAACCAGACACAATTAATGGGAGGAAGGGATTTATTTCAGGCTTGCAGATCCCAGGGAAGGTCCATCAATGGGCAGAAGAAGATGGGACCCTTTCAGAGATCCAAGCAGAGAGAAATCATCAACAGCCAGCACCAGAAATTTGAACAGCTAGAGCTCAGGAATCTCAACCCCTACCAAATCAGATATCCAGAGACACAGAGACTCACAAAACCTTGTCAATGAAATAAACCTAAAGTATACCCAAAATGGCTCAGAGAAACTTGCGGAAGAGGGGGCGGAAAGATTGTTAGAGCCATCAGTTGGGTCATTATACATAGAGTCATTGCCTCTCCCACATAACTGATGGCTACCCCCATAAGGCAAGACCCACATTACCCATGGGGAGAGAAGGCTAATGATGGTACCATCATGGCTGTATATATACATAACTAATAAAAATATATTTTTAAAAAATATCTGCCCCCAAACACACCTTAGGGCTGGACCCCAGGATCTGCCTCCAGTGACACCTCCTCCAGCAGGCTTCTGGAGACTTAAGAAGGAATCTTAACCTTAATCAAAAATACTCGAGGCTATGGGAGACACATTCAATCCACAACAATCAAGTTCAATGCATCAAAGACCTTAATATCAGACCCATAACTCTGAAACTGCTTGAGGAAAAAAGTAAAGGTATCACTTCAATTTACAGCCTAGTCAGTGTGTGTGTGTGTGTGTGTGTGTGTGTGTGTGCATGTACACAATGAAAAAGAGCTTGGGCGGATGTACCTGTCAGGGTAGATATTGCTGTACACAGAAACCATAGACTTTTATTAGAAAAATTTCAGTGAAAGGGTGAGATACCTTCCAGTAAGTTATTGGCCAGATTGGTCTCTCATGTCCCCACAACATTACAAGATATTGCCAAGGCTCTTGGTTGCCCACCTGAACTAGATGGACAGACCCTACTGCTGAAGAATCCACATGCTTAGGCTACAGGTCACTGAGAAATCAAGCTGGAAGCCTCCTGTGTGTTGAGTAGCTCTCGGGATGCTAGAAATAGCTATGCAGCACACAGTCTTTTGGGAGAGAGATATCACCAATGGTCTTAGCCAGCATTAGACACTGCAAGCCTTACAGCTGGCCAGCCAGGCCAAATGGTCAATGGTGGTATGCCTGTTACAGGGGGAACCAACTGCTCTCTGACTTGTCTACAGGTCCCCTCCATGGGAGGAAATTCATACCTGCTAGTGAAAACCTAGGTTATAAGCCCTCAGGAGGAAACTACTACTGTTCTCTAGCTAAATGGATATATTATACCCACCAAATTGTCCTAGAAACACACGTTTATGCCCATGTATTAATGCTCCTTTCACTTTTGGTGACAGGAGCCTTTCTTTTCAGATGGCAGTGCCCACTGGGGAGACTCAAAAATCAACGTAGTGCTGAGAATAAGTGACATTGGAGTGTTAAGCACTAAGTGAGACATCTCTACCACACTCTCCAAGGCTCAGTGACCATTTTGGCAAAGGAGGCAGAAAGAACATAAGAGCCAAAGGAAAGATAGTAGTGCTTACAGTGCTCTCTTCCAGACACAACCAGTCAAGACCTCATGGTGGCTGACACTACCTACATAAGATCTACATAATAGGAGGGGGAAAATGATGATATCAAGATAGAAAAGATTGGAGGGGGATTTGGGAGGGAGAAACTGCAGTTGTGGGAGAGGATTATGATCATGCCATATTGTCTATACTTATGGAAGTTTTCAATAAAAATGTTAAAAAAAGAAAATAAAAATATCTCTATTGGTATAAATTTGAGAGTTCTTTTTAATCCACGTAATAAAATTATGATATAAAAATCATTAAGTATTACTATTTCCCACACTACCTTAAACTTATGTAAAATTAACAGAAAGGGAGCATTTTCCCCATTGATTGATATTTTTCCTGTTGCACAGATGTGAGAAAGCCAAAAACAGCACAGCTGGGCCATTTCCCCTCACTGGAAACGTCATTTCCAGGCACTTTGTATTCACTCGATAAGAACTATTTTGATAAGAATTTCCCAGTTGGTATAAAATGCATATTTGCTTCACAACCTCCATTCCAATTTCTGACTCTGTCTTGCTTGAAAATGACCTTCAAATGTAATTGACCATAGCTTCTCAGGCAGCCCAAGATAAGTGCAAGGTACCCCCCTTGACTGTGGCTCTGGTGTCTGAAATATGCTATGAACTGAAGCTCTCTGGCCAGAAACCAAGTTAAAATTGGAATCACTTTGTGCCTACTGCCACATCTATACACCCTGGGACAAGTTTTGGCTGGCGTTATGATCATTCCAGAATGGAAAATAACCTTGAATGTTAGGGTAGGGAGGTGGTTGGTTAATCTGTCTTACAGACAAGGCTGGCTCAGGCTCCCTCTGGAATTCTTGCTAAGTCCAAGAATCTCCTGCTTTCTCCACATCATCATTATCATCCCAGGACAACTCTAATCAGAGAAAGGGAAGGAAGAGGATGTCAAAACTGGAAGTCTCGAAGGAACATCCAATTCTAAGTATGTACTAGGTCAAACAAAGGCTGAATCGACAGGCAGCAAGCCTAAGATTTCAGGCAAGGGGGAGAAAATTCCCCTAAAAACGGAGTCAGAGAGTAAAATGTCTCAATTTTGGGACACACAGTATTTGGTCTCAATCCTGACAAAAGATATCACTCAGTAAGTTAGCTCTTGTCCCTTGTGGGATAACTGTGTAATTTAGTTGAATGAAATAATGCTTTTTTTTTTTACACAAAATAGAACTTAGCTTCTGGCATCATTATGTACAGAAGCAACACAAAGGAAGCTATCCAATCCAATTCAGATATTAGGACTTAACCATTAGAAATGGAGAAATAGGAAGAAAAAAATTCCAGAAAGGAAAATAACTTATAGTCTCTAGAAAAAAAAAAAAACACCTTAATGAAAGGAATACTTAATCATACAACATAAAGAATAGTTTAAATTATATGGCCAAATTCAAGGTGTTTGATACAATTTTAACAAAACAAAATGAGGTCAAACAATTCCTTTAGAATAATTTCATGTCAATCATTTATCCTTTGGTTATGCCTTGTAGAATCTACAGATTACAAATGTGACAATCATCAAATTCGACTTTCATCTTTTTCTTTCTTTATCATGATACTGGAAATTTAAAGTGAAATAGGAAGAAAAGTAAAATAAAACCCAAATTATGCATAAACGGAAGCAAGAGAAAACAAAGGCCTTCTGTAAGACTACCAGAATATTCTAGAGGAAACAATTCAGGATATAGTTTTAATCATAGGCCAGTTTACAATTCCATCAGATATAACCCATCAGTGTTTCTCAAACATATGTCCAAAAGAATCATTTGGGGATTTTTTAAAGAAAAACTGGAGCTGTCTGGTCACATCCTCCAATATTCTAGTTAATGAGTTGTAATTGGCATAGCAGCAGCATTTTGCATTTTAACAAGTGATGAATGTTTTTAAATCTCCAGGTGATGAATCACTAGTATGGTCAGGAATTCTATTTAAATAAAAGCTTTGACTCCAAGCTCCGTGGACACCTGCCAGGGTTTAATATCACTCAGCCTGTCTTTTGTGCCTTCCTGTATTTATGGAATTCTCCAGGTGGACAAAAGTCACTTTCAAAGTTTCTTTGTAACTGCATTCTTTTAAATTTAAATGTGCACAAATTTACCTTCAAAATTGCTAATTTAAATTTGTATTTCGTTTTCTTTTTTCGTGCTTTCAAATATTTTGTGCTCATTTTCTCTTTGTTTGAGGCAGAGAGTCATTCTTTCCCAGGTTGATCTGTAACTCTAGCATAGGCTGTCCTCGAACTCATAATGATCGTCCTACCTCAGCCTCTGGACTGTTGGGACTAAAGACATGAGCCACCATGCTCAGCTGTATTTCTTGCTCTTTTAAAATAAATGTTATTTCCTTGTCAATTGCCATGAACTATTTATTTTTATTATTTTTAATTAGCTTGGAGAGTTTTCAGTGTGGAAAACAAGTAACAAATGTTGGTAAGGGTGTGAGAAAAGGGAAACCCATACTCACTGCTGGTAGGACAGCCACTATGGAAATCAGTATGGAAGCTTTTAAAATATTTAAAAGTAGACCATCCATAAAACCCAGCTGTACCACTCCTGGGCATATACAAAAGAACTCCATATCCTGCTACAGAGATACTTAAACTGTTTCTTCTAATGTCATTTTCATTTTATCCAATAAATCTAATCTCATTTGAGGTAAGATAATGCTATTGGTTTTGTTGGCTGTGTTTTTAGAAATCGAATATTCCTTTATTTGCTTTGGCAATGAGCTTAAGAGTTTCAGTTTTAAAGGAAAGAAGCCATAGATAACTCTTTGTTCTCTCCTCCTCCTTATTCAGTCTACTCTATCTAATCATTTACAGTTGGCTTCACCTGGTCCTCAGGCTTGCACTCAGGAATCCTATCTTATCTGTGTGTTTCTGAGGTTCCTGTCTTGTGCATGATCATTGCTCTAGAATTTCAGGCTTGAAGTTTGCCAAATGTTATGACACTAGATGGGTAATGTTTACACACACACACACACACACACACACCTTGGAACGAATAAGAAACCTCATACAGCTCATGGCAATTCTACTCTCCCCAAAGCTTTATGAAGGGTTTAACCATAGGAGTTGAACCTCTACCTGCAAATATCTTTTCCAGCCCAGGTGGCAATCGCCTGTGTCTTCAACTGCAGTTACAGCTTTGCAGTATTGCTCCATTTCTGCCCCTTGGAGATACTTATCTTGTCTTACCTTAGTTACGTCTAATTATGTTCTCTACTAATGATGTTCACTGGACAAGTGCTTCAAAGCATGAACTCCATGTGACACCTTGGCTAAACTTTGGAAACCGAGGCATGCTCACTGAGAGGTCATGTTTAAGTGTCACTGTAAGCTGAATGAAGACTCTCAGACATATCTTCATCCTAACCGGAGGAATCTCTGAATGCATTACCTCAAATGACAAAGGGGACTTTGTAGATGCCATTGGGTTGAGGATCTTGATGTGGGGAGGTTCTCTGGAATCATGTAGGTGATTACAAAGTAATCTCCATAGTTATAAAATCGAAAGAGGAATACATGTATTAGAGAAGATAGGATGGGAATGGAGTTTAGAGATCTATAGGAAAGCAGCCAGGAGCCAAATAATGTGGGTGTCCAGCACACACTTGAAAAAAGGTAAAGAATAGATTCTCCCCTAAAGTGTCCAGAAAAAACAGTGCCACCAACTTGACTTTAACCCAGTAAGACCGATTTTAAACTTCTGAAATCTTGAACACTAACATAATCAGTATGGGTGTTTCAAGCTACTAAATTTATGACAATTTGTGACAGTAGTAATAAGAAACTAACACAAGGATGAAAACCCTAGAAAACAGATGCAGTAGCTTTATAGGTATAAAGCCACAATTTTACACCTGGAGCTATATTGTCCAGCTTGATAAATATAGCAAAAATTAAAATACTATATATTTCAAAATTGCTAAGGTATTATACTTAAAAATTTCTCAACATGGGCTGGAGAGATGGCTTAGAGGCTAAAGCACTTGCCTGCAAAGCCAAAGGATCCAGATTTGATTCCCCAGGACCCATGTAAGCGAGATGCACAAGGTGGCACACACATTTGGAGTTCATTTGCAGGGGCTGGAGGCCCTGGTGTACCCATTCTCTCTCTTGGTCTCTCCCTATTTTGCTCTCAAATAAATAAATAAAAATAAAATTAAAAAGAAATTTCTCAACAGGAATAATGAGTACTTGTTACATACCTTGATTTAATTATCCTACATTGTATTCATAAACTATAACATCACACTATATCCCACAATATATAAAAATACTATTAATTTATTATTAAAAATAGAAATTTAAAAATAAACTAATATAAAGCCGGGCATGGTGGTGCAAGCCTTTAATCCCAGCACTCGGGAGGCAGAGGTAGGAGGATTGCTGTGAGTTCAAGGCCACTCTGAGACTACAGAGTGAATTCCAGGTCAGCCTGAGCTAGAGTGAGACCCTACCTCGAAAAACCAAAACAAAAAAAATTTAAAAATAAACTAATATAGATATGAAGAGCTGATTCCTGCATGCAATCATGTAAAAGCAGCAAATTATTTTCCATATGTGTAATAATTAATTATGGGTAATATCTCAAGAAAGCAAGCATCTGAGAATGGATGATGTCAATCATTAAGAAATGAGCCCACATGGAACATGAGGATGGTACAGGGGGAATTACATCATCCAAGGATTGCAGATACTATTGTGATCGACCCAGGATCCCTATCAGATATGAGTGACATGCTATTCGGACTTTTCAGCCATCAGAATTATGAGTCCAATAAACTATTGTTTTTATATGGTGTTCAATGTCAGATATTGTACCATAGAAACACAAAATGGAATATGACAAATACTTAGAGGGAATTATGGAAAGTAAAGAGAGTGGGATTAACATTTCAAAAGCCATAGAAGTATATGGGAGTATATTTTCTCCAGGTGGAGAGTACAAAATCTTCTGCCCTGGAAAGCATACCTTTCCTTCTTTGATCTTGGTTCCAATAATTTGTCGTCTTTGTTGGATGATCTCAATGAGAAGATCACATTCTTCTGTTAATTTGGCTTCTTGACGTGATGCATTGACCTATGGGATAAATAAAATGATGTCAATGTGACCTTTCTGTTAAGTGCTATTGTCAGTGTAGACTAATGTAGTTGTAGTAATCTCTGAGTATATATTTTGAGTGTTAATTCTACTTCCTATTATAAGAGGCAGGCAAGTACAGAATTTATATGCCTACTTTCTAACTTGTATCCTTGGAAAACATTATCCAATGATAATATCCTTCCCTACTAAGCCAGGTTCGCATCAGAAACTTTCCTAACACAATATATACATTGCCCATTGCAATTATGCAATAATTGGAGACTAACAGGTGAAGATTATATACGTAAATACATGCATACATACATATATACATCATTCTTGATTATATATTTTGGAAAAAGTATCAATTTTGTCCTGTTAAATATAAAATATGTGATCTACTGATATTATTTTATGGGGGACAAATTACTATCAATATCTTTCAGAGGAATTTTCTGAAAACAATGCAGCAAGCTTGCATCATATTCATTTAGCATTTTAAAATTATATTTTCGGGCTGGAGAAATGGCTTAGTGGTTAAGGCGTTTGCCTGCAAAGCCAAAGGATCCCGGTTCGATTCTCCAGGACCCACGTAAGCCAGATGCACAAGGGGCACATGCATCTGGAGTTCATTTGCAGTGGCTAAAGGCCCTGGCGTGCCCATTCTCTCTCTCTCTTTCTCTCTCTGCCTCTCTTCTATCTCTCTCTGCTTGCAATTATATATATATATATATATATATATATATATATATATATATATATATATTCATTCATTTATTTATTTGGGAAAGATAGAGAGAAAGAAACAGACAGAGACAAAGTGAGTATGGGCAACCTAGGCCTCCTGCAATTGCAAATAAACTTCAGATACATGTGCCAATTCATGCATCTGGCTTTATATTGTTACTGTGGAATAGAACCATCAGTTATTGCAAGAAAGTGCCCTTTAACTGCTGGATCATCTCTCCATCCCCAAGTTAACATTTTTAAAATATAAATATCAGAGTCAGGCATGATGGCACACACTGTTAATCCCAGCACTTGGGAGGCAGAGGTAGCAGGATTGCTGAGAGTTCAAGGCCACTCTGAGACTATATAGTGAATTCCAGGTCAGCCTGAGCTAGGGTGAGACCTTACCTCAGAAAACCAATGTTTGTGTGTGTGTGTGTGTGTGTAATTTATACCTAATCACTATATCAAAATAGAAAAAAAGTCATCTGGGCTGGGGAAGTGGCTCAGTAGTTAGAGGTACTTGCTTCAAAAGCCTGCTGTCCTGGTTTTAATTTCCCAGTACTCATGGAAAGCCAGGTGCACAAAGTGCCACATGCATCTGGAGTTCCTTTACAGCATAAGAGACCTTGGAATGCCCATAATCCTCTCCATCTCTTTCTTTCTCTGTACTCAGTAATAAAAACTAAAATTGTGATTTTGTGCTTCATTAATCCTATGATATAATTTTAAATTTTAATCCTGGTATATTTAAACAGTAAAGTTATATAAGTGAAAGGGCACCGATCTTGTAGAAAAGTGAATCAATGTAGAATTGCCTACAATTGAAAATACAAGGAGAGTTACAATTAGCTTACTCTTGGCAACTGAACTTGGGAAATACTGTGTACATGTTATTTCCCCTACCTCATGACAATGCTGAAATCCTTATTCACAGACAGAAACCCAGAAATCCCAGCTGTGAGAGTTGGAAATAACATGAAAGAGCTTTATTATTTTAGCATGAACACAGAAAAATTTGTAAAGCTGCACAGGATGACAATGCCACAGATGATTCAAGCACGTCACATGGAGAAGATGAAGCCCTTCTGATTTGGGAGATGTCAAGTGTTCTAATGTCAGTATTTATGAATGAGATCAACTAGAAGTAGTGTCATGAGTTCAGGGTAAGTCTGCTGATCATGGCTCACAGAAACCATGTCCTCGTTGTAGAGGCCCGGGATTCCTTGGAATTTGTTCCTGATCATTAACAGATGCTTCATAAAGACGAAACAAGACATGTTATTAAGATGACTGTCACAGCCATTTGTAACAATCCATGGTATTATGTCCTCCATAAGATTAGCACAGAGGTAAATGCTTGTCCAATTAATAAAGAAAAAACCTAAAAATGCACTGATAGATGATTATAGAATATGGAACTCAGGCTAATAATTCAAGAAAAATAACTACTGGGATCCACTTCTCTTACCATTTCATTTTATTTTATGTACGTGCACATGCATATGTGCATGTAGATGTTTATGATATATATATGGGTATGTGTGAGTCATAGTACAAGTGTGAAAGTCTGAGCACAGCCACCTAGGGGTGTTTCCTCCTTCTATCTTCTTTAAGACAGTGTCTGTCTTTCTTGCTGCTTTATGTGTCAGTGTGGCTGTCTATGAGCTTTCAGATTCTCCTGTCACCACCTCCCATTATCATAAGTGCATTGGGATCATAGATACATGTGTCACTTTGTATCCTGCTTTACATGGATGTTGGGGAATTGAACTAAGTCCAACAGGCTTGCAAGCAAATGCCTTTAACTGCTATGACATCTCTTTAGACCATCTTACTATTATTTGTTATGGTATCATTTCTTGATCCCTTTCAGGCTTCCCAAGTGTTGCAGTTACCTTCTTGTTGCTGGGGCAAAGCACCTAACCAAAAGCAAATTATGGGAGGAAAGGGTTTATTTTGGCTTACGGACTTAATGGGAAACTCCATGATGCCAGGGGAATATGTGGCACTAGCAGACATTGGACATCACCTCCTGGCCAGCATCAGGAGGACAACAGCAGTAGGATAGTATCCCAAACACCAGCAAGGCGAATCAGGCTATACCACCCATAAGTCCACCCCCCAAAACACACCTCCTCCAGGAAGCTCCAATATCCATATTGCCACCAGATGAGGATCTAGCATTCAGAACACATGAGTTTATGGGAGAAACCTGATTCAAACCACCATACAAAGTAAATTTAGTTGTCTACTGAAATACTTACTTGAAGCTTACTTTCAATAAATTTCTTATCTTTTCTTTGACCTCAAAGTGAACATAATAAGTGATTATAACTTAGTTGTGAAAAGAAAGGGACCATGTTGACATCATGAGAACAGTATACTGGAGAAATAAAATGCCTGGAATGTAGCACTCTCAAATATTTTGTCCTTGACCAAATGTTAGTCATGTTTCTGAACCTTTCCTGAGGCCCATCTGTGCACTTCCTTGTAGAATCTACTTTATTTATTTATTTTTTTGGCTTATAGTTTCAAAGGTTTTATTCAATCATATCAGGGTGAGTGTGGCCCAGAGAGAAGAGTAAAAAAGAGAGGAAGAGAAGGAGGAGGAAGAGAAAGAAAGGCAAAGAGAAAGAGAGAGATAAATATCAAGCCAGAACCCTGCTAAGTTGGGTTAGCCTCAGTCTTTTATCCTGGTCACCTCCAACATCCCATCTTCATCTTCCACTATGCTCCAGGTGATGTCTGCTCTCACTGGTTGCTGTTAGCAAGAATCGTGTTAGCCAGAATCCTTGCCTGTAATCTCTGTTAGCTCTGGCTTCCTCTTAATATGATCTTTCATTTCAAAAGCTCATTGAGCTTTGAGTTATTCTACAGTAAGAAAAGTATACCACAGTTGCCACTGTAATGTGAGACTCAATTCAGTCTCAAATCCAAATTCTGCCTATTTCATTTTCATTGATAGGTTGTCTTTACCAAAAAAAAAAGTGGTCTCAAAATTTACTTTGTTGAGCTAAATATGTTCCGAGAAACCTGACACTACAATCAGCATCACCTCAAAACATAAATTTCCAAAAAAATTTGGAAATTTGATCTGTTAGTTTTAGGCCAGGTATTTTTCCTTTCTTTTTTATTTTTTTCAAAGAATACAGACAACTTTTCTCTGAAACCAGAAAAGTTGAATCTCTCTTTGTACTTTAATGAAGTTCCACAATTTGGTTAACACCAGTATTCTTATATTCCTAAAGGTATAATAAAATAAGTTGAATATTGCCCTATATTTCTAAAATTATTGCAGTACAATGAAATTTTCCACACTTTGGCTATTATGTTACTTTAAAAAGAGTTAATGATTTGATTGGATTTAATTCCTTATGAGTCATCAATTCAAATATGACAGGGGTTATGGGTTACTGGTAATATGTCCAGGTGTTTCTAATTCTTCAGTTTGGTATGGAAGGTAGCAGGTCCTTGTTATAATTTTAAATTTCATTTTGGACTCATATCTTTTGATTAAGAGTCATTGTTGCTGATGGAAATATTCTGGAGCCATTAAAGATTCAAGATATATTCTCCAACTTTCTTTCTTCAACAGACACTTCTACTGTAGTGTCTCCTGTCTCCTCTTTGGTCCCTAAACTAAACGCAAGTGTTTTGTGGAGATAATGAAGAGTGATGCCAGTGGAAAGTGACTGTACCACATCTTTGGACCACAATGGAAATGAAGCACACCTGGTTCCCCAAAGCCCCTAAGTTATTAATAAAAATACCTTAAAATTGGGTCCTTGTTATGCCAGCCTCCTCACTGCAAGTTTTCTCAAGAATCTTGATCACATCAGCTCCTCACGTTAAGAAGCATGTTGGATCACCGCCATGTGCTCAGCACACACCTTCTCTATATCTAAAGTCACAGCTTCCTTTTTTTCTCTTGAAATACATCTTTATCTCCTTATGTTTTTCTTTTACCATTGAGCACTCACAATATGTCTCTAGTTCCCCTAAAGTTAAATCCAGACTCAATCATTTCTAAATTGAGAATTTGTGACATCTTTGATAGACCCTCCACTCATTACATGAAGCAGCAAGTACCCTGGCTGATACCAGGCCAACTAATTATACAAGCTTGCAACTCTTACTCTGAAAGAAGTACACTGAACCATTATTTCATTAAAAAATCCCTACAGGACTCCAACAGTGTAGCAGATAGTATTCCAAGGGATGTACATATGGCAGGCTACCAAAAGAACAAAATAACTATTACTACAGAACTTACATAGAAGAGTAGGAAACAGGCTGAATAAGCAAATAAATAAAAATGTAAGACCATGCCGGGCATATGCTTTTATTCCCAGCACTTGGGAGGCAGAGGTAGAAGGATTGCTATGAGTTTGAGGCCACCCTGCTATTACATAGTAAATTGCATGTCAGCCTGGACTAGGGCGAGACTCTATCTTGAAAAAACAACAACAACAAAAAAGCGATATCACGACAAGTATATAAAAGAAGTTAAAGAGAGTAATGTGATCAAACATGGATGAGAGTAGAGTCCTTTACTATTGACACATACACAAGAATCTTCTGCGGAGTCTAGAGGAAGGAAAAGGAACCAGTCAAAAGTTACAGACAGTGTTTGCAGGCTCTTCTGACTGCATTCAACCAGCTAACCTCCTCATAAGTTGCATCGTCCATGCCCGTTATTTGCCAGTTTTATATGTATGCATCCTCTATGTTATTTAGAAACCTCAAATAAATACTTGGGGAGCTTTTGCCTCTGTTCACAGATGTATTCAGGATGTCAAAATATGTGTGTTGCCCTGCTCATACCCAGCTGAGGCTGCACATGGAGAAGCTTTTACCTTTGTGCCAACTCTCACACGGAAGTAATCACAGGCTGGAGACAACAGGGAAGGCTCTGGCATGCGATGGGGCAGGAGACCAAAACACTTGGTAGCGGTGTGGTCTTAGGTCAGTTACTTACTTCAGAGCCTCCTTTACTGTTTTAGAAAATTAGAAAAATTGATTCTATGGGTTGTTTTTAGAACTTATGATTTGGTTTTTGCTAAGTATGATTGTGTCTGTGTGTCTGTGTGTCTGTCTGTCTATCTGTATCCACATATACCCTGGGAGCAATAGTTCAATATTAGTTAGTTCCGTGCTCATGGTTACTTGATTGAACATAAGTACCATAAATAATATATGTGCTGTCTGATGCGTCCGCAGTTGCCCTAAATATTCTGGGAAGAAGGAGAGCAGAATGGGAAGGACGATTATATAAGTAAGACGTCACAGAAGAGTGTTGCCTTTAAGGAATTGCTGACCTATTTTTTTTTTTCCTATTCATGGGGTAATTTTGCTGCTTCTCAAAGCGTGACCTTTGGATCCTTTACAATCTGACTGAAATGAGAAAGTTGAATAGTGAAGCAAATGCAGAAGGAAAACTAATGCCTAACCCTCCTTGGATAGAGATCAAATTCAGCACCAAGAGAATCTCTGTTGTATTAATGTTCATGTCAGACAGCACAACAAGGTTCCAGTCTCATATCAACTGTCACTGAGTACACAAAAAGAAATAGAGTTACATACAACCTTTCCTCATATTGGTTAACGATAATATAAATGGGTTAGCTATTTTTTTTCCAGAGCACCCGGTTAGCATTTTATAGTAAAATGTCCCCCCTGCTAAGTTTTATGGTGTAATAGTGTTACAAGATTTCACTAGGAGTGAGGTAAAGAGGACAAATTTTTTCCTTGTCAAATATATATAAACATTTAAGGGATTTAATTACATAGACACACTGAAAGTTGGACTATGTGTCTGTGAAATGTTCCTTAGCAGTCTGTAAATTGTTTCTAAATATTATTTGTTAAAATTCACTTTTTAAAAAACTTGTATTCAACTACAAAATAAGATGTATAGTGTAGAGTATAAACATCATTAGATTTTAGACATGTGTCATCTTAAAAGATTTGGAAATATGTTATGAAAAAAAAATCTCAAAAAGAACCATTAGTGAAGGAAGATTTCTGGGCAGTTCTCACAGGTGAAATTTAACTAGCATACATTTTTATTTTAGTTTATATTTTAGGTAGTGATTTCACTTTTTAAATAAATTTTAGTAGTGTGTAATCCACTGTATAAATTGATAGGCTTTATGACTTTTTATTTTAGTTTTTCGAGGTAGGGTCTTGCTCTAGCTCAGGCTGACCTGGAAGTCACTCTGTAGTCTCAGCGTGGCCTCAAACTCGCAGCAATCCTCCTACTTCTGCCTCCCAAGTGCTCAGATTAAAGGCATGTGCCACCATACCTGGTTATAATGACATCTTAATTCAAGTATATCATGTACTTTAACCACATTCACTCAACAATACCCTCTTCTGTTTACACTTCCCCCTTTCATTAATCTCCTTCCTTTTCTCAAATATTTCCTCATCTACTTTGTATCATTCATATATGTAAAATCTAAGTTCCACATGAGGAAAAAGATGAGATATTTGTATTTCCAAGTCTGGCTTAATTAGGTTAATAGAATGCTCTCCAGTGTCATTACTTTTCTTGCAAATGTAGAGTCCATTCCTTTTTTTTTTTTTTTTTTTTTTTTTTTTTTTTTTTTTGAGGTAGGGTCATGCTCTAGCTCAGGCTGACCTGGAATTCACTATGTAGTCTCAGGGTGGCCTCAAACTCATGGCGATCCTCCTACCTCTGCCTCCCAAGTGCTGGGATTAAAGGCGTGTGCCACCACGCCCAGCTCCTAGAGTCCATTCTTTTAAAAAATATTTTATTTATTTATTTGAGAGGAAAGGAGAGGGAGGAAAGGAGAGGCAGGGAGAATGTGCACCAGGGCCTCTAGCCATTGCAAACAATCTCCAGACTCATATGCCACCTTGTGCATCTGGCTTATGTGGTGCTGGGGAATCAAATCTGGGCCTCCAGGCTTCTCAGGCAAATGCCTTCACAACTAAACCATTTCTCCTGTCCCCCATTCTTTTTGAAATGGCTGAACAAAATTCCATTATGCATAGGTACTATATTTCCTTTATCCATTAACCTGTTGATGGAACTCTAGACTGATTCCATACCCTAGTTATAAACGTGGCAATTCATGGATCTCTCTCTGTGGCAGGTTGACTTAAGTTCCCTTGAATGTATTCAAGGAGTGGTACTCCTAGATCACCTGGTAATTTTGTTTTTTTGTTTCTGAAAGAATCTTCATATTAACTCCCATAGTGACTGCACTACTTTAACATTCCCACTGGCCATTGTATAAGGGCTCCTTCCCCATTATTTGTTGTTTCTAGCATGCATTTTAGAAACTGTCATTTGTTCCCATTTTAAATGAGTTATCCATCTACAGACTTTCAAAGTAGGCCCTTCTCATTCCTCCTGTGAAAAGGATACACTGACTTGATAAATCACTTCCTGTTTGTACATTGAAGTGAGCTTGGGACAGGATAAGGCTAATATGTTAGAGACAGGAAATTTTACTTCAGGGTGTTGAGGAACAGGGGCGTGTATTGCATAAGTAACTAGGAATTCAACAAAAATGGTAATCCTCCAGAATTGTGCAACCCAGAGGCCATTTACCAGTCTGACCCACAATCATTGCATTCTTGAAATTGTACCATCAAACAATTGCACTTGTCCTTTCAGACATCAAATCTTGCTATCTTTTAAATCACTATTAAGGTGTCTAGGAGTTTAAAAAGAAAATCTACTTCATAAGCTTGCCTAAATTCAGTCCTCAAGGAAAAAAAAGGAGTGTCCTTTCACATTGATTTAAAGTAAGTTGACTTAGAGAAAGGCTGTCTTATGAATATATGGTACTTTTTAGATGTTTTTGTTATTACTTGAACTTAAAAGTACTTGTTTCTGTTTACTAGTGATCTCCAACTCCGATCTTGCATCCAAACTTAAAGAAGTTTAGTAATATAACAAATTATGCCAAGACAGTCCCATCTCACTACACACTAAAAGAATTAAACACTAAAAGGAAAAAACCCTAAAGGAGATCATTTCAACCTGACCAGATCTGGAGCAATTGAAACACAATTTGAACTTTGCATAAGCTGACATTTGTCCAGTAATATGAAGGTCCAGGAGAAAAATCTTTGTGCACATGGGCTATGCACCCTGCTGTGCACTGCTGACCAGGTGCAAAGAGAAATATGAGGATCTGAGGGTGCTTTGGGTTTTATTGCCAAAGGCAGCTGTGATGAACATTCCAGACCCTGGGGCAGAAGTTAGTCAGAGCTGCCACAAGGAACAATGAAAGGGATTCTAATAGTTCAGTTTGTATATAAAACTGAGCCAAGAAGAATTGAGTAAGAGCAGACGCTATTACTGTAATACATCTAATATGTTTGTATGTAATCTTTACCCTGAACCTATCATACCAAAGTTACATATATGAGGAGCTAGCTCAAGCAGATGAAAGAGAGCATATCCCAGTTCCTAGGGTTTCTGTCTTTGCAGGAGAAACTAGAGTCCATGACAGAATAGTTAATGTTTAATATAATAACTTAATATTTAATTTTCTATGGTACTGGGGATTGAAGCAAAGGAAAGGACCTTACGCATGCTAGGCAAGCATTCTATCACTGAGATTAACACCCAGATCTTAATATTTAACAGTTTGGACTAAAATGTTTTACAGTCCAAGCATGCTTTTCTATAAAAATAAAAGATGTATCCCTTCCTAATGCGTTTGTGGTAAGAAGCAGCAGTGGTGATGTTACTGATATAAACTACATATAATCTGATCTTTAGCACAGAGTGCCATGGTGGGAAATATTATGGCTCAGACCAGATCAACTCTACTTATTAATTAAATATCAAGATAGAGACTTGTTATATATCTGCTATGTATTAAACAACAACACCTCCCAAGAACCCCACGATACATTCCCTTTTCTTGGAATTTCTAAGATTATTGAAGCTTGAATGTTGGATAAATAAGGCAGTGAGAGTCCATTAAAGCAGCAACACACTACAGTGAGCAGGGCAATAAAATTTTTCTTATAAACGAAATACAAATGTAACAAGGCAATAAAACGATCCAACAAAAAAATGTCACTGCCAATGCCTAAAACTTTGAAACTTTACACAAAGGAGTTACTCCCAAGAGTAAAGCAGATCACGCTCATTCTATATATTGTTGACGTCGTTGCCAAGTTTGGAATCTTCAAATGAGACCAAATCATTTAGAAGGGAGAACAAGGAGACAGTCAGTAGCTTAGACCTCAGGATCTTGAGAAATCTTCCTGGGATGACAATGCAACTTACTACTTATATATACTTGAGTTTCTACTTTACCTATTCATTTCTCAAGTTTCCTTTCAACATAATAAGGAAGAGATGAATTCTTAATGGTAGCACAAATGTGATGCTGCTGAACATCCTATAATGCACAGGACAGAACTGACAGAGAACTGTCCACACCTAGATGCTACAGGTGCTGGAATTGAGACTTTCTGGGGTAGTCTGGTAAGAACTAACAAAGTAATACAAGAAAAGTGATTGAAACCTGCTTGGCACATAATCCTGCATCCCTATTAATTCTCACTGCAATCCCTAAACTCTGTTATCTGGATTGCCCATATAGGATGAACACTATAGGTCCTAGGACCAGTTGTCCTCTGTTGATTACCTGAAGTCATTCCAGCATGAATCAAAATTTTTATCTGTCTATTTTAATCAACTCAATGGACTGGGAAGCCATAACATTTACCTTCTTATTGCTGAAACAAAATACCTATCAGAAGGAACTTACAGAAAGATTTACTTTGACTTACAGTTTTGAGTCAACACTTTATTATGACAGGATAAACAAGGCAGAAGCAGACAGTTGGTGTCACACCTTCATATCAGCAAAGAGAAAGTATAAAGTGCAAGAATACTAAGCAGGACAGCACTATCACGACTCAAGATCCACCTCCAGTGACACAATTCTTCCAGCAAGTGTCCATCCATATTCTAAAGTGTCCATAAACCTCCAAAACAGTGCCACCAAATGGGAATCAAGGATTCAAACACATGAGGCTATAGAGGGCATTTTATGTCCAAACCAACACAGAGGCTGTGACATGAAGACTAATTGTAGAATTTTGGAGCTGCTTTTAAATTTCAAGTGGATTACATACATTTAAATTTCAAGTGGATTCCTATGCACTTGAGTGTGTGTGGGAGATGGGGGGTAGGGTGGGCTGAGGGGATTCCTTCATAGTTCAATAGGAGTTGAAAAACATTACTTGCAAAGTGCTAGACAGCAAATATTTTAATTTCATGGGCAATATGGTCCCTGTTGAAACTACAACTCTACTGTTACAGTATAAGAGCAGCCATAGACAATGTATAAATACATAGGTGTAGCTATGTGCTAATAAAGATTTACTTATGAAAAAGAAGCCAACAAACAAGATTTGGCCTCAGGATTATAGGTTGCCAAATTTTAACACAGAGAACAGATGATTGACTTTAGAATCAAAAGTGTGAAGAATGTGCTAAATTTCTTGAAGAATGTTGCCTTGTTTGCATACTTTAAAAAAACCTGCATACAATCTGGCACATAATAGATGCTCAGTAAATCTTACTTATCTGTCTTCCAACCAGAACTAGTTTACAATTAATAGAATTCTAATTTGAAGAAGACAATCTTCAATTAAACTATTATTTTTACATTTCCCATGAAATCTTGTGGAACTTCTGTCAATATTATAACATATCTCACTCCTGATGTTTTTCCTTGGTACACTCAACTGACTTCCACGTTGCATTCTTGACACTAATACCACAGGCTTTACTTTTTGTGTTTAATGGTAAGTTTGTTCAAAGCTGTTCCAAAATGAAGAAGCAGAATGAAAGGTGTTGCTCATAATTCACCAAAAACAATAATATCCTCCCTTCCTTTCTCTTATTAATTACACCCTTTCTAAAGCAAATGCTCTACACCCTTCCGTTTAGGCTGGGCACACCAAATGGAAAAAAAAATCTATTAAACTGTCATAGGCACTTGTCTCTATCATATGGTTTCTGTAACATAGTAATGTTCACTTATGTAATTTTTAACAAATGAGTTTAGTAAAACTTAGCCTTTTTGAGAGTAAAACTTAATTTACAGAGGCTCACTGAGTATAGGAGAAAATAGAGGTGATGCATTTCAGTAAAAAGGAAGTTATTTCTAAAAAAAAAAGGAAGTTATTTCTAATAGAAAGAGAAATCTTCAATTCCATGTTCTTAATATTAATCCCTTTTACATGCCATTTCTCAGTAAGTGGCAATTATTTCAGTTATTGTGCCATGATTCCTTAATAGTGTTGTGGGAAACATACATCACTTAGTACTAAACTTGCACTTAGAACTTGGAAGTACAACTGGAAGAAAGATAAGCTTTGTTCTGCCTTTATGACACATCTACAAGTGACATCTACGAAACTTCTTGTCTGCTTCTTGCCACACCAGAATATAAGTAGAAGCTCAGAGACGATTAAATATCTCTGCTACCTAGTGTTTAATGCCTATGATTATTCAGATCCAATGAAAGAGGAGGATTTGTAGCAACTGAACATGTGAGTTATGGTCACCACCAATGAGAGAGATTTTAGAGGTGGCCAATGATTCTGTTGTCCTGGAAGAAAGTATGAGGCAAGATGTGAAGGTAAAAAAAAAAATTGATGAGAATTATCCGTAGGAGGTGGCAAAATAAAGACAAGAAAGTGTGCTTTACCAAGCCCACTTTGGGCGACTGGAGATTAATGACAACAGGCACTTCTGGGAAATACTGCAGCTGATGAGGCGGAAGGACAGGACTTATCTAATGTATCCCATGAGAGGTCAGCCAAAGGCTGCTAAGCCTGGGTGAGCATTCACTACCCTCTGGAGCTCACTGCAGGGGGAGGGGCAGAAAAAGCCCCTAGGCCAGGAGGCAGAGAACCAGTAGGTGGTACGTGGCAAGATATTGACAACAAGAGACCAGATCCATGTAGACATACACATTTGACACTTTCATTCATTTTCGTGTATTTTGATCCCACTGCCCTCCCTCAATCTCATTTCCCTCACTCCACTAAAACTCTTCTTCTTCCCATTTAATCTATGTCATCCCTTCATGACTTGTTTTATTTATTTTTGACCCACTGAGTTAAATAAGCGTCACTTGTAGGATCATGGGTGGGCAGTTCTTTTCCAGAGAAATGGCAATCCACCTCTGGCTATGCAACTGAAGGACATGACTCCCCATCTCCCAGCAACCAGCATCTGCCATTAACTACTCATGAACCCCTCCCCCATCCATGATGAAATAACAGCCATTCTAGAAGGGAGTGCTTCTTATGATAGCTTTTTGGTCATTATTGTTTTCTTTACTTATTTCTTATTTTTAAGCTTTTATTGAGTATATATATATATATATATATATATATATATATATATATATAGTGTATTTTGATCACAAACCCTCACATGATCTTTTGTTACCCCTTACCCATAATCCTTCCACTGAATCTCTTCTTCTTTCCAGCCTCTTCTTCCAAAGGGAGTTGGGATTGTGGTCACATTCATCCAGTGCTAAGGACTAAAGAGGAGACTGAACCAAGACTGTGTGACACAGATTCTATGCTGTCCCTGATATCCCAGTGTCAGGGCCATAATTCATCTACAAAGACCCATTTTCAATATTCCCTAATTAGTCTAGGTCAACCACATTTCTATGTAGAAGCCTGACAGATGTTGCCTTCTCATTTTCCTACCTGGGAAACAGAAGGCTCTGTTCAGTGTTTCACGATCAGGGGTGGGTGGGGGCCATGGAGGGCATCCTGCCAGGTAATGGAAACACTGCTTGCTTTAATTTTATTGCTCAGAACAAAGTCTTCTTATTGTTTAAAAGCCCTTCATGGCAGGCCTCATTGGAATAGTTCTAATTTTTTTTTCAAAACCACAAACAAGAGGAATTCTTTAAGGCCATTTCATGAAAAGCAGAAGGAAAAGACATTTTTTATTCTGCAAAAATTAAAGTGAGCCTTTGTTTCAGGAGCCAGAAGTTGATTCCAGGTTATCATTTGCTTGTATCTTATTGTAGGAGCATCTGTTGGGACTACCTGTGCATGTCTTCACTCATTCCTGCAGAATAGATTGTGTCAGTGCCGAGTGGGTCAAAGAGAGACACAGAGCCTATCTTACTGTACAGTGGCATCCCCTTGGCATCATCAGCTTTAGAACTGATGTGCACAAAAACACAACCAGCCAATGCTTGCCCATCCTACGCATTATCTGGAAACCACCACATGTTTGTTGCATGCATTTTAATTTTTTTGAAAAATTATTTATTGGAGAGACAAAAGCATAGAGAGGAAGAGAGAGAGAGAGAGGGAGAGAGAGAGAGAGAATGGGTGCACCAGGTTTTCTAGCCACTGAAACACACTCCAGACCAGACACATGTGCATCTGGTTTACATGGGTTCTGCGCAATCAAACCAGGGTCGTTAGGCTTTGTACTAAAAATGCTAAGCCATCTCTCCAGCCCTGTTGTGTGCAGTTTTATATTCTGCTTGCAAATCAAACCTTCTATGACATCCCTGATTCTCAGCTGCAAGGAAGCCAAACCTAGTATTTCGCAGAGTTCTTTACAACATCCTTAGGGGCTAAGGGCTGAAAGTGAGAGGAAATGAGGCAACTCTTGCTTCTCTATCACTGAGGAAGATGCTATCAGTGCACTCATACAGTTTTATGGACTTCAGAAGTCTTTGGCTTGTTGGTTTAGAGAATGTAAGGGGTGTATGTGTGTGCATGTGTATTTAGGGATAAAGAGAGTCTGATAAAAGATACATGACTCAATAAATCATCTTCAGGCCCAGTTTCATTATCAAATCATTTTTCTAAAAGTCTTTTCCCAACTCCATTCAAACTGGCCATCACTTCATAATTTTCATTTACAAACAAAGTTTTGAGAAGGTATTCTGGAGAATGAAACAGAAATGCACAGTTTTATAACAAGAGGGTGCGAAGACCCACTATGAACTCCTTCAGGACTCGGACCTGCCTCAGATGGACAGCTAGCTCTCTCCCAGTTTGATTCCTCTTCACCCTTGTTCAATGGCAGAGCTCTCAACCTAGGTAGGAACTTGATGAGCTACCCTTGGGGAAATCTGAGGCTACTGCAATCTGTCATGCAGAAGCACATTCCTGAGTAGAGCTTAAGAAGGATATTTTCTGCCCTTGAAGTTGACGATTGTCATGGCATGCAGATCTATACAAATGAACTCGTGCTGGAAAGGTACAGAAGGATACACATGATCTCTTGGAAAATGTCATTTAGCACCAAGAGCCAGTAGCATGTATGACATGAGAACCTGAGGAAGAGAGGCCTGCTTCCCAAGGAGTAATGTCAACTAGCAGAGGCCTAGCCATGAATTTACAGACCACGAGAATTTCTATATAAGGGTTGCATCTACATGAGCCACTAACTAAATAGCTTTCCATAAGCTTTTAAATGAATCGTATTATCTACCCATAAATCCAATAAATTTTATCAAAGAATAAATAACTCACAGGGATCTTGAATCAATGTTTGATTAATTCTAGTTGAATAAACTCAACTTCGTCAACTAATCAAGTTCATCTAGAAATCAGCTAAATAAGTTACTATGACATTATTTTAAGTGACGTGAAACGCCCATACATAGAAATACACTGAACTTAAGGGACTTGTCAACACAACCAACTGCTCATGCAAGACACAATCCATTTCTATAACCCCTGTAAAAAACCCTCAAGCCCTTCTTCCAGTTATTGTTTAGATTTTTTTGCAGCAAATTCCTCTAACATTTTAAATCCCATTTATAAATTTCATGTTCAATTTTCTTTATGAGTACTTCATATGCCTAAAAGGCTAAAATGAAAGGCCAAGCATGTCAATCCTATCCAAGTTCTTAAGTAGCATTTGTAAATCTAATAAATTAAATTTAGAAATACCATATAGTGCAATTCAAGTTCTCTTGAACATTGCAATATTGTTTTGACTTCCAGCTTAAAATCACAGGTCTAAAATAAATTATATACTTCAAATTGGAATCTTAAAGCAAAACTTTTCAAATTTCTATAATATGTCATATTTTAATGCTCTAAATTATTAACATACAAACATTTTAATTCTAAATTATAACCTTGTGGTGGTTTCAGGTGTCTCCCATAAACTTATATGTGTTCTTAATGCTTGATCCCCACCTAATGGCAAGTTTAGGATTGGAACCTTGTTCGAGATGTGTTGTTGTGGGACAGCTTAT
Source organism: Orientallactaga sibirica (assembly GCA_036365145.1). NCBI lineage: Eukaryota > Metazoa > Chordata > Mammalia > Rodentia > Dipodidae > Orientallactaga > Orientallactaga sibirica. The sequence goes on from JAEOAD010000840.1 coordinate 8,401,679, forward strand.
GGTTATTGTAGCCAGTTTCCCCTTGCCAGTGTTTGGCACACTCTCCTGCTGCTGCTATCCTCATGTATTGATTCATCTGTACATACAAGTCTCAAATTTCTTGAGGAGGAAGAAAATAGATAATTATTTTATTACAGTAAGCAAATTGATCATCTCAAAGAAGTTGGGATTACCACAGCAATGATTAACAGCCAAAGATTCAAGAACCATTCACAAAACCTGATGGCTCTGTGGTTCTGCTGAACCTTTATGATGATGGGTTGGGCATAATTCAATGACAATTCTCCCAGGGATTTCTAATAATCTCTTTCAATTGTGTCACATGATTTGGACAATGATTCAATCACCACACCAGCTATTTTACTAGAGTCACCTCTCCTGCCCTTCTCAGCAAGGTTTGATTATGTAGCCAAGCCTAGCCTTGAACTCTGTAGCCCAGACTCGTTTCAAACTCATGATCCTCCTACCTCAGCCTCCTAATTGTGACCACCATGGCTGGCTTAACTCATTTTTTTTTTTTTTACTGTCTGAATTTTGTTATGGCTGGCTTCAAGCAAAATATCTATGATTATGGGAATGACAGCTACATGAAAGGCTATTGTATTGGAATAATTAAATTAAAAAGTGATTGCAAGAGTTTTTTTTTTTTTTTTTTTTTTTTTTTTTTTTTGCAAGGTAGGGTCTCACTCTGGTCCAGGCTGACCTGGAATTAACTATGTAGTCTCAGGGTGGCCTCGAACTCTCGGCGATCCTCCTACCTCTGCCTCCCGAGTGCTGGGATTAAAGGCGTGCGCCACCACACCTGGCTCTTGCAAGAGTTTTTTAAGTGTGGGCTTTAGGGAATATTGGTAGAAGTCCCACCACTTTTGATTTGCTTATCCTCTAATCTATACTTGGTTGTGGAAGTGTAACAGCTTTATATGGCAATCTTTTCCTCCTGGCATCTGCATGCAGGAAGGCGGCACCAATCGTATGGAAATGGACAGAAGAAACTTATGGTGCCCCAATACCACGATTTCTTCATCAGAGGATTAGGCCATTTTGATAGTTTCATCACCTCATATACAGGAATTTGGTAATAGCATCATCACGTTATATATAGGAGCTTGACGTTTTATCTAGTGAAAACAGTGTTTAAAGTCCAATTAGCAATTCTCAGATTTGATGTTATCTCCCTTTTTGTAAAAATAAAAATAAATAAATAAATAAGTAAGTAAGTAAATAAATAAATAAATAAATAAAACCTGTGTTGCTCCTCATTGAGAGCCTTTTGCATTCAGTAATAGTCTTGGGCTTTTTTTTTTTTTTTTTTCGAGGTAGGGTCTCACTCTGGCTCAGGTTGACCTGGAATTCACTCTGTAGTCTCAGGGTGGCCTCGAACTCTCTGCGATCCTCCTACCTCTGCCTCCCAAGTGCTGGGATTAAAGGCATGCACCACCACGCCCGGCCAAGTCTTAGACTTTTTAAATAGAAAAAATTTTAAATTTCGTATTTCTGTTTCAAACAAAAATACCCAGTACTACAATTTCACTATTAATCAAAATTTTATATGCACGACTCAGTTTTTTTTTTTTTTTTTTTTTTGCTGTGGAATTTCAAAATTACAATAGAGCTCTTCAGTTTTTTCCTACAACATTTACCAATTAAAAATAGAAGCTGATGGAATGAATGAAGGAAAGATGTAATAGGATCTGTTTTTTAATCTATAATTCTTTTACATGCAGGGCTAAATTTGGACTGTCACTTTTACATACACTTATTAGGGAAAATAATTTAAACCACATATAAGATCCAGACGTCATGGAGGCTGGCTCAGTTACAAAATGATTGTTTGTTGAGAATCATGCTTTATCTTTCAATGGATTGAACAAGAGCCATGGGGGAAGTCAGCTTTCTACCTGCTACCTGAAGTCATCCTGTCTTACCTTGAAATTGCTCACCTGAATGCATTCAAATAAGGTATCTTATGTGAAAGTTGAGTTAGAACTATAATGTCAATTTAAAAATATATCATAGGAGATGGTGAGATAGGACCTGAGTTAGATCCCAGTAACCATATGAAATGCCAGGCATGGTGGTGATCATCTATAATCCCAGCACTGGAGATGTAGAGACAAGAGGATCCTTGGGGCCTGATGGCTGGCCAGTATATCCTAACTGGTAAGCTCCAGGCCAATAAGAGGCAGGTGGATGGAGTTCCTGAGGTTGACACACCTGAGGCGGTCTTTGGATCTCCACACACACACATAGCCATACATTTGCACTCCCAAATACACATACATGCACACACACAAAAATGTATCACATGCTGTACCTATTCTTTGCACCATGCCAGAATAGGTACTGACATAGCCAACACATCACTCTTTCAAGTTGTGTGTAGAATAGTATAAGGAAAATGGAGACTGGCCAGTATGGTTTAATAATGCCCAGAATCTGACTTTCAATCAGACTTATAGCATCCTTGCAGAGGTTCATATGGGTTGGCAATCAACCCTTCTTTCTGCAAGCAATCCATTGATTATAACTTTGGATATAAAATTTGGCCTGCAGCAAGATCTACTTTATTCAGATCACATATCTCTACAACACTTGAACAGCATACATATGTTTGGATGTCTTCATCCAATATCTCTGGATGAAGTAATAATCAAGGTCTCCATGGAAGAATAGAGAGAGGGAGAGAGAGAGAGAGATCTGACATTAGAAAATGGCATATTTAATTTAAACAAAAAGGTTTATCTTTCTTGGAAACCCAGTGATTTTGCATTATGTCACAATTTACAAATGAATGTTATAAATGTTTTTAGGGCTTTGTCCATGATTGAACAAGTCTTCTACAGACTCCCATCTGCTTTCTCAGGGTATTTTTTTCAATTTCTTACAAGCTACTTGTCACTCAATATAATCTGCCCCCATCAAACCTCTCAATGCATAGAGCCCATTATTGGAACAAAGATCGAATGAATGACAATTCTCCCACGAGAAGTCTGTCATTCCATATGCCAACGCTTTAAAGCCACAGAGGAGGCCAGTAAGAGAGAAATATTTCCATCAAAATAAAAGGGTCAGGGACTAAGGGCAAAAAAGAATACCAAGGGGCCAAGGCCAGTACATTGACAGGCTGCCTGATTATAGCCTGGCCTTCAAGGATGACTTGGCAAGGATAGTACAGTCTTCTGGGCCTCTACGTTCTTCAAACAGATAAGGCAATGGGTCACCCTTTCCCAGTTGTTTTCGGCCACTGTCTGAGTGTGTATATTTATAGGCATGGTTACCCATTATTCACGTAGCCATTTACTATGTGTTATATTTGCTACAAAAGAAATGTGGTGATTCTAAGTATTCACACTTACTCTCCATCTTCCTGTGTTAGCCTCTCCGGTACTGTGATTGCACATGTGTGCCATCATACCAAGTTTCTTATCCCAATTCTAATCACTTCTCATAAGCTTGTCTTACACTCTGGCTCACAGTAACTCCAAAGTCAAGCTGAGGGAACTTTATATTGTACTTAGCTCCCAAAGGAAGCAAAACAGCAGGTCGAAACCCATTCGCTTATACAATGCCAGCCATCAAGTTATACAAACATTTGTTGGATGTCTCTCCGAAGTTGTTCTTTCAATATCTCTACCTCCGGAGTCACAGAATACTTTGGCCTTTATACCCTCTGTTTGCTAGTTTGTAAAAGATTTGGCATTTACACAATCAAAAAGCCATTTCATTTATTTACCCTCATCTATTAAACAAGTTATGAAAAAATGGAGGGGGGGAAGTAGACCTTCAAATTTCCATTTGAAATGAAGGGGGAGGAGGGGTGGGCTTAGAAGGATGTAGCATTTCCTCCCAAGGCAGGGAAAGGAATTCATTGATTTAATTTAAAATTATAATTTACATAATTTACAATTATGAGTTGCCTCTGTGTTGAGTTTTTTAGCACCAGCTAGCATGGGAATTTTGTTCCCTCATGGGGAATGCTCAGATCCAAATAGAAGGACACTTTTAGGAAGAGGAAAAGGAAGAAGGGCAGTCTAGAAAACTAGGATGTGAAGCAGGAAATTCTTTTCCACTGCACCAACTTAAAAGAATAGCATGCTAGTGCCTAACACATTACATACACTACATTTTTGGAGTTTCCTTGTACTGTGAAGTTTTTTTTCCCCTTGGGACAAGGGATTGTTATGCATGAAGATAAATATATTATTTTTTCAATAACCACAAATATCATTTCCTGAAAAAAGTTAGGGAATCTAGTTATAAGTGTGAAGCATATACAAGTCTCCATGTTTATTGAAATCATCACTGACCCTTCACGAGTCAAGTTCAAACTTGAATACCAAATGAAACACCTCTCATCTCCCATGTCTCCAAGCTGATTGCTACCTGTGCTTCTTTCCTGTGCGCCAGCCATTGTTGAATGAGCTACACACAGTCTCTGTGCACGTACCAACTACTCACTTCCCATCCCTATGCCTTTATGTGCCTCACAAGCACTGCTTTTCCTTTCCCTTCAAAACTCAAATGACACTTCCCCTTGAAGTCAGGCTCAGATCACGTATAACCTTTCCCACTGGCCAGCTGGAAGTAATTACTCGGTTCTCTGCAATTTTGAAGTATGTAATCCACACCTCTCTCATGGCAATTATAGTTTTCTGCTTTTTATTGTGTTGTAGGTGCTCTTTTGTCTTAGTCAAAATAGTGAGTCCCCAGTGAGAAGGGATCTTTGGCACTTAGCACAGCACACCACACCTAGTAAGTGCTACATTCACACTCATCCAATGAACAAACTAGTGAGGCCCCTGAACAAATAAAAATAACAGATGACAGTCAAAACCTCACACCATCATCTAGAAATATCTGTTGAGCAAATACAGCTCAAAGAATAACAGTCGCCAGAACAAAAAGTCATCATAAGCCAAATTATCCAAATCTTAGAAATAAGGCAAAGAGGGGCTGGGGAAATGGCTCAGTGGTCAAGGGACTTGCTTGCAAAGCCTTACAGCCTGGGTTTGATTCCACAATACCCATGTAAAGCCAAGTGCACAAAGTGGTGCATGCATCTGGAGTTTGTTTGCAGTGAGTGACAAGAGGCTCTCAAGCACCCATTCACTCCCTCTGTCTATCTGTCTGTCTCTCCCTCTCTCCTTAAAAATAAATAAACAACCATAATTGAACTGAAGGCCCTCTTTACGGGAGGGAATACCTAGCTGGTACTGAAAAAAAACTAAGCAAAAGTCTATGGCAGGGGAAGTCATGAGCCTCAGGGGTATAAAGCCTGCTTTTGTCTGACTAAATGTATATATTATTCCCACCAAGCTGCCCTGAAAACACTACACTTAATGTTCACATTCACATATTAATGCTACTCTCACTTCTGTTTAGAGAAGCTTCTCTTTTAAGATGGCGATGACCACTGGGATGACCCAAAAGGCAACATAGTGCTGAGAAGAAGGGATGGAGGAGTGCCCAGCACGGAAACATCTCTGTCACACCCTCCAAGGCTCAGGGACCATTGCGGAAGAGGGGGCGGATAGAATGGAAGAACCAAAAGAAGGGTATGACTCCTTACAATGCAACTGTCCAGACAGAAATTGGCCTTGATATCCATGACCTTGCAGTGCCTAGCAATACCTTTGCAAGACCCTCATAATAGAAGAAAAAGATGATGACATCAAATTAAAAGAGCGACTAATGGAGAGAAGGAGGGGATATGATGGAGATTGGAGTTCTAAAGGGGAATGGGGGAAGGGGAGGGAAATATGCATTTTTTGTATGTAAGTATAGAAGTTGTCAATAAAAAATGTTGTAAAATAAATAAATAAATAAAAGAATCATCCTTAAAAATAAATAAATAAATAAATAAATAAACAAAAACATTTTAAAAGAAGTAAGTGAAGGAGTAGATTTGGAGCCTTCTTGTCATACCAGAACATATTCTTTGAAGTCATCCTCAGTCAGTGTCACCTGCCACTCTGGATTGTGAACTTTCTATTTGTTATTGATTAGGGCTTACACTCTGCAAAGTTACATGGCAGTGAGAGGTGATGACATGTAACTTATTTTGTCTAAATGTTAAAGGCAAGACTCTATTTTCTTCTGGGTCACTATCCCGTTTTGCATCTACTTTGACTATGTAAATCTGACATTCATTTTCTTCTACTTCTTCCCTCCACTGTGTCTATATATAAGACTCTGTCTAGTACCCTCTTTTGTTCAAAAGAGTTTTCATGGTCCTGTATTCTCCTTTATTGATGAAGTACATAGACTCTGATATGGACTTGTTCAATTATTATATGACGCTGCTTTTTAAAATTATTTTTAATATTTTATTTTTATTTATTTATTAATTTGAGAGAGAAGAGAGAGAGAGAATGAAGCAAAGAGAGAGAGAAAAGAGAGAGAATGGGTGAGCCAGGGCCTCTATCCTTACAAACGAACTCCAGATGCAGGTGCCACCATGTGCATCTGGCTGATGTGGATACTGGGGAATTGAACCTAGGTCCTTAGGCTTCACAGGCAAGCACCCCAACAATAAGCCATCTCTACAGCCATGAAATTATTTTTGATAATACCAATAATTAATATTAATATTTTTGCTAATTATTTAACATTAATATAAATAATAAGGGGGTAATTATCAAACTAGGTACTGCTAATATCATTTTTATATATCTTACTTTTAGTTAAATTTATCTAGAATAAATTTTGCATGTTCCAATATGACTCACCCACAAACATTTATTTCCATTCCAAAGGATTCTTACAAAGCAACAGGGAAATGAATGAGTATGCTTCAGCCTTTCTTTGGAATAACTTCTAGGGGCATGTATATGTCTATTTGCAAGTCTGCCATAATCAACTCACCAATAGCTTTATTTTAAGCCTGTATCTCAACTCAAATAATGTTGGATAGCCTCCTTGTCAATCTCTTGAATTTATCTTTCATTGCAAATTACTGAACATGATAGAATATAATTTTATATCATGCTAGGATGAATACCATTTTGTAAATTCAAGTCATACTAATATTGCATTAGGAACAAGGCATTTGCTCTAAAATCACTACCAGCCATAATGGAAACCAGATACTAATGCTTTAAGAAGTAACTAGCTGAAATTGAATGAAATAATCACCCAATCCATAAAGCATTTGTAAGATTTGCCATAAAGCACAGGTAATTTTTTTTACCAAAGAGAAATAATTCTTTCTTATTATCCTAAACATCAAATGCCATCGCATCATAAAAATAAAATATGGCACACAGATCATTCTATTTTGTGCATCCATTTATTCATAGAATACATTTTCACTTTCCCTTGCAATAATGAAAACATTATGCTTGTTCACTATTAGTTTCCATGTTGTTTAATCAACAAGGGTCAGCATGTTTCCCTGCAGAGATCATTGCTACAAACAAATCCAATCTAAACAGAAGACTAGAAAGGTTTCGGTTCTGCAAACTGTTTCCAGCATGGCAAAAGACTGATTCACCTAGGATGGACATGCAGTTCTTAAAGCAAGAGATCTTACAGCATGAACCTGAGAACTCTGTAGACAGAATCAGCTCTTTTGTCTCCATTTTGCACTTTTGTAGCACTTTCCATTCTCCACCTTTTGTACCCTGCTCAAAAGATGGCCAGCTGGATATACGGCTCAGGTAGGACAGGAGCCCTCTTCTGTTTTTATGTACTCTATCTCAGAAAAGCATAAGAAATTTGGAATTTGAAAAAGTCACCCCACCTGTTTCTCAGCCAGTTTGAAATGACCAGTTATCAAGAGAGTACTTATAACTGAAAGCCCCCTTATGAACACAGTACTTTTAAATTGTGCACTAGCCACTGGTGTTTGCATAACAGAGATAATTTGATGTCGAGAGTATCTGAAAGTTAATTCTTATTATACTGACTAATGTATCAGCAGAAATGCCATTGGATGGCACATATAAGCTAACCTTGCCAATACCTGTAGTATTTTAAATACAGTACTTCTAAAATAGGATAAGCTCAAGTCCTGCCTCCTCCATACTTTGAGGTAAACTTTACTCACTTCCTTCTTTTTGTTTAATTTCCCTTCCACACAATACACTTGTCCAATCCAAGGTACAGACAAATGTGTAATTTGTATTTTATGTGTCACTAGGAAAAATAAAAAAGCAAAATGCTGACCATTTAACTGTGTCCCATCATGGGTTAGAAATTGCAATTAGCTCTTCACTAGTCTTTTGAAAAGCATGGATCTTAGAATTTAAAAAAAAATTACAATCCCACTGCCTGATTGGTTACTATACTTGTGGTTTCAATGTAAAACAACTCACATAGCCTCATGTGTTTATGATTATGCCTCATACTTTGATCCCCAGCAGATGGAGCCTTTCAGAGTTAGAACCTTGCTGGAGGAGTGGGGGGGGGGCGCCCTGGGATTTTATAGTCCAATAGCTCACTCTTGCTACTTCCTCCCTGATGATAAAGGATAATGTGCATCAGCTTCCTGTTCCTGCTATGAGTTACCTGCCACGATGAAACTTCTTGAAACTGTAAGCTGAGGTAAACACTCTTTCCATAAGCTCCTTCTGGTTGGGTATTTTGCCATTAAAGAGAATGTCACTGCCTCAATACTATTCTTTTAATTGGATTATTAAGTGAGCATGTAGACTTCTAACATGGTGGAATGATCTTTAGTGTTCTTATTTACTTTTTTAAATGTGTATGTATGTATGTATATGGCTACACATGTGTTTGTGTGTGTGTGTACATGTGAAAGCCAGAGCACAACTTTGAGTGTTGTCTTCAGAAATGCCATTCACCTGTTTTGAGCTTTCTTTCTTTTCTTTTATTTTCTTTTTTTTTTTTTTTTTTTTTTGTTTTGGTTTTTCGAGGTGGGGTCTTACTCCAGCTCAGGCTGACCTGGAATTCACTATGTAGTCTCAGGGTGGCCTTGAACTCACAGCGATCCTCCTACCTCTGCCTCCCCAGTGCTGGGATTAAAGGCGTGCACCACCACGCCCAGCCTTGTTTTGAGAAAAACCCTTTCATTAGGCTACAGCTTACCAATTAGCCTAGACTGACTGGCCAGGAAGGCTCAAGAATCTGCCTATCTCTACCTCCTCAGTGTTAGGACTACAAACTTATTTCACCATGTCTGGTTTTCAGCATTAAAAAAGAAACTGGTTAATGAGAAACACATGACTTAACAACATTTTCAATCTCCCAATTTGTTATTTTTTTTCTCTGATTGTGTCCAGAAGGGCAAGAAGAGTAGTGTTTTCCTCTCTTACTTGATTTGATTAACTGAGCTTCTTTCCCAGCCCTATTATATTTTCTACATTATTGTGTGCCTACTGCCACAGCTAGATGCAACTAGGAGGCCAGAAGCGTAGAATTACTGATTAGATGATAAGAGACTTAAAATTTTCCATTTTAAAATTAGTTATTGTCAAAATTTTGAAATTGCATACTAAAAACCTTGTGTCTCCACATGTGGATATTTTGGACAGCTCAGTGTGCCCTTGTATAGTCATCACATGTATCTGTTGGGAACACTTCCCCTGAGATTTGTTTTTCTTAAATTTATTGTTACTGATACATGAAAATGTACGTGTATATGAGGTCCTGAACTTCTGTTTGAAATGTATTGTACTATAGTCTAAGATTCAAAGGTGAATTAGATTGGGACCTGATTTTCAAAGACTTTATATTCTAATTGAAAAAATTGGAATTAATACCTAGAACAGATATTAAAAAATACCAGATTATTATTAATACAATTTTGTGAGACTTAGAGAAAGGAGACATAACATTGATCTGGGGATCTGGAGAAATATTTACAATTGAAGTATCTTTCAACTTGAGCTTCGAGGATAGACAAAAAGACTTAGAAGGTAGGCATGGGGTAGTTATGAGCCTACTAGACAAGAGATATCTGCTGGACTAAGACCAGAGGGAGGCTAGAGAGATGGTTCAGTAGTTAAGGGTACTTGCTTGCAAAGCCTGATGACCTGAGTTTGATTTCCCAGGACCTACGTAAAACCAGAAGCAAAAAGTGGCACATGTGTTTGGAGTTCATTTATAACAGCAGGAGGCCCTGGTGTGCCCATTCTCTTTCTCTCTCAAATAAATAGATAAATATTTTATTAAATTTAGATATTTATTTACTTATTTAAGAGCAAGAGACAGAGAGTGAGAGAGAGTGAACAAGCATGGGTGAGCCAAACTCAGGACACATACACCACTTTGTGCATCTGGCTTCATGTAGGTACTGGAGAACTAAACCTGGGCCATCAGTCTTTGCAAACAAGTGCCTTGAACCTCTAAGCCATCTCTCCAGCCCCCAAATAAATATTTTTTGAAAGGCCAAAGGCATTAGGTCTTTGAAAATCATGCTCAACAACTGGCATCCAGTTTTGCCTTATGCAGTGTAGAACCCAATCCATGCTGCTTTGTCCGTTACTGTTGCAATGGTGGTTGATTTCACAGAAACATATCTGACAGCTAAGAAACATTTAGCATATACCTGTAATGGGCCAGATTGTTTCTTCCCAAAATGATACGTTTAATGGTACCTAAAAATGGGACTTTCCTCGGAAATAAGGTCTTTATAGAGATGATCAAGTTAAAATGAAGTCACCATAGAGCAGGATGGCCCTAATCCAATGACAGGTATCCTTATAAGAAATAGGAAGTTGGGACATAGAGACACATGAAAATGTCATGTGACAGCAGAGGTGTAGAGACGAGTGCTGTAGCTGCAAGCTAAGGAAAACATAGGATGGCTTGAAACCAGTAGGTGGGAAGACACAGGAAGGAACATCTCTAGAGACCACAGACAGAGTATGGCCTCACCAACACCTGCATTTCAGACTTCTGGCATCCAGAACTATGTCAGAGTCATTTTCTGTTGTTTATGCTTCCGGGTTTGTGGTGATTTGTTATGGCAGCTCTAGTAAACTAACATGACACTATATAAATAGTGATATAACAATAGTGATTTTTTTTGGCTTCTCTTTGTTAGGGTGGTTACAATCCACATTATTAGGAATATTATGCAATATTGAATCCAGGGGGAAGCTTTATAGGGATGGAGAGGTGGCAGCCCTGGGAGATTCTCCAAAGTTCTAGCTCTTTCCAATTCCCTCTGTCCTACATGTTTGGCTTTGCCAAAGGTTTAATTTTAAGAAAGATTTATGTTGAAAAGTTAGAAATTTAAAGAACATAAAATGACAAGACTGGCAGTTTTTAGCTAAATAGATCACACAGAAGTAGAGAGATACTTACTTCAACATGTTGACAGGTTTGGATGAGTTTAGCCAAAAGGGTCTCCAGTTCAGTGTTCCTCTTAATAAGATTGGTGAGGTTACTTTCCAAGTTTTGCTATTTAAAAAGAGAGAGGAAGAAATGTTATTTTTGCATATTTCTCTTCTTTAGCATATACAAAATTAGTCATCCTCAGGAAAAAGGTATACATTTTTCATAAATCTTAATGACATTTATTCAATTTCAAGTGTTTCTAAAATACACTTGGATCTTCACAAATCTTCTTGATGTAGTCAAAAATTATCTTTTTCTTCATGCTTCTTGTGCTAAAACACTTATAGTTAATTAAATATTTGGCTGCAAGTTATTCAGCACATTGTGAACTTGGGAGAAAGAAAACAGTTGGATATTTATCTCTTGGCCTGATCAGAAGTACCAATAATATAAAGATTGCATTCCTACATCACATAGAGTATTATTAGATTTTGAGGGTTTACTATTTTATGGTCGGGGAGAGGTTAGTCTTTTGGAAGCAATTTTGAACTGACTAGCTATGGCTGACAATACAGCCATTTATACAAATTTGTAAGAAGTCTTTGTCACACATCTTTCTACAGTCATACATTTTATTGTATGTTTTTTTTGGTCTATCAATGCAAGATCAAATGTTCATGAACACTATATCCATATCACTATGTTCTTAAGACTATAAAACTATCCATCTCTTATTCCTTTAGAGCATTAAATTTAAAGTTTTCTGGAATGAAAATGTAATCATTCTTTCAACTACAACAACCCTCTGTTCTAAGACTTGGGTAAAATGACTCCATTCCTTCTTGTTCCTCTGTTCTTCATTTATATTGTTCATTAACTTATTTATCCACTCACACACCAAATTCTCTCTCTCTCTCTCTCTCTCTATATATATATATATATATATATATATATATATATATATATATATATATATATATATACACACACACACACACATATATAGGTTTTTGGAAGTAAGGTCTGGCTTTAGCTCAGGTTAACCTGGAATTCACTATGTAGTCTTAGAGTGGGCATGCATCACCATACCCAGCTCTATTGCCTTTTTATAAATGTGAATGACTACATTTTCATTTCCAGTACATTCTTTATTACAGCTCCCTTTTCTTGTTCTGTTCCTTTTTTAAATTTTTACCATTTCAAGAAAACTAGGCCTATTTGTTCTTAGGCTCTCTGGAGAAAAAGAAATTCCACATGTTCTAGTGCTTGCTTTGTTTTGAAAAGACCTGGTTTTATCGTGTGTCTTATAATTTTTGTCCGACAGTTCATCTTCTGTGACCTTTGTTCCCCGTGCTGTGATTTGGGGATTGGTGTAGCCTAGCCAGGAGAGGTACACACTCTGAGGTTAGGACTTATTCTTTCCTCAAAGAGGGTACTTCCTCTTACCACTGTGCACTTACTTTTGTTCCTGATCTAGCTTATGTTTATGCTTGTTTATGTTTTTGCATTCTTTAAAATGAACTTTAGAGAATGAGCCAGAGAGATTTAGGCATAACCTGATGGTCTCATGTTGGCAAAGAAGAACTCATCTTTAAACCTCTTCAGAACATTCCACCCTCCTCACCCACAAAATGTCAAATGTTTTTCTACTGTTTGGATTAAGTGAACTTCATCTGGTAAGAACTTTAGACTCAGAGACTAGAGAATAAATCCGAGGCATTCCATTATTCAGTGTCCTTGGTTTAGATACAACTATTGTATTAGTCAGCTTCTTTTAGTGTGTTAATCTTAAAAAATATCCTTTCACTATTTTTTTTGGCTGGTTGTTCATAGCAGGAAATTTCTAGGGGAATACATCATTTAACTGTTTACAGTTCAATTATCATAGGTATGACTTTTGTAAAACTAGTTAGCAAGAGAGCCGAATAAATGTAATCCAACACATTTAGATTTTACAAAATCTGTTTGCTTCCCTTCCCTTTATTACATATACCTCATGCAAACAATGTGTTTTTAATCAACTAATACGTAGACTAAAACTAGTGATTTAAATACCTACACAGATCCTTTGGGGATATTCAAATTTAAATAGTATAAGTATTACTGAAGTTTGTAAAGAATTACTGAGGCAGTTAGAAGTATAATAAAGGAAAATTAAGATGGGGGAGAGACTTGTTTCCAAGTGTACAAAGGGGCTGGCAACACCTTTGAAGAGAACATGGACAATGGGATAGTAACAAAAACCAGTCTTCATTAAGCAGAACATCCATAAGCTTCCAGTATATGGGCTTGATTAAAGATTTTTTTGGAATTTAACTCTGTCACTAACATTCTGTGTGGTGCTCAGAATTCTTTAATCTCTTTTTTCTGTGCTTTGTACAGAAGAGAGAGAATTATTATTTTTTTAGTGTAAGAGTCTTGGAAAACTAGCACTGGGGGAGGTGGAGTTAGGTCATCCTCAGCTATCTCAGGCTCTATCTCAACAGACAAAAAATTGAAAAAGGAGTCTTGGGATTACGTAGATCTAAGTACTTTCATCCCTATCTATGTCTCAGTGTAAGTATACACTCCTTTATGTATATCTAAAAATTCTGCAGAATACAAAAAAAGTTTTGGTTTTCTGTTGTCATCCTAAAAACTCTGAAATATTTACATGAGCTTGTTGGGCTGAGCTTTATAGAAGCTCAAGGTGAAGGCGATCATGTGTTAGGGCAAGGAGGCCTGGGCTACCATCCTAAATGGACTCTTCTTGACAAATGAATGGACATGTTTTGGGCTCAGTTTCCCCATCCACAAGGAGGAAAATGACACAAATACCTATGCTATCACTAAGACCATAAGTGAAAATTGACCCCATGCACCAGAAAAATTGCACAAACATTTGGTAAAATTAGGAAGTCAAGGATAAAACACTCAGTGTGATCTCAGAACAAGCCCAGCTCTATGCCTCTGACCGATGTCATTCCCAAGTTTGCTGACTTTTTGTTTCTGCCTACACTTGTACGCTTTAGTCTCTGGATGTGCTTGGAACTGAGAAGGGCAGGCTGTACTGCTGGGAACTCAGGGTAGACTGATACCTATAGAAACTCTCCACCAGAAATGACTGGAAATTAGCTGATGGAGAGCACGCAGCTCTCTCCATTTTCTGGGTGGGACCACTCTGAGGTTCAGTCTATAAAATCTGCTCAGGACCCAACTGTACTCATTAACATGCCCTCTTTCCTCTTCCTTCCCCTGTTTCCTATTCCAGGTGTTTCCTGATCACTTCCCAATTCAAACTCCCACTCAGAGTCTGCTTCTGGGAGAACTCACCTAATACTGTTTCTATGGATGTCCTAATGACGTTCTATTTGAGTATTCCTTTCTACAAGGAACAATTCAATTCACAACAATTTGGTTGCTTTAGAAAGATCTTTGCAAATACACAGGATCATTTTCTGTCTTCCTGTAACTCCAGTTCTTTGGCCAGAGGTCACATATCCTCCTGATTCCAGGCTTTAGACTGGAATTGTCAAGAAAGATGCAACGTGAGCTACAACTTTGAATCGCCTTGTAAATTTTTACTAGTCTCAGTTTAAAAAAAGTATAAACAGGTAAAAATACTTTTAATAACATTATTATCTCAACGCATAACCAATATCCAATCATCATTGAGATGTTTTACACTCTTTATCTTTCTTTTTACTGAGCATTTAGAATCTGATCTGTGTATCTGAACTCACACCAGTCACATGTCAAGTGCTACACAGTGACACATAGCTCATGGCTACCATATTTGACCTCATAGTATTATGGTCTAGAAGTGGTTGAGAAATCTTTTTTTTTTAAAGAGCCATGTACTATTTTTGATTGTTTTGCCCTTACTCTGTCTGTTAACAATGATACAATTCGGTAGCTTCAGCATGAAAACAGCCATAGACAGACAGTGTCTAATTATTGTGTTCCAATAAAAAAAATATTTACAAAAACAAGTGGTGGATGAGATTCGGCCCATAACCATTTGTTAGACTTTGGTCTAGAGAATAACAACCAAAATGTTACCATTTTGTGGGACATTAGCACATACATATACCTGCTTCGGTCTAACGCTAAGCTTTGTCCCCAGCCTTTTGCATAAGTCTGAAATAGACACTGCAACATGGGCCTTAGGAAACATTATTGCTAGGCAAGATGACAAAAGGGCTTTCAGTTATGGATGGAAAACTCTGAAGAAGATTAGATAGTATTCGGACCTGTACACATTTTATTCCAAGTCGCTTAATGGTCTGTTTGGATTCAAATACTAGCTTTAAGGCCTTCAATAAGTTCTTAACCTCTCTCTTCCTCTGTTCCCTCATGTATCTGCCAAGGTAATTAGAGAAAGAAATGTATGGAAGCACTTTGAAGCAGGCCTGGCATGCAGAGTGCTCTATCAGTGCTCGTTAGACAGAATGAAGAACTGGTTTTGAAATTTAGATTTCATACTGTTACAAGCCTAATTGATAATGTACCATTACCAAATGAAACAGAATATGCCTTCACTTCATAAACTATTTCTACAACATATTTTCAATTTATCAGCACATAGTTAGAAAAGTATAGTCTACCCCTCAGATTATATATTCCCCACAAACATTGATTCCAGTTTGCTTAATATCCTCCTGATACTGTGATTACTGTCAAAATTACCATCTTTGTTTCACCCTCATGTTTAAGACTTAGGTACATATAGGATATCAATTACCTAAGGTACTAGTCCAAATGGGCAATTCTTTTTTTTTTTTGGTTTTTTGGAGGTAGGGTCTCACTCTGATCCAGGCTGACCTGGAATTCACTATGGAGTCTCAGAATGGCCTTGAACTCACAGCGATCCTCCTACCTCTGCCTCCCGAGTGCTGGGATTAAAGGCGTGCGCCACCACGCCCGGCTGGGTAACTTTTTTTTTCCTTTAGTACTCTGGCTTTCTCATGTGTCTAGTTTTTCTACTTCCCCAGCTCCTCCACAATGCTTCTGCTATCCTGAGCCTGTGAAGCCAAGATTGTTTTCTGGGCCTTGACATGAGTCCATGCTTTTTTATGTGTCTAGAATGCAAGTACATATAGCAGAAATAGCTACTACTGAGGGATATCAGCAAAAACACATTGTATTACTAAGTAGCTGCTGTATACATATCATTTCATCATTTCCCACCATACACCTTCAAATACATGCAGGTGCATATTTTTTTTTAATTTTGTTTATTTGTCTTTATTTATTTGAGAGCAACAGACAGAGAGAGAAAGAGGCAGAGAGACAGAGAGAGAATGGGCACACTAGGGCCTCTAGACACTGCAAACGAAGTCCAGACGCATGTGCCACCTTGTGCATCTGGCTTACGTGGGTACTGGGGAATCGAGCCTGGAACCGGGGTCCTTCGTCTTCACAGACAAGTGCTTAACCGCTAAGCCATCTCGCCAGCCCGCATGTGCATATTTAACATAGAAAACTGAATATTCATTGGATGACCTCTCTAAAAATCTAATGCAATAAACCAATTAACTGCCAAATTTAATATCTATTATAGATTGTTAAAGGGCCTTTTGCTCTTTATGGATATTCTCATTAGTAAAGTTGAATCTGAAATTGAAAAAAGGGCTTTTTGTCAATTTCAAAGCACTCTCCAGGGCTGTTACATAACTCTATCCCAGATTTCTGGGAAAGCAAAGACAACACTGTTGAACACATTTTTATAAAGTCAGGTGTATAATAAAAAACCAGATAGTCTAGCAACTGTCATTGGCATATTTTTTTTTTCAAATTCTGTGGTAAGCCAATGTCAAGTTGTGCCTAGGCTTAATTCGTTACTTTATCTTCAAGTAACTTTTTTCCCCCACAGCACTCTTGTTCTAGGAACAGAAAGGATGTACTATTAGTCATTGTTGAGAAGGTCAAGTCATATGGGTTGGGTGTGTTGTGCGTGTTCCCACTATGATTAAAGCCTTGGTCTCCAGGGTGGCAGTACTGGTGGATACTTTAAGAGTTAGGGTCTAGAGAGAAATCCTTGAGTCTTTGATGACAGAACCTTAGAAGGTAATTTTTGTGGGACTCCTTTGTGGTTCTCTTGAGAGGATTGTTAGAAAGGCCTGAATCTGGCCTTATCCAGTTCGCTCTGTCTATCTTCTAGCACAAGATGTGATTTTGCTGCAACATGCACTTCCATTACTGCCGTTCACCTTTTGCTGTGAGGTCCTCGCCAGAACTGAGATAATACAGGCACCAGATCCTTGAGCCTCGAGAACTCTGAACGGATTAAATAAACCTTTTTTCTCTGAGCCCTCAGGAAGCAAAGTTTGGCAGGAAGATCACAAATTTGAGGCCAAACTGGGCTACACAGAGAGACCTTGCCTTAACAAAACAACAACAAAAGATGAAGACAAATAAACACTTTCTCTTCATGAAATGTTAGCTGCCTCATATATTTCATACAGTGACAAACTGACCTATAAAGTAAAGTGTTATTAAGTGTGCTACTACTTCATGAGCTCTAATGCTTCCTTCTTGCCATCACCATCAATGAGGACTATAAACAATTCAGGATGGTATTTTCATTTTATTTTTTATTTTTATTTTTTATTTTTATTTTTTATTTTTTGGTTTTTTGAGGTAGGGTCTCACTCTAGTCCAGGCTGACCTGGAATTCACTCTGTATTCTCAGGGTGGCCTCGAACTCACAGCCATCCTTCTACCTCTGCCTCCCGAGTGCTGGGATTAAAGGCATGCGCCACCACGCCCGGCTCAAGATGGTATTTTTAAAGGTAACAATGCACATGGTCAAATTCTGAAAGATAAAGTTGTAATGCGTGAATTGCATAGCATTTTTCCCTCTCATTTTATCATTTTTGTTTTTAGTCCCTATGTTTTTTTTCCTTTTGGCGATTTTTTTTTTTTTTCTATGCTGGGGACTGAACCCAGGGCCTGGGGCTTGTGAGGCAAATGCTTTACCACTGAGTTAAGTCCCATCCCTCATTTTCGTTTTTTTTTAAATATTTTATTATTTATTTATTTGAGAGAGAGAGATACAGAAATAGGCAGGTAGAGAGAGAGAGAGAGAGAAAGAGAGAGAGAGAGAGAATGGGTGCGCCAGGGCCTCCAGCCACTGCAAAGGAACTCCAGATGCATGCACCCCCTTGTGCATCTGGCTTACGTGGGTCCTGGAGAATCGAGCCTCGAACCGGGGTCCTTAGGCTTCATAGGCAAGCGTTTAACCACTAAGCCATCTCTCCAGCCCCCTCATTTTCGTTTTTAATGCATGCATTTGGGACACATTTTCATGGAGCCATGGCTAACAATTTTTTTTCCTGCTATGTACTTTTGTGAGGTTTATTTGAGTTGATAACTTCACAATTCACAGCAAGACAACTGATGTTAGGGCAATCTCAATACAAGCCTTCACACATGGATGTGAATACCATCACAGAATGCAGCTTAACAGATGAGCTACATACAGCAATGTGCAATCACATAACACGGTAAGCAGATCAATGTCCCTAATTTTAGCCTTTGGAGTCTTATACCTATGAGTCAGATTGCTGGACATTAATAATTTGTCATTGTACACTACTATTAAAATGTATGCTTGAAATGGGAGACTTTAGTAATTCCTTTTGGCTTTGCCCAGAAATTAAAGAATGTTTGCTCTTATCCTGAAGTCAATACTTCAGAATGTCTTTAAAGCATAATATTAGGTCTGGATACCTTTCAAGGCAAACATAGATCTGGCTTGTTTTATTCCATAATATTCACAGCGACATTCAGGAACTATGTTCTTAGCTGACACCCAATACCACCACTCTAGCACCATCAGGATATAGACACGTCAAGTGCCACAACCCATATATTTTCTTCTAAGAAATTTTAATCACAATCCTTATTATGAAAACACTCTTGTATTAACACATGCCACCTGCATAAAAGCATAAATTCTTTATATGTAACTAAACTCTTAAGATGTTTTAATTACATGCCGCAGTCTGAAGCTATCTTTAGGTTTGACTCAAGACAGGCCACAAGTACATGTGACTTGTGTTGGTTTAATTTTTAATGGCTTTTTTCATTGGTTATGATAGTTATTATTTCCAAATGCCCTGGCAAGACAGGCCTCCCAGGGAACTTCAAAAACCTAATAAAACACAATCTGCATACAAATTTAAGTCTAGCTTCCATGGACTACAATTTATGTCATTTTGATATGTGAGACTGTATTTACCTTGTCAGGTTTTATTTGAAATTTCTGTATTAACACATCAGATTCTGTTCTATATATTTATAAATTCTATCATCAGGAGTTCAATGTTTATTTTTCTAACCTTGTAGACAATAATATTCAGGGGATAATTTTTAAATATGTCTTATGTTCCTAGAAGTATTTTCAAATATTAATAGAGGTAAATAAATGCCATCATTGTGTATCTATATTCATTTACCTGTAAGTTTAAGAGCTACTTATTGCCAGTTATTAGACATGTGAATGGCTTTTGTTTGTTCACTCCTCATCCCAAGCCCCATTTCTTTCCCAAAGAGAGGTAAGAAATTGACTAATAAATATACTTTTTAGATTTTTTTTTCCAGTACTGGGGATAGACCCAGAACCTTGTGCATGCTAGGCAACTACTCTACCATAAAGCAAAATCCTCAGCCCTATTCTCATCAGTTTTGAAACTCAACATTGAATGAAATTGGACTAACTCAGAATCTTTGAAAGTCTGTAACTTAAAAATAATGTTCTAGGGCAGGAGAGATGGATTAGCGGTTAAGGCGTTTGGCTGCAAAGCCAAAGGATCCCAGTTCGATTCTCCAGGACCCATGTAAGCCAGATGCACAAGAGGGCACATGCATCTGGGGTTCATTTGTAGTGGCTGGAGGCCCTGGCACACCCAATCTCTCCTCTCTCTCTCATAAATAAATAAATAAAATATATTTTAAAAAATAGTGGTCTAATGGCACGGCCATTGCACTCAGAAACACATCAGATGTGGTTTTCTGCCCAAGACCTGCACAAGATTGGGGCCATCCACATCCTGTGATAGATGCGGAGGGACTTGTGAGGCTTCACCACTTCCTGAGGAGTTATCAGCAGTTAATGGTTGCTGAGGGAAGAGAAATCATTTTCTTTACTGGTATACCGACTGGTAAGTTGTCCATACTCGAGTAAATAACACCCCTAAGTAAAATCAGAAGGTCACACAAAAGACATGAAGGAGAAGAGGGATTCATTGGGAAGAAAAAAGGGTTCAGTAGAAGTGGAAGGGTCACAAGAAAGAGTAATGGGGTGGATATGATCAAAGAACTTATATATACATAATTGTCAAGAAGAATCTAATTTAAAAATAATAATAGAAATTAAAACATCTATGCCTCGAGAGAAATGTTTCCAAGAATATGACAATTTTTGTCAGTGGAACATATAAGAAGCATTATAGAAGATGACATCATAGATCTAAAGGCATGGATGGTCCTATTCTACAGCTCTCACCCACTGCACTATCAGGTAATGTTGCAGTCAGCTGTGAGCTGCTGGCAGAAAACACCTAACCAAGAGCAGCTTGTGGGAAGAAAGGGTTTATTTTGGCTTATAGACAAGAGGGGAAGGTCCAAGTTGGTGGGGGGGGGGACGACGGCATGAGCAGAGGGTGGACATCACCTCCTGGCCAACATCAGGTGGACAACAGCAGCAGGAGTGTGTGCCAAACACTGGCAAGGGGAAGTTGGCTATAACGCCCATCAGCCCACCCCCAACAATACATCACCTCCAGGGACTCCAGCTCCTAAATTGTCACCAGCTTGGAATCTAGCATTCAAAATACATAAGTTTATGGGGGACACCTGAGTCAAACCACCACCCACACATAACAATTATGTGGTGCAGAAAATCTTGCAAAACACACAGAATATTTGACTTCATTAGTTTTGCTCAAGTGAAAAGTTTTCACATCAGTTCTATATACTTCTCTTCTCTTAAAACAGAGGCTGTGGTTCTATTGCTCAGAGGACATATTTGGCCCACTGCCTGATTTTATATGGCTTGCCAGCCAAGAATGGCTTGTACATTTTTAAATAGTTATTTTCATTTAAGACAGGGTTTTACTATGTATGTAGCCCAGGATGAGATCAAACTCATGATACTCCTGCCTCTGTCTCTTGAATAGTTAGATTACAGGCACAGGCTATCATATCTAGCTCAGTTTTAGCTTTTCAATTAAAAGAATACAATTTTGGCATTTGAAAAGTACAAGGAATAGGGATTTCTGTGACTATGGAGTTTCACTGGATTATAGACACTACTGTTAGTTCATGTACCAGAGATTTCTACTTTTTATATTTATTTTATTTCATTATTTATCTAAGAGAGAAATAGAAAGAGGGGGAGAGAGAGTGCAATAAAGAGAGAGAGAATGGGTACACCAGGACCTTCAGCCACTGTAAACGTGCATGCACCACCTTGTACATCTGGCTTATGTGGGTTCTGGGGAATCGAACCTGGGTCCTTTGGCTTCGCAGGCTAATGCCACAACCACTAAGCCATCTCTCCAGCCAAAGATATTTCTACTTTTGTGCTTTAATGTCACATTATGGATTTATCCATAAAGACCAAAATATTTATAATCGGACTATTTACTGACTCAAAAGTAGATTAAAATCCCATTGTATCCAACATGGGTCTGGTCTGCTAGGTATTTCCAAAATCAGTGTTAGGTAAGTGAATTCCCCAAGTGGGACATCCTACAGAATTAGAGAATACGAAAGCATGCCACTGTTTTTACCCTTGCCTGGGGTTCAGAAAATTTGAATCACAAATTATTTTAATTCATTGCATCCTTTGTTCTTTTGTTCCACCTTTACTCAGCCCCTGCCTTCAGTATTTAAAAGGACTCACACTGCCTTTGACCTCTCCTTATGATTTACAATGAGTTGAAATCAAAGAAATGTGGAAGTTATGGAAGGAAACAAGAAGATGCCCTCCACTAAGTGAATGGTCTCCATTCCAATTGGCACATTGCAGTTACCTGGGAACCTATGAAACATGATGGTGGATTTTCACTTTCTTACTAATCAGAATCTGAATTGCTTGATTGGGGGGGGGGGTTCATAAATTCCTCAGCCAAGGTTGAGAACCACTGCTCAAAATGAGGACACAGACTCCATGATACGGTGAACAAAAAGTAATGATTTGTGCAGTTTACTAGTTCCATACTTTAGGGTTTACATGCCACTAATATATTTATATCAAGTACAAGAATAAAATCATATAGATGCATAGAGATATATGAATTTATGTGAACTTATCATAGGATATCAAAAGAACTTTTCTAAAATAGTGGCTGGCAGGGAAACAAAACGGTTGCTGCTAATGTTGTGGCAATAGAAACATGCTGAAAAACCTGAACAGTGGAAAGCCCCCAAGATGGCATAAGATTGAGGAGGGGTGACTAGAGAGGCTGCCCCCGCCCTGGCTGTTTATTGACCTTGCCCCCATTTTGTTGTTTATTACAGGTTTAACATTAATTACCACTTACTGTAATTTTTGTTTGCCAAACTGATACATTTTTTGTAAATCTTTTGTAACCTGCTCACTCACCTGTCATGGACTATTGTAACCCATGCCTGATTATTCTATAAAATCTCTTAAAAACTAGAGTTTGGGGCTGGCACCATTATGGAGAAACCAGGCATCAGTCCGCGGCCACAAATAAACTTCCTCTCCTTCACCTGACTTGGCTTGTGGTCTTTTGACACCCAGAAATTCCCGTAACACATTGCAAATAAGAAGAATGTTTTATCAAATCATTCAGCTATCCCCAATTCCAAAAAAGGTCTCTATTTCATTTCATACTTTGCAACAGTATTTGTATCAAAAGTTTTGTCTGTTATTTTAACAGTGAGTATTTCATCAGAACTAGAACAGAAATATATACTATAATAACTCAACAGTATTTTTTAAATTTTTAAATTTTTTTTAGAGAGAGAATTGTCACACCTGGGACTCAGCCACTACAATCTAACTCCAGATGCTTGCGCCACCCAGTGGGCATGTGTGACCTTGCTCTTGCCTCACCTATTTGTGTCTGGCTTATGTGGAATCTGGAGAATCGAACATGGGTCCTTAGGCTTCTCGGGCAAGCGCCTTAACCACTAACTCATCTCTTCAGCCCTAATTTAACAGTTTTTTAACTCAAGTTGATTTTAACCCAAGTTGATTTTAACACAAGATATGGGGGAAATTTAATCTCTAATAACAAAAGAATATATTTTTTGCCCTTTGTGTTACCTTTTTCAAAGGCAAGCTCAGGGAATATGACTGTCCTGACAACTAGAATGATTGGTCATCTAAAAGGTAAAATGTAAATATTTGCAATGAAGGGAACTAAGGTGACAACATATTATTTCTTTGATTCATGGCTACTTTCCTAGACAAAAATCTGGAGAGTAAATTATTTAACTTGCACTACCTTACAAACATTATTCAACAATTTTCCCAATAGAGTTCACTTATGTATACATAACCAAAGATAATTTAAGGATCATTGTGCTTAGAAAATGAAATATCTTTCATCTTCCTGAAATACATTTTAGCTACATATGTAATGTTTTGCTAATGAGGTCAAAGTCAATGAATGAATGCTTTAAATAATGCCATTGGCTCTTAAGTCAGTGGGGGGAAATGGTCCAATATTCAGAGAACTGGAGGAGATTTGCCAGTTATAACAATTACATATTACCAAGTCCTATCTCTTTCATAGAGTCTGGGTTCTTGTGGGTAGCTTGGACCAACAGCAGAAATCCTGGGGAGCTAGAGAGAAATAGAAATAGTTGATGTTGATGAGAACCATTTACCTACAATGTCTTAGTATCCTTCAGTATGAAAGAGTTTAAGATTTTTTTCAACTTTCCTAAAAGAAAGGAGAGAGAAAACTCAGTGGAGTGTCAATGTTCTCAATGCTGCGCTTTTCTGTGTTGCCTTTCTCATGGATACTGGTGTGAACTTCCTACTTACTCAGTCATTGTCATCAGGCCTATCCTCAGTTCCTTCAGTCTCCATTTTGGTGGAGGAGAATCAGAATGAAAAGGACAAACCTGGCAAGGCTGGAAAACGTGGTGTGATGAGGAAACCAATATAGCAATAGATGGAAGGTTTAGAAATAGAGGTGTACCTTGAGCTCATGGTTTTAATTCTATCACCAATAGCAATTCTGACTTGATTTTTGTAATAAAAAACATCGATAGAACTCTGATGTTTGGAATGAATAAAAAGACTCAGTGAAGTTGCCCCAATTATTCTCAATTACTGATAAATGTTGTGTTTTTTGAAAAACAAAGTTTTTAGGTGGCATTGAAATGGGAAGCCAGTAATTGGGGGATCCAAACTCATCTGTTTATGATGAAAAATAATAATGCCATCTCCTCACTTGGTTAGAGTCAGTTCACCTCTAAAAAAATTGGCTTGACACAAGATTTAAAAAGCTAAAAGCCAGTACATTGACTTTTATTCTCAGGACATTTTGGTATAACTTTTGTCATTTAGTTTTCCAATATCTGTGAACTTGGTCCATAACTGTGATAGGACACTCTAGAAAGACAGCTTGTTATATATCATATGACATCACAGACAGCTCAATAAGTAATCAATGATGGAAGGAAGACTTGATGGATCTTTTGACTGAAAAGACGAACTTTTCACTTGGGCCTGTAAATATTTAATGAACAACTAAAATTGAGATTAAAATGTGGCATATTTTCCTATATTTTGCACTTGGCTCCCTTGCTCTGAATTAGTCTTCTACTATCACTTTGATTCCAAGAACAACTGGTATGATGGATAAACATCTGTACTGAGAGGCCAAACAACCCTCCAGGTAGCAATGACTGATTTAGTCAAAGCCCAGTCTGACTAAGACTGATAAACTGTGGGTGCTTCTTCCTCTTTCTATCTCTTCCCTATTTAATTTGGGATGTCCTATCAGTACTCCTGAAGACAGAGGTAAGGATGTCAGTCACCTTACCTTCCTACTACAGTTCTACTGATTTGTTTTTCATTACTTTTTTTCAGTTGGCTAAACCTGATGTATTGGAACTCTCGGAGTCTTCCTCTGGCCTAGGTTTCTGGTAATAGTAGAGCTAGTAAATTATAGAGAAGCCTTTTGGCCTTTCATAAATTATTATCATTCTCTACTGTTTAATTTTTATTTGAATAAATTGTCACTTATACTATAGCTAATGACAAAATTATTGTAGTTAAAAGTAGACTTAAGCAATGCTCAGTTCTTATAAGCATGCTTTCACCAGAACATATTCTTTCATTTTCAACTATGATAAAATAGTGACATCACATATTCACATCTCCTCTGAAAATGCCTTTTCTTTTGCAGCTCCTACTCTCTTCTGTTGTGATAATATGCCTGTTTTGATCTCAGATCTCATCTCTAACCTCAGTGCTGGTCTTTCGTTCTCAGTTTTATACCAACCGTTAACCCTGACACTGGCTTGTATTTTAAACTCAACTTTCTCATCTGTCCCTTTGAAATGTCTTCCCATCTTCTAACTTCACATTCCCCAAAGTAAAAGCCAAGAATAATTTTAGTGCTTGATGTCTCCTCCTTTCCTTGTGTCTAATCACTCTCAAAACCTTTGCATTTTAATATTTTATTGATTTTTATTCTTTTATTGACAACTTCTATACTTACAGACAATAAACCATGGTATTTCCCTCCCTTCCCCCATTCCCCTTCAGATCTCCACTATCATATCCCCTCCCTCTCTCCATTAGTCTCTCTTTTAATTTGATGTCATCATCTTTTTGTCCTATTATGAGTGTCTTGTGAAGGTATTGCTAGGCACTGCAAGGTCATGGATAGCGAGGCCAATTTCTGTCTGGACAGTTGCATTGTAAGGAGTCGTACCCTTCCTTTGGCTCTTACATTCTTTCCGCCCCCCTCTTCTGCAACAGACCCTTTGACCACTGGGATGACCCAAAAGGCAATGTAGAGCTGAGAAGAAGGGATGGAGGAGTTTCCAGCACTGAAACATCTCTGTCATGCCCTCTAAGGCTCAGGGTACATTGCTTTGCATTTTTTAAGCAACATCTCATTATGCAGTCCACACTGGCTTTGAACTCACACTCTTCCTCTTTCTCCCTTCTGAGTACTGGGAATTAAAGGCATGTGCCAACATGGCTGGCTCAGTTTTCTCTTTATTCTTCTGGTTACTACTCCAATCATCTTTTTTCTCTGTAACCCTGGTTTTCCATCCTCTTACTTTGCCCAGGTTCACCGTGATGGTTAATCATAATAGTCAACTTGATTGGATCTGGAATCCCCTAGTAGACAAATTTCTGGGCATGTCTGTGAGAGTGTCTAAATTAAGTTAACTGAGATGGGTAGAGCCATTCTAACTGTGGGTTGTACCATTCTAAGAGCTGGGGTCCTGAATTTCTGATTGTGAAAACAATGTGACCAGCTGCCTCATTGTACTCCTGCTGCCATGCCTTCCCTGCCACGATGGACTGTAGCTCCTCAAACTGGAAGCTGAAATAAACCCTTCTTTCCTTAATTTACTTCTATTAGGGCATTTTGTCACAGCAAAAAGAAAAGTAACTCATATAGCCACCAAAGTATTCTTCCCAGCAAACTTCAAATTTTGTCCATTCTTAAAAGATCAAGTGCAAGTTCCTGAATTGGCATGAGAAAGCTTCAAATCTATAATAGTTTTAGAATTTCTGTAATAATAGTCAGCTATTATCACCACACTGCAAAATTAACATAGACCTTCAGTGAAACTGGATCCTTGCTGGGCGTGGTGGCGCCAGCACTCAGAGGCAGAGGTAGGAGGATTGCCATGAGTTCAAGGCCACCCTGAGACGACATAGTGAATTCCAGGTCAGCCTGAGGTAGAGTGAGACCCTACCTCGAAAAAAAAAATGGCTGGAGAATGGCTTAGCGGTTAAGGCGTTTGCCTGCGAAGCCAAAGGATCCCGGTTTGATTCTCCAGGACCCACGTAAGCTAGATGCACAAGGGGCACATGCATCTGGAGTTTGTTTGCAGGGGCTAGAGGCCCTGGTGTGCCCATTCTATCTCTGTCTTCCTCTCTTCTATCTCTCTCTCTGCTTGCAAATAAATAAATAAATTAAAAAAAAACTGGGTTCTTTCATTAGTCAGTAATCACTGTGTTCATCGTTCCTTCTGAGCTGTGTGTTGTCTTTCCATCAGCTTGGATTGTTTTATTTGTCCTCCAACAGCAGCATCTCAGCAACTAGCAGAGGGCTAACAACTTAAATAGAGGCATGCTTGATAAGGGTACATGAAAAGTAATGCAACTGATTTCCTGATTGTAACAGAAGTCACATGAAGCCAAATGTTAATTCCATTTTAAAATTGGATAGAATTAAGTCATATGGTTCTGAAGACATGAATACATATTGGAGACATCAAGCCTCATTTCACTATATTATAAAAACACTGATTAAATTACTTTCAGAAAGGGCTCTCCAGCCAAAGAGCTATCGGCTCTACAATAGACCATGCAATAAATCTTAGATTACATGTGCTGACAGGTATGAGATGATTTATTAAACTGTGAGACGAGAGATTGTGATGCATTACTAAGAAATGCACACTCTTTTTCAATGCAACATTATTTTACTTAACACAGGCAATTTAGGAGGAAACTATCTTATTAAAATAATAGCTACTTCTCATAAATCTAATTCTACATATTAAAGATGATTTAGGAATGAAATCATTAGACGGTACTGCTGGCTCTAGATCAGACAGATGACTTAATAATGATCCATCTCACTATAACAATCTCATCTCTGTTAATAATCAGAGAATTTATACTATCCGTGACTTACAATATTTCTTTAATCATGTTAGCTCAGAGATTTTAAATATTTATCTGATTTTCTTTGCAGTGTTATTCAATTTTACATAATGATAACTAAAGTAGTTAAACCTCCAGTATATGTTGAGAGTTTTATTTATTTATTTATTTATTTATTTATTTATTTGAGAGAAATAGGGAGGGAGAGAGAGAGAGAAAGGTAGAGAATGGGTGCACCAGGACCTCCAGCCACTGCAAATGAACTCCAGATGTGTGTGCCCCCTTGTGCATCTGGCTAACATGGGTCCTGGGGAATCAAACCTGGGTACAGTGGCTTTGCAGGCAAATGCCTTAACTGCTAAGCCATCCCTCCAGCCCTATGTTGAGATTTTTAAAGCTGTCTCTGACTCAAAATAGCAACCACCTCAACAAAGCAAACAAAAAAACGCTGAGCCACACATTTAAATTTTCTTCATAATTATTTGATTATGATCATCTACTTATTGCATAAAATTAACACTATTTTCAGCTATAGCTTCTTCAATAAACAAATCATCCTTTTTTTTGTTTGTTTTTTGTTTTGTTTTTTCAAGGTAAGGTCTCACTCTAGCCCAGACTGACTTGGAATTCACTATGTATTTTCAGGGTGGCCTCGAACTCATGGTCATCTTCCTACTTTCTGCCTCCCCAGTGCTGGAATTAAAGGCATGCACTACTACACATGGCTAAATAATCATTTTTAAAGGTGGTTTCATAAAAAAATAGCATCTTTGATGCTCAGGATACAAAGGTAACACAGCATATACTTGGAAAGGCTGATATGATATGATGTGATGTGACATGTTGCTTAAGTAGCTCCAGGAGATTGAACCTGGGCAGTCCCTCAGGCTTCCACGGATCCTCCTTGCTTGCACAGGAAGTGCCCTTAACCATTGAGCAATCACTCCAGCTAGAAAAGAGACAACTAGGAACCTGATTTAGAACAGGTGGGCCAAAGAAATTTGACTCTGGCTAGTCAGCCTTGGATTGGAAAAAGGCTAAAAGACAGTGTGTTCATTTCCAGTTTCTCAGGGAACCCAGATCTGTTTGCATGAATATGAACATTGGATTGAGATCCTTAAACATGTCTGGCAAATACTCAATCACTAACCTATATCTCCAGCCCACTGTTTACATGAATCTTAATGACCATTTAATAATTGAGGCCATAGAACACGCCATGGCCAACAATTATTTGACATACCCATACCAGGAAGTCTCTTGATTACTCTCCTGTTGTATAGATAACAGGGTCTCAGTTCATCACTAAGTACAAGTGTTTTGTTAGATGAGAAGGCATGACTTTGAAAGGTTACAAGATCTAAGACATCCTCATATTCTTTTTAGTACAGATAGATTGGCATTTTTGTTGTTGTTTTTGTTTTGTTGTGTTTTTAATGTGTGTGTGTGAGAGAGAAAGAGAATTGGCAGCCCAGGGCCTCCAGCCACTGCAATCAAACTCCAGACATGTATGCCCCATTGTATGCATGTGTGACCTTGCACACATGAGTCATTATGTATTTGGCTTATGTGGGCCCTGGAAAATTGAACATGAGTCCTTAGGCTTTGCAGGCAAGTGCCTTAACCATTAAGCCATTTCTCCATCCCTGGTTTTGTTATTTTTTTTTTAAAGATTTTTTATATTTATTTATTTATTTGAGACAGACAGAGGGAAAGAGAGAGAGGGAGAGTGAGAATGGGCGTGCCAGGGTTTCCAGCCACTGCAAACGGACTCCAGACACATGCGCCCCCTTGTGCATCTGGCTTACGTGGGACCTGGAGAATCGAACCGGGATCCTTAGGCTTCATAGGCAAACGCCTTAGCCGCTAAGCCATCTCTCCAGCCCTGGTTTTGTTATTTTTGAGTCTTGGTATATAGCCCAAGCTGACCTCAAACTTCATGTGTAGACAAGCCTGGCCTCAAACTCACAATCCTCCTGTCTCAGTCTCCTGAATGCTGTGATTATTGACACATGCTACCAAATGCATCTTTGAACATGGTTTTTGGTGTGTGATGGGAGGATGGCATGAGTACTTATCTACATTGTGACACACGAAGAATGTAGAAACATAATCTGTCTACAATGTTTAGGCCTTGGAAGATGGTTATAATTAATAAGGTTAGGTCATCAGAGGGGAGCCCTCATAATTGAATACTCTTGGCTTTATAGGGAATAGGGGGAGAAGAACCAACCAAATATGCATGGTCACTATCTCTTTTCTATGTGATGCCCTCTACTGCTTCCAGACTCTATGAACATAGTCATTACCACATGTAGCCTTAGTCCTACACACTGCCAATGAATTTAGGGCATAAAGAATATTCTCATATTATGGAGAGAAAGTGGTGCTACCTGAAAAAGTCAAATTATTTGTCTTTCTGGCATTCTATCAAAGGTACCGAAATGCAACAAGCCACCCGTCTCTGTCCCAAAGCCTAATTATCTCCTATTCATGAGCTAAGAAGAAAGGCTTCCTTTCTACTCAATGCCTGGGATGTTGTTGCATGTTAGCATAGGAAGCGAGCAGACAAGACAATACCAAGTTCAGGTGCTGGTAAGAGGTTCCTTCCCCAAGTGATGCATAGCTGGTGATTGCATGTATCTGACATCTATAATTTAAAAGCCTGTATCTGAAGATAATGCCCTTCAATGTATTCAGAGACAACTTATATATGGCACCATGTCCCTTGATACAAATCAATTACATATGTCAAGACTGAAAGCCACAAAGTTTAAATTATCATCTGGTAAGCATTGTTTTTTTTTCCTATAGTCCTAAGACTCTATAGGATTTTAAAAATTCTCCCCATTGTGCAGCAAATCAGAAAGTATTTCGTATACACAGAAGCCTAGGA
This sequence comes from Orientallactaga sibirica, assembly GCA_036365145.1. NCBI lineage: Eukaryota > Metazoa > Chordata > Mammalia > Rodentia > Dipodidae > Orientallactaga > Orientallactaga sibirica. Next base: position 8,432,650 of record JAEOAD010000840.1, read on the forward strand.
CTGCAGCTTACTATTCATTTCAATCTGCTTCTAATGAATTTACATCATGACACACAAACCTCATAAGCATGAATGCTTTTGAGCAAATGTTGAATTAAGAAAGGAATAGAAGCATGCAGGGGTGGATGGGGGGGCTTCAAGATAAGAACACTTTAAAGACTTTAGAATTTTTCCATTTCTAGGTATTTCTGCTAGATTTCCCAAGACCCTGGGTCATTTATTTCTAGGAAGCCATTATGTCATACTTGAGTCAAATGAATCTGGAGAATTGTATTGGCATTAATGGAACCTGATGTGAACAACATTCTTTCAGAATAGGATGGAGGCACCGAAATAGCCATCTAAAATGGTTCACAAACTTGGATCTTTTCAATTATATTTGTCATATAATTTTAACCTAAATCTAACATTGCCAATGTACAACTAGAAAGTATGTTGTGAAAAAGCCATCAAGTTTGTGTATTACAAGCATTAATGTGTTTTGCAGATATTTTAAAGGCTGGGATGAATCCAAATTGACTACGTGTATGCTGTCTTTGGCAATCATATGGTTTTCCAAAACAATTATAAAAATAAAAGAAACATTTGCTCATTGCTACTAGTATGCATAATGTCTCCACAGGGTACTTTGTGCTTTTGGAATAAATGCCCAGGACCTTTAAAAAAAGTAATAGCTCATTAGTTACCAATGTCTGCCAGTTATAAGAAATGAGAGAGTCATGATGAGGGCTGAAATCAGGAACTTGAGACCTAAGTAATATGGGAGCTATTCTCACACATGGTGTCTAAACAAAAAAGTGAAGAATAAGTGAATTGAGGACTAGAGAGATGGCTTAGCTGCCAAGGTGCTTGCCTGCAATTCATCTCCCCAGAACCCACATAAGCCAGATGCACATGGTGGTACATGAGTCTGGAGTTTGTTTGCAGTAGCTGGAGGCACTGGCGCACCCATTCTCATTCATTTTCTGTCTTTCTTTCATATTGAGGCAGCCATTCCTCTACTCAGCATATACCCTAAAGGCTCCAATCTTCACCTCAGAAATATTTGCTCAACCATGTTTAGAGCTGCTCAATTCACACTAGGTAAGAGCTGAAATCAACCCAGATGCCCAATGCTTGATGAATGGAGAAAGAAGATGTGGTACATATATACAATGGAATTATTCAGCAGAAAGGAAAGATGATATAAGGAAATTTGTAGGAAAATGGACAGACTTGGAAGAGATCCTACTCTGCAAACTCACACAAACACAGAAAGACAAATGCTGCATGATCTCACTCAACTGCTGTTGCTAACCTGGAACAGCTTGAGTTGCAGTCATACCTGACAGGCAACTCAAGGGCCAGACAATAGGGATGGAAGGGTCTTGGAGGAAGGGAATGGGAGGTTAGGGGGAATGAAATCCAAAATGAATTGGTGCCATAGAAACATTTCACCCACATACTAGACTAAAATATATAACCCTTTCGCGAGGAAGGGCCCTGGTGACAGTAAGATGAAACCTAACTTTAATACATGTGGCTCTGATCTGTAACTCACACTACCAGAAATTGGTTGCTACCCACATTGAACTGTTGATCAGAGAGACCTACAAGGTCCCCAAAACAGGACAGGCAAAAGCACTTGCTTACCTGCCTGAGGTAAATAAAAAGTAAGACATATTGATGAAGAGATCACATGCTGCCTACATAGAACACTGTAAGGCCGAGCTGGAATCTGAAAGAGAGCCAGTCCATAGATAGATAGCCTATTTTGTGCTGGAAAGTGATACATGACCTACTGGGGAAAGTGGCCAACAACACTGTGAACAAGCAGGGGTCACAGCTACTCAAAAGCAACCAGCCTAACAAGATGCACACACCAGTGCAATGGTGGTACACAGCCTTGGTGGGTAACCAATGGCTTTCTGATTGACTAAGAGATCTGCTCAGTGTAAAAAGGGACCCATATCTGGAACTGAGTCCCAGGTCAGAATCCTATGGAGACAGATTATGCTTTCAAATGTCAAGCTCCCACTAGTCTTTTGCTAAAAGAGGGGTTGCATCCATCAAAATCTCCCTAAATTGGGCTGGATATTTGGCTTAGCAGTTAAGGCACATGCCTGCGAAGCCTTAGGACCCAGGATCAATTCTCCAGGTCCCACGTAAGCCAGATGCACATGGTGGCGCATGTGTCTGGAGTTCATTTGCGGTGGCTGGAGGCCCTGGCATACCCATTCTCTCTCTCTCTCTCTCTCTCTCTCTCCCTCTCCCTCTCTCTCTGACTTAAATAAATAAAAATAAAATCTTTTTAAAAATCACCCTAAATTAACAAATGCTTGTCCAATTTAACGTATGCTGACTTCCTTCTCCATTGGATAATCTATTTTTCATTTTCAGAAGATAGCGAGACTTCAGCCAGGGCCCAGGTGAAACCACAGTGGAATTCATGAGATGACTAAGAGTGCTACTTCTGTGGTGAGTCTGATAAAATCTGTGCCAAGGTAAAAGGAAACTGACCCTGAGGATATTTAATACATACCAAAGCAGAAATCCAGAAGCTCCTGAGAATTTAACACTGAAGTACACTTAAGACAAACCCACCATGGCTCAGAGAGTTTTGTGGAAGAGAAGACAGAAAGATTGTAAGAGCCACATGGTGGGAGGGAATATCCAGGGGCATTTCCCCCCCACCCTCCACAATGACTGACTGCTGCTTTCACCACACATAACCCACAACCCCAAGGGGAATGAATGCGAGCAACCCCACTGAGGTGGGCCCTCAATGGAATGGGGGCAGAGAGGAGGGAAATTATGGTACTAACACATGATGTGTCCATTCAAAGCATATTCTTAATAAAAAAAGTCAGTTGAAATTGGACATTTTCTGCTCTACTTTTTCTTCATTGATTACACAAGTTTATAATGAAAATTAAAACTTTTTAAATGAGTATACATTAAATATGCTGGACAGATTTGCTGGATATTAATTTCCCTCATGACAAAAGTAACTTTGTACCAATCTTAGTACCTTCCCATCTAAACACTGGATAGAATTATTCCAGTGAACTCAACCAATGTACACGTAGACATTTAGGGTGGCATGAGGGACTGAAAACTCCATTCCATTCTACTCTGAGCATTTCAGACATTTTTTTTTTCATCAAGTCACATCAGAAAGCACAATAACATTTGACTTGATTTTTCGTTTGGTATAGGAAAAGTCTGGGCTGGGAATGAAGGGGTAAATGACATTCTAAGCATCCTGAGTTTGATCTCCAGCAGCAAAATAAATGAAACGATGTGTTTCATGCATGGAGAAGATCTTCTATGAGTGTTATGATGGCTTTACAGATAGAGATCCAAAGGAAGTTAGTGCATCAAAGGGAAAGCCGGGATGGCCATGGTTACACTTAAAGAAGAGCATAACAAAGTGAGCTTCATCATCTGCATGGCAGTGATTCTAGTCACGAGATTAGATGTCCATAGAGTTGGACCTCTGGTGGGGAAAGGTGGAATGTCGCAATTGCCTACCAGCACGTAATTAAAAGACCCGGATATGGGATCTATTTTCCTACAGTGAACTGAAACTTTTTGTAAGACGAGTTTTCAAAAGAAAGAAGACATGGCAAGGAAACCATCTCCATGCCATTGACCTGATGTAGAGACCTGCAAGCTAGAGAGCAGAAATATGGATCATATTCAAATTCAACATTTCATTAGTGCCATGGGATTCTCCATAACTTCCACTATGACCTGATTTTTCTCCAGATATCTACCAAGTATAGGGGTATTTTTTTCTTATTTATCTTTCTTTTTTTATTGACAACTTCTATACTTACAGACAATAAGCCATGATATTTCCCTCCCCTCCCCCATTCCCCTTCAGAACTCCACTCTCCATCATATCCCCTCCCTCTCTCCATTAGACTCTCTTTTAATTTAATGTCATCATCTTTTTCTCCTATTATGAGGGTCTTGTGAAGATATTACTAATGGAAGGACTTGATTTGAAATTGTAAGAAAAGATTAAGGACATGAATTCAAATTTTGTTAAAGATTTTCTGTCTATATGTTAAAACAGTAACATAATTATAAAATAATGTGAGAAAGTATGAGCTGCTTATTTTCAGATTAGTTTTAGATTTTCACATACGCATATACACACAAACTCACTTAGTTTGGAATTTCAATGAGAAAAAATATTTGAGTACAAGTGTCTTTGTAAAATCTCATATAGAAACCATAAGGAAAAATCTTTTTAAATGTGGACTTTCAAGCCCGAGTGTGTAAGACTTTCACCATATATATTATCATAACCCTGGTGACAAATGGAAGGTATTTTTTTTAGAAGCCTGTAACTTTTGTCCTGTCTTAGTGAAATTAAATGATAAAATCCTATCATTTCCTTTTTGCCTAGCATATAGTCATAGGCTGACTCATGTTTTCCTTTAAGCCATCTAGTAATCCCTACGCCTACCAATGATCACAATTCATAAATATTCAGACCACAAAATTAAAAGGGAGGACAAAGTTCCTTGGTAAACACATACAAATTTTGATGCTTGCTTATGGTAGTGTGATGATGGATTCTGGATTAAGGTAAAGAGAGAGGAGGAGACGGAGAGGAAGAAACACACAGTGAATAATGCTTCTCAATGCGGTGCCAATTGGGGCTCAATAACAGCACTGCAAGTGTTTTGCTTAGTTTTGTTACTTTTGAACAGCTTTGATGGAACAGTTTATGGTGGTCACTGTTAGCTTTAATTGCATGAAAATTATTGTTTAAGAAAATTTAAAGTATATTTAAAGTAATAATTAGGTTCAGAGAAGCAATGGCCAAGAAAACATAAGCAATACTGAAAATTTATAAAAGAAAGAATTTTGGAAAACTGGAAATGCATGCTTTGTGTTTCATGAAAGTGACTTAAATTTTAGCCATATATTATGAATCATCAAGTGAGAGTTTACTGGCATGTAATAGCCCTTTTCTAAAAGATTTATATATTTTTATATCTTCTTTGTAGCTATTTTTCTCAATGATAGATACAAACCAACCTATTCTTGTGCCACATCTGCTTATGGCTGCCATCTACCATACAAAAACAACCTCAAGTGCAATACTTCCTGAGATAAAGATCAATTCAGACTTCCGTGATCATCACCTAGCACTCCCTTGTCAGGAAAGAAAAAAAAAAAAACACTTGATATTAACTCATATCCTTCATCTTCCAGAACACTCATTTGGGACACTTTATTTCACAGACTCCCTGAGGGGTATATTACTCTCAACATCAATGGAAAAATGACTCTCCCCTGAGACTCAGTAATCAAAGATTAAGGTAAAACTGGAGTTTTATTAGGGTGGAGTGAGCCAACATAGGCATTGTTGTCCTCACACAGATGGGAGGGACAAGGTCCTCCCCCAGCATGTCCTTATGCTATCTTGTACTTCTAACCTTAGACAAATGGCAAAGATATGGCTTGCAGCCTTGGCTATACTGTGATGAAGGACAGAATAATAAATAACAAGCACAGAAGACAATAATCTACCACGGTTCATTGAAAGTTTCTGTGTTACCAGGTTTCCTACTTAATCTTTTACAGGTCTAAACCTCATATTCTTTACCTAATTTGAGAGCTCAGATTCAGTAAAGTTCAGAATGCTTCTCAAGGTCAAACTTATACATGGCAAAGCCAAAATTCAAATTAAGGTTTGCAAGACTGAAAATTACCTGTAACCAAACATGAATAAGGAAAAAGCCAAGTGGATTACTGCTGAAAGCCTTTGAGAAAAGTTTATTGCAACAATTTCTAGTACCTTCTAAAAGTTATAAGCTGAAGATTATGCTTATCACAGAGCTAGGCAAGATAGAGGAAAAGGCATGACATATGTTAAATGTTGCAAAGAGCCTGTTGCTATTGTGCAGATTATAACTGTGTGGACATAATCACTATTATTTATGCAGTCAATTGGAGTAGTGGGTTGTTTGAATCTACCACTGTTTGTCACAAATACAAGGTCCCTCTCTTTGCATCCTTTTCCGTGTCTGTGGTGTGTCTATTTGTGATGTCCCAATCTGTTGTTATGCTATTATCTCTGGCACAGCTCATGACAATGTCATCTATGAGGTCCCTCTATGGGATCTCTCTCAATAGTGCCGCACAATTCACTTGGTTCAATGATAGTGAAGCGCATCACATTGTAAGAAAAACTCAATTGTGTTTTGCCCTCTTTATGTTTTCATCACTCTGAGAAATTAATGACAGAAAGGCACTTTATAATTGCCAACATGATGGTGCTTTTCTCAGGACAGGAAGCATTTTTTATCCAAAGTATTACATAGAAACAGCATAGAAGAGATAGAACCATTGCTATGAATTAACTATCAGTCTCCCAGGGAAGAGACCATATTCAGTGGCTTTTTAACCTTGAGTAGGTATATTTTGAAAGGAAGAATCCACAGTGAAAAAGACTAAATTGTCATAATAGCCAAACACATAACTCTCTCCACTAAACTCTGGCGGCTTCACTTCCATCTCTTCAGTCATCTTCCATGTTCACTGCAAAGGCTCCTAGGCAGCACCTTTACCTATTAGGCTTAACACTCAAATCTTCTCAGAATTATTCAGAAGATATTTAAATAAAATATCCCCTATAGGTCATCAGCACAATAATAAATGAGAGACCTACAAATGATTTCTTTACTGAGTAAAAAGCAAATTGGATCTCCATCTCTCATAGAATTTCATTTTCTTCTTGCTTTGAACATCTGATCATATTTCATTGTCTGACTTCCAGGCTAAAAACCTCTCTTGGGAAGGAATATTACTAAGTAATTACTCTAATTAAAACCGAAACACTGATCACTACTTTTTTTTTTTTTTTTTTTTTTGGTTTTGCAAGGTAGGGTCTCACTCTGGCCCAGGCTGACCTGGAATTAACTATGTAGTCTCAGGGTGGCCTCGAACTCTTGGTGATCCTCCTACCTCTGCCTCCCGAGTGCTGGGATTAAAGGCGTGCGCCACCACGCCCGGCTAATCACTACTTTTTAAAAGCCATGTTCTTAACCATGACTTTTCTAAAAAAAAAAAATTATTTCTGTTTATTTGAGAGACAGAGAGAAAGAGGAAAGAGGAAGAGAAAGAGAATGGTTGGACTAGGGGCTCTAGCTGCTACAAACAAACTCCAGACATATGCGCAACCTTGTACATCCAGGCTTGTATGGATCCTGGGGAATCAAACTTGGGTCCTTTGGCTTTGCAGGCAAAGCACCTTAACTGCAAAGCCATCTCTCCAGCTCTGATCCCTATTTAAAAGTTAATCACCACATTCAAAATGCAGACCTCTAACAGGGATAAAGCAAATGTCAATTTCCATGGCCTGGACTGTCAGGCCTGACACCAAGATAATTCACTAGTTCGCATGCTATTCCAGAAGCTGAGTGTGTCATAGACGCTGCTGCCAACATGAGAGTGTGTGAGTAGAAGGAACATTTGTTGAAGATTAATATAACTTTGGTCTAGCATATGGATTTTTACTGACCAATTGTGAGACCTTAATCAGTGGGCCAATTCTGCCTCACCACCTATTTTTATAGTGTCACTGGAGCACAGCCATAGCCATTTGTTTCTGGAGTGTTTTGATAGAAGTCGTCATATGACCTGCAAAACCAGGAAGAGTAGCCGGCCCTTTACTATGTTTGTGGCTCCCGTCTTTAGGAACTAATCTGAGCCTCAGTTCTCCCACTTGTAACTTGAGGAGCTGGGCAGAGTGGAAGTTCCTGGGCCATGCTGGTCCATCAGAAGCCCTCAGGGGAGCTTGGAGAAAGCCATCCACCTAAATTGCACCATAAAGGCTCTTGCTCTATCAGCAGAGGTTCCTGCCTGAGGTGATCCTTATGTAGCTAGCTTGGGAAACTTGGAGACCAGCTCATTGCCAAGACCTTCGGAGACCAGTGCTTTTTCACACATGAACTTCTTGTGAAGTATGTAGGATCTGCCAACAGGAACAAACACTTGGAAATCATGCCTAAATAAACTCAGCCTTGGCATGGAAGACTTACGTTTGATTTATAGCCTTCCAAGTCTCCAACTTGAAGAGTTGAGAATCTGTGGATTTGCAGGGATCAAGATGCAGTACTGAATAAATTGAAGTGGTTCTTTTGGAAGAAAGTCTTAAATTAGACTAACAGGTTTCGTGAGTTGACTTTTGATCTATGGAAGTAATTCTCTTTGAATATATCACAATGAAAACTATTACCCATTAAATATAAGTCATCCTGGTGAGGATCTCAGCTGGCAGCTTATTCTCAGCAGACTTCCCACTTGGAGGAAGGCCTCAGGCTCTTCTGTCTCTGCACAGATAGCCACACCTGGAAGGCAGTTCTGAGAACAAGCCAAACCCTAGGAAATTAGGGGGATAGTAGATAATATCAAATGCATGTAAATCATGTTTGGGAAAGGGATTAAAGAATATTTCCTAAGTCTTTGGAAGTTTAAATAGTACCGCACCAGCCTGAAGGGTGGCAGGTGCAGGCCCAGACTGCTCAGAGATGAGTAGGGTCTACACAGTGCAGGAAAAGCCTGCTGAGCTTTAAGCTTTGGGGTGGATTCCAGGCTTCCAGCCTGCCACTCAGGATGGTAGAGGTGGGGGTGTCACCTCTGACAAGTCGGGGCTCATTGTTTCAAAACAGGCTCAGTTTTGAAAGTCACACAAACAAGTAAATGCTTCTGAGATGGAAAATGACCATATCCCTGGTGTTGCTGTTAATGGTGCTTTAGTTCAACAAATGCGATCTTAGCCTCTGGACATTTGGAGCAAGGATGATTCTCAGTGGTAGAGGCTGTCCTGGGCATTTAAGGGTGTTTATCAGTTTCCCTGGTCACAGTGTATGAAGCCGCCTCTTCCTTTCCCAAGCTGGGCTAGTAAAGCAAAGGTACATCTCTTCGTTTCTCCAATGGGCCTCATGATTTCTCACCATCCCATCATGCAAAGTTAGCTTGAGCTAAACATGACTTTATACTGAGGTGGCAGAGAACAAAATAGATGCACAAAATATCTCTATATAATCTATGTTACATGATTTTATCCTGCTCCTTAATTTATTGTTGAGGCCTGAAGTACAGTTTATAAAAATCAAATGGTCTTTATTTTTTTTCTTTTTGGTGGTGCTAGGGACTGATTCCAGGGTCTTCTGCATGCTACATAAGTGCTATATCACTGAGTTACACCCCAGCCATTTTTTTACATCTTATCCTGCAATCCGTATTATATCTACTAGTTTTTGGTGTGTGGGGGGGTGGGGGGCTCTGGGGATTGAACTCATATAAGTATCTCTCATATATATGCTCTATCACTGATAAACAGTCTCAGACATTTCTATCTACTTACTTGTTTTTGAGACTGAGAAGATGTTGCTGTGTAGCCCAGGCTGAACTTGATTTCACTCTGTAGTCTAAACAGGCCTTGAACAGGTGTTCCTGCCTCAGCTTCCCAATAGTTGCAATTACTGGCCAGCACTACCAGGCCCAGTTCAAATTGTCACTTTATAAGACATTCTTTTTTTTTTTTTGGAGAGAGACACAGAGACAGAGAGAGACAGAGAGACAGGGAGAGGAAGACAGATAGAAATGGGCATGCCAGCAGCCTCTCAGCTGCTGAGAACAAAATCCAGATGCGAGCACCCCCTTGTGGTCAAGTGCAGAATTGCGCCCTTGCCTCACTTTGCATCTGGCTAAACGTGGGACCTGGAGATTGGAACAGGCGTTCTTAGCCTTAGGAGGCAGGCACCTTAACCACTAAGCCATCTCTCCAGCCCAAGACATTCTTTTTTACAATTTTTTTTTCCTGTAGTGCTAAAGATGGAACCTAGGGCCTTGTACTCTACCACTGAACTTCAACCCCCCAGTTCTAAGGAACTTCTTGAAAGAAATTATTGGAAAGGGATTTACAGATTCAGAAAGTAACACTAAGACACGAAAAGTAATATTTTGATTGTCTATGTATTAGAAATTGAAGAGAAGGCCTGCAGGCTATGTTTTTTTTTCTTTTTTATCTGATGTGCAAATTTTGCCCATACAAAAGAGACTAATCTGGTTAAGCTATGATAGGCTTTTCACTTATTTCAACAAATTTCCTCAGTGACAAAATACCTTGTAGCAAGCAACTCCAGGGCTTGATAAGAAGGATGGAAGCGTTTGGGGGAGGGGAACAGGAGCAGAGACATACACAAAGCCAAATCCAAAATGAACTGGTACCATAGAAACCTTCTTCCTGGATAGCACACTAAAAGATATAACTCTCATAGGAGCCTAGAGGGATTTTCCAGTAAGATATGTCCTGGAGATGGTGGAATGAAGCCTACCCCTAAAATATTTGGCCATGGTTGGTAAATCCCAGTACCAGAAATGGGTTACAACCCACATTGAGCATTTGATTAGAGAGACCAAGGAGGTCCCCCAAACAAGAGACTTCTGTCAAAGGACTTGATTACCTGCCTGAGGGGAAAAGTAAGTCCCTATTGCTGAAGACACCACATGCCGCCTATGCATAACATCGAGGGATCTGGCTGAATCTGGAAGGAAGTCAGGACCCAAATGGTTAGCTTGTTTAGTGCTAAAATCCGCGGTGTGAGATGCTGGGCAAAAATGGCCAACAACTCAGTGAGCTAGCAGGGGACCCTGCTGTATGCAAGCAACTATCCTGACAAATGTGCACACATGTGCAATAGTGGCACCCACCCTAGGTGAGTAACAAATGGTTTTCTGATTGGCTAAGAGATCTGCTCAGTGGAGAGGAACCCATAGCTGGAACTGGAAACCACTCAGAATATTATGGAGACCAAGATTACGTACTCCAGTGCGATGTTCCCATTAGCCTTTATGCAAAAGTGAGACTACACCCATCAAAATCTCTCAGAATTAACAGTGCTTATCCCCTTTAACCTATCCTGATCTCTCTCTGTTGGAGAATCTTTTTTCTCTTTTTCAGAAAACAGCAAAAACTGAGGACAACCAAAATCTATCAATAGGACAAGAATAGCTGGCGCCATGTCAGCAGGTGAACCACCCCTAGCACAGCACAGCAGCTCAGGCCCAGGTGAAAATACAAAGGAATTGGCAAGCTGAGCAACAATGCTGCTTCCATAGCGATCCTGACAACCTGAGCCAGGGTATGGAGACAGACACTGAGGATACCCAAAATGCACCAAAGCAGAAATCCAGAAGCTGCTGGGAGCTCAGCACTAAAGTAGACTTAAAGCACACCCACCAAGGCTCAGGGAATTTTACAGAAGAGGGGAAGAAAAGAATTTAATAACCACAGGGTGGGAGAGAATATCCAGAGGTATTGCCCACCTGTCACATAATGACTGACTGTTGCTCTCACAATGCATATCCCAAAACTCCATGGTGAATGCCAGCAATCTCACTAAGGGGGACTCTCAGTGGAGTGAGGGTATGAAGGAGGGGAATAAAGGTACAAGCAAGTGATGTATTCATACAAAGTTTTAACTTAATACATACACACACACACACATACACACACACACGAAACACAAAAATAAAAAATGCTCTAGTCATTGAAAAGTGAGTAGATACAAAATAACTAAGATAACTCATTGGACTTGAAAATTTAAAAATATCAGGGGAGAGAAAATATGTGCCTAGAGATTGTTTACAAAATAATATCCAGGGCTGGAAAGATGGCTTAGCAGTTAAGGCACTTGCCTGCAAGGCCAAAGGACTCAGGTTCCCCAGGAACCACATAAGCCATATGCACAAGGTGGTGCATATCTGGAGTTCGTTTGCAGTGACTGGAGGTCCTGGCATGCCCTTTCTCTTTTTCTCTTTTCCTCTTTCTCTCTCTCAAATAAATAAATAAATAATATTTAAATAATAATAATAATATCCAAATGTAGGGGATTTTGAAAGACTGAACAGAGAATTGTGGAGATTAGGAAATTTTGTGAAAAGCTAAATTACAGTGGTCTACCATGAGCCTGGAGTTACTGTTTTAACAATAACCAAGAATTGGCAGAGAATGGGGTGGAAAGATTGCATGGGGAAAACATTCACTTTTATTTGTATAAAATATACGGTCTGATATTTTCGAACATTTTATCTGCATAAATACAGAAAAAGCTTAAAATCTGTGATAAGGAGGGAAAGATACAAAGTTTCAGCCAATAACAATCGGGGACCCAGGTGTGATGGTGCACGCCTGTAATCTCAGCACTGGGAAGGCAGAGGTGGGAGGATCGCCATGAGTGTGAGGCCACTTTGAGACTACATAGTGAATTCCAAAACAGCCTGCACTAGAATGAGACCCTACCTTGCAAAACCAAATAAATCAATAAAACAATAAAAAGAAATTGACAATCTGATGGCCAAGGAGATGGCTAACTGCTAACTAAATATACATGCAATTCAAGCATGGAGGCCTGAGTGTCAATCCCCAGCTCCCACATAAAATGCTGGGTGTAGTGGTGCATGTCTGTCACTGGGGAAGCGGAAACAGGAGATCCCCAGGTCTCCTTGGCTGGCCTGGCTTGTCAGAATAGTGAGTTTTGGGTTCAGGAAGTGATTTTGTCACAAAACAAAGGTGAAATGTGATAGAAGGAGCTAGCCAAAGTCAACCTGCACATGTAATGTGCACATACATGAATGAGTACCTGCGCACACACACACACACTACATACATACACATGCTAAAAATAAAATAATGAAAAAAAAAAGAAAATGACAATCAGATTAAAGAAGAGTCATTATCTTTTATCCAGGGCTTCTGTGGTGGTTTGAATCAGATGTCCTCCATAAAGTCACTGGTTTTGAATGCATGGTCCCCAGGAGGTAGCAATTGGGGAGGTGGAGTCATGCTGGAGGTGTGTTTTTGGCGGTGGACTTAGAGGTGTTATAGAGAGCTCCCCTTTGTCAGAACTTGACTCACTCTCCTGCTGACATTTTCCATCTATTGTGGCAGAGGTGATGGCCAACTTCTGCTCATGCCATGCTTTCCCCTGGCATCATGAAGTTTCCCACTGGAGACAGTAAGCCAAAATAAACCCATTCCTCCCATCAGCTACTTTGATTCAGGTGTTTTGACCCAGAAATGAAAAGGTAAATTACAACAGCTTCCCTGGGTCAAGCATTACATGATTGATTTTTTCAATTTTTGCCTTTTTAAAGATTTTTTATTTTTATTTATTTATTTGAGACAGAGAGAGGGGGAGAGAGAGAGAAAGTGAGAATAGGCATGCCAGGGCCTCTAGCCACTGCAAACAAACTCCAGACGCATGTGCCACCATGTGCATCTGGCTTACGTGGGACCTGGAGAATCGAACCGGGGTCCTTAGGCTTCCCAGGCAAATGCCTTAACCACTAAGCCATCTCTCCAGCCCAGCCTTTGTTTTATAGATGAGGAAATGAGGGGGAGAGAGAGAAATGGAGAGAGAGAGAGAGAGAGAGAGAAGTTCAGATTTGGTTTGCTTTTCTTAAGTTCCCAGCATTCTAAAGTGGCAAGGCCAGAACACAAGTTGAAATCATTCTCAACATGCCTCAGAGCTGCAGAGTCATAATCTCTACTTGACTAAGACCTTCCCCAGGGGTTCTTGTGCACATTGGTGTCTGTGATTTCTTGTCTAGGAAACTAATTTTGACCCATGATTCTGACTGATAAACAGTTCTAAAATGAGGAACCAAAGACCATTGACTTTGGTGTTGATGACTATAAATTGGCCAATTCTAGAAGCTGACATAAACCACATGCCAATGGAAAGTAGCATTCACAGAGGACAAGCAGTAATGCTCAGTCTGTGCATTCCATTTTGGAGTTGCAGGTGAAGACACAGTATGTGAGAACCATGCCAAAATCCAAGCTGGATGCTTTCTTAGTAAAGGTCTGCTGTTCGCAGGCTGTTCAGTTAGCTCTTCTCATGTTTTCCTTAGAGTTCTCATCTCCTTCCTGACTGGGTACACAGCCAAGGCTCTGAAGCCAAGTAAGACAGAAACACAGCTCAGACCTATAACCACAAAGTAATTTATGATGCTGTCAAGAAACTCATGATTGGATTACACCAATGAAGCCTTAACTATAATGGTAAAAACATAGATAAGGGCTGGAGAGATGGCTTAGCAGTTAAAGCACTTGCCTGTGAAGCCTAAGGACCCATATTTGACTCCCCAGATCCCACATAATCCAGGTGCATAAGGTAACCCATGAACAAGGTCGCACATAGGCACAGGGTGGTGTACATGTCTGGAGTTTGATTGCTGTGGCTGGAGGCCCTGGCATGCCAATTCTCTGTGTGTCTCTCTCTCGTAAAAAGAACTTAAAAAAAGCACAGATAAAATAATACCTCAGGTTCATCCAATGCTTATTATGGACAAATCACTATGAACCAAACTTTACATGTCCTTTCCTTCTTGAGGAAAACTGGAAAATGTGCTTTCCACTGTTAGTTAAAAAAAAAAAAAAAAAGATTGAGCCAGGAGTGTTGGCACACGCCTTTAATCTCAACACTCAGGAGGCAGAGGTAGGAGGATCACTGTGAGTTTGAGGCCACCCTGAGACTACAAAGTGAATTCCGGGTCAGCCTGAGCTTGAGTGACACCTTACCTCAAAAAACCAAAAAAAAAAAAAAAATGCCTCATGGACATGCAAAGTCTAGAACAAAGTGAATCTGCATTATTATTATTAGTTGTATTAGACAAGATCTCATTTAGCCCAGGACTGGTCTTGAACTCGCAATATAGCTGGGGATATTGAACACCTAATCCTTCTGCCTCCTCCTCCCAAGTGCTGATATTACAGGCATGTGCCATAAATTCTAGCAAGTGAATCTTTTTTTTTTAATGTTTTTATTTTATTTATTTGGACAGAGAGAGAATTGATGCACCAAGAATTCCTGCCACTGTGAACAAACTCCAGATTCATGTGCCACTTTTTGCAACTGGCTTTACATGGGTACCAAGGAATTGAACCTAGACTGACAGACCCTGCAAACAAGCACCTTTTACTGCTGAGCCATCACCCCAAACTATGAATGAGTTTGATGCCAAGTTTAAAAATAAAGTTCTACCAAATTTTCCCATATTGCTTGGTTCACACAGTGAGAATAAATCATATCTTCTGCCATGTTCACTTTCTCAGGACACTCACGTTCACTTTACTATTTTCCTATTCAATGTGAAAACATTCACCAGTCTTCCTAAGCAATGATTAAATTAATGATTTGTCAATGATATGCAAAGAAAAAAATTCACTGCCTGAAAATTGATATACATAATATGTTTAAATGTTAATTTTCATTTGATATGAATTATAACAGGTTATACCCCCTCTCTTTTACCCCCTCTCCCTGCTCCCATTACCTTGGAGGCCCTTCTCAGTGGTGTTTGGGTATTCACCGTAGGTCATGAAAGCTTCACTCAGTCTCTGTGTGGTACCTATCAGCTTTAACTTTGTAACTAATTCAAATGAATTGTATTTTTTCAAGACTTCTCATCTTACATTCAAGCACCATACACTAATAGATACTCCTGAAAAGCTCACTCAGTTTAAATAGTTGAAATCAGGGGATCTTGTCCGTACATTAAAACCTTCAGGGAAAAATAGCGTAATTGGAAATTAATATTACTGTTTTAACTCTCCTTTCCGCTATAGTGGTCCCAAGGTAGCCTGGATTATCCACATGAATATAGCTCTGGGTGTGAGGTCTGGCATTTCAAGATAACTCAATCTATAAAAAATGTTGGCAATGAGAACTCTTTATAACAGCTTCTTTCCTGGCTTTGAAGGCATCATTCCAAAGCCACATCTCTGAGGTAATTTCCAGATCATGTGGGAAGGCGTCACCCTATTGCATGATGGTGGGCTGCAGCCAGGAAAAGGTGTCTTGAAAAATCACTGTGAAATTGCTGCATGTACTTCCCAAAACCTCAAAAACGACTGAACTATTACTTAAAAGTCATGCTGCTTTTGTTACCTCTAGTGGACTGGAGAAGACATAGAACCAAGTGGGTGTCAGGGAATTGGGATGGTGTCTTCCTGATTCAAGGCCACTATTGGTATAGTGAATCCAAAGTCAGAAAAGATAGTCACAAACCATCCTCACTGGCTGTGCCAAGACTGCAGAAGGATCACATGTAGGCCTCAGTCCAGGAGCAATCAACATTGACACGTCCTGCCACTTTAGAGAAGTGGTTTTGAATCGCACATTTACACATCTGTTTAGACAGGGTGCTGGACTTGTACCTAGGATACCAATTGCCAATTAATAGAGAGACCGAGAGATCTACAATAATGCAAGTATCCCTTCTTGCTTTTCTTTCCTCTGGGAATATTGTAATACTACCCATACCTGATAACCTCATTTGACCTTTCTTCCGTCAGCCCCTCTCAAAAAAGAAAATGACGTCACTGTGGCCTTATAGACAAGAGTAAAAATACCCCAAACCTTTAACCTGGCATTGAAACACTTTCAAAATGTTCCCTTAAGATGACACTTCCAACATTATCTCTCCTGGCCTCTCACGTATGGTCGCTCACTCAGCAAACCACATTCTAGCCAGCATTATTCACAGTCCTGAGGTGTAAACATGTCTCGGAAGGCCTGGTGCATGCTTTGATGTGGAATCCACTGATCTGTCCGCGCAGCTTAAATCCCACTGCCATGAAGCAAAGTTTATTGTCTACTCAAAACCAGTCATCTCTTCCTGCCCTGAATCCCCAAATACTCATCTAAGACTCATCAATCAGTGCTGGGCATGTCGGTCAACAAGTGTTTATAATTGTCATGCCTCTATCTTTGGTCAGGTGCTTTTGAAATAAAACTATAAATGACATTAAAGTAGACCCTTAGACTTTTATCTCACATGTAACTATTGCAATACATTACTAAAAGTATATGTGGCAGCCAATCTATTGCTGAAGTCCACACATTCAACCATTACACATTCTGCCTTTTGGTTTCTGACATGTATTCCAGGCTTCCTCTAGGCCAGACACAATGCTCAGAGTTTACATGAAACACTTTATTTTGTTCTCCCATGTTTCTGTAAAAGTAAGCACAGTTCATTATCAGGATTGTTTTATAGATGAGCAAAATATGGCCCAGGAACATTAAGTGATATGTCCAATTATTCTGTTTGTTTATACATTCCTATGACTCAGAGGTACCTTGTGTACTTGTCTGTGCACTTTCTGGAACTCCTAGAGATCGCCAAAATGATCCTAATCATAATAAATTTTCAGGCAGTACTTACATTCCTCAGTGAAGGTGAAGGGGGGTGATAGTCATGTGAGAAGAGGGAGGGAGAAGGGAAGGGAAACAACGTTGAGATTTGCCATAGGAGCACATCTCTGGAGACTCTCTGTTTTTTCTCCACTCTCTCATAAATGTTTTCAGTGAACTAGCACAATTAAAATATAGTTTCAGCCAGGTTTGGTGGCACATGCCTTTAATCCCAGCACTCGGGAGGTAGAGGTAGGAGGATCCGCTGAGAGTTTGAGGCCACCGTGAAACTACATAGTGAATTCCAGGTTAACCTGGGTTAGAGTGAGACTCCTAACTCAGAAAACCTATGTGTGTGTATATATATATAGTTTTATATATATATAGTTTCAATTTATTTCACAAATATTTCCAAATGGAATTTTCATCACAGGGGAATACTATATATATATATATATATATATATATATATATATATATATGAATACTATATATGCAGACTAAGGTGAATTTGCCATGAAATAAGCACAAACAGAAATTAATCTTTGAAGGAATCAGTTGGAACTGGTGAGATCCTATAAAAACAAATCATTTTAGAAAACATATGCCTCACTTATTCACACACTGCATGGTAAAACATCACAAGGCACATTTGTAGTTCAAATTAAAATCTAACCTGGAATAACTGTGAACTGTTTTGAAAGCTCTACAGGATTACAAAAAGGATATAAAATATGGTGAAAAGTACAACTCGCATGACTAATAAGGGTTTCATAGACATCTATTACACTTGACTTGGTTTTAATGCAAGACTCCTTGTGCTGGGAAGTGTCTCTCCATGTGTCAGGCTAAAATCTGAATCATTGTTTTAGATATAAAAGACCTCCCTCCACTTCCAACACAGAAAACATGTGGTGGTAGAATTCTCTGCTAGTCTGTAAGTTCCATGAAGATGGTGACTGTCTACTCATGTTACTTTCACTTAATAAGCACATTAGATTATTTTTCTTTACCTCTCAAAAATGTGTTCTTGATAACATAGTTTCAAAAGTCCTAAAACAAGAAAAGTGACAGTGCTATGAAGAGAACCTAAAACTATCAAATTTTTTTTGAGAAAAGCTTAATTGTATTTGTCCTAGTCATTATTTGATTAAGCAGAATAAAAGTTAATGAGCCTACTGGAAATTTAACATATTATGAGTAAACATTCTAATGTTTAATAAGGAGTGCTCTGTGTGGTGGGAGATATTTCAGCAGTTAAAAGCACTGGTTTGCAATGACTACCAGCCCAGGTTCAATTTCTCAAACACATAAAGCCAGATGCATAAATAAATAAACAAATGAATAAATAAATAAATAAATAAATAAATAAATAAATAAATAAATAAAACTGGCACATGTATCTCGCATGCTCCTCTACTGACACACACATGCAAATAAAGAAATAAAATATATTTTTAAAAAAATTCTGGGGTTGGAGAGATGGCTTAGCAGTGAAGATGCTTCCCTGCAAAGACAAAGGAATAGGGGTCAATTCCCTAGGACCCACATAAGCCAGCTGCACAAGGTGGTGCATGTACCTAGAGTTCATTTGCAGTGCTTAGAGGCCCCATTCATTCTCTCTCTCTCTCTCTCTCTCTCTCTCTCTGTCTCTCAAATAAATGAATAAAAAATTAAAAAAGAAACAATTTTGTGTCCATAAATGTGATCTTATGCAACATAGTTTCATATGAAATATGATTTTTAATAGGAAGTCAAAATTGAATGATATATTTTTTTTAAAAAATATTCACATGTTTGGAACTTCAAGAACTTTTAAGAATAAAAAAAGTCCTACAAAGGGTAAACCAAGTCCAGAAAAGACTTCTACTCATCTCCCAAACACTCAAAACATAGTTAAATTATTTAATGTAATACAAGAAATAGTTAAAATATTTCAGGTAAAACAGGGATGTTGCTATGTCTTTCTTGCCAAATGAAATATCCCTAAAGAAAATATGGACTACTTGAATTTGTCTCCATATTTTAGAGTCAGGAAGTGTCCAATATTAAAATAAACAAATGTATGTATTTATGCATGTGTTTGTGTGTCACACACACACACACATACACACACACACACACAAACATACATCTTGGTTGCCAGGTATGGTGGCACACACTTTTAATCCCAGCACTTGGGAGGCTATGGTAGGAGGGTCACTGTGAGTTCAAGAAACTACCTAGTGAATTCCAGGTCAGCCTGGGCTAGAGAAAGACCCTACCACAAATATATACATATATGTAAAAATAAAAATAAATAAATACATCTTGGGGCTGGAAAGATGGCTCAGCAGTTAATGTGCTTGCGTGAAAAGCCTAAAAACCTGGGTTCAATTCCTCAGGACCCACATTAGCCAGATGCACAAAGTAGCACATGCATATGGAGTTCGTTTCCAGTGGCAGGAGGCCCTGGCATGCCCATATTTATTCGTTCATTCATTCATTCTCTCTCTCTGAATCACTCTGCTTATAAATAAATAACATTTAAAAATACATCTTGACCTAGAACCTGCATCATAACTATTAGTAATTTTCTGACAATTACTGATAATTGAACCCAGGGCCTCTCACGTGCTAAGTAAGCAAGTGCTCTAATACTGCACTACAACCCCAGCCCTTTCTTTTGCTTTTATTTTTTTTTTATATATATGAATACTATATATGCAGACTAAGGTGAATTTGCCATGAAATAAGCACAAACAGAAATTAATCTTTGAAGGAATCAGTTGGAACTGGTGAGATCCTATAAAAACAAATCATTTTAGAAAACATATGCCTCACTTATTCACACACTGCATGGTAAAACATCACAAGGCACATTTGTAGTTCAAATTAAAATCTAACCTGGAATAACTGTGAACTGTTTTGAAAGCTCTACAGGATTACAAAAAGGATATAAAATATGGTGAAAAGTACAACTCGCATGACTAATAAGGGTTTCATAGACATCTATTACACTTGACTTGGTTTTTAATGCAAGACTCCTTGTGCTGGGAAGTGTCTCTCCATGTGTCAGGCTAAAATCTGAATCATTGTTTTAGATATAAAAGACCTCCCTCCACTTCCAACACAGAAAACATGTGGTGGTAGAATTCTCTGCTAGTCTGTAAGTTCCATGAAGATGGTGACTGTCTACTCATGTTACTTTCACTTAATAAGCACATTAGATTATTTTTCTTTACCTCTCAAAAATGTGTTCTTGATAACATAGTTTCAAAAGTCCTAAAACAAGAAAAGTGACAGTGCTATGAAGAGAACCTAAAACTATCAAATTTTTTTTGAGAAAAGCTTAATTGTATTTGTCCTAGTCATTATTTGATTAAGCAGAATAAAAGTTAATGAGCCTACTGGAAATTTAACATATTATGAGTAAACATTCTAATGTTTAATAAGGAGTGCTCTGTGTGGTGGGAGATATTTCAGCAGTTAAAAGCACTGGTTTGCAATGACTACCAGCCCAGGTTCAATTTCTCAAACACATAAAGCCAGATGCATAAATAAATAAAAAAAATAAATAAATAAAATAAATAAATAAATAAATAAATAAAACTGGCACATGTATCTCGCATGCTCCTCTACTGACACACACATGCAAATAAAGAAATAAAATATATTTTTAAAAAAATTCTGGGGTTGGAGAGATGGCTTAGCAGTGAAGATGCTTCCCTGCAAAGACAAAGGAATAGGGTCAATTCCCTAGGACCCACATAAGCCAGCTGCACAAGGTGGTGCATGTACCTAGAGTTCATTTGCAGTGCTTAGAGGCCCCATTCATTCTCTCTCTCTCTCTCTCTCTCTCTCTCTCTGTCTCTCAAATAAATGAATAAAAAATTAAAAAAGAAACAATTTTGTGTCCATAAATGTGATCTTATGCAACATAGTTTCATATGAAATATGATTTTTAATAGGAAGTCAAAATTGAATGATATATTTTTTTTAAAAAATATTCACATGTTTGGAACTTCAAGAACTTTTAAGAATAAAAAAGTCCTACAAAGGGTAAACCAAGTCCAGAAAAGACTTCTACTCATCTCCCAAACACTCAAAACATAGTTAAATTATTTAATGTAATACAAGAAATAGTTAAAATATTTCAGGTAAAACAGGGATGTTGCTATGTCTTTCTTGCCAAATGAAATATCCCTAAAGAAAATATGGACTACTTGAATTTGTCTCCATATTTTAGAGTCAGGAAGTGTCCAATATTAAAATAAACAAATGTATGTATTTATGCATGTGTTTGTGTGTCACACACACACACACACACACACACACACACAAACATACATCTTGGTTTGCCAGGTATGGTGGCACACACTTTTAATCCCAGCACTTGGGAGGCTATGGTAGGAGGGTCACTGTGAGTTCAAGAAACTACCTAGTGAATTCCAGGTCAGCCTGGGCTAGAGAAAGACCCTACCACAAATATATACATATATGTAAAAATAAAAATAAATAAATACATCTTGGGGCTGGAAAGATGGCTCAGCAGTTAATGTGCTTGCGTGAAAAGCCTAAAAACCTGGGTTCAATTCCTCAGGACCCACATTAGCCAGATGCACAAAGTAGCACATGCATATGGAGTTCGTTTCCAGTGGCAGGAGGCCCTGGCATGCCCATATTTATTCGTTCATTCATTCATTCTCTCTCTCTGAATCACTCTGCTTATAAATAAATAACATTTAAAAAATACATCTTGACCTAGAACCTGCATCATAACTATTAGTAATTTTCTGACAATTACTGATAATTGAACCCAGGGCCTCTCACGTGCTAAGTAAGCAAGTGCTCTAATACTGCACTACAACCCCAGCCCTTTCTTTTGCTTTTATTTTTTTTTTTTAGAGAGAGATAGAGGGAGAGGGAAACAGATAGAGATGGGCGCACCAGTAGCCTCTCAGCTGCTGTGAACTAAATCCAGATGCATTCGCCCCCTTGTGGACAAGCGTGGCATTGCGCCCTTCAATTACTTTTCCATCTGGCTAAACGTGGGACATGGAGATTGGAACTGTTGGAGATTGGAACCAGCATTATTAGCTTAGGAGGCAGGCACCTTAACTACTAAACCATCTGTCCAGCCCTCTTTTGCTTTTATTTTGAGAAAGGATATAGCTAAGTCCCCCAGGCTAGCCATGAACTCAGAAGAAACAAGTTGTAGAAATTTTAAGGAAAAAGAAAAAGCTCTTTAGCACAGTATCTACTTAAACTGTTATTAGAAGTTAGGGAAGTCTTTCAAAAAGTATGGAACCTCAGCTGGGCATGATGATACACACTTATAATTATAGCACTTGGAGCCGGGCGTGGTGGTGCATGCCTTTAATCCCAGCACTCGGGAGGCAGAGGTAGGAGGCTCACCATGAGTTCGAGGACACCCTGAGACTACAGAATGAATTCCAGGTCAGCCTGAGCTACAGTGAGACCCTACCTCGGAAAACCAAAATAAATAAATAAATAAATAAAACACTTGGGAAGCTGAGGCAGGGGAATTGCTGCTAAGTCAAGGTCAGCCAAGGCTACATAGTGAGATCTTGTGTCAAAAACAACAATTTTTTCACTCTATCTATATCTCCCTTTCCATAAAAATCTAAGAGCAAAGCCAGGCGTGGTGGCGCACGCCTTTAATCCCAGCACTCGGAAGGCAGAGGTAGGAGGATCGCCAAGTGTTTCGAGGCCACCCTGAGACTACATAGTTAATTACAGGTCAGCCTGGACCAGAGTGAGACCCTACCTTGCAAAACCAAAAAAAAAAAAAAAAAATCTAAGAGCAGAACTAGGGAGATGGCTCAGCAGTTAAGGTGCTTGCCCATAAAGCCTAATGACCAGACTTCAATACCCAGTCCCCACATAAAGCTAGATGCACAAAGTGGCACATGCATCTGGAGTTCCTTTTCAGTGGCTACAGGCCCTGGTCTATCCATTCATTCTCTCTCTCAATTGACACATTTTTATAAATGTTACCATAGAAAATAAATAAGAGCTCTGACATGAAATGTTGGGCAGTAAAAGAGGAATTATTAAAATTATAATACACTGAAAATTCTGAAATGCGGCCAGGCGTGGTGGCGCACGCCTTTAATCCCAGCACTCGGGAGGCAGAGGTAGGAGGATCGCTGAGAGTTCGAGGCCACCCTGAGACTACATAGTGAATTCCAGGTCAGCCTGAGCCAAAGTGAGACCCTACCTCGAAAAACCAAAAGTAAAATAAAATAAATCTGAAATGCCTTATATGAAATTCTCTTCTATGTTAGTTGTGCAGTGTACAAGTCAAAATTTTAATTCAGGTTTGTAGAACTGAGGGGCTTCTTAAAATTCAACTAAAATGATGTTTTAAAACAGTCCATGTTGGGCTGGGGAGATGACTCAGTGGTTAAAGGCACTTGCTTGTGAAACCTGTTGGCCTAGGTTTCAATTCCCCAGTACCCACATCAATACAGATGCACAAAATGACACATGCATTTAGAGTTTGTTTACAGCACCAAGAGGTCCTGGTGTACACACACACACACACACACACACACACACCACATTCTCTCTCTATCTCACTCTCCCCCCACCTCTTGTCTCCCTCTCTGTCTCCCTTTCTCTATCTCCGTCTCCCTCTCTGTGCTTAGAAATAAATGAATAAAAATACAATTTAAAAAAATTCCATGTTGTAATATGCTCCATTTAGATATTGCATTTGGCAGGAAGAGTTCTCTTATTATCCTAAAATAGAATTCAGGAAATGTTAGTTTAATTTTCTCTCTGCTTCAATATTACATGAGTGCTTCTCAACACATAGCCTCTAAAAGCATTAGATTCCTGACATGACAATCTTTCAATGATGTGGAAGATTTTATTTGCATGGATTCTTCATACTAGAACTTTGTGTCATTGTTCTTTTATGCTTAAGGAAAAGGAAACAATGTGAAGAACTACATTTTATTGTTTTAAGAAAATTTATCTCCTATATTAAAATCTGATAAGATTTTTTAAATGTTCCCTCAAGGTTAATATTACTGAAGAATATAATTGTTCTTTCTAATCAGGAAAGAATCCTCACTTTCATGCAATGACTTTACTCAGAAAAGGATGCGTGTTCTCATGCAGAAGAAAACTGGGTCCTAAGCTGGGCATCGTGGTACATGCCTAGATTGTTGTGAGTTTGAGGCCATCCTGACACTACATAGTGAATTTGAGGTCAGCCAGGGCTAGAGCAAGACCCTACCTTGAAAAATCAAAAAATAAAAGAAAACTGGGTCCCTACAGATCCATACAATAAAGCAAATATATCATCATATCAATGAAAACTTCTCAAATTTCTCCATACTTTGTGTTCTATTGTATTCTATCAATATGAGATCCCAGTGGTATTGAAAAATAAATAGAGGACATTTACTATTTCCAACCAAAGTAATAACTAATAAAAACCCACTTCCTTGGTTTGAGTCCTTTCAGTATGCTATAATTCTTTTCAAAAATCAACATTTACATTGTACTTAGGTTTTAAACAAAACAAGGAAGTGCATATGGTCATAAATCTGTGATAACTGAAATCTCAGCTTCCAAATGTCTTATATTTTCATAATTTTCTTATTCTAGCATAAGTGGCATGTTTCAGAATAGACATGCTATGTGAAGTATGTTATTTATTCAAAAGCTCACAATCACATTTTGCTGAACAGCTGTACACGTTTTCCAGTGCACTGGCTGTTGCTTATATGCTCATATTTCTGTAATTAGAAAATAAAATATACTACATGATTAATTTTCAGGCTACCACACTGAGTGATAAGCCCTTGGCTTGATTAGACAAGTGTACAAGGGTCATGATTGAAGACTTTCATTTTCATTGCATAAAAGCTCTATGATAGTATTTCCTCGTCAATTTTAAGATGTTATGTAAATAATTAATAACTGTGTTGTGACACTACACAATTAATGAGCAGACCACAGTTACCCAAATTAAACAGCAAGACTGGGAGTTGTTGAATATGGAACCTCATTATGATTATGGTGTTTTAATACACAATCATTAAAAGGTAGCATTATGCCAATTGCAGGAACACACTTTCGATAAAGGGGGGGTGTGGTACATTTACTTTTGGACTAACCAAGATCAAAAATTTCTAGTCCATCATTCTAAATTCCCTCCCTTCCCAACAACAAGAAGAAGTTCAATAAGGTTCAAAGAGACCACCTTGGCTTTTAAAAATGGACAGCCATGTGAATTTTTGAAGAATTGTCTTTATAGACACAATACATTCTCCACTACTATCTATTTTGGTAGGACTTTGCTCTCCTCCTGCTGTACAAAAATTTGATGGGTGGGCTGGAGAGATGGTTTATCAGTTAAAAGTCTTATGGGTGTCTCTCTTCCTTTGTCTGTATCTCCTAAGTCATTGAACTTCCTCTACGTAGTTGAAAATGAATTGAGTCAGTCATTCCTTGGACACTTGAAGTGAGGCATGCTGCCCAGGTGCTACCTTCCCTGCCTGAGTGACATTGTGACATTTAGATGCAGGGATTCACTTTAACAGGTCAGCTTTCTTCAGCATATGAAGAAATCACAAAGTGGAATCCCAGATGTATTCTGTTAATTCCACTGTGACAAAATAAACTAAAATAAACTATGTAGCCCAAGTAAACACAACCTCTCATTTCATGCTAAGAAGTGATAGGAAGATGATATTCACAGAGTGATAATGCTCATTGGATCATGTGATTTATTTTGTTTGCTCAACAACTTGAGAGGAAGGACTTCAGTATATGTTCACTTAGCACTCTTAATTTATACTTCCTTTCCTTTTAATTGGTGTCTTGAGCCCTAAAATTAGCTGGTGAATATATTATCTCACTCAAAATCTCTCAGCTGAGCTTGTAATAATTAGCCCAACCATCAACTGAAGTTGAAGACATCAGGAAATGGCTTATTTCTTCCCTGGTGTTTTCTAGCCTTATTTAGAGAGTAGTTTTTTTTTTTTTTTTTTTTTTTTTGACATTTAGTCTTATTAATTACTATCCCCCAAGTTGGAATTAGGTTAATAATTTCATGTTAAAAGGTAAGTTCAATCTTGTCTATAACATCACTGAGAGAACAAAAATGCACGCATAGAAAAAAATTCTTTCATGAAACCCAAGCTTGTCAGAATACTATAACTCACCAATAAGAGGCATATCATTTACAACAAGGAAGAAAAGGTCACATGTCCTTTAAAACCCCACATTTGCTACAGACATTCCTCCTCTGGTCATTTGTTTGCATAGTAACTAGAAATAGCTACAATGCAAGTGAATTAGTTGTTCTGGGTGAGTGAAAAAACCAAATGCCCCCCAAATATCCATAACCAGATCCCCCCCCCTTTCTCTCTTTCTCCTCTCTTTGCAAGAACTGCAGGGGTTGAAAAGTCTCCAGATTTTTAGAATTCACCCTGACCTTGACAATGCTAAAATTACAAGCAGCAATCAGCGTTTACAAGATACCCTTATATGTAACATTTACAGGCTGCCAAACACCATGCTGCAACTAATCAGATAGCAAAGGTGAAGAAAGAACCTTCACCTGCCACATAGCTAGCAGCGAATACACTTCTGATTTCCATGACATTTGCTGGCAGAAAGAGGTTGGCTTAAGGCGGATTGGACTAACCTTCAATTTGTCATAGCGCTCACTCAAAGCTGCCACCTGATGATCGCGGTGCCGCCCAACCAGTTTACACAAGGCACAGATTAACTGGTCATCAGTCACACAGTACATATTCACCTTCTCATCCTCGTGCTCCAGGCACATCAGCCCCCGGATGTGCGAGTCCGGGATTGGCTCAATCAGACGATGGCCTGTAAAGGGCTTCTTGTTTGGGTGAGTGGCTTTGAGGCACTCATCACAGTAGGACACTTCACAAGTGACACAGGTCTTCACAGCGTCCTGGGCAGGATCCTGGTCACAGAACTGGCAGAGAACCTTCTCGGCAGAGGACATGGTGTTGGTGTCAAAGGCACGCTCCCTTCGGGTTTCGCTGGGGGAATTGGGTCCGCTTACCGATGCTTTCTGGAACCTGTCAATGATGTTCTGCAGGGTAACGTTGCGCTTGAGCCCGTCTAGACCTCGCTGGCTCAGAGTGATGACATGCCGGCAGGTGGGGCACTGGAAGGCGCTGATGGACTCCACAGGCTCGTTGGTGGCACAGTGTGACACCAGGATGCGGTGGGCACAGTTGAAGCAGAGGCTGTGTGCACAGGGCAGCAGGAGAGGGTCCTCAAAAAGCTCCAGACAAATAGGGCAGGTCAGCTCCGACTCCAGTGTTTCCATCTTCAGGCAAAGCTCTCCGGGGTCATCAGCAAAATCCAAGGAAGCTGATCAGCTATCTGGAAAGAGAATGCAAGATTTGATTAGGCATGAGGGGGTCAGCCATGGGGGGCTGTCAGCTTTGAATGCATCTCAGAAGAATTCCAAACACAGGTCATGGAAGGCTAAATGTGTGCACGTTCCAAACCCCCTCCCATGCCCACTGGAGGCAAAGGAGGAAAAAAAAAAAAACAAAAAAAGAAAAACCAGGAAATTTTTCTCTGTCCCTTTTTTGTTTTGTTTTCTTCTTTTTTTTTAAATTTGGTTTTGAAAGGTCTCACTGCAATCTGCCAGGTAATTTAAACTGTAATTTCTATAGTTTTTATTTAAACAACAATCTTGTTCCAAATTCGAGCTTTACCTTTGGTTTAAAAAATTAAAATATGAAACTGTCATGAATAAACTATAATTATTCATAACTTTGAGTTGATGAACTTACATATTAATGTATATGTATTTTAAGCACATTTACTCTTGAATTGCAGACAGACAGGCACTGTAGAAATGACCACTAAAGGTATATGAACTCAAATGCATACATAACAGTGGAAATGATCAAACTTGATAACTGGATGTCATTTTCCAACATATATTCCTGAGGAAAAACACTGACTTTCACAAGAATGATTGTGAACAAGCCAGTATTTTGGCCACTCTTCTGAATAATTCTATTGTTTAATCCAGCAGTGGGATGTGGGTGGGAAGGGAGAAATAAACAAAAATATCTGGGAGCTGTTTTGGCAGCTTTAGTGAGCCTCAGAAACGATGACTAATATTTAGAACACAAGCATTTAGTTAATTGGAACGAGAATTTCGGTGGTTATCATATTCATTTGATAAGTTCTAACAAAGATAACTACCATTTAGAAAGCCTGAAATCTCCCGCCATGGAACTTGTCACTCACTGTTGCCAGCAACAGCCCTGACTGGCAGGAGGTCTTGCCTCATCCTCACAGCCCTGCTGGCCCAGGAACGACCTCTGCCAGCTTTGTTGTGCCCCTTCAGGCCACCTTCGGGTGGCCCAGCTGCACGCTCTCCTCGCCATAAAGACCTGGCTGCTTTTGTAAACTCTGTCTGCCCTTCCTTCCAAAAGGGAGAGCGAAGAATCCCACACAAGCCCCAATTCATTAGGGTGAAGAGGCCTCATGCTCATTAGCAGGCCTGGGAACCAAGCCTCTTTGAACCTTCTCCCTTTCAAGGCCATTAGTGGAGGTTGTGGAATGCTGCCTGGCATATTAGCTGCAGCCCACTGAGGGCTGTGGGAGAATAGTGCAGTTCACCCAGTAGTTGGGAGGCTTAAATCACTGGCAGAGGTGGAGACTGTAAGCTGGCTTTATGGAAAGGCTTCATTTCCAATGCTACTCTTAGTGATTCTGACATATTCACACCTCCACTTATTTACAAAACCCAGAATCTAGAATGACCTGACCCTTCTTGAAATAAGCACACCTGTGAATGACTATTTGCTGCTTTGGTGAAACACATTCCCCCTGACGCTCACCCAATAGAATGGTGAACATTAGAACATTAAAAATTAGAAGAGCTGGGTGTGGTGGCGCACGCCTTTAATCCCAGCACTCGAGTACTGGGGAGGCAGAGGTAGGAGGATTGCTGTGAGTTCAAGGCCACCCTGAGACTACATAGTTAATTCCAGGTCAGCCTGGACCAGAGTGAGACCCTACCTTGAAAAACCAAAAAAAAAAAAAAAAAAAAAGTTAGAAGAGCTACAAAAGCCTGGTGGGTTAAGCCAAACCTGCAACCATTTGCTCAGATTTGAATACATAAGAATGATAAAAGAATAGCTAGGATTTGAACTACTAACTTTTATTCATCTTTCTACAACCACCAATAGAAACCCAATGGTCATAAACTTCATCATCCCTACTTGGGCCCAGTTAATTCTTCTTATAGATGGCTCAGAAGAAATGAAAAAAGTTTTTGCATCTGTTAAGCATGATTTTTATCAATAGTGGATAGTTATCTCTAAATCAAATATCTTGTCTATCAGAAACATAGCAATTAAAGGAAAAACATAGGCCCCTTGTTCTGCTTTATTCTCATGTATAATAAATGCATCTACAGCAGTTCTCAACAGAAGGAGGAATACCTTATCATGTCTGGACAGCTATAATACATATAAAAGTATTATTTATTTAAATAATTTGTTGATTTTTTTGTGTGTTTTATGACAGGGTCTTGCTATGTAATGCAAGCTGGTTTCAAACTTGTGATTCTCCTGCCAGAGTCCTGAGCACTGTAATTTCAAGAGCACACCATTATGAATGGCTCTAATTTTTAATTTAATTTTTATTGTTTTATATATTATATTTATATATATATATATATATATATATATATATATATATATATATATGTAATATTTGTATATGTTTATGGGCTACAGTATTATGATTCAATACATGGGAAACCAGTGTACAGGGTCTTAAAAAATAAAAATGGAAGTGCTGACATTTTGCATACTCATTCAAGAGATGCTTTCTGGATGCTAGATACTGAGCTAGCTAAAGCATCCAGCACATGGTACTGTCATCAACCCATCTCTAGTATCATGGGCCAAGTCCATATGGTCTTGTAGCTGGGCTTTTAAGGCAGAGAGCCTGTTACAACATGATAGACCCCTACTCTCCTCTGCTCTACCCTCTAGGGGCTTCCCATCTCAGCCAAAGGGAAATTCACCAAAATAAAACCAGTCCTAGAAAACAGACTCAAACAGTAAGTTCATTTCCTCCCACTTTACCCCGTGGTTATTTCACCCTAGGCACATGGCTTCCTTGTCAATCTCCAAATATGTGAAACACATCTCATATGCTAGTTACCCCCAAATAGTCTTTGGAATCCAAGACTCTGGACTCTGGATTCACCTTCTCCGAATACATATAAAATGAATTCTCCTATTACCACCATGACCACCCCACCCACTGTAGCAATCACTGTTCCCCCATCTCAGTTTGCTGTGTTCTGCACTTTTATTGCTGACATTTTCGATTCCTTTTTTTCATTGTTGTCTCTCTCTATTGCCCCCAGCATTATACTACCACCATAGGAGACCAGAGATTTTGCTTTGCGTTTTGGAGGATGTGGCACCAGTACCTACAATAGTGTCCAGCACACAGAAGGACTTAAGCATTCACAGATCTCATCTGTCTTATGGTTTGGGCTGAAACTAGAAAAATAAAATATAATATGCCCTTTTAAGGAACTGCAAGTCAATAGACCAGAGATCAAGCTTTTCTTTAAGGAGCAGTAAACCTTTTTGGTTTGGGTATACAATTCTCAGATCTACCACTGTAATGCAAACTGATCATATAGACTTCATCAAGGAATGAGTGTGATTGGGCTCCAGTATTTGTAAATAAATAAATAACAGTTAATAAGCCAGATTCAGCCTGCAGACCTTATTTTGCTGACATATGTATTAGAGAGGACAGATATGAACTAGCATATAAAATATGTAGCCAAAATCTAAAATGACAATCACCCTCAAAAATCTATGAATAAAATGTCATGTGGGCAACTATGCCAAAGATGGAGAAGCCAGAACTTGGACAAGTACATACATGATCCCTGTACCAACGGGAAATGATTTGCAAGGGGATTTCACCCTGACATCAATGGAAATGATGTGAGTTGAGTGCCCCGGGCAATTCATGTAGGAATGATTTAGGAGCAGTTGCTCAAATCTGGTTCTTTTCCTTTTATTGCCATAGCACTTGGCATGGTGCTTTGGGCGAGTGTCTACATTGTCAATAGTTAATTGTATTAAGTGATGACAAAATACATAGATGTGGTAAGTGAGGATCAGCCAAATGTCTAAGTCTTTGGCTCATACGCTGCTAAAAAGGAAGGGTTTCTGATTTGATATCTATAATAGAGTCTACTCTTTCCACTTTATTCCAGACGTTGCCATCGTATCATTTTGGTTACTCAACAATATCTTCCTTGTATGCATGCTATTCCTCCCTCTCATTCTTTCAGTAAAGATTCAAGTCCTTCCATGTGCTTGGTCCTACCTCTTCACTATGTGGTTCATCAGGGGAGAAAAAAAAAAAAACATTTGCACAACATGATAAAAGAGGAAAATAAAAGACAGACAAAATAATCACTTTATGTGGAGGAAAAGAGGATGGGGAAGTTTCCTAAATGTAGCACATGAGGGTTTGAAAAGATGGGAGGGGGATTCACCAAGCAGAGAGTGGTAAGAGAAAGGAAAAGTTTTGGGAAAAAAAAACTTGTCTTTCCTTTGTCTTTTCTTAACCCTCACAGTTCAATTTCCATGCCTCCAAAAAGAAAAAAAGAAAAGAAAAAAAAAACTAGGCTTCAGTACAATAGAAGGAAATCACACGTACATATTGTTGTCAGGAAATTCTATAACTCAACATTTTTGTGAATGGGCTGATTGCTCTTTATTCAGAAGAGGATGTGGGTAATCATGGGAACCCCTTGCAACAAACTGGGAATGGCAACAATTCACAGGTCACATCTCTGTCTGCCCACAATTAGTATGTGTAGAATGGGCATAGAGTAGTGAGCAAAGTAGGAATTGGAGAGGTGGTCAAACAACTTCAGCATGCTCCATGTAAACTCTCTGTGTGTCCATGGGTGACAGTCCACAGACCTTCCCTACAATTATTCTAGCATTCAATTTAATCATGTCCTGGAAGAAGATCTTTGGCAACATGTTTCAGTGAAGCCCTGCATCCTTGGGGCATACAAGATGCCAGACTTTTTCCTAAGAAACTTTCTTACGGTGGAAAAGACTTCTTTGCAATGGAATAATTAATAAATGGAGATTTTGATAAAAAAGTGATGTGTACATTTTACTACTTCCTCCTTCCTGCCCCCACCCCTCCATTCTGTGTTATTACCATATCTGATTCTAGTTTCTTCCATCTGTTGCTAACTTGTCCCTGTCCATCAAAGCCCAGGTGTTTTAATTGTCCTTCCTTCCAAAAGGCCTGAGAATGGCTCCTATGCTTGGCTCTCCAAGTGTTTAGCTTTGAAAGTCCTCACCTTCATGGGCTCATAATTAAGGTTTTGAAGTAGCTGATTTTAAGATGAGGAGATTATGTAGGATTATCTTAAAAGACAGAAAATAATCACATGGCTTCTTAAAAGTAGAAGTGGGGAACAGAAGAGTCAGCGTCAGACTGATGTGATGTGAGAAAGTTTGGACCAGCTATAGCTACTTTGAACACAGAGGAAGTGGCTATCAGCCAAGGAATGAACTCTGCCTCTAGAAGCTGGAAGAGAAAATGAATTCTACTGCAGAGTCTTCTGACGAAAAGCACAGATCTGCAGATACCTTGATAGGCTGGAAATCTACAACAGACTTCAGACTGCTAAAACTGAAACATAATGAATTTTTGTTAGTTGAAATCATCAAGTTTGTGGAAACTTGTTGCAGCATCAATAAGAAACTAATGCACTCTCCATCTCCAAAATCCAAGTCGTTGGGCAAGACTTGCACACATCAGGCCTTTGTAGCTCCTCCATGGGCTTCTTCTCTTCCCATTTCTATTGACACCATGTTACCCCCGCTTGTTGCATTCTAAGAGCAGTATACCACCCTACCTAACCTTTCTAATTTGATTTCTTGCCTCCAATCTTTCATCCTTGGGCTTAATACTTACCTGTTTCTGGCACCACAGCTTTTTTTTTATAATTTATTTTTTTATGTTATTCTAATTTTACATTCATATTGGTGACTCCATTATCCTCCTCCCTGTCCTCCCTCTTCCAAAGGGACCCTCATCAATGGGGAATGTGGGTCATGCATTGTGGGGGTAGTCAAGAGTTATGGGGATAGGCCAAGTCTCTGTGCATAATGCCCCAACTTGTGGCTCTAACACTCTTTCCGCCCCCTCTTCCGCGAATTTCCCTGCACCACAGCTTTTTTTCCTGTCACCTTCTTTCTCTCTGTCTTTCTCTCTCTCTTTCTCTGGTATAAAACAAAGACAAGTTCCTAGCTGCCCAAAGTATGATTTGTAGCAACTTATCTTCTTCAGTTCCCTTCATCTCCTAGGCCAGAAGCTCAATAAATGGGATGAGTGGGACCAATTGCTGCTCTTAGCAAGTGGCTATGCATTTCTTCCAAAGATAAATCATATTCATTAGAGATAGTTTTTTTATTGTTGTTGTTGTTTCATGCTCATTTTTTTTATTGTTTCTCTTTGGGGGATTTTAAGATGAGAATGAGACCTCCCAAGGACTCAGAGTCTAGGGACTATTGGGTTTGTCAACATCATATTAAACAAAAAGGAATTGTTGGAAAAGGCAGCTCTAAACACTGTGATGTGTTCAATGTTTACCTTTAAGGGTTGCAAAGTAACCCTTTAAAGCTGAAAACACAAAGTAGTGTTATTATCCTATTCACCAATAATGAAAAAAATTAAATATTATTTCCTAGGACACCACAGAGTTGGTAACTGTATCTGGGTTTACAGTTCTATGATTCATCACATTCTTTCAATAGAACCAGATTTATCTGGGACTAATCCAGGCATGCATGGGCTCAGGCATGAGCAGACACAAATACAAACCTCCTATGCAGAAAACATTCATAGCCTCAATTTTAATCCTCTCATGGATGTGTAGCTTCAGCCAGATGACCACTATATCCTCAAAACTTCTCAGATAAAACCTGGGTGTAAGAGTTCATGCCATGTAGGGTTAAGGAAAACAATCAACAAAGAAATAGTGAACTAGTGGAGAATGTTAAGGACCTTTGGCATCAAGCAGTGGGTAACAAGACCTTGGCACTGGGTGATGATGACTAAGGTGACCTGGCTAGTCAGCTACTAGGGCAGATGGGCCCGGTACTTCCGGGTTCCAGATATCTTCATCCTGAGGTATCTTTACAGTAAAGTAGTACTCGTCCCAAGAATAGTACTGTCCCAGCGAGGGAGGGCGGAATGTGTCTTTTGTCTGGGGCACATGATATAGGAGAAAACGGATTGAAAGAGAAATATTACAGTGGGAACCCACTGGATCTGTCTTTTTCACTCTCCTTTGAAGTAAAATGCAAAAATGTGGTATTGACCTGGCAAGTCCAGGCAGACAAGGAATTTAAGTCCAGCCTATACTATAGCAAGGCACTTGCCATCAGCTTGCTCAGTTGCTAATGTTATAATTTCACAATCATGTTCTTTGCAGTTTCAAAGGACCTTCACTTTAACACAGTCAAAATAACCTGGACATTGAAGAAACAAGCTTTCTGGTTCATGAAAGTTTCATTTGTGGCTCAGGGACTAGATTGAGTATTAACAATCTCCAAGGCAAATACATCCTTTATCCACACCTCCATCCTCTTGTACCTATATTCTGTGCTATTTCTGCACATTACAGGAAAAATAAGTATATGTATTTGGAGCATATGAAACATAAACACATGCAAGCTACCAATAAGGTTACTTTCAGGCTCTCCTCTAGAGCTCTGAAATCAGTCACAATTATGGAAGTTCATGGGGCAAGGAACAAGCTGGACAAATTAACACTGGGTGGCTTGTGATTGATTGTTAATACCAGGTGGCTCTCAGCCACTGCCCAGATGATTCCAAAAGCACTTCCTCTGGTTCTTTTCCAAATGTCCTCTGGACTATGGAAACTAAGCTTGGGACATTTACTAAAATGTAAACCAGATAAGAAAAACACTTCCAAACCACTGTAAGTTACACCAAGTCCCATCAAAACAGTATCAGAAAAGAAAGCTCTGAAAGTATTTTGAACAATAAATGGCATTGAAAATGGTACAAATAAGTTGAATTGTTTGAGAGGCACACATTTCAGAAATAGGATCAAGTCAACTGCCTTATCTCCAGCCTACCTGGGGAATTAAAAGTTACTTATTGCTATTTGGGATTTGGGTATGAGATTATTCTTATTCTAGAACTATAAGTGAGATCATTTTAAAAGATAGTGCAAAGGTGTTTCCATCCTGGGTCATCAGAATATAGATATTCAAGGACTGAGAACAACTGATGTACAACACTAGAAATCAACCTTTACTTATGAGTCAGAGATTGCAACAGACTAGACTCAGAAGGAACTTGTTCTCATCTCACAAAAGTGTAATTTCTCAGGCCAGAAAATTATGTGATAGCCTCAATAAAATCTGGTTCTTACATCCAAGATGAATTCATCACAGATAAAATTTTAAAATAACATATGCACTCAATATCTGCATATTTAATCATGTACCTCAGTGTTCAAACTTGAGTTATAAAAACCATTAAATAAACGTACTACCCAAATGCTACTTTACTGATTATTATCCTGGCAGGGGACTCAATAAAGCCATAATAAACATGGCTGTGAAGTGATGGGAAGACAGGGGATTCCTTTGAATTTAAAGGCATACTACAAGACTACAGATGATAACTACAATTCCAGGATATTTCCTACAACCCCCCCACCGCTATTATGACAGAGAACAATACAGATAGGAAAGGAGACCTGAACTATAGATACTGTATTGAGTAGGAACAGGTGAAAAACAGGAGATATAGTAGCATTACTTTGTAATATCACTGCAGTTGATCCCTGACTGTCAACACATCCAAATGCATTTGTTTAATTGGTAACAGTCAACGATAAATTTCTACCACCAAATGAGAGGTGACCACAGGGACTGATTGAAACAAAAATGACAAGCAGATAAGCAACAAGATACTGGCCTTGACTTTTAAAACAAATACTTAGTACAATAAACATTTTGAATAACTTGTCATTTCTCCTTTTCATAAAGAGTGTTGAAGTTGAAATAAATCACTTTGCCTGATGCCTGACATGAGAAATTGAGGAAGATTTAATTTCGCCAAACACCCACCTGGTGGAATTCATGAAAATAAAATTACACCGTTAAGCGAACCTTTATCTGTACTTCCACATCTGCCTATCACATGCACACTTTTAGTATTTGGATCTCTAGGACATTCTTTAAAATTATCACATACATACTTGCCAGACCACGCAACCTGATTAACAATGAATGAACATCCTGAAAAGAATCGCT
The DNA here is from genome assembly GCA_036365145.1 of Orientallactaga sibirica. Classification (NCBI taxonomy): domain Eukaryota; kingdom Metazoa; phylum Chordata; class Mammalia; order Rodentia; family Dipodidae; genus Orientallactaga; species Orientallactaga sibirica. Next base: position 8,469,260 of record JAEOAD010000840.1, read on the forward strand.
TGGAAGGAAGCATGGCAGATGTCGGTGGGGATGTGAAGGCTTTAATGACCAAAATTAAGGAGAAATGGGAACTGGGTCACAAAGTCTGGTTATTTTAATTGAAATCTAGTCTTCCAAATCTACTTAAGAGAATGCTTAAATACTCCTGGATGTTCACCTCCACAAGCAGACAAGTAAAAGACACAAATGGCAATGCAAAAGAGCAATCCCTGCCTTAATAGTGAACAAAAGACCCTCGACAGCCTCATCCATGCAATGCGTTCCTGGAAGCCTGGTTAACAGGCTAAAAACAGCAACTCATACACTGGTCCTTAGGAGTCCTTTCTTTGAGCACCACTCGAGACTTGACAAACAGATCCCCTTGAATACCCACCAATGGACTGCATGCTAGTTCTTTTTGAAGAAACATCGCCGTAGCCAGAGGATAGAGCCCCACGAAATGACAGACAGGCCACTGAGACCAGATGGTAGGTGGCAGGCAGAGCTGGAGCGGTCCTATGTGTGTGTCTGTGAAAGCGTCGACAGTGAAACACAACAGGAAAATCGGCCCAACAATTCCAGGAAGGCCAGCTCCACCTCATCCACTCGGCCAGGCTTGCCTGTGTTGAAGAATCAACTGCTTTTGCTAAGGCCCCCACCACAACTTCCCTGTCCCCTAGCCCACTCAGTGCTCAGCTGAATCCAAGTGAACAGACAACTCAGGTCAGCCTGACGCCCACCACTTGGTCCAAAATCAGGTAATGTGGCACTGGGTTGAGCACTCACTCTCCCAGCTCTCAGAAGGCAACGCTTGCTCCTATGACTGCAAGGTGTCCTGTAGCAAAAGACCGAATGGCAGGCAGCTCTTCATTTTGCCAACAGGAGCCATGCTGCTCAGCGTGGAGCTCAGGAACTGGCACACACCTCCCTTACATTTGGTTCTTTTGGATACTACTGAGCATATTAGCTTATTAGGCTCTGGATTCTGTTTATTCATTTTAAAAATAAAATACTCCCTATGTTGTGCCTTTGTCCTCAAAATTCTAATGTAATTTCTGAAAGAAAGTTATCTTTTTAAATCTACATCACGGAGAATGATCTTTTGTACAAGTAAAATAAGACATCCCCATTTTCTCAAGTTCTTTTAAAAATACAGCTATTGAGCTGGGGAAATGGCTTAGCGGTTAAGGCATTTGTCTGCAACGCCTAATGACCGCAGTTCAATTCCCCAGGTAAGCCAGATGCACAAGGGGCACATGTGTCTGGAGTTCGTTTGCAGTGGCTGAAGGCCCTGGCATGCCTATTCCCTTTCTCTCTGCCTCTTCCTCTCTCTCTCTCAAATAAATAAAAATAAAATATTACCATGGATCATCTTAATAAACAAAGAAATGAGCACATTAACTATATACATATGTACATACACACTATACATGCATGCATATAGATGTATACATTTTGCACACATATCCTGCATACACATATATACATACATACACACATGCAGGTTATGTGTATGTATAGTCTTCCTTTGATCTCCATCTTGGATTGGTTCCCATAACCCCCCCTACCACCAAGGACACCAAAATCTCAAGTTCCTTACATAAAAAGTAGCATAGTATTTATAAATATAATTACAAATATCACCTAACATAATTTAATCACCTTGAGATTACTTATAATCCTAACACAATAAACAATAAAGCATTGCTATACTTATTGCTTGAGAGAAAATGACAAAAAAGTACACACATTCAGTACAGATGAAGTTTCTTTCACTTTTTTTATACAAAGGTGGTTGAATCTGTGAATATAGAATTCATAAAACACACACACGCATGCGCACACACACACACACACAAATCTATGATGGGTCCCAAGTATTGAGTTCACTTTCCAGAATCAGTCTCCATAATGGCAAAGAAAGGGTGAACTGAGAAAAGGAACTAATCTTTTAAATTTGATTATCTAAAGAAAGGGAAATAGTCTTTCTAAGAGTGAAAAGAAAATGTGCTCTGCACTGCATGTCTTTGAAGGATGTTGTTTATCACACCACAAGACAAGGAATTGCAACTAAAGTAATTCACCAGGAAAGTGTAAAAACAATTCCACACAAATCTTTCTATATTCCAGACATTTGGACTCCAGCAAAGGTGTGCAGGAAAGCAGTTGTCAAGATTTGCTTCCTCCAGTTATATGGTTTGCATGTTGCAGCATCCACTGTTGTTACAGTAATAGCTCACAGTGAACTACAGCATGTTTCACATAAGTCATAAAAATGCAGACTTAGAAGTTCTTGGCTTATGTCCCTCAAAAGAGAACTTCATTTGCCTTTTAACAATGTAAACATGATTCATTTTCACATTTAGATTTCCTTAAAACATTCTCATTGTCCGCAGAAGACACACATGTCTATTTCCAAACAGAATTTTAAATAACTTTTCATAAACAGATTTTAAAAAATAGCTTTGGTTAAACCACATTACAACTACACATTTCTATGAGATGAGTTTACTCTGTCTATATTATGGCACTGTAGTGGAAAAATTAGCCTGACTATCTCAAGTTCAAACATCAGGAAACAAACATTTACTACACCCTTCAAAAGACAATGGTAAACATCAAAATATTTCATAATCTTTTAAACAGCATAATCTGTCAACCTTTGAAACTTCCAACAATTACAGGGTCTTGGCTATTTCATGTTTTATGATTTACAGTTTATTTTTTTAAAAATAAAGAAAGCCGGGCATGGTGGCTCACGCCTTTAATCCCAGCACTCCGGAGGCAGAGGTAGGAGGATTGCCATGAGTTCAAAGCCACCCTGAGACTACATAGTTAATTCCAGGTCAGCCTGGGCCAGAGTGAGACCCTACCTCGAAAAACCAAAAAAAAATAAAAAGTAAATAAATAAAGCACTCAGTTTTTTTTCTTCTTCTTCTTTTCCTTTTTCACTGTTCTGACAGAGTCTTGCTATGTAGTTCACATTGGCCTGGAACTCCTCATCCACTTGCCTCAACCTCCCAAGTGGTAGGATTATAGGCATGCATTACCACACCTGGCTACATCAATCTAGAAATCTATTTTACATTGCATTGAAAATGACTGATGTTTTCCAGTCTATGATGTTCTGGCTCTAATACAAGAATTTGGCTCTGAAAATAGTGATAACAGACTGCAAGGAGAAAAAAGACAGTGAGAGCATGTCATACCTTGTCTCCTGGCAGAAGTCTAAACCGGACCTCCAGGTGAGTGGGCTAACAGCAGAAATGGAAGTTGCTAATTCCTTTGAAACCACCCACAGGTGAAGAGCACATAATCCGCCTTCCCTGAATGCTTTTTCATGCATATTTATAGGTGGATAAGCATTTTTACTCATAAACATCCACAGAATTCCTATGTAAAATCCTATATACAATGTTTGTTTGTAAGGCCATACAAATATATTTGTGTATATAGGTACATACATTCATATACATATGCACATGTATACAAAAGAACATTTTTTAATTAATTGATACTTGGTAACAATCATTCTCCATAAATCCCTTAGTTTGTACATCCATACTGCATTAAAGAACATTTCTTTCTGTGTAAAGACAGAAACCTGTAAAAAATGGTTACTCATTTAAAGACAAAACAAGCATATGCCCACTGAGATGTGCCAATTGTTACTTGGAGATGAGTGAAATAACATTTGAGGTCTATTCTCTGAAAGACAGCTGAACAGTTTTGCAGCGAGATGCATCCTGATGAAGCCTGTCCCTTTTTGAGATTCTTTTTCTTCCTTTGCTTAACAGTACTCCCTTAGAAGGCAGATCCCTTCCAATCATCCACCAGAAGCAAAACGCCTCAATCAATAGTTGGTGATGTTGGCCCTTGTAATATTTAATGATTGTACTCTGAACACTGGAAAGTTTACAGTGTTCAACAGCAAAATCAAACCCTCCTGTCTTGAGACATGCAGGTAACGACTACAGACTGACCGGTTCCTGTTGCCTGGCCAGACTAGTAAATTCTCTAAAATACGATAGTGCCTTTGCTCAAAGAAATTTGCTGACCCTCCTCAACTTCAAAGTCATCTGCACACAAAATCCTCGTGCTCACAATACCCTGAAGCTACTTCGTGATCTTAAAAGTAAAGAAAGGTTAACTACTATGAAGAATATGCTTTAAACAATTCCTGTGATCACTGAAGCCCTTCAGTCAGGGGATGGGGTATTTTTTTTTAAAAGGAGTGATTCTTTTGTTCTCAATTGTTATTGTAAAGCACCACATGAAAGAAGGGGAACATGGGAACATGGCAATGAAAAGGACAACAGCTCTGACAAATGAAAACAGGATATTAAGAACAGTGTCTGAGTGTCTGTACAGAACAAAGACAGGAGGGAGGTTTCTTGGAGAAATCTGAGCAAAGATACATGTGCCATACTTAAATGGTAGTGGATAAAGTATAATTTTTAGGACAGCACAGATTTACATTTGGGGCAATAAAATTAGGTTATCATTAAAACATACACATATACACAGGCACACAATTTAATGTATCATAAAATTCAAACTGCTTCCATGCATTGCATGGGAATTTTCCATCTTTGTTTCTCGTCTAGATTCTCTCTTAGTCTTTTTATTCTCAGTACCAATCTCTCCTTCCTACTGTCAGATGACTGAGGAACTACTGCAAGTTTTTTTTTCCCCTAATACATTGGCCTAGCTTTGTCTCTGGTGTGCTGTTGGAAAACTTGGGGCGAACTCCCGAGTTCAGTGGTCCCAAATGCCCTTAGTCTAAATTTGGGCTGACACCATCGATGTGATATCCTGTAAAAACAAATGTATACTTTGGAACCAGATAATCCCAAATCCAAGCCCTGGCTCTGCCATTTCCTTGCAAAGGCAGATAGGAACCTGATATTCTACATATCTCATTCTCACAGTTGTTTTCCATATCTTATACACAATTTCCTTCACTGTAAAATGAGGATGAGAAAAATATCACTATTCTTTGAGGATTAAATCAGGCAAAGTTCCAAAAGTGCCCAACAAAATTGTCATTCTCATATCCTTCTTCCCTTCTTGTCCTGAATCAACTCTTCTCAATCATCATTGAATAATTTAATTATCTGTGTATTTTTTTTTTCTCTCGGAAACACCTTCAAGACATTTTTGGAAGCAGGAAGGATATGAAACCATTGATTTGCTTGGCAATGTTCATGAAGTTCCTTATGTGAAGAAACATTATGAGAATTATAATTGAACTAGCTTAAACATGAACATTTAATACTTGTCTTCATGAAGGAAATCTCATGTATTTCCTAGACTTCAACATACCTCTGTGGTAATTACCACTACATTCCCCACCAATATCCTGACATTGCACCTCTCAGCTCCCCACTGAAATTCCCCCTTGCTCTCTATGTATCCTCTGTCTGAATTTTTGAATTGTAGGAAACAAGGAACCCCAGTATGGATGGCACACTTGATACTCTTCAGAACAGAAGTTTTACAAGTTTTGTTTATCATACACCCCTGTTAGCCCACTAGCTATATGGATATACTGCACTCTTGAATCAGAGATAAAGAACATTTTTCAGAGCACAACAAATGCTGTGAGTTTCACCTTCTGGGTTCACTTTGTCCCCAAAGTCTCATAGAGTGTCCCAGGTGCACACCACATATGCGGGGGAGGGGGGGCTTGTATCACAGTTCAGCAACCCAAAGCTTAAGAAATCTGAATCTTGTATTGTGGACTGAAAGAATACCTCCTAAGCCTTGGAGGGAGATAGGATCTCTGTCCTCTGAGGTTTTCTGCTATACAAACATCCTTAGAAAACAGCCTATAACACAAAGCAGTCACTCTGCTCAGAGCTACCGAAATGTGAGAGATCTGTGGAGAATTACTTCTCAACAGACACAATTCCTGTGTCCTCTGGGGGTCAGACCAACAGTGGCAACTAGAAATCAGGTCACTAGTCAGCTTCCCCAGTGGCTGCAGTAGAGGCAGAGTTTCACTTTGCATTGAATGACCCTTGAGTCATAGAAGTCTAAAGGGAAAAAGAGCTTGTAAAAAGCAATGAGGTGATTTTTACCACCAGCATCAAGTTCCTAATCCTACTGCCCTCTAATATCAGCTGAAACTACAGGAAAACTACCATAGAACAAGGATGTCCCACCCATAGACTTTGCCCACACCACAGCACTAATCCATTCATGATTATAAAGCCCTCATGACCATAACCCTTCCAACAACATTGCCTTGGGAATTAAACTTGCAGCTCATGAATCCTGAGGACACATTCAAACCACAACTTGTGGTACTCACAAGGCCAATGCATGTATGCTTGATCCTAGGATGTTAACCCAGAGTAGAAAATACCAGTGGCCATGCAGTTATGGTTACAGCAGGAAGTAAACAGAGACTCTGGAAGGGTAGAAGAGTGGAGACTTGCACAGGGAAGGTCTTGTTGCGTGACAGTTTTAGTTGTTATGTTACTAACAATGAGAAAGACTTTCTCTACACAATTCAATTCAAACATAGATCATGGGGTTTTTTTGTACTTGCTATTGTTTTCTTTTTTATTTATTTATATTATTCTAGTTTTACATTCATAATGGTGACTCCAGTATCCTCCTCCCTGTCCTCCCTCTTCCAAAGGGAATCATCAATGGGGAATGTGGGTCATGCATTGTGGGGGTAGTCAAGAGTTAGTCCATCTCTTTAAGAATGGGCCAGGAGGGATGACCACAGAAGCAATTGGTATGAGAAGGGCTTGGGAAGTTTGAATGCACACCTGTTGCTCCATAGTGATAAGGTTGATGTCAGGAGAGGATGGTTTTGAAAATAAGCAGTCTTCTAGAGGTGAGTTAGCCCTTGTGCAAAGAATTTTCTGGATTAAAAACCAAAAATTTCAGCTGCTTCTTTAAGGATGCAAATATTTCTGCAAAAAATATGTATATATATAATTTTAAAAAATTGCGGGCTGGAAAGATGGCTTAGCAATTAAGGTGCTTGCCAGAACCCATGTATGCCTGATGCATGGGGTGGCACATGTATCTGGAGTTCATTTGCGGTGGCTGGAGGCCCTGACATGCCCATTCTCTACCTTTGTATTTGTCTCTCTCTCTCAAATAAGTAAATAAATTTAAAAAATTTTGAAGGGCGGGGGATGTGGTTCATTGGTAAAGCATTTACCTAGTACATGTGAGTCCCTTGGTTAGGTGTTTGCCTGCAAAGCCTAGAGACTCAGGTTCAATTCCCCAGTACCCATATAAAGCCAGATGCACAAAGAAGCATATGTGTCTGGAGTTAGTTTGCAGTGGCTAGAGTCCCTGGTAGGCACATTCTTTCTGTCTCTCTTTTCTGTCTCTCTCTCTTGCAAATAAATACATAAATAATTTTTTTAAAGTTTTAATGTCCGTGAGATTTCTAATGATGTAAAACATACTCTTACGGCAGGCTAAACTCAGAAATATTTTTATATATTATCGAAATGTTTCCTTGCTATATGTTTAAAAAATATTATAACATGTACATAAATGCAGGAAATTAATTTGGAATTAATAACCAAAAATATAGTCTTAGGGACTTGATTTGTGGGTTTTGTATTGTTACTTTACTTTGTATCTTATTTAATTGCTCAGTTAGGACATAAAAGAAAACCTCTCATTTTAAGCACTTTATCCTTTCATCAAGATTCATTTTAAGGGTGCATTTTATTCTTTCATTGAATCAAATATTATAAGAATCTGACTCTTTACATATAAGAAAAGGCAAAATTGAAAGCAGTTGGTACTACTTTTTTTTTTTTACTTTTTGAAATCTAGGATTTAAAATTCATTTATAAAGAAATCTGGGGTCTAGAAAGATGGTTCAGTGGTCAAGGCACTTGCCTGCAATGCCAAAGGACCCAGGTTCAATTCCCCAGGACCCACAGAAGCCAGATGCACAAGGTGGCACTTGTGTCTGGAGTTTGTTTGCAGTGGCTGGAAGCCCTGATGTGCCCTCTCTCTCTCTCTCTCTCTCTCTCTGAAATAAATGCAAATAAAATATAAAATATCTGGCTTTAATAATAGTGAGTTCTCAAGGTGGGTAAGCTGTACTAAAAAGTGGAACTATATTTATTGTTAACAAATGTGAATTGAAGAAAACAGCACACAATTCTATTGCATTTTGAAAAAAATACATTCCTGACTTATCATTATTATGGTAAAAATATTGGTAGGCTCTATTTTTTTAGTAATTGCTCTAGCTTGCCATTCTTTAAATCAACAGGTACTTGGCACAAGGCACAGTTCCAAGCAGCTCTGCCAGCCATCTAAATCTGTACTTTCCATTCCAAATTGCTCCAAGTGACTCTGTCTCTTTTAAATGGATGCAAATATTTGGTTTCACAACTTCAGTCATTTTCTTCCTTAGAAAACAGACTGGGAAATCTTTCACTCCTGGGGCGCTGGGCAAAGGGCAACAGAAGATGGCAGGAATGCTAGTGACTTCCCTGAAGGGAGCTTTGTTGACCCCAAGCCACAACCAGTTAAACACCCTCTCTCCCCGCCCCCAAATATGAACTGCCAAAACATGGCTGGTCGGAAGCTGGGAGCTTAGGTCCCCCTTCCTACCCCCTGCCTATCAGCCTCCAGAAGCAATTCTTTGCATGGGTGCTTCTTCATCCTGATCCTGACTGGCAGCTGAAGGATTAAACTCAGGTCCTTTGGAGCAGTCGCTTTATGCACATTAGCCCCCTGGGGTGATGAACTCCAAAACCTCTATTTTCTCCACCCCTCCAACCCCCTCCCTTTTCCCTGTATTGCACAAAACCCTAGTTAGCCACTGTGCTACACAGCCTTTCTTCCATTGTAGGCTATCAAAAGAAAACAAAACAAAATACCAGACCCTACAACAATGCCATGGATATGGTAATGAGGGTCTTCAGCATAATGCGCAAATTCCCAGATCTTTCAGAGCTGAGATTTTCTTCTTTATCATTAAGACTTCACATTCTGTTCAGCAGAATCTCCTTTACAATAGAACAAATGATCATTTGCCTGAATGAAAATAGTGTGTGTGGGGGGGTGGTGTCCATTAAAAAGAAGTCCCTCGGAACTGCTAAAAGAAAATCAAGACCAGTATTTCCAGGCAAAATTTCCTGCTTAGTGACTGTATAAAAAAAAATGTTTTTTAAAAGACCATCTGGCCTCTCTGTGCTTCTCAGGAGCTTTTTTCTGCCTCACTTCCTGGTTATCTTTGGGAAGACACTGTCATTACACACAGAAGTTACTTCTGCCATGGACCATGGTACATCTCCTGGGCACTGCGTCAGTAAACCACACAGAAAGCAGTACTCCATTTCTAGGGAAAGATTTCTACTTCTAAATGGCAGGCTGCAAGGGAAAAGAGCCTGGAAAGAGGAAGATGAAAGTCACACCATGATGAGAGCATTTACTACTCATGTATCTTTAAAAGCTTCTGTATGCAGGGATATTTTCCTTCTCAATGCCTCTCTCTCTCTCTCTCTCTCTCTCTCTCTCTCTCTCTCTCTCTCTCTCTCTGTGTGTGTGTGTGTGTGTGTATACATGCATACATACACACATGTACGTGTAGTGATAAAACTGAAAAAAAATGAGGTTTCCTGTTCATTCAAGGTAATGAGTAGGGCTATGCTAAACATCCTCCTCCCCCAGAAATAAGTCAGAAAACAGAATTAATTTCTGCATAGGGACTAAGATGACAAGGTACAGTGAAACTTCATTCGATTTAAATTCCCTAGAAACGTGAGAGTCCTGGTTAATTTAATTTTCTGGTTAACTGAACTTCAAATAGGAACCTTTTAAGGTTCATTGAAATGTTTCTAAAATGCTTGGATCTACCCACTTTACCTGCGTAACTTCAAACCAAAATAATGGGCCTGATTTAAAAGTGTTTAAATATTCCAAATCGTACTGTTCCTTTCATATCATCAATATGAATTGTTTCTTTTTTCATTTGACTATAAAACAAGGATGTAGGAGATTGACTTGAATGTATAATTTCATCCACGGCCATACATGTTATTTTCTTATTCTTTATATTTCACAAATGTCTTAAATATATATAACATAGAAAGTTGTGGCTAATTAAGAGGCTTGATTATTTTTAATTGGGTAAGGTGAAGCTTTTCTATGTTTGCATGCTAAAGAAAATTGATTAAAAAAAATCTTTCTTCTTTACCTGAGGTTAAGTATAAAAAATAATAAGGGAATGAGGATATTTCTCAGCAAATAAGAGCTCTTGCTGTATTATGAGCATGAGGGCCTAAACGTGCCTGAGACAGCATAAATTCAATCTCCAGCACCCAGACAAAGAGATCCCTATATTTCCTTCATGCTTCCTGCCCTTTGGTCAAAAATACTTTAGAAGAAATTCCTGCCAGGCAAGGTATGAGATTGGAAAAATGTCAATTAAGATCGTTTTCAGCTCTACAATTCCAAGTAGCCATAGTGTAGGTGTAAAAATAGGACAGAAATTTCTGTTCTCTCTGTTGTTCATATTTCTGGGGGTGTAGGCATCAACAAAGTTGCACTATGAGAATTTATTTTGAGGTCCTATTAGATTCCAGGAGTTTTGTTAGTTACTGATCATGCGGGAGAGTTTTCATTAAACATTTCTACAAAGGATTGAATGAAAGCGAAGAAATCAGCTATACCTCATTCACAGATCTTACAAATGTCTCCTTTTAGGGCAATTGGTGAGGCCAAAGTAAGTGGTGGTATTTGTGTTTTTAATGATGATTATTTTGAAAAAAGCCACAATTATCATACCCTAATGTAGGACTCTGTTGTAAAACATAAGTTGATATATATGTATTTATCGATTTTGCTAACTAATATGTCTTGGGGAAAAAAACTATGGAGAATTTGAAGGATACATGTTTTGAGCATACATTTTAGATGTGTGTGTGGGAGAGAGACAGAGAGAGAGAGAAATTCAATAGTGAAGCTTCCCATGCTGGCCTCAAACTCACAATCCTCCTCGTGCCTCCTCTTCCCTAAGTGCGGGGACTAAGTGTATACCACTGCCCTGGCTACATTTAGATTTCATGCAAAGAGAAAATGAAGGGTTCATCATCTTGCTCATTTTGTTTTTCTACCTTGCTCCATTTCTCCCTATCTTTGCACCAAGCCATACTCTGAAGACGGGTAATGACACCAAAAGCCCAGTCACTTTTTCTTTCTAAGAACCCTGCAAGGACTATTATAGACTAAACACTTTGGAGAGTTCTGGAGAGATTTTGTAATCTGGAATAGATAAACATGGTGCTAAGCCTCCAAGGATGTCTGGGCAACCTTCACCACCACCACAGTAATTTACAGATGAGTTGGGTTTACACAATGCTTCGGGTCTTGCTAGCTGCACAAGTAGCCTCATCCCACTTAGAATGGCTAATACTCATCTGGCTTAATCATAGAAATGCCAGGAAGAAATACTGTTGATAAGTCTGTACACAATTGCCTTTGCTTCAATATCTTCCTTAACAAGAGCCAAAATTTCTCATGGCATATTACTTTTATACTCTTGTAGACTAAGATGATCACACTAGACTGACTCCTCACCTCACACAGTAAATAATGCAATATACACCCATATATACATAATAACGACTGAAAAACAATAACAACTATTTCTGAATAGAGACTTCTGGGCAAAAGAAAGAATAAACAAGTCATCATCAAAATGGTTGGCACATGGTTTGATTTTAAATAAAGCCTTTCATTGATTTTTTTTTTCCTGTTTTGGACCATTCTTTCATATAACCCCAGCCAGAAATTTTTGATACCTAAAATCTGCTGGGCACTATATGTAAATTGATCAATCCCTACCTAAACCTTAAGTCATAGTGATTTTTTTTTTTTTTTTTTTACATTCTGCATATGAGAAAACTGAGGCTCAGAGTTAAAGCATCCTGCCCACGGCACATAGCTGACATCTGAGCAAGTTTAGAATCTTGGAACTTATGACTTAAAAAATCACTTTAAAGAGTCATAAAACAGGGGTTGGAGAGATGGCTTTGTAGTTAAATGTGCTTATTTGCTAAGCCTGACAGCCTAGTTTGATTCCTCAGTACCCACATGAAGCTAGATGTACAAAGTGGAGCATATATCTAGAGTTCATTTGCAGTGGCAAGAGGCCCTGGTGTGCCAATTCTCTAGCTCGCTCTCTCTCTCTCTCTCTCTCTCTCTCTCTCTCTCTCTCTCCATTCAAAAAAAATAGTTTTTAAGTCATAAAATAGGTTTGTGCTAGATTCTTAAGGAGTGAAGCTTTTTGGGAATATGAGGATTAGGGACATCTGAGGGACATGGGCAAGGCTCACTGGATAAAGCACTTGCTATGCAAATGTGAGAACCAGAATTCAGATCCCCAGAATCAATGTAAAGCCGGATGTAACAGCTTAAGCATCTGTAATCCCAGTGCCCCTATGGTGAAGGGAAGGCAGAGACGGAAGTATCCTCTAGAAGCTCAAAGCCAGATAGTATGTCTCAAACAAGCTGAAAGGTGAGAATTGCCACTACAGTTTGTCCTCTGACTTCCACAAGTGCACACTGCATGCCTGCACTCCAACACATGAACACACACACACCAAAAAGAATATTTGGCCGGGCGTGGTGGCGCATGCCTTTAATCCCAGCACTCGGAAGGCAGAGGTAGGAGAATCACCGTGAGTTCGCAGCCAACCTGAGACTACATAGTGAATTCCAGGTCAGTGTGGGCTAGAGTGAGACCCTACCTCAAAAAACCAAAAAATAGAAAAACATACATTAATATATAAATAAACAACAAAAAAAGACTATTTGAACTTTACATTCTGGTAGTGTTTCCACCACTTCTGAACAATTTTAAAAGATTAATGGCTGGGGCTGAAGAGATGGCTTAGCGGTTAAGCGCTTGCCTGTGAAGCCTAAGGACCCTGGCCCAAGGCTCAATTCCCCAGGGCCCACGTTAGCCAGATACAAAAGGTTGTGCATGCATCTGGAGTTTGTTTTCAGTGGCTGGAGGCCCTGGTGTGCCTGTTCTCTCTCTCTCTCTCTCTCTCTCTCTCTCTCTCTCTCTTGCTATCAAATAAATAAACAAAAAAATTTAAAATATATTTAAACAAAGACCAATGGTTAAGTATTGGTCAATCATCCTTTCTTCATCAGAAGCCATTCATTTCTCGTGCCTTAACGGCCCCTCATTTTCCCTTAGGACAGACATGTGGATCATATCAGAAAGTGGGTGCTTTAAACATGAGAGAAAATTAGGAGGAAAACCCAAGATTGGATTCTTTCCATGGGTCCTTTCACCAATATTTCCCAAGTACTTTTGCTTTTAGATAACCACCTTGTCATTGATCCTTTTCACTCAGTGAACAATGGCTTTTGACCTCCCAGTAAGCAAGCTCACAGGAGACAAATGTAATTAATGTTCACTAGAATAAAAGTAAATATAAAAAAAACACAACAGTTCAAAGCACATGTGACTTGCATTTTATTTTATGAAACACTAAAAATCCAATTGTCCACTCCATTAATTATAACTTGCTCTCGACTCTGACCTGTATATAATTCCTTCGGATGTAAACTGGAACAAGGTGCTCAGAATGGAAGTAGCCTACACCCCAACTGAGCTGCAAAATATCAAATTCTGAAGTCTCTCAAAAGTGTAACTTGGGCTGGAAAGATGTCTTTGCGGTTAAAGCACTTGCATGCAAAGCCTAAGTTTATGAATTTTTAAAAAAGGTTTAAAGAGTCATTATAGTTAAGCCCTACAGTAACTCCTGGATATATCCAAAGTGTACAGGACTAAAGGGGCTCTGGAGATACTGAAACCTTTCCCTGGCATGCCAATTCTCTCTTTCTCTCTCTCACCCTCATTCCCACGCACTCTTTCACATAAAAAGGCCAGTCTGTTGGGCTTGCCTCAAAAAAAAAAAAAACAACCCTTTTTATAATAAAAGTACACTTTAATAGTTTCTGTTGCAGAAAATAATATACATGTGTCCAATCGGAATTAAGAAGAATTCACCAGTAAGCTTTGAGGTTTGACACTCTCTAGAGATCTAAAGGAGTCATGAATGAGCCACGTAAGATAGCTCTTTTGCTGCATGTGAATAATTGAGTTTACCCCATGGTTCATCTTAAATGTTGAAGACAAAACAGAAAATGGCTAACTTTTTAATAGTACTTGGCTTTACATGAATGCGCTATGTATTCATTTATCTCATTCCCCCAAAGCAAGTCACCCAGAGAACCAGCTAACCACTAAAAAGCAGCATTCCATAGATTGATTCTTCTAGTCATTTTTTTCTGTGCCTTTCTGCCACAAAAATGAAACCATACTTTACATTTTATTTTGTGAGTTGTTAGTTTAAATGTTATATATTTGGTGATTTTCATGTTCAAAGACACTTCTGACTTTTCAAGATTAATCTTAAGTACACCTTTTTAGTAAAATTGAAATATCAGAGCTACTTGCCAAATCAGATAGACGACATAAACTAAATATTTTATAAATACTAAAATGTGAGTAGTCCCCCCCCATTACAACATATACTGTCAGTGAGGGTAATGTTGACCCCAAGAGGTAGTTCTTAGTGGGAAATGCTCTTGCTATTTTTATGTATAAAGGACAATATTTTTGTACATACAATATACACTTGGTATTAAATTTTATGGGGTTAGAATGGAGGAAAAGATTTGTTAAGTTCTTTTAAAGACGGAAAGGGATACAGACATAGTTGTGGAATACTACACTACAGACTTCTCAGCAAACTTACTCAGGTCTCCTTAGGCATGTGTTGAGTAAGAGGCTAAGACCTAGTGAATCAACATTACATTTCCCAGCTCTTGCTCTGTGCTGCCCTCTTGTGCTGTCTGAGACCCCAGCATGCCTTGTCACTAAAGCCTTTAGGTGCCCTATACAGAGAGACCATCTAAACCTGTATGGCCCAATACAGGCCTGGTCCTAGCCAGACCGCATGGCAGAAGACAACAGGAAGTGGCTTCTGTAAAAATGGCGTTTTGCGCAGGCGTGATGTGACAACAGTTACAGCCCCATGCTCGCGAGAAGCCTACTATGAGATGTTCTGTCCAGAGACAAGCTGTCATTGGTTACCAAAAGGGGACGACCCCATACAAGAATTAACAGCCCCTTAAAACCCATGTGAACTTCCTGAATAAACGAGTTTGTGGATTCTCGCTCCGCTTTCACCCAACTCCCGGAGTCTGTGTCGTGACTCCGCGCTGCTCACCCCAATTCGGCAGAGACCCTATCGTCCCTCCTGAGCTGGCCTTGGGGGGGACCCCAATATAAACCTGTAGAGTTTCTTGCCCATCAAAACCCAGGAGGTAATCAAGAAGAGAAGAACATGCCAGAAGATACAAGTGTACTGGTAGGAATAAGCAAGTGTCATGCATTCCTTTTTTACCTTTTGACATTAGCAGAGGGTGGACTAATAAGCTTTCTAAAATAACATCCTTCAGTGGTTAAATGAACTTGCTTGCAAACCCAGGTTCAGTTTGAGTCCCTAATACCCTTGTAGAACCATGCGCATAAAGTGGTGCATGCATCTGAAATTCATTCGCACAGGCAAGAGGCCCTGACATGCCCATGTTCTCTCTCTGTGTCTCCATCCCTGTTTCTCTTTTTCCTCCCAAATAAACTATAAAATAAAAATAAAATGACAGCCCAAAGATACCCTCTGTGATCTCTGGAACCTGCGAGTATTGACGAGATATCACTTGCTGGGTGACATGATATTACAGGACACATTTGGCACTAAGTAGGGAAACAGTCTAAGTGGGCCTGACCTGACATATGGCTTTCAATGCCGACAGCTTTTCCTTGTGGACGGAGGAAGAATAGGGAGACCCTATGTGTACAAACGACTCTTTGTGCTGGTGTTGCCTTGAAGGTGGAGATGGTTACATAATAAGAGATGTCGATGGCCTCCAGGAAGAAAGAGTTGACTCCTCAAACTGCAGGAAATGAATTCAGCTCAATAACTGAGTGAGCTTGAGACAGAGTGTTTCCCAGGGCCTACAAATAGGATTCTGAATGGCACCATGATTTCAGCCTTGAGAGACCATGAGCAAAGAACATAGGCTACCCGATGAAACCATGAGCTAAAAAGTGGGTGTCGTTTTAACCTATATGTTTGTACTGATGTGTTACACATAATAGTAAAGTAACATACCTATATCTCTTTACTCTACAAACATATCTGGTAACATCTGTCTCCTAGTCCACTGACCGTGCTCAGTGATGATGATTTCAAACAAAGTGACACTATCAGGCCTCTGACTTCCAAACCTTTGAGGGATCCACAATGAATCATTCCAGGTAAGTCCTACTTTGTGACCTCTGATGTGTCTCTTAGAAGCCTTTCCATCATCTTCAACTCGATTAATTTCTCAGGGCTCTTCACTTCCTGATTTACTCAGTGCTAAGGACCTAAGTCATTTATGCATCTGGTAGATGTCACTAAGGTTGTGTATTAACCTGCCCAGAACTTTACTTTCCACTCCTTCGACATTCATTCACTGTGCCCTGCAATCTCCAATGCATCCATTTTTCTGTAATGGGCTGCTCAAGGGTTATGTATGAAGATAAATGGTACTCTAAGTATTATCCATAACTTAATTTTTCTGAACTTTCTGTTGGAAAAAAAAGAAGTGGTGAACAGAAAATTACATACTATAGTGTAAAGAGAAGGGAAGGGATTACTCATAAGATGTGGGTAAATTTGAAATTTTTTCAGTATCTCACCATCTCTTTTTCAGATCCCACTCTGCTCATTCATAAAAGAATAATAGTAATGTTCAACTCACGGAGCTAGAATGAGGTACAAAAATTGTAAAGGCCTGTATCAGAAATCAGAACATAGAACTACTTAAATAGCACTGGAAGAGGGGATTGTTCACTTTTAACCTGGGCACTGTCAGCTCAGGCTCAATTCCCAAGCCACCCATGTTAGCCAGATGCAAAACCTGGCACAAGCATATGGAGTTCATCTGCAGTGGGAAGAGGCCCTGGCATGCCCACACACACACACACACACACACACACACACACAAACACACACACACACACAAACACACACATACAATAAGATTTGAAAAATAGAATTGAGGGAATCACTAGCATAAAATATGTTCAGTGTTTAAGGGGATGAAGCTTCTTCAGTATCTCTTCTATTATCACAAGAACAAAACTGCCATTAAACTCCTTGAAGGCCAACTTTATCCTTGACGGTGGATTGATCTTGAAGGAGGATAGGAGAAAGCTTGCTTTTTAAGGCAGATTCCCTTAGGAATTGAGGCTCAAGGAGAACCAGGAGGTTCCAGCTCACATGCCACCTCACCTTGGCACCAGAACGAAACTCTTGGCAAAAAATGTCTGTTGAAGCCGGGCGTGGTGGCTCACGCCTTTAATCCCAGCACTCGGGAGGCAGAGGTAGGAGGATCGCCGAGAGTTCCAGGCCACCCTGAGACTACATAGTTAATTCCAGGTCAGCCTGGGCCAGAGTGAGACCCTACCTCGAAAAACAAAAAAAAAAAAAAAAAAAAAAAAAAGTCTGTTGAGACTGATCCACAGCGCCCCCTGTTGCCCAAAGCCTACTGTGCTACCTGGGTGGGCTCACCCAGATGGGCTGACTCTCAGGTTCATCCTCCAAATTTACCAGCCAATTAGGTCTTCCCCTTACATACCTGAATCTGATGCTATAAAGGCTGCTGCCTTCAAGCCCCCCCGTCTCTTCTCAGTGTGTATGTGTTGTTCTCTCTCCAGCTCTTATCCTGTGCTGCCCAAACACACATGTGCTGGGTGTGGGTGGGAGAGCATTGCATTGTTTCATGATCTAGACTTTTCCTGCTTGCCTCTGCTTTATGGCTTGGGTGACTTCTCACTTTGATTACATGTATGGTTTTTCTCTGTTCCTTGAATCTACCACATGGCAGCTCTTACCAACCCTAGACTTCCTACCTGTGTACTTACTGGAAACTCAGGGTAGCCATGGTAACCCTCTTCATCACTCATTTTTCCTCTGAATTTCTTAGTCTCTTCTTTGATATCTGCTCTCTCTCTCTCTCTTTTTTTTTTCCATTGAGCCTCACTGTTTGTCCTCTTAACTCCTCTAAAAACGCGAATGATGATAAGGTCCCGAGAGCAAAGTTCATGTTCAATTCATGTTGAATATCTACAGGTTCAGCTCAAGAACTATATCCTCATTAAGTATTGTTTCAGTTAAAAAATAACATTTTTATTGAAAACTGGTGAATTCAACATTTTCTCCCAATATTCTTATTTACTTTCCCATGAAATATTTTAATCCCAGTACTCAGGGGGCTGATGTAGGAGGATCCCTGTTGAGTTTGAAGCCATCCTGAAATTACATACTGAATTCTAAATCAGCCTAGGCTAGAGTGAGATCCTACTTCAAAAAACCAAGAAAAAATTTATGTACTCACTCACTTGTCAAATTAAAGATTATCTTTCTGGGTATGTATGGAATGCAGACAGGGTATAAAGAAATATACTGATAGTGGTTTTTTTTTTTTTTTTTTTTTTTTTTTTTTTTTGAGGCAGGGTCTTGCTCTAGCCCAAGCTGACCTGGAATTCACTATGTAGTCTCAGAGTGTCCTCTAACTCACAGCGATCCTCCTACATCGGCCTCCCCAGTGCTGAGATTAAAGGCACGTGCCACCACTCCCAGTGATAGTTTTTTTTTTAAATGTGGATTTAATGAATAACTTTGCTGTTAAAATTCAGCAGCCAGTAGCAATGAAAAATTCCCATGGCTTTAAAATCCACAACCTTGGCAAACTTCATAATGGACAAAGTTCAAGATATTCATGGCTTCCCTGAATTAAAAATAAAAATTCCCAAACCACACAAAGTAGCATTATTATACTCTGAATACTTTTTAAAAGGTTCTTTTCATAATTTCCTTAAAAAATTGGCTATTAAAATATGGCTTCTCATAAGCTCAGCATTTAACCATAATGCAGTACCATTGTTCTCCCTCATGCACTGGCTTGAGGAATTTAACATACTTCACAACAATGTGCTAATTAGTGAAGTCTCTTCCCCAGTCATTGGCTTAGAGAAGGGGTCTGCAATCTCTGGCCAACACATGTCTAGTGTGCCAAATCCAGGCCTCAGTTTCTTTCAGTGTGATCCATAAGCTTAGAAAGTTTCTTTTTTTTTTTTTTTAAAGTTGAATTGTAATGTTTTTATGACTTCCAAAAATTATATATATGAACTTCAAATTTCAAAGAACTTAAATTAAATAAAATATTTATTTTGTAACACAACAACCTCCACTTGATTATGTAGTTTATAGTTGAGCTGAGGAATTGTCAGAGACTTAAAAGCTCAAAATACTTACAATCTGGCCCTCTGAACAGGGTTCTAACTCCCAGTCTAGATTTGTATGATATGAGAATGGTGCAAACACTTTTACCTTTAGCCTCTTAGTATTCTGGGGTTTTTCATAGATTGGGGAAGTGACATCCTGCTTTGAATGCTTATCTCTCTCTCTCTCTCTCTCTCTTTCTCACATACACACACACACACACACACTGACTATTTGAAATGGGAAAGGAAGGAAGTGACTAATAGCCTGGTTTACCTCCATTCTCTATGCCTGTGAGGATATTCTGCTAGATAGAGATATAGGAATGTTTTATTTTGGCACAAAATCTTTATAACAAACAAGTGGTTATTTATCATTATATCAATTTTGCTTTTTTAAAAAATCTGGGGACTTAACATTTTTAAAAGCAGCTTCATTGAGATACAATTCACATATCATAAGCACCCTTTTCAGGCAGATAATACAGTAGGTTTATATTCATAGACTTATCCACTGTCACAAAAACTCCAATTCTACAATATTTTCATTACTTTTTACTCATCCCTTATACTCTTCTCATCTCAGCCCCTGGTAACCAGTAATCTTTCTGTCTCCATAGACTTGCCTCTTCTAGACATTTTATGTAAATGTCATTATACAATATGTGGCCCTCTGTGAGTGCCTTCTCTCACTTAGCATAATATTTTTGAAACCCCCTCAACTTTTCACAGAATTCCAGGTTTAGAAATAAGTAATTGACAAAATCCTCATTTACAAAATAATAAAGTATACAATAAATTTCAGTCTCTCACAATGAAGAACAAAGACCACCAACATGTCCCATGATCCTGGGGACACCTATGAGACTGGGCACACCTTTTTGGACATCACTCTCCCACCACCTGTTGATTGAATCATTCATCCATCAAGTATTTATAGGGCATATGCCAAATACAGCCTAAGATAGGACATAACATATGTCTCAGTTTTTAATTTAAATTCTCCACAACCTTCCCATAAGATACTAGCTCAATTTGTTCACCCCTAAGCATCATATTATCTTACCAGCACACTGCATGTATATTCCAGAGTTTCCCTTAATTTTTTTTTTTGGAGAGACAGACAGAGAGAGAGAGAGGGAGAGGAAGACAGATAGAGATGGGCGCGCCAGCAGTGTCTCAGCTGCTGAGAACAAAATCCAGATGCATGCGCCCCCTTGTGGTCAAGAGTGGCATCACGCCCTTGCATCACTTTGCATCTGGCTAAACATGGGACCTGGAGATTGGAACCGCTGGAGATTGGAACCGGCGTTCTTTAGGCTTAGGAGGCAGGTGCCTTAACTGCTAAGCCATCTCTCCAGTCCTCCTTAATTTTTTTAAGATATCCAAATTTCCTAAGTTACTTTAAACTTTCCAAATAGGTAAAGTTCTTGATCTCCAACCTATATATATATATATTTTTTTTTTTTACTTTCTTCCACCCTCAGACTCCTCCGTTTGAAACTTGGCTGTGTCCAATGGTATCAAGTAGACAAAGTAACAAAATTCAAATGCTGCCCTCAATTACTCATAAGATATAGACAGAGACACTTGTGATATGTTATTGCTTGCTCAGTAGCAAAGACTCAGAATTTCCATTTCAGAATGAATCCAGGTAAAGTCCCTACAATCCAGACAGAGAGGTCAAAAATAGTGGCTTTCAGGCTGGAGAGATGGCTTAGTGGTTAAGCGCTTGCCTATGAAGTCTAAGGACCCTGGTTCGAGGCTCGATTCCCCAGGACCCACGTAAGCCAGATGCACAAGGGGACGCATGCATCTGGAATTCATCTGCAGTGGCTGGAGTCCTTGGTGTGCCCATTCTCTCTCTTTCCCTCTTTCTCTCTCTCTCTGTTGCTAATAAATAAATAAAAATAAACAAAAATTAAAACAAATAGTGGCTTTCAGATAACTGAGTATTAGAAACTGAATAGTATTTCTTCCTGCCAGGTGATTCTGTCTCTCTCATGGACAGATCTTTTCAGTATTCTTTTTTTTTTTTTTTTTTTCCAGGCAAGCCCAACAGACTGGCCTTTCTACGTGAGGGAGAGCAAGAGAGAAAGAGAGAACTGGCACGCCAGGGACTCCAGCAGCTGTAATAGAACTTCAGACACTTGTGCCACCTTGTGGGAATGTGCAACCTTGCACACTTGTGTCACCTTATGTGTGTGGCTTACGTAAAACCTGGAGAGTGGAACATGGGTCTTTAGGCTTCGTAGGCAAGTGTCTTAGCTGCTAAGCCATCTCTCCAGCCCTCTTTTAAGTATTCTTAAGCAAACTTGATCCTGAAGGACTGAGTCAATATCAAACAACCTAGGCATATTTAATCTAGATAAGTGCTCCCAGAAGGCCATGTTAGCTTTGTGAAGTAGTGTCAGAAAGCAGAGTAACTATGAGCGTTCTGTGTTAGGTTAGGAGAAGCAGACATGTGTAAAGCCTCTCCATACCTGTATTGGAAAAGCTCTCCTGATAAACCCTATTGTGTGGTTCTTCCTGGGAACCTTAGAATGGGGCTGGTAGTAACATGGTAAGAATTAAAAGAGCATCAGATTCCAAGAGATGAGCCAAGACCTTTAAATACCAGGGATTCAGATTCTATACCTAGATGATGATAAAGAACTAGTTTGAGGAGATTCAGGATTTGAAATAGTAACAGTGCTTAAGCCCCACAAATTGGTGTCTTAGTAGAAGTGGAGAAGTGATGTCTTTTTGGGGGCAGCAGCAATTGAACCCAGGGCATGACACATACTAATAAAGAGAGAGAGAGAGATAGAGCGAGAATGAGCATGCCAGGGACTCCCGTTATTGCAAACAAAGTCCAAATGTATGTGCCACTTTGTGCATCTGGCTTTATGTGGGTACTGGGAAATCCATCATGGGTCATTAGCCTTTACAGGCAATCACCTTAACTGCCAAGTCATCTCTCCAGCCCCTCAATCCCTTTTATAAATTTATTACTTAATTTTTTTGGTAGTTTTGAGAAATGGTACCTCACTCTATAGACCAGGATGGTCTCAACATTGTAATTCTCCTACATTAGTCTATGGGATTACCCATGTTTACCACAAATTCCAGGCATGGTGAGGTCTTCCTGTCAGCAGGAACTTAGTTTTTAAACCATCTGTGTAGCAACTCAGCAAGTGAAAAGGAAAGTTAGTTATCATGCACTGGTGAATGTTGTAGCTTTAAATGTTAAATTTAACTTTAATGAATAAAAGTAAATAACATAAAATTTTATTTTTACATTTTTAGTTTAAAGAAAACAAAGATCTTGGGTAGATACCCAAAGCTGCTGAATATATATTATATATTAATTAAATATATATGACTGATAACTCTTTTAAATATTGTATTATGTACTGAAGCTTGCCTCATCAGTTGACAAGAAGTATAGGTAAAGCTTTAAAATGCAATACAGTATGTACCTTTTAGAAGAAAGTATCTGTTTTCCATTGGTGATAAAGAATGCAATAAGTTAAAATTTAGTATGACCTCATGGCTTTTGAGCAGAACTAATAAGATGTTTTCTGTGTTTCTTGAAATTACATTTCCTATCTTTGGTTCAAACTTAAAGATGTCAAAACCATTGCAGTTTAGAAAGCTTTTAGAAGGCTTTCATATGAGAAACAATAAACAGCTGGTCTCTGCTACATACCTTTGTAAGACTAACAAGTAAATTTTTCTTACACTGAGCATGCTATCTTATGTTACCAGCTTGAGGGACTCTGATGAGATTTAGTACTGGCTAAAGTATTATTTGGAAATCTCTTAAGCTTCATTGATGATGTTACATTACACAGAGGTATCATTTTATCCCAAATAATCAATAAAGCACTTTGGCTTTTTGAGGCAAGGTCTCACTCTAATTGAGGCTGCCTTTGAATTCTCACTTTAGTACAGACTGACCTTGAACTTGTGGCAATTCTCCTACCTCAGCTCTCTGAGTGCTGGGGTTACAAAGTTATCTTGCCCAGCTTAATATGGTACATTTTTAAATTTTACATTCCCTTAGTTCAATGATGTGTACTGTGGTGGTTTGAATCGGGTTTCCCCCCATAAACTCATGTGTTCTGAATGCTGTCCCCAGGTGGTGGCAATTTGAGAACTGGGGCCTCCTGGAGGCAGTGTGTTGTTGGGGGAGGGTTTATGAATATTATAGCCAGCTTCCCCTTGCCAGTGTTTGGCACACTCTTCTGCTGCTGTTGTCCACCTGATGTTGGCCAGGAGGTGATATCCATCCTCTGCTCCTGCCATCATTTTCCCCTGCTATCATGCAGCTTCTCCTCAGATTTTTAAGCCAAAATAAACCCTTTGCTCCCACAAGCTGCTCTTAGTCAGGTATTTTCTGCTAGCAACTCAAAGCTGACTGCAACAGTAAAACTGGTACTGAGAAGTGAGATCATTACTGCAGGAACCCTGACTGTGGCTTCTGTCTTTTTGTAGCTGATTTGTGAGAGCAATGTGGAAGGATTTGAAACCTTGGCCTAAAAGAAGCCTTGCAGCACACTAAGTACAGCTTGATGGGCTATTCTGGTCAGAGATGAAAGACCTGAGAGTGATAAGAACTATGGATTGTGAGTTTTGACTTGTAAGGGTAAGAAAGAGCTTTGCCTGGACTTCACTAGAAGCAGTTTGCAGTTTGTGTGAGAGGCTCATACTGCATCCTGCCTGCCTGTGTCCTGGAAACTTTTCACTAGAGTTGTCAGACTTGGAGTTAGAGAATTTGATGTTTGCCATGTTTTTTAAATCTTGTACTGGTTCAATTTTCCCTTGATATGCCCACCCATCTTTTGTAGAGTGAATGTTTATTCTGTGTCATTATGTTTTTTTTTTTTTTTTTTTTTTGGTATTGTAGCTCAGTTAAAAGACCTTGGACTATGGGGATGTTTGAACACCATTGAGATTGATTAAAAAAAACTATGGGGACTAATAAACTTGGATTGAATGCATTTTATGTCTAGAATGGTTATCAGTTTATGGGGGCCAAGGATAGAATGTGCTGGTTTGATTCAGGTGTCCCTCATAAACTTATGTGTTCTGAATGCTAGGTCCCCAGCTGGTGCCAATATGGGAATTGGAGCCTCCTGTAGGCGGTGTAATGTTGGGGGAAGGCTTATGGGTATTATAACCAGCTTCCCTTTGCCAGTGTTTGGAACACCCTCCTGCTACTGTTTTCCACCTGATGTCCAGGAGGTGATGTCTACCCTCTGTTCATGCCACATTTTCCCCTGCCATCATGGGAGCTTCCCTTTGAGTCTGTAATCCAAAAATAAGCCCTTTTCTCCCATAAACTTCTCTTGGTCAGGTGTTTTCTACCAGCAACATGAAGCTAACTACAACATCCACATTCAACATATATGTAAATGAGGACGATTTAGATCATCTCGTACAGTTTTCTAAGACTCTGAATCATAGAAAAGAATTGTCAAAACACTGGAGTCTTTTCATATTTTTCCTACTGACATCTTATGGATTTGTTAATCTGCCTGTCAAGTTGAGTTGTAGCCTTTTCAGGAGAGAATGCTCAGCTGCTATTACAAACTCAGCAAATCAACTCCAATTCGTAAGACAATATTGCAACCCTGAAAGGTCACCTTCTATAGTCAGCTTTTGGTATCTATGGAGTCCATAGCCTCAGAGTCAAGCAAGTGTGTACTATAAATATTTAAGAAAAAAATTGATTTGATCATGCACAACTTTTTTTCTTCTCATTATTCTCTAAATACTAATAAATACTATTACATAATATTCCATATTACAAGTAATCTAGAGGTGATGTAAACTACATGGAAAAATTTACATAAATTGTATGCAGTACACTATGTCATTTTATATAAGGGAATTGAGCATTTATGAATTGGTCCAATCCCATTCAGATATACTGAGGGATGATTGTAAGATTCCTATACATATTAGAAAAAAAAGGCAGGTGTAATGGGCAAAGTTGAGACTCAAGGTGACATTAGCAGATTTATCCTATGAGTGACACTGTCCCTTTATGATAAAGAACTTGATATGCAATACTAGAAATAATAGGTATATTAATTTGAATTCTAGAAACCATTTCTGCAATGTCCAAAATGAATGGACCTTCCTATGTCATAGGAAGGGTAATGCTCTATATGTACAAGATGTTACAATAACAGATATGAAATGAAACCCGAGAAGGGATGCATTAAGTATAATGTTCTTCAGGAACATACATTATATGAAAAACATTTGTACCATTTCTCCAAGAAGAGTTTTTTAAATATTTTATTTTATTATTTATTTGAGAGAGGGAGAGAGAGAAATAGGAAGATCAAGAGAAAATTGGCATGCCAGGGCCTCTAGTCACTGCAAACGAACTCTAAACGCTTGTGCTCCCTCGTGCATCTGGCTTAAGTGCTTTCGGGGGAATCAAACCTGGGTCCTTAGGCTTTGCAGGCAAGTGCCTTAATTGCTAAGCCCAGAAGAGTTGTTTTTTTTTTTTTTTTTAATATATGCAGGTAATTTGTATTCTTACTTTAAAAGCAAACACTCCTCTGTGCAATCCTCTAAATAAGGACAGATCATTTGCTTGATTTTTGTGACTATTATGTTTCTTCCTCTAAAGCCTTTTCTCACCATAATCTACAAATTCCTTTGGATGTTTTTTAATGGAGTCGAGCATTTTCAAGATATTTTGTGTATTCTTGTCCATGCTATGAAGCTAATACATTTACTAATGTATTTTATTATTGTAGGGGTCAGTCTGCATTTCAGTATATTTTTTCTTGGTTATTTTCTTATTAAATTCATAGACTCCCAAGAGCCTTTGCTATATTGAACTGTCACTTGAGTTTAGTTGGCTGAGATCACAAAACAATGAACACTTCAAGGTACACCTTTATCTAGAAATAGTGATATCTCCAGGCAGTTCATAAATCACTATTTCTAAGAAAGGAATGCTTCATTCTTGATTGGTTTAGCATTCTTGGGGGATTCATATTACAATACAACTCTATGGCGTATTTCTCAAGCAGGGTCACAGGTAACAGTAAATCAATGACAACTACTGTCTCAATTGTTGGCCACACTGCAGCAGTGCATATTCTGTGGTTAATGAAATCAAGGAAGGATGAAAAAGTAAAAGTGGAATTCAAACATCCATGCAAGGGGCTGGAGGTATAGTTCAGTGGTTAAATTTAGGCTTAGCAGATGCAAAGTCCTAGGTTTAATCCCTAGATTTTTTTTTTCAAAAAAAAAAATAGAAACAATTTACAACTAATGCATGAATGATTTTTTTTCAAGGCAGGATCTCATTCTAGCTCATGTTGACCTGGTACTCTGTAGCCCAGACTGGCCTCAAAACCACCATGATCCTCCAACCAATGTTGTTTGTTTTTGACTTACAGTCTCTAGGGGAAGCTCCATTGATGGCAGGGGAAAGATGTGGCATGAACAGAGGGTGGACTTCATCTCCTTGCCATCACAGGTGGAAAACAGCAGCAAAAGAGTAATCAACTCTAGCAAAGAGGACCTGACTTTAATACCCCTAACTCTATCCCCAACAACACACCTCCTCCAGCAAGGCTGCACCTCCCAAATTGCCACCCAATGGGGATCAAACATTCTGAACACATAAGTTTATGGCAGACATCTGAAAGTAGCTTCTTTTAGGGATTTTCAGTTAGGGACAGGATCCCAAAGAGGGAAGCAGGAGATTTCACCCCGCCTTGACAGGAATGGTACTGGTGTCTGATGCTGTTTCACCCACAATGGCTGCAGTGTCCCCTGAAGCCTCCACAGTCTAGCACACTACTGAGGTGAGCTAGCCTTTGGGTCAGCCCTCTGAATCAGTGAATCAATCAGGTCTTCCCTTTACATACCTAAATCTGATGACAAAATCCATTTTTAATTGGCTATAAGGCTTGTTCATGCTGATTTCTCTTCCTTCTTCCTGCACTGCAATCTCGTCTATCTGGACACATGCCTTTCTTTTGAGATGGAGAGAGGGCTCTCTGCCTGGGCATTTCCCTGTGTCATGCTTTGGGGTAACTTCTCCCTTCTGATAACATATATAATTCATCTTTGATCTCTGAGTATGTCACATGTATACTTCCTCTAAACTCTGGATCTTACCATATGGGTATTTCCTCTAAATTCCTGACCTGCTACATGTGCAATTCTTTAAACTCAGGGTAACCATGGCAGTGTAATAATTCTCTTGACTCTCTTTACTACTCATTTCGCATGTGAATTTCCTAGTCTCTACTTTGGTACTTTCCCTCTGCCGTGCTTTCTTAAAACATCAACACTTAATCTCTTAACTTTCATCCATGGAGAGGCTCAGTTTATTTATTTATTTGTTTGTTTGTTTGTTTGTTTGTTTGTCTGTTAGAGAGAGAGAGAAAGAAAGAGTGAGAATGGGCATGCCAGGGCCTTTAGCCACTGCAAACGAACTCCAGATGCATGTACCACCATGTACATCTGGCTTACGTGAGACCTGGAGAATCAAACCGGGGTCCTTAGGCTTTGCAGGCATGTGCCTTAACAGCTAAGCCATCTGTCCAGCCCAGGGCTGATGTTTTTATGCTTTGCCTCCCACACAAGTACATGTTTCTTCTAAATCTTTTTGCATGGGCTTCTAGATTCTATCTGCCATGTGTGTGTGAAACTTCTCCAGTCTTTTTCTAGATCCCAATTTCCTCTAAGTAAACCTCACAAATGAGGATTTCTCCCTAAATAAACTCAATAATTCTCAACTTATCCTCCTTGAGTCCATTTTCTTTTATCAATTCTTTGTTAAATATAGAATAAGGACCCAAAATTGAGGTTCACAAGTCAAGGAGACCACTCTCAAACCCACAAATTCTGCTACCACACCCAGTTATATAAACATTTTTACATGGAGTTATAAGTTAATATTTTGCAGGTAATCTATGAATTATAGATGAATATAAAGTACACATTTTAAATGTAATTAAAATAAAAATACCATTTGTAATATTTCAACCAATAACCATTTTAATATTTTTAAAATATTTTATTTATTTCTTTATTTTAGAGAGAGAAGGAGGCAGAGAGAGAGATTGAGAGAATGAGTATGCTAGTGCCTCCAGCCACTGCAAACAAACTCAAGATATATGTGCCACCTTGTGTATCTAGCTTACATGGGTAGTGGAGAACTGAACCTGGGTCTTCAGGCTTCCCAGGTAAGTGCTTCAACTGCTAAGCCATCTCTCCAGACCCATTTTCTTATTGTAACTCTCACATGGAAAACAACGTTCATTTCATGTATAAAAATATAATAAATATAAGGTATGTTATTTTCCCTTATATATTAACAATAAAGTGTTTTCTATAGTTTACATAATTGTCATCATAGAAGCATCTTTAAGACACTTCCGTGTATTTTTCTTGATTTGGGAGTTAAGTGTTTTCTAAAATCTCTTATATTACAGAATTTAAAGGCAAGCACATACAAGTCAAAGGAGGATCCAGGAATTGTACTGATTTTTCTACAAAACTGTATACATATGTAGATATGTCCTGTTTTATGACATATTTTATTACTTATTAAATTTTATGCCTGTTAAAGTAATCATGATATCTAATATATAAGCAGCTAAAGATCAACACAGAGCAAAACACAAGAAAACTTGTTTACATGAAGTTTCAGCTGTTTAATTATATGTGCTAAAATTGTATATGAAGGCATTGATGCTCTGGCAAAGAAAGAGATACAACTGGAGATTATCATATTAAATTAATTAAGCCTGACTCAGGAATGACATATTGCATGCTTTCACTTATTTGTAAATCCTAGATTTTATATAGACACATAAAATCACCTATGTATATATGACATGAACATGGAACAAAAAAATGTCCAGGAGAACAAAGGACCAGCAGGCAGTGAGAGAAGAGAGGAAAAAGAGAGGAGGAAGATCACAGGGGACTATGGTCAAAAAAACATAATATATTTGTATGAAAATGTCTTTATGTATGAAGCCCATTACTGTGTACAATGAATATGTAACAATAAAAGGAAGTAAAGGCCAATATCTCCTATTGTTAACTATTAATACATACCTATAAAGTGTGCAATCAAATTCAAAAAGATTAACAATCATCAGAGATGGCTGGGTAGACATAGAAATCTACACTTAGTGACAAAGAGATTCTGAAGTTACCTCAGTAATGTCATTTAAAGTCTAAGACTCTCAGGCTGGAGAGATGGCTTAGCGGTTAAGCACTTGCCTGTGAAGCCTAAGGAGCCCAGATTGAGGCTTGATTCCCCAGTACCCACGTAAGCCAGATACACGAGGTGGCGCATGTATCTGGAGTCCCTTTGCAAGGGCTGGAGGCCCTATTGGGCCCATTCTCTCCCTCCCACTCTGTCTCTCTCTCTCTTTGCCTCTTTGTCTCTCTATCACTCTCAAATAAATAAAGAAAAATAAACAAAATATGTAAAGAATAAAGTCTAAGACTCTCCTCTTCTGTCTAGATAAAGGATGATCAAACAGGAGCTGATTTTGCCACCAAATGGACATGTGACAGTATCTTTAAGCACTTTTGATTATCAGCCTTTGAGAGGTGGGGGTAAAACAGGTATTTAGGGGGTTGAGGCCAATGATACTGACACGTATCTTACAACATACAGAACAACCCTACAAGAATTCTTTTATTTTTAAAAATTTTTTTAAAATATTTTATTTTTATTTATTTATTTGACAGAGAAAGAGGGAGGGAGGGAGAGAGAGAGAGAGAAAGAGAGAGAGAACGGGAGCATCAAGGCTTCCAGCCACTGAAAACGAACACCAGACGCATGTGCCCCCTTGTGCATCTGGTTAACGGTCCTGGGGAATCGAACCTGGGTCCTTTGGCTTTGCAGGCAAATGACTTAACCGCTAAGCCATCCCTCCAGACCCCTACAATGTCAATGACCCTAAATTTGAGCAGCTCTGACCTAAAAGAATATAGATGGGATATTAGAAAATATTTGGGATTCAAGCCCAGACAGCCCGTGAGTGTATGTCTGTGAGTACATGTTCATCTATCCATATATTGGTAATGGAGATGACCCCTGGCCTTATTCAAGTAGTGTAGATTCCAACTTCCTAAGGTCTGATTAATGGAATATTAAAATAATAAAGCCAGAAGCCATGCTGCATGTCTATAATCTCAACATGCAGGAGGGTGGCAAATTCAAGAATAGCCTGGACTCCAAAGAAAACAACCTACCTGAGGTATATAGTGAAACCATGTCTCAAAAAAAGGTATAAAATGATTTTTTTAAAAAATAAATTTCTGTGAAAAGAAGGCCCAAGGAAACACGACCATCGAAATAACTATACTCAGTTGGTGGATATAATGTTCTTAGCACTTGGTACAGGCATTGTGTTGCATCATGCCTTCTAAAATGAACTTTCTTCATCTTAATCTTTTGGATTTAGTGCTGCTTGCTTATTGAGTATAAATGAAATTTCAGTTGAGTATAGTTTTTTGTGTGTGTGTATGTGTAAGATATATATGGGTGATGTGTGACATATGCATGTGTGTGCACATTTGCACATGCCCATGCACATAAGTGGGGAGGCCAAACTTGTCTTATTGCTCATCCACATATTTATTTCATTGACAGGGAGTTCTCTCCCTCGTCCTGGAGCTGGCCCAGTCCATCAGTAAGCCCCAGTGATTCTCAAGTTTTCCACATCCTGGTGAACTGGTGTTTGAGGTATGTGTGGCCATGCCCAGCTTTTTATGTCTATTCTGGGGAGTGAGTCGAACTTGACAATCTCTAGCCTGAGGGGCCCTCTTGCTTAAGTAGCAAGTACTATAAACCACTGAGCTATATCCCCAGTCTTTGAGTATAGTTTTAAAAATAAAGTCTCGGGGCTGGAGAGATGGCTTAGTGGTTAAGGCGTTCACCTGCAAAGCCCAAGGACCCAGGTTCCACTCTTCAGGACCCATGTAAGCCAGATGCACAAGGGGGTGCATGCATCTGGAGTTCATTTGCTGGAGGCCCTAATGCACCCATTTTCTCTCTCTCTCTGCCTATTTCTGCATCACTCTCTCTCAAATAAATAAATAAAGATAAAAAAATTAAAAAGTCTGTAATATAATAGAATTAAACTGCTGTGAAAAAATGCTTAAATTTATACACATACACACTTACACTTTGCATAAAGAAATGCTATTTGGATCACTACAACCATTTAATATACCATTCCACTATGCATGCATGCATGTGTATGTATGTCTCTACATTTGTGTGTGGATGTATATTTAACTTCTCTGAAATCTTTCTTGTCTACAGAAATTCATGTTAATGACATTGCTTAACTGTAACATGTAACCAATATTCTGTTAAGTGCTTTATACAACAACACACACACACACACACACACACAGTGTCACATTAAGGTCTTGACCTAAGGTGTTTGTTGGGGTTCAGAAAGCAGCACCCCAATATATGACTACTTGGCATACTCAGTACTTTAAACCCAAAAAGCAGATTCAGAACCAACATCTAAGACTTGCTTACAGATCCAATATAAATAAATGGAAAAGTAAGTCAAAGAGTAAACATACAATAAAATATCACAGCCATGCAGTTGAGCCTCTTGTTTCCTTGAAATATGGTCATAATTCCAACAAACATAAGCATCCTCTTGGAATTAGATCTCCAACAGCAAGCTTTCAACACTGTGAGAGCTATTTGTATTTTGTAAGGCTGAGTCCCTTGGCCTTCACTGGCTACAGCATGGAAGCAGAGGGGTTATGGAAAGAGAGGCCTGCAAGTCTACCCTCTCACATGAATGCTAGCTGCAAACTAGCCTAGCTTCCATCCACCCGAGATCATTGGAATTAACTACACTTTTGTAGGACTCACAGTGTAGAGAGTGAACAAGATAAACTATCTGTAAATGTAAGCTAAGAAATATTTATCAAAAACAATGTTAACTCTTGGGAAGCAGAAGTAGAAGGATCTCCATGAGTTCGAGACCACCCTGAGACTACATACTGAATTCCAGGTCAGCCTGGACTAGAGAGAGACTGTACCTTAAATAAACCAAAAAAAAAAAAAAGAAAAAAGAAAGAAAGAAAAGAAAAGAAACAAAAGAAGAGAAAAGAAAAAGAAAAAGAAAACAATGTTAAAGGCTAGGGAGATGGTTCCTCCATTAAAGGTACTTGCTTGCAAAGCCTACCAGCCCTGGTTTGATTTCCCAGTACTCGTGTAAAGTCAGATGGACAAATTCTTGCCATCCTTGTGGAGTTCATTTGCAGTGGAAGTGGAGTACCACTATTCTTATTGTCACATTCTCTCTCTCTCTCTCTCCCCCTCACAAATAAATAAATAAGAATTTAAAAAGTACATACCTGTGATACCAGCAGATGGTAGGCTGAGGAAGGAGGAACAGGAGTTCTAGGTCATCCTGGGCTACATAGTGAGTTAGAAACAAGATACCCTGTATCAGAAACAAAATAACAACCAAAGCAAAAGAGCAATTCTAAATAGCAGACATTGTGTGAAAAACACACATAGCCTTTCACTGCATGCAAAGATGCTCAGCATTGTCTGGAAGAAAAGTGCAAAGCTACCCAAAGATTCCTTTCAAACATACAGGAGACAAAGGTACAGGATCTGGACAAAGTGCAGCACTGGTGATCTATGGAAATTAGAGAGCCTATTCACCCTTTCACCCAGCCAAGTCACTTCTGGTAACTAAGGCAGATAAACCTGCCAATAATATGAGACTTCTCAGTGCATGTTGTTTGAATGGCCCACAACTGGATACCACCCAGATGATAAATAGGGGAGTGGTCAAATCA
Source organism: Orientallactaga sibirica (assembly GCA_036365145.1). Lineage (NCBI taxonomy): Eukaryota > Metazoa > Chordata > Mammalia > Rodentia > Dipodidae > Orientallactaga > Orientallactaga sibirica. Next base: position 8,502,432 of record JAEOAD010000840.1, read on the forward strand.
GTTATGATATGATGTTACAATGGAAAGCTACTATAGCACAATAGAACACTATACAGCTATTTAAAGACAAAAAGAAGCAGCTCTCTTTGCACTGTTATGGAAGGATGTCCAGGCTACCTAAAGTGCAGAAAAAAAATCAGAGTGCAGAATAGCACAAATGGAAGGCCACAGAGGGAAATGCATCCGCAGCTGCCTTCAACAATCAGAAAACTTGCTGTAGAAATGGATACCATAACACACACACATAATATCCTATATCTCAGAACTCTGGACAGCTTAGGGGTGACAATATTTAATGGAAAATTTCCTTAGGGACTCCAGAAATCTTAAGAAGTCTGTCTTGGGGATTGTAGCATTCAAGTTACCATAAGGACCACACATGGAATATAAGACTCAGAGTTGATTTCTTTTGAAACAGTGTTTGAAGCCCCCTGAGATTACACAATTAGAATTTGAACCTATCACAGTCTCTTTCATACGGTTTCTTTCTAATAATCCCAAGCTAATCAGCAATTTACCTGGCTAAAATTCAGTTGGTCTGCTTATGCTTTGAAGGGGACACTCCCTTCCTACATTTTCTGTACCAGACAGAGAGCTGGTGAAGGAGCTAACAACAAAGGGATTCTTAACCTTCAAAGCCTCAATTAGAAAATGAGAGCAAATGGTAGCTTTTTTCCAGAGAACCGCAAATTCATGTTTTTGAACACTATTGCCTCATTGCATTTGTTAATAAGGGATGCAAAAATATATGCACCCAAAGCTGCTTGGTGTCTTTTGGTAGCAAATTATACTTGTAAATGTGATGTAAGTTGGTCACTAGAAGAACTCTCTTTCTTTGAAGATTAGAATTCATAAATGTATAAAAGAATTAAATGGCTCTTTCTTTCTCCTAATGATATAAAGTATGAAATGGTGATGGGGGGAATGTGTTTGAAATCAACTGAGGAAACAATTTATTTTTTGAAGAGTATTCAGTAAAAATGTTACATGGTAAAAATATGTCAAGTCAGTTTTTTACTGGATGAACAAGCAAAGAGCAAACAAGAATGCTGGGCTGGGAAACATCCTCTCTAATACTTGTTTTTTAAATTATGGCTATACAGGGCACAGTGGTCTAGTCTGTCCCCATAGGACAAAGAAAGGAATTGGATGTCCTCTTGGTGTCTTCAAGGGGCAGTGAATATGGATCAAGGAGAACTGAATGCCTTTGAAGATGTATCTTAGATTGTTTTGTTAATACATGAAATCTTCTCTATCATGCAGAAGTCTCATTTCAAAAGGAAAATGCAAGTCAATGAGGATTAGCTTGGCTACTGGTAGATCAGAACTAAATCTACAAAACTAATAACATGACCCTGAAATAAACAAGAATGTGGAATTGCTCATGTGCGGGGATGATATAACTAATACTGACATAATTTTCAAGCAGAAAATCAAAACTAGGTCAAAGCATGTTGGCCTAACATAATAAGCATTTTTGCTTCCAGATTTTTACCATGTAGGCTGTGTCTACAGGCATTAATGTCTTCTGTTATCAATGTTTGGGGCTGTCACAAACAATTCATGTCTTATCACTCTTTGTTAGTAAAACCAAAACAATGTAGTTTACATGTGAACTATTCAATCTTGACAGCTGAACTGTTAGAAGGGGAGAAATATTCAGAGAGTGCCTCCTTACTGGGAGGTAGGAAGCAGTAAATATTCATTACTTAATACTCTACTATCATGTTTAATAGTCTACTATCATCTACTCAGAGAGTCACACCCCTCTCAATTAATTATTAGAATTGTTCACCTTCTGTCACTGAGAGCCAAACTGAAAGGACAATAAACATTAATTTCCTTATAAACTCTCTTTAAGAATTGGTCCCTAAAAGAATCTCAACTGAATCATTTATCAAATAGCCATTTTATTCTCTTCTACTTTCTCCATCATCCTTCAACAAAAGAATTCACACTTCTGTCACCCATTTAACTTTCCTATACTGTTTCCCTAAAGCACACCTAATTGATACGTGGTAAAAAATTACTATTGTTCGGAATAAACATAGTACTTTCAGTTTTTAAATTTTTAATTTTTTAAGTTTTTATTTCTTTATGAGAGAGAGTATTGGTGCTCCAGGGCCTCCAGCCACTGCAAACAAACTCTAGACGCATGTGCCCCCTTGTGCATCTAGCTAACATGGGTCCTGGGGAATCAAACCAGGGTCCTTTGGCTTTGCAGGCAAGCACCTTAACTGCTGAGCCATCTCTCCAGCCCGTTACTTTTAGTTTTTACCATCAGACAGTTTCATATTTATCTAAAATGTTAGAGCATAGAAGATATGCACAAAGTGGCACAAACTCCAAATATTAAGACTACTTGAGTTTGTTTGTTCGTTTTGAGACAGGGTCTCATTCTAGCCCATGTTGACCTGAAACATGCTATGTAGCCTGGTCTGATCTTGAACTTGTGGATATTCTCCTCCCTAAGCCTCTAAATTTTGTCCTCAGTAAAATATATATATATTTCTCCTCAGGATGATGCATTCTTTCTTGCCAGGATTCAGGATTCATAATAAACACAACTATACAACTATTGCCTTGGAATCTACTAATACATTAAATGATAGCACTGGGCCCCAAAATATCCAAATTATCACTTATATGTAGGCATGTGAAACAATCAAAAAGAGAGTGAGGTAGGGAGTAGAGGACTCAAGTTCTGTGTTGCAAACTTGCTCTCTGATGGAGGATAAAATGTTTCTTGTGGTTAGTGTGTGTATGTGTGAGAGAGTGAGAGAGAGAAAGAGAGGGGGGTCTTAAACAGTAGTCCAGGATGGTCTCAAACTCACTTTATAGGCCAAGCTGATCTTGAACTCATAGTAATCCTCCTGCTTCATACATTTGACTGTTGAGACTGTAGGCATGGCCCACTCTGGGCTCTGACCTAAGATTTCAGTCCACAAATTTTGTGGGGTTGGTGCATGTCTGCAATTCTAGCACTCATTGTTTGAGGTACAAGGGTTGGGAGTTTCAGGCAAACCCTGGCTATATGATGAAATCTCTAAAAAATAATTGTTTTTCAAGCTACAAGTGCTGAACTTTTAGCTAGAAGATTTTTAGATTCTCCCTACGTAGTGCAGACTGGTTTCAGTCAAGATCTTGATCTTCCCATCTCAGCCTCCTGAGTGCTGAAATTATAGGCATAAACCTCCACACCTAAAATAACCAGTACTTTCTTTCTGAGTCCCAAAGGCATTTCCTACATAACACCAGATCCTGTATAAATGTGAAATTTTCTATTATTTGCTGGTGCTTTCCATCTCTATATTGTTTTACCTGACCCTTCATTTAGCTAATACTAAGTCAGAAGGCATTCATTCAGTAAACTCAATATGTATAGAAACAATTATCTTTCTCCTGTTTGAGAAAGATCACCTCAAAAGTATATACAACTTCAACAACACTCTAAAATTTGACCTGAAACAGGTCACATAGTCTACCGAGTAAACTCTGAAAATGCACAATTTTTTCCATAAGGCATCAAAGGGTCTGAAATTTCTATGCCATCATTTTAATCATAACTCTCAAACTGCTTGTCATACCCAGAAGCAGTAAAAAAAAAAAAAAAAAAAAAAAGGCTTTGTCCAGCATGTTTTGAATTGCATACTATGGAATGTAAACCCACCATCTTCATACATTGGAAGACCTTGGCCTTTAGAAATACTCTTTCAGTTGCTGAATGCACTTGGGCAAAACACTTACCTGGAAAATGTAATGTACTGCACAAGGTCCTATGACCTAAAATTATATCAAGCTGTACTCAATGAAAACAAGCTTAGCATATTCTACCTTGGATGTAAAGCTTGCTGAAAGGCAGTTATTTCTGTGGCCCCATCAAGTAGAAGATACGTTAGGTATGTTCTCACCTAAGACCTTCTCCAGAACACAATTGAATAGCTAAGCAATCACAACATATTTTAATTTTTCTGACACCTGTCAATTAGTCCTTGTTGTTCCCTCGACCTTTCCAATATCCTTTCTCCCCTTAACCCCTCTGATCTTAGAGAGAATATTTTCCATCCTCTTTACTACTACTTTGTATGTGCCCAGAAGGCACTCTTACTGTGTTCCAGGCACTGTGCTTGGGTCTGGGGAATTCAAAGATAATTAAGATGTGACTCTTGCTTTCAAGTAACTCAGTTCCAAGATAAGCAGAGCAATGATTAATTGAAAGCATATAGACCACCTCAAATAGTAGTGTGGGTAAGAGACTGCCATGGCTATTTCTTCCCATTTATTCTACTCTAAATAGATAGTGCTCACCATACAAAGAGTGTCTGTCTAAACAGCCTAAAACTACATATACCATCATTCCCTCACACTCACCCCTCTGTGGTTCCCTAGCTGTCACTCACAAAAGATCCCTAGTGTGTCTACAAGTTCAGGCAGGAGGCTGAGAAAGGATAAGTGAAGAGGTCTGAATCACAGATAGATAAGCCAGCAAATCCTATCTGACAAGGCTTGAGCTGGTGTCCAAACATTGTTCTTGAAAGGAAATGTCTTGCAGCTCTAGGCTATGCTGTGCGAATTTCCCCCAATGAAAAATTCATCCTAAGCATTCAAAGGCTAGGATGGCTTTAGTTCATCCGTATGGCTTCTTTCTCAACATGTCCTGAAGACCACTGTCTAGAAGAAAGAGTGTTGTTGTGGGGGTTGGGGAGTGGGAAGATAAGAGGAAGGGAAATTATGAACTCACTCTATATTAAACTAAATCAGAGAGGGGAATACTTTGGAGGGACCTCAAAAATAGTAGAAGTATGGAAAGAGAAAGGGAAAACTAGTGTAAACTTTTCCTATTTCAAATATTGCCAAAACTAACCTGGTACCAAAAGTACAGCTATTATTTTCTTTCTATTTTTCCATCCTTTGTAACATGGTAATATGTCCCCAAAACTCAGGAACTTGAACTTAAACTTAAACTAACCAGATTGACTATTTTTTAAAACAGGGTTTCTAAGATGTCCCAGTGATAGCTTCATTTCTCACTGGATATATGTTCTGGTTTTAAACAAAGTCTCAGAACACTAAAAGTTGATCAATAGGCATTAAGTTGCACTTAGAAGAAAACAAGTTTTGGCATGTTATTGCTTCATGCAGTCACTGTATACATGGCTTGCATTCTGTACTTGTCAAAAAGCTAAAAGAGCTGGGTGTGGTGGCGCATGCCTTTAACCCAGCACTTGGGAGGCAGAGGTAGGAGGATTGCTGAGAGTTCGAGGCCACCCTGAGACTACATAGTTAATTCCAGGTCAGCCTGAACCAGAGTGAGACCCTACCTTGAAAAACCAAAAAAAAAAAAAAAAAAAAAAAAAAGCTAAAAGAAAAGATATTGAATGTTTTCTCCATTAAAATGTGATATTTTAATAAACACATTTAACTTGCTTATAGAACATATACATTTACTAAAACATCACATGGTGTCCCATTAATATGTACAATTTTGTTTCATTCGTTAGTTAAATGAACAAAGAACATGGCACATGTGAAAAAATGTCAATGAAACCTATTATTTTGTATGCTAGCTAAATAACTAATAAAAATAAGATAAATATTTTGTATAACTACATAATAAACTAAGAAATTAAAATAAAAATGCATTTTAATAAATATCTCAAAAATGTAATATAAAGCATTCTTATGCTAGAAAATATAACTGAGTTAGTTTTTCTATTGAGAAATCTACTTTAAATTATCATTTAATACTTAGGATAAATTAGTTTTTACCAGGAAACTGTAAGTTTCCACAAATGTACATAGGGGTGAAAATCAAGTAAATTGGACAATTACAAATCAATTCTCAACTCCCCTAAGTTCAGCAGTGTTTTGAGTACCATTCATTTTTGAGTGGATTCCTATCCTTACAAATATAGATGATATAACCAAGCAAATAAGTAGCCATTTGCTCATGTAATAACCTACATTCTACATTCTGCTTCGGGTACAATAAACTGTACACTAGATTAAATGTTCTTTAAGAACATGGACCATAACAAATCATGTTTAGAACCTGAAAGTTATGAAATGTAATAATCACTTACCATGTAGCTCTACTGCATTAACTACTAAATAGATCAATTCTGTAAGTGTTCAGTAAATATGTACTCAGTAAATAAGTACTGTATGTGTTATAAACAATTGACTGAATATGAAACCCTTAACATCTATTCACATACTACAATCAGTACCACATCCCTGGTCTTGTCTTTGTTACTCAAAACTGCTCTTTTAAAGCATAAAGGAAATATGTGTGTAGGATATTTGGTTTTGATTTGTTTAAGAAAAGTTCCTTTTATGCTGTTTGTGTGTGCATGCATGTGTGTGTCTCAATTACTTTGAGTTCCTTAATAACACTTCTGGAGGATGTTAAACATCTTAATCTTGTGTCAATGAATACTTTCATTTGAGGGAAAAAGAAATCTTGTCAATCCAAATGGGTCCCTAATGTTGTATCTGCTGGTTTAAAGAAATTTCTACCATAATGCAAGTTTGTAAAACTAGGCAAATAACCTTCTAAGGCAAAGCCGCTAATATGAGTGTGGTGTCAAATAAAATGAGTTGCTAATGAGGCCAATCTTTTTTCCTACAAACTCTCCCATATCTAAAGGGATATTAGAACCCTGTTTGACCTGGCTTTGTTGCCCTTGCTTTAATCACAGTGCATTTGATATTCTCTTCCTTGAATGAACTGGGTTTCATAGTAGCTTTGGTCACAAGATTAAAAAATTGCTAATTAACTGTTGCAAATAAGAAGAGTAATTCTCTCTAGCCCTGCCTGACTCCCTGCAGTGACTTCTAGGCCTAGACTTCCATCATGGAAACTTCAAGCCTGACCCCTGCAGGTGAATAACTGAAATACACACCTCCAACCAGATTAGAGTCTTTCTTTCGGTCTCATTCAGTTCTGAAAATAAAAACACTCACCCTTAGAACAACAGGGATATTGATGACACTGACATAATATGTTGGACAACCTTTTCATTTTATGAGTTGCTTTTGGAACACATTAACCACTTGATTTAAAAGAATTTCAATTATATCTGCCAAATTCTTTGATGTGGTCAGCCATGAATTCTTTCTGCTTACCAAGAAAACTCCAGATAATTTGGATGAACTGGGATCTCCAAATCATGTGGATGAAAAATATCCTGATTTGGCCCCATCTTTTCCTAACCAAACAAAGTATTCTGTGACCAAATTCCTCCCTCTTTCAGTAATGCACAGTCCAGGTTGCCATAGCTACCTTGGATGTCTATTTACCACACAAGGAATCAAAGCCAGGAGACATCCACACACAGAGTTAGCCTTAAAACTTGCTGGAATGTCTGCGGATAACATGCAACTACCAATTAACAGATTTGCTTGCAGCCTATGCGGTCCACAGCCAGGCGAGCCAGGAAGATGAGTCACAGCGAACAGCAAGAAAAAGCCAACTCAAAAAAATTACTTCAAAACAACCAACAGAGATCTTTAAGTTGACAGCAAGACCTACAATGATAATGTTTCCTGAAAGAGAGATAGCAGGGAAGAAATTAAAATTTTAACATATGTTGAAGACATTGAGCTCTCAAAACCATGTGTAACAACTTAAAACATCTGTTGAAAGGGAACACTTCTCAGATGCATATTTAAAATTCCAGTTACAGTATCTTCCTAGTAGATGTCATAAAAACTGCCTGAACTCTGTGTTGGGACAAATGAGAACAGAAATGCCTTCTAAACTTTGAAAGGCTTGACTTTCAAAGGAAGGAAACCATACCACATACTTGAGAAACTATGTGTTATTTACAGAACAAGGAAAAAGAGACATTGAATGAAGGGTTCTGATTTCATTCCCAAGAGTGCCTTTTGAGGGCCTAAGCCTGTACAGGTAGTCTTTCTGGGTGGGGGAATATTCACTCCTGGACTTGCCTCTAAATTGTTGTTCTCTTTATCCTTAACCTTTCTTTGCTTTAGCCTCACCATTTGTTCAGTGAGGATCAAATTGCCCTTCACTCTCTCCTCCTGGGGATGTGGCACAGAATAAATAGCTGGTGTTTGTAAAGGACTTTCTAATCCTCAGAGGAAAGATTACTACCAAGACTTTCATTATTAAGCCAGATGTCCTTGGGCATTTTAATTCCAATCTAAAGAACACAAAACGGGCTAATCAAACTGAGTCACTGCCTCTTTAGATCTGCAGCATCCTAGCTTTTCGAAAATTTAGCAGCTAGGAGACCAAGGGACTGAAAGTGAAGTCATTTCAGTGAATCAGAAGTACAGCATACCTTTTTTTTTTCCTCTTAGAGTCTCCTGTAAAGTTACCAGGATGCCATCTTGAAAGTGGTGTTTGTCCTATAAAAGGACAATGGGTGGCTCACTATTTGGGGAAGATATTTACAGTTGTGGGAATGCTACAGGCAAACCTGTTGGTCTTGGCTGGGCTTCTAGAACAGGTGGCCATGCCTTTCTTTTTGCCTGGGAACATAGAGAATTCCTTTTCAAGGAAGGTTCAAGAAAGTTTCTCATTTAGGATCAGAGTGCAGAGAGAGGTTGGCACACTGTTTAAAATTACTTCCTGATAAAGGCAAGTCAGGTTTGTACTTTTTTAAAAAACTCACTCAATGTGGCCTTACCCTCAAAGAATTCTATCCTACATAGTTCATTTGCTGCCAACCTGGCAGAAGCCCAAATCTCCCTGAACTTTACAGCCCAGCAAGCTGCTTTCTAGTTCTGTTGGTACTGTTTGGCTACCCAGAATTTCTGGCTACTCAGTGGTAGGGGACTTTTCTGGGCTGCCACACCACTGTTGAGCATTTGTTCAGCCTCAGGGACAGCTCACTTACTAGTCAGAAGATTGAGTTTCATTGCTGAGCTGATGACATACAGGTCGGTTTGATAGTTAACCCTGCAAATCCAGCCGGGACTGCTGGGTAATTGGCTGGTGGGTACAATTCCCCTGCCTGGAGGAGGCAGTCAGCTTTCTACCCCCAAGAGAAATGAGAACAAAGCTGGGATTCACCCATGCAGTAAGGACACCATCTCATTCCCCCTACATGCTTGTGGTGAACTGCCCGTTTCGTGGATGAACAATGACCCTCGCCTGTCTTCAATCTCTCCCTCCCACCTCCTTTACAAGTACCCAACAGGCAAGAAAAAAAAAAAAACAGAAATGTGGCATAAAAGGCTGTCCATTCATTAAATAACTAAGGAGTTACTACACAAGCACTTGAGCCCTTAAAACTTCAATGCTGGGCTGTTTTCCAGCTTCACACGAATGCCACAGCTACGCATGGGAAAAACCATCCTAAGCTCTGACCAGTTTGCCTTGGGCATCACACGGAGGGAGTGCCACCATTCCAGAGGAACTGTGTGGGCGCTGGGATTCTAAAAATTGAGTTCACACACCGCTGAGGACAAGACAGGTGGTTCTACACAGGATCAAGTGACTTCTTTGTTCTTTCTTACTTCTTCTCCAGTAAGGTTTTTGCTCCTTTCCCCCCATCATATATGACTGCTAGGCATCAAAAGAATGAGGCTAAACGGTAAGATTGCAAAACTTAGAGATAACCAGCCTCCACCCCACCAGGGTCTCCAGCTAGGCAAAGGTAATTCATTGAAAGCCACAGCCTTACGTACGATTCTCTGCACAAGCTGAAACTTGTGGACATGATCACATGGGAGCAAATGAGAGGCCAAGAAGGCTGAGTCCTGTCTTTGCGCCTGACTGTTCAATGGGGGCTCCAAAGTTTTAAACTCTGTACTCGCAACCATTAATGGCAAAGCTCACTTCCCCTAAAGTGAGTACACACGCGGGGGTGACCGGGGTGTGGGGGTGTGGGCAGGGTGACGCATACCCAGTCAACTTGGAAGAACAAAAGTGAAGCGCTTTTCCACTGGTAAAGGAGATGCTCCCTTTCCCACCCAGTTCTCCTCAGCTCTGGCAAAAGTACCTGGGTCTTCTGTAACCTCGACCTTGCCCAGCCACTGGAAGATTTTTCCAGTCTTGTCTACTTCCCCTTATATTTTAATATTGACATAAGATTCTCCCACAACTTTGATAGAGTTGTAAATTACACCCTCTGTTAAGCTGGCTAATCCACTTTTTCCTTTTCTTTCCTTGCTTAAGGGCACAGCTATAAACCTCTTCCTGGGCCGATAAGGAATTTTATCATCAGGCCCGGGGCAACGGAAGAAGCTCCGGGCTTAGACTTCTTTACACAGACTCACTTAAGAAACCACCAAGCCCTTTCTCTGTTCTTTGCTTTCCAAGCTGTCTTATGCTCAGAAACAATACAATCCCCAAATCTGCAGGTTTTGAGAAGTGCTCTGTGCTCCGTTGGGTCTGGTTTGGCCCTCTCAGCCATAAACACACTAAGTGCTTTAAAGTGAGATAAGCGGGCCCCGTGTCATGCTTTTTCAGGCTCTGAGGTTGCCTTTATGTTAACCTAAACCATAAAGGGGAGAGATGGATTTAGCACAATACATTCCAGAGGCTGCAAACTGGAATTGATTTGCATATCCCACAAACCGCTCATGGCCCTTTACAAAGCCCGCCTGACATCAGCAAACACTCTTAGAGGCAAAAGGAGGAGGTGGCGGCGGTGTAGAGACCGCAGGTAACCGGTTTCTAAGGTCGCCTTAGGCAATCCCAGTGCGCCCAACGACAGTATCAGCTCGGAAGGCAGGTTCTCGGGAGTACCAGGTCGCCGGGGTCCCAACGCAGCGTCCCTCCCTCCCCGGCGCCAGCGCAGCCGCAGCCGCAGCCGCCGGGCTTACCTGCCTCATGTTTAGAATTCCATGACCCATCCGGCAGGGAGCGAGCTGCTTGAAAGAGCACGCCGCAGGCTTCCAAGTGGAGACACCGAAGCCAACAGCTGCTCGCAAGACAAAAGCAAGTAGGCGGAATCCACAGGCTGCAACGAGCACGTTTTTATGCCCTTTCTACTTTGATCTGTCGCTACACGCACTCTACCCAAGACAATGTCAAGTTTCTCCAGCTTTCTTTCCCCCGGCCTATGATAAGTCCGGCGTAGGCAAACTAGGACCGCCTGGCTCTTATTTCAAATCAGTTCTCATGGACTTCGTAGGCGGCTGGCTCCGGTGGCGGAGGAGTTCCGCCAATCAGGAGTCGGGGGTGGTCCTGGGAGCGGAGAAACTGCCTCCGCCTGGATTAGGGGAGCTTTCAGGAGTCAAATGACTGGAAGCAGCTGGAAACAGTGTCCAGAGCTCCCAGAGTAAAGGATGAGTTCTATTCTTACCAACCAGCCCCATGTCTACTTAAAGCCTAACTAGCTTCCGGCCTTAAACCCTTACTTTGTAAAAGCTCCCTAAAAGCATGAAAGCATTGGGGAAGAACAAATTGTTTCCTCCAGCAAAGCTCAACGCTCGGGACCCAAGGATATTTTAAAAAGTGTGTCTTGCTCTGGATACCTACTTTTGCAAAGACACTGGGGAGAAAACCAAATTGTTATACATGCCCCTTTGAAACCAAGTTCTTATATGCATCACTTTAACTTAAAGGAGCCATCAGTGAAAAGGGGAGTTCCCTAGCTCATCTCAAATAAACTCTATAATCCAGTCGGAAAAACAAATTTGAATGAGGTTGTGGGCACAAATATCTTGAAATGCAGCAAAAGAGCAAGAATCTTTATCGCTGAGGACCCAAGGCATAATTTCAGATAAAAAATATTTTTGTGAGAACAATAAACAATGACATTTCGTTAAGAAAACTATTTAAACTAAGTGAATCTACCTCTTGTGGCTGTTCGTCTTTGCCTGCAAGGGTGATGGCTACGCTCATTGACTGTGATAAACTGGCCATCATCTCAGCAAGAAGGAAGACCTAGCCTTTGTCAGCTTCTTGGCACTTGCATCCCATACACAAAGACTGAGTTCTCTTCTCCAATTCTCTTTTTTCTTTTCTCCTCCTCCTCCTTCTTCCTCTCGCCCTGCCATTGGATTTCCCCTTCCACCACTTATCCCTCGGCTTTTTCCTTGCAAAGGGACTCTTATTGATTACCCTGTCTCTGCTGCCCACAGGACAGCGACACAGGACTGGGGTTAAAGATGTGAAAGAGTGGCCACACCCAGCTATTTACATTGGTTTTGGAGATTTGAACTCCAGTAGTTTCAGGCCCACTCACACCCACTCACTCACACACCCTCGTGCTTGCACAGAAAACACACTTAACTGAGCCATCTCTCCAGCCCCAAAGCTTCCTTTCTTAACTCCACATAAACAGTAACTCTTCCCTCAGTCAATGTGAGTCAATACAAAGCTACCCCTTGGATGTCAGTCATGTGTAAACTGAGAAGAGAGTACTTTACATAGTGACAGGAGCTTTCCTTAAGAAGTGACTACAGCGTTGTGAGGATAATACAATAACTATTTTCAGTATTAGAGAAAAAAAACTTAGAAAATAAGTAATGGTCAGGTATGGGGTAGAACACTTGTAGTACTAGAACCCAAAAGTTTCAGAAGTGGGTTAACCTCTGATACATATCAGAGGCCAGCCTGGGCCACATGGAACTGGAAGGGAGGAAAGAAGAAAGGGAGGGAGGGAGGGAGGGAAGGAAGGAGGGAGGGATAGGGAAGAATGGAGGTTGAGGGATGGGTGGGGATTCAAAAGTGCTGTGTCTATGGTTGAATATATGTAAGATTGGCCCAGTTCTATGAATATGACATCAGGACATCTGCATCTGCCCTCGCCTTCCACTAAGCAGTCCCAGGGCCTCTAGTCACAGGAGCTGTTCTCAGTCCACTTCTCATTCTTACTTCAGAACCCTTCACTATGGGCTAGACCAAAGTTTCTGAATGTAGAAATTCCTGCTATTTAAGAACCAACAACTCGCTCTGCTGGGGTGCTCCATGCACATTACTGCCAAGTACTGAGCAGCATCCCTGGTTTCTGTCCAAATTATGCCAACAGAGGATCAATAATGTCTGAGACATTACAAAATATCCCCTGGGAAGCAAAACCAGAGCTTTGAAAGATTTGTTCTCAACTATGTGGGAGAGGGTAATCTCTGGAGAGATTCTTTTTATCAAATTATATATACATATGTGTATATGTGTATATATATATGTGTGTGTGTGTGTGTGTATGTATGTGTATGTATGCCATATATATATATATATAAAATTTGCTAAGGGAGAGAAAGGGAGAGAGTAAATGGGCACCCCTGGGTCTCTTGTCACTACAAACAAACTCCAGATATATATATGCCACTTTGTGCATCTGCCTTTATGTGGGTACTGGAGAATTGAACTCAGGCTGTTAAGCTTTGAAATCAAATGCCTCTAATTGCTGAACCATCTCTTCCACCCTAGGGAGATTTTTAAAACTGTGAACCATCAAGCCCCTGCTTCAAGGGAATCTAGTTGGTTAGATTTTCCAAGAAATCAGTATATTATTCTACTGCCAAAGGACTCTGAATAACTTATATAAAAATTTTGTCTATCCCTGCCCTTGGTATGCCCCAGCTCCACAGTACAGGAGCAGGGAAGCTGCTACTAAAAACTACTAAAGCTAGACCTCCACCACACTGCTCAACTATTCATTCAGTTGGGGCTTCTCACAACTGTGTGCTGTCATCATTTCAAAGGTAAGGATGAGCTACTATTTCCTCTCTCAAGGGCTGTGGCTTTTCAAAATTTCTGTATTTTTCCCCTTCTTTTACCTAGACTTCCATCATCCTACAATCTCAAATATTTGTTGTTTCTTCAAAAGCTCAAGAAAATTTAATCTCTTGTTTCCTTCTATGTTCTTAAAGCAGTTTATATACATATATCCAGTAGTGTGCAGGGGAATGTTTAACAGCTCAATAAATAAATAAATAAATAAATAAATAAATAAATAAATAAATAAATGTCAGGATTTGTAGTTCTCTTTAGCAATTCCCATGATATAGTTATATCCCTCTTCCTTTCCTAAAGTAAGGGAACAGCTGAACTTGGGGTTGGAAAGAACTTCTCCAGTGAAGAGATGGTACACACCAAAGGAGTAGAAAAATGTCCATTATCAGCCGGGCGTGGTGGCGCACACCTTTATTCCCAGCACTTAGGAGGCAGAGGTAGGAGGATCACCGAGAGTTCGAGGCCACCCTGAGACTACATAGTTAATTCCAGGTCAGCCTGGACCAGAGTGAGACCCTATCTCGAAAAACCAAAAAAAAAAAAAAAAAAAAAAAAAAAAAGTCCATTTTCAAATGGGTAAAAATCTTCAAAATCTCCAAATGTTTCTTGGGCTGTCCATTAAGGAAGGATACCAGATACTTTTGGAAGCAGTGGAAAAAAGTAAAGTAGAGCAAACACAAAAATCCTTGGTACACCTAAGAAGTGGGTTTTCCATTTGCAAGCCTGTGATTAATGACACTCTCAAGTGTTAGTTGAATGATGTAAGTCATGATAGTGCTTCCTTTCAAAAGAAGGCTAGGGCACTTGGGTGATGGCTCAGTGCTTAACAGCAGTAGCTGCTTAAGCATGAAGGCCTTTTGGGCCAGAGCCCACAAAGTTAGACTCCCCAGAACTCACATAAAAAGCTACACATGCACCGGGCGTGGTGGCGCACGCCTTTAATCCCAGCCCTCGGGAGGCAGAGGTAGGAGGATCGCCATGAGTTCAAGGCCACCCTGAGACTACAGAGTGAATTCCAGGTCAGCTTGGGCTAGAGTGAGACCCTACCTCGAAAAAACAATAAAATAAAATAAAATAAAATAAAATAAAATAAAATAAAATAAAATAAAATAAAATAAAATAAAATAAAATAAAATAAAGCTATGCATGGACATATATATCTGTAACCCCACTCAATAGAGAGTAGAGACTGGTGAATCAATGGGACTTGCTGGTAGATAGCAACCCTGGATTGAGGGAGAGACCTCACCTCAAGGAAATACACAGATGTGTGATAAGAGAAGGACATCCAACATTCTCCTCTGGCCTCCACATAGATGCACATGGGGCACATGCATCTGCACAAGCACATACATACACCACACGTCACGCACACTACACCACAAATATACTCTATACATGCACAAGCACAGAGAGAGAGAAAGAGTGACCATGACAAATGTGTTTTGTTACAAACAAACCTGTTCTACATATCTCACATAGATTCCTGGATGGGAGTTCATAGCCAGGCTCTACTTGAATATGGAGAAACATTGATCCATACTCTTGGAAGATAATTGTATGTGTATCATGTCTCACGAGAATCTATTAGGCTAAAGCTGATTGAGTATTTACATGAGTGAGAAATGGTCCAACATCAGCAACCTCATATACTTTATTGTAACATGTGTCAGGACACATCATCAAAAGGCAGTGAGGACCTGGGGAGACAGCCCCGTGGGTAAATTATTTCTTATGCAAGCAGGAGGGTTTGGATTCAGATCCCCGGCACCCATGTAAATGCCAGGTAGGCATCGTGGACTGCCAGTAATCCCAGCATTCAAGAGGAAGGGACAGAGGGTTATCCAGAGCAAACTGGCTAGCTAGGCTAGCAGAATCAGTAAGCTCTGGGTTCAAATGAGAAAGCCTGTCTCAGTAAATAAAGTGGAGAAACAAGAAAGATAATCGATATCAACCGATGGCTTCCATAGGCACATGCACACACGTACACATGCACGCACATACATATGTGCCACATACATGAGAACAAGCATACACACAGGCGTGTACACTTACACACATCCAAAAAAATGTCAGTGAGAACCAAGTTGACATTGCCTAGACATTGTGCCCATACATGGACACAGTGTCTGTGTAATTACTCTCCCACAAAAGTCCCAGAAATTCGGTTGTTTGATCCTCATGGGAGCAGAAGAAAATTTGACAAACACTGTGTTCGAGGTGATTAGTGAGGGTAATTTCAGCTGACAGTAACTTAATAAGTGCCTGCTTAGCAAAAGAAAATTTTATAAGAAGTCATAAAAAAGGACTAATTTTGTTCACCAAGTTGGTTTCATAGTGTTGACAAAGTTGAAAACAACATGGCATATAGCAAGGTTAGGGCAAGTGGGGCTTGGGGCCTAGTGACAAAGCTGACTTGGTTATTATCTGACCCATGGACTTCCAGTAAAGCAAGGGGCTTTTTAGGACCGATTTCTCAGAGGACAGCTCAGTAGATGGAATGGAAGCAAGAAGTGTGTCTGTCTCTAGTGCTCCTCCTTGTTTTACCAGTGTTTTGGATGCCTAACACTAGAAGAAAGAAAGCAAATATAGGCCCTGAGAAAAAGACCTTTAGTCAGGACAGAACTACCTCCTTGCCTATTAGGGTTTTAAATAAAATGAGCTTGATGTTTCTTCATTTAGAAATTTAAACTTAAAACCTACTATCTTATTATTATTATTATTTTTTGAGACAAGGGTCCCATATAAAGCCCAGGATGACTTCAAATTCATGACCCTCCGGTTTCAGCATCCTGAGTACTAGTATTACAGGTGTGTGCTACCATTCTAAAGTTCAATTTATTTATTTTTTGCTTTTTGAGTTTTTGAGGTAGGGTCTCACTCTAGCTCAGGCTGACCTGGAATTCACTAAGGAATCTCACGGTGGCCTTGAACTCATGGTGATCCTCCTAACTCTGCCTCCCAAGTGCTGAGATTAAAGGTGTGCACAACCACACCCATCTTCCAAAGTTTAAATTTTAAGAATGACTTCCTATGTAATAATTCTATGCTTTTAGAAGGGAAATATTTAACAGTACATAGACTGTGCTGGTTATTAAAAACAGCTGACGCTTCACTCTCTTCCTCCTAGTAAATTGATGAATGATTTATGCATGAATTTAGCAGGGTATTTTGTTTTGTTTGGATTATTTTTTTTAAATTATGTATTTATTTATTTAGAAGCAGAGAGAGAAGAGGTCCAAACAAGAAGAATAATCATTGTTAAGCCAGGGCCTCCAGCTGCTGCAAACGAGCTCCAGATGCAGGCACCACTTTGTTTATCTGGCTTTACTTGGGTACTGGACAATTGAACCCAGGCCTTGGGGCTTTGTAAGCAAATGCCTACTAAGCCAGCTCTCCATCCCTATTTGATCCTTGACAGTCTTGCTATATTGGTCAGGCTAAGCTCAAACTTCTTCCTGAGCTCTGGGTCTCAGGCATAGACCACTGAACCTGTCTGCAAGGGGCTTTTACCTCCTCTTTTCACTCTCAAAATCAATCTCCACGCCTAATTGAAATCTTTGCTTATTTTCAGCACAATAACACCCTGTTTCTCATGAGTAATTCAGCAATTTCTGAACCATTTACATTTTACTGTAATGTATTCGAATTCTAAGAGAAAAAATATTATTTTTGCCTTACTAATTTCCTTTTCTTAATTCTGAGGTCATTAAGGGTTATGTAAATCATAACACCCCCCCCCCGAGACAGACACAGCCAGGAAGACATCTAATGCATATGTAGATATTTATTTTAGGTTTATATGAATGGAAGGACTTGCAATTCTGACACCCATAGGCCAGTCAGCACGAGCTGACCCCATGTTATTGAGGGAAGAGCTCTTCTTCAGGGAAATCTCTGCTGTTCTATTAAGGGTTTTATCTGATTAGCTGAGAATTGCTCATGATATCAAAGAGAGAGAGAGAAAGAGAGAGAGAGAGAGAATGGGCACACTAAGACCTCTAGACACTGCAAACGATCTCCAGATGCATATACCACCTTGTGCATGTGGGTACTGGGGAATCGCACAAACCTAGGTCCTTAGGCTTCATAGGCAAACGCCTTAACCACCAAGCCCTATCTCCAGCCCTGGCCTATGGAATTTTAATAGTGCTTTCTACATAGGGCTTTGAGGAAATCTCTTTAAAGGGAGCATACACTTTTTGTCCTTTGCTCTTCCCAGACTTCTCCACCAGCATGAGCAACTAAGGCTATTCTGTAGCTATGAGGAGGATAGACCACGTAATAAAGCTGAGTAACAGGAAAGCTAGACAATTCCTGAACTCCTGATGACTTCTAAGAGTCTCTGAATGAGCTCTGAACTTCATGTTCAATGAAGTGTTAATCAGCTTGAGTTTAGTGTTATGAAGTGAAACAGTTTTAGACTCCATTACATCGAGGGAATGTGAGATGCTACAGACTGAATGCAGGGAAAGACAATTCATTTTTGATCATATGTAGAATGTAAAAGATGATGCCTAAAATTCATAAGCCAAGAAATATCAATAAAAGTGTATTGTGGGAAAACATTTAGCAATTGACAGGGATTTCTGCTTTCCATTATGTGTCTTTAATATATTTGTACTTGAACATGTATTCCTTTGCTAAAAATGAAAATCAGTAGAAAATAAACAAAAGACACTGGTTGGTTATTAAATCAATTCCTTGAACTTAAATTCACTTCCTGTGCACTACCAGTGTTTTATGATTATCTGGCCCATGGTCATGCCTGATAGCCTACTCTGAACTCCCACTGTAAAGTCACTACCTCATGCACATATTAGCTGATTGGCATTTCCTGTTTCTCCCACTATGGCTTTAATTTTCTCAAGGTTTATGATGGATTCACCATGTGTAGCCAGAAATACATACATTAGCCCTGATCCAAACTGTTTTAGACATTCCATTCTTTTGTATCACCAGGAGTGAAGATTCTACAATCCAAATGCTTTAGTAATTAATTAGAGTAATCAAAATCCTCCTTTTTGTCTTACCCCATTATCATAATTTAAATCCTAGAGAATTGTTTTGTAGGTTTCAATATATTTAGAAATTGTTGGTCACTCTCTTCTATTTTGTAAGCATGTTAGTACTCATTCTCTTCTCTCTCCTTATATATGAAAAGGATCAGTCCTTCATATATTTTTTTTTTAAAAATATTTTATTTATTTATTGATTTATTTGAGAGAGAGAAAGAGGAAGAGGGAGAAAGAGAGAATGGGCAGGCCAGGGCTTCCAGCCACTACAAACAAACTCCAGATGCATGTGCCCGCTTGTGCATATGGCTTACGTGGATCCTGGGGAATCAAACTGGGGTCCTTAGGCTTTGCAGGTAAACGCCTTAACCACTAAGCCATTTCCCCAGCCCAGTCCTTCATATTTTTAATGACAATGCCCCAAACTCAAAACCAGTTCATATGTGTGTGTTTGGGAGGGGGGTGAGACAGAGAGAGAGTACTCATATGCCATGGTGCTTGTGTGGAAGTGAGAGGACAACTCTCCCTTTCCACCTCATTTGAGGTAGGGTTTCTCTGGATTCTCACTTTGCTGTTGTTCATTACTACACTCTGAATATGTTTCTAGGAAATGTTCCTGCCTCCTGCTACCATCTTGCTATCAGTGTGCTAGGATTATAGAAGCCTGCCATGGCTTCCAGCATTTTATTGTTGGGTCAGGGCATGAAAATCAGATACTCTGGCTTGAGTGATGGTTACTTAACCAGTCCACTGAGCCATCTCTCCAGTCCCCAAAGCATCTTTTTAAATTAGTCTTGTTAATTAAAACTGTAACTTTTGTGAAACAGATCTCATTTTTGTATGTCAGATTCAAGGAAATCAGGCTGGTTGATTTATAATCGTGCAGATTGACATGAGAAGGTGAATAACAATTTAATGAAAATCAGCTTTGAACAGGCATTGCACTCCTTGCTTCTACAAAAGCAGTGCTTTGTCTTTAGATTTGCAGTGCACAGAAAGATTGTTAGGAGCATAGTGCTGTGGCTGATCGGCAGACATCATCCCACCTCCCACAAAGTATCTATGCTTGGATTTAAGATGACAGTAAAGATACAAACTACTAGGGATCATCATTTCCATGGCTCTGTCCTTTGCTAGACACAGATCAGCTTTCTTGTTACTCCCATTGAATAGCTAAGGAAACAACTTTGGCTCTTATTTCCTTATAACTAGAAAGCTTTTCCTCTGCTGGGAATCATTTGTGGAAAATTCACACATACTGAGATAGGCTTTACTCTACTATCTCCTGATGCAAGATAAACATACCAATTTCTTTCAAGGGAAAAATGCAAAGAATGCCTTTTCCATTTTCATATTTATAATAGAGTCTTAATGTCTGAGTAACTGCATTCAAATGAAGCTTCATTTTATTCTCCTTTGAATTACTAATCTACCAAAGGACTTTTACTGCCTGTCTCCTTGATTGTGCAAATAGTTATATACTTGAAATCATTTCAAGGTGAGGAATTTAAGTAACAACATACACTGGACAAAATAAGTCTACTCTTATTTGTAACATTAACTAAAGTGTATCAAAAATCCCTATTGGTATTTCTCCTCCATATATATGTGGGAAGGAAATAAATCTGTTATGGTCATTTTTAGATAGCAATCAATTGACAGATGGCACATTTTCAATCTGTGCAAATTAATCTAGCCCAGTTATGGGAATTCAAAAACCAGCTGAGGCATTACTCACTAAGAGGCATCATGGAATTAAACGGCAAAGACTGACACTATAGAGGTTTGCTTTTCAGAAGAGTAAAAACCACCAGGAGGTACTTGTGATGAATTAAGATAGAGTCAATGAAAGATATCTGTTATTTATCATGGAACTGTTATACATTAGGCTCCCACAAAAATGATACACCAGGTGTATGGTTAATGTATGAGAAATTGGACTCTGGAGCCTGTACTCCCTCCTGCAGTGGTACTGCCAACCCTGGTGCTATTCCTCTGCACAATACACATTGAAACAGCCCGACTATGAATGGCACCTAAACATTCCCTCATTTGCAGCACTTGAACTAGGGTGTTGAACTTTAGTTCAGAATCTTAGATGGTTCTGAAATTCCCAACGTCAACGCACTTGCAAAAGTCTCCCTCAATGCACCTTCAAGATAAGCTATGATTCTGCTATTTACCTTTCAAAACAAATTGAGCAATTCAGAAATTTCTGTTTATTTAAATGGTTCTCCAGCTTTTGAATATGTTTGTGGTCAATGCTTGGTAGGTGGGAAAGAAACAGTACATATACTCATTGATAGGTTAATACTGGGGGAGAAAGGTGTCTGAGCTATTCAGGGCAGTATATAGATTGTAGGATTATTTTTATAGATTTTTTTTTGCTGTTGAGTTTTAAAAATTATTTTATTTATTTATTTATTTATTTTTTTATTTTTGAATGACATTTTCCATACTCATTCAGAATTTCTCAAAGGCTTTCCTAATAGAATACAGCTTTATGATTCATTTTCTTTCTTTTTTAAAGAGATGCTTTTATTTTATTTTTTTATGAGAGAGGGAGAGAGAAAGAGATAATTGGTGTGTAGGGTTCTAGCTACTGCAATTGAACTCCAGGCATGTGTTCCACTTTGTACACATGTGTGACCTTGTGCACATGCATTACCACATGCGTCTAGCTTATGTGGGTTCTGGGGAGTTGAACCTGGATGCTTAGGCTTTGCAGGCAAGCGCTTTAACCTCTAAGCCATCTCCCCAGCCTTTATGATTCATTTTCACAGTAAATACTGAAGCTTTGGATCTTTGCCCTTACTCAGCTCTAATTGGTTCACAAAATGGTTTAGTCGTTGATCTCATTAGCAGCATACAGAGATCTTCAGAGCTCTATAAAGTGATTTGAATTGCTTCCAGGAAATCCAAAGATCTCTGGCACAGAGACAAATGGTTCTAAGAAAGTCTGGCTGGGTATGGTGGCTCATGCCCACAATCCTAGCATCTGAGAGGCAAAGGCAAGAAGACTGCCATGAATCTGAGGATAGTCTGGACTACATAGTGAATTCCAGGTTAGCCTGGGCTATAGTGAGACTGTCTCAAGAAAGAAAGGTATTGGGAGGTAGAGGCAGGATGAGTCCTGGGTTATCCATGGCTGCAGGCTATATAGGGTGTGTGTGTGTGTGTGTGTGTGTGTGTGTGTGTGTGTGTGTGTGTTTTAAGGGGTTTGGGTCTAGTAGATCACCACAAGAATTAAGAGGTTTGTCATAGCAAGACTGGGTGATATAGAAGATTTGGAGCTGAACAATGGCATCAAATTGACTTTTTGGAGAAAATAGCTGAGGATGCTTTTTTTTTTTCCCCAAACAAGGTAAGAGATGATGAGATAAGCAAATTGAGCCCAAAAGTTTATAATATCTATGGGAAGATGGCATTGGCCATAATTACATAATTTTCTGTTCCCAAAATAGTACAGAACTGTCACTTCCTAGCTGATACAGTAAAGATTTTTCAAGAAAATCATAACAAAGTCTTTATCATTTGAAAGTTACCTTTAAAATACCTGAAGCCCAAGAACCTTAAGAGTGAGAAAATCCACCACAAGCATGCAATTATTTTTTTAAACTGTCATTAACGGCATTTAAGACAGCAACATATTTACCTGTGTTACCAAGGTGAAACAAGAAACAGATGTTCGAGTACACTTGTAAGGAGCTTTAGGTGAAGCCCTAATGCCTGATGTTAGCTGTCCTCTCTTCTGATTGTCCCAGCCTAAAATGTTTTCACTCATTAGCAAGTAGACTGGCAACAGGGTGGAAAGGGGGACTGTTTCCTCTCAGGGGATGCCCTTGAGCTTCTGCATTGTATTTCTTCTCATTATAGCTACATTGTCTAGCGCAATAGGCTTGCAAAATTGCCTTCATTGTATTTAGGGCATGTTTCCAGATGTGTTTTTAAGATAGTAAGAGCTACTTAAAAGATCACCTGAAACTGGGGCTGGAAAGATGGCTTAGTGGTTTAGGTGCCTGCCTGTGAAGCTGAAGGACCCAGGTTTGATTCCTCAGTACCCACGTAAGCCAGATGCACAAGGTGGCACATGTGTCTGGAGTTTGTTTGCAGGGGCTGGAGACCCTAACGCTCCCATTCTGTCTCTTTCTCTCTATCTGCCTCTCTGTCTCAAGTAAGTAAATAAATAAATAAATAAAATGTATATATATATATATATATAATATATAAAATATAAAATGCAAAAGATATATATATATAATATCAAAGGTGCTCTGACTCTTAAAGCTGATAGCAAATCCAGGCTGTGACCAATCATATAATTTAAAACTTCATATATATATATATATATATATATATATATATATATATATATATATATTTCAAAATGCCCCTAGGCTATTCTGCATCTATTTTTTCCTGTGTATATTGAGCAAATGAAATAAAATATCTGTGTTCAGTTTCCTTATTTGGACAATAAAAGCATCCTTTTCCTTAGCTGCACACTGCAAACACATAGAGAGATTTGAAAAGAAAAAGGTGACTGTTACCCAACCCCTAACTCTAACTAGATTGATCTGGCTTGTGCTGGGATCAAGTGGGAGTGGGCATCAGGATTCCCGGGAGGGCTTGAGGCCAGGTGACCAAGGCTGGACCCAGAGTCCCTAATTCAGCAGTCCTGGGGTAGGGCCTAGAAATGTGCATCTCGCACAGTTTATGCTAATATTGCCATCCTGGTAAATGATTCTCTGGATAAGGGATCTAAAATCGGCTCTAGAGCCCAATTATGACCACTACTATTTTGATACTGTCTAGTAGCTCAGAATGGTTCTTGTTTTGAAATGGTTGAGGGCAAGGTTAATCCAAAGAATTCTATTTCATGACATATGAAAAGGAAATAAAATTCAATTGTCAGTGTCTGTAAATAAAGTTTTATTGGAACTCAATCATGCTCATGCAGCCAGTCATTAAGTCTAGCATGAGGTCTTGTGTGACAACCCATACTACATGCTGATAATGCTGGCCCAGATTAAACCCTGATGCCTATGAAGCTGCCAGTCTAATGTGTTTCCCTCCTGAAGGGATCAGACTACATCATCGCACTGGAATTATTTTGAGTTAAAGTCAATTGAAGATCAATGGCCCTAGTAGTTGAGAAATATCTATCTTCCAATGTACTAGGGAAAGGTGTCATTGAAGATGGATAATTGACACCCTGATGAGTTGCACAGAGACCTTACTAAACTAGTCTTTCCCTTCCATTAGTTCCCTCGCATATTTCCTAGTCATGCTTCATAATTCAAAACATTTTCCTTTGTTAGATTACAGAAGTCCTCCAAGTCTACTTTTTTGAGGTTTACTCTTCTTCTGTGAAACATTTTCAACATAGATATTAATAAAATTGTATGCCTTTCCTCTTGCAAATCTGTCTTTTGTTGGTTTATTTCACAGGTCTCCAGAGCCAAAGAGGGTTAGAAGAAAAGACCTTCCCCCACAATGCTCATGAATAGATGTGTAAAAGTACAATTTTCAGATTCCTAGAATTCTTCTTGATCTTACCTCAATCTGCCAGCACATATGCAAAGTTACTACCTCGATTTTTTCCCCCAGCAATCCAAATGTAAGAAATGCTATAGACACAGAAGAACCAAGATCACAAGAGTTTGAGGCTAGCCTGGGCTATGTAGCAGGCCCCTATTTCATTAAAAAGAAGACAGAAGTCCCGTGCATAAGAACATATGGGTAATAAAGAAGGCAGGAAAACATGTCTTACTGGAAATAGGCCAACAGTTGCAAAAGTTTCTTAAAAGGCACTTCTCTTAAATTTTGCCCCTAGTTATATTCAATGCCACGTACTATCCTGTCCACTTAGCTAATATATGGTTTCATCTCAGTGTGTCTGTGCAAAGATATGCATCCTTTTGGTAACTGTGCCCTTCAAAGAGAGGTTGCTATGGTACTTTTCTTTCTTTCTTTCTTTTTTTTAAATTGAGTGCTGGTATTTTAAACACTGTGCAATTTAGCAAAGTATACCTGGCCTAAGGGTTATACTAATTTATCCACCTGTCTTTAATGCTAAACAATTTTATCTTAACTGTTGCTCTGTACATTTGACAGATGGTTGTTCAAAAGCAGTGGAAAATGGTGTGAGAGCTCCTGAAGGAAGAGCAAGTAAGACAAATCTCATATGACCTGCCTAACTGCAGTCCAGTCAGTGAATGTTTCCCTTGCCTGGAATGCGTCTGCTCTCGGCATGTTGAATAATGAGTCATACAGTGCATTTGCAAGGCGATGGGGCCACCTCCCAGAGCCCAGGGCCATGTTGTGATTTTTTTGTGCCTAAGTCCCCCCACCGTCTTTGTTCAGACAGGTCTCTAATGCATCCCAGAAAGCTGACCTAATGCTACTTCAGTGGGTCTATTCTTCTTCTGTGGCTTAGTTTGAATGTGATATTTAGGAAGTCAACTGTCAGGCATGCAAATCGAGAGAAAAATATGCCACATTAAATCATGATGGTTTAATAAGGTATTACTCATGGGTAAATGGCTTCTGGTATTTTCTCTCATAGGGGCAAGTTGAAAAGCATAGCTTGCCACAGAGAAGGGATCCAGCACTTTCACTGGAATTCCACTTGTCAAAGCACTTAGAAAAATATGCTCCAGTTGACATAGTATGGTTTCATTTTTTTCTTCCTAAGGATATAAGGCACCAAGTATCGTTTTAGTCACAAGTCTTGACATTTCCACCATTATGATTACATATGAGTATGAATACAAATGAATATCAAAGTTTTCCAAACTGTTTGGTGATAATTGCAGCCTATGAATATAATGCCACCATTCAGAAATGCTCATGTTATCTCCAAAATGTCTTTACTGAGGACAATAACTCTTTAAAATGTCATCTTTTAATATAAACAGAAATTAATAGAAGAAATAAATTTCCTCCCAGTTCAGTTGAGTAATCTATAGAAAGTCAAGCACATTTAAGAATACATCCACCAGCATATATTTTTTTTCAATTACATGTGGAATTTTATTTTAAAAAAATCTAGAATTAAGAAGGGCAGTGATTAAATTCTCCAGGTCATCTATATACTGATAAGTTTGCTAAAAAACAAACAAACAAACAAACAAACAAACAAACAAAAAAAAACCAATCTAGTATCTGCTATGGCTTTCAAAATTTAAATCCTATTTTTACTCTTTTTTTTTTTTAGTCAAAGTGGCATGTAGTCCAAGCTGGCTTCCAACTCATTATCTAGTTGAGGATGACCTTGAACCTCTGATCCCTTTGCTTCTACCTCTCAAGTGTTGGGATTACAGGTTTGTGCCAGCATGATTGGTTTTCTGCAATGCTGAAGATGGAACCCAGGGCCTTGTGCATACTATTCATGCACTCGACCAACTGAGCTATCCGCAGCCCCAAACTTAACTTCTTTTTTGCACACACTGCGTGTCTATGTGTGTTTGTGTGTTCATGCGGCACCCCACATGTTCATCTGCAGCAGGGTGTACTCACCTGTGGAGGCCGGAGCACAGAACACTAGGTGGCCTGTCCATTGCTCTTCTACCTCTTCTTACTTCAGCTGAGTCTTTTACTAATCTTTGGGCTTGCAGTTTCCCCACCTCACACCCCCACACTCAGGAGCTGGAGCCCAAGCAATTCTCAGGTCTCTGCTCCCGTACATCCTCAGCTGTTTACATGAGTTGTGGGGATCAGACCCCAGTGATCTCTCAGGCCTCCTCAGATCTTCATGTTTGCAAAGGAAGTGCTCTTAACCATGAAGCCATCTCTCCAGGCACTAAACTTTACTTCCTTTTTTTTTTTTTTTTTTTTAAATGTTTTTTTTTTTTTTTTTTTGGTTTTTCAAGGTAGGGTCTCACTCTGGTCCAGGCTGACCTGGAATTAACTATGTAGTCTCAGGGTGGCCTTGAACTCTTGGCGATCCTCCTACCTCTGCCTCCCGAGTGCTGGGATTAAAGGCATGCGCCACCATGCCCGGCTTAAAAAATGTTTTTATTTGTTTGTTTGTGAGCAGAGAGAGATAGAAGAAAGACGGAAACAGAGAATGTGCACACTAGGGCCTCAAGTCCCTGCAAATGAACTCCAGATGCATGTACCATTTTGTGCATCTGACTTTACTTGGATACTGGGGTATCGTACCCTGGTTGTTAGGCTTTACAGGCAAGTGCTTTAACCACTGAGCCATCACTCCAGCCCAAACTTTATTTATTTTATATTTTATGTTTTACTTTAGAGAGAGCAAGAATGAGACAGACAGAGGGAGAGAGAGACAAGGGATGGAGAAAGAATTAGCATGCCAGAGCCTCAGTCACTGCAATCAAACACCAGAAGTTTGTGCCACCTAGTGGGCATGTGCAACCTTGTGCTTGCCTCACCTTTGTACATCTGGCTTATGTGGGATCTGGAGAGTCAAGCGTGTGTCCTTAGGCTTCGCAGGCAAGCACCTTAACTACTAAGCCATCTCTTCAGCTCCCAAACTTTACTCCTTGATGTAGTAATTTACTTTCCTAACCATGGCACCTTAGCCATTTGGGTGATAAGTGTAAAACTCACATGAAAATGGTTGTTTTGGATGGGCTAGTCTCTGTCTACTCTAATCACCCATTTGCTGAGATCCCAAGAAAGTCATTTCACCTAAAAACTGGTTTCCTTTTCAATGAACAATTTAAGAATGTCCTTAGTGGCCCAAAATTAAATACGAAGTACACGAAAGGCATCAACAGCATCTCTAATCCTTGTTACTTAACTACAGTTACTCTGTCCTTTAATTTTGGGTTGATTTTTTTAGATAAAGAGAAAGACTTAAAGGAGAAAAGCAAAGATTCACAAACATAGAACAGAAGGAACAGCATGAAAGCAACAATAAAATGTTGGCAAAATGTGGAAAAATAAAAACCATGTGGAAGTAAGTATTGTAGAATACAGTTTTAAAAAAAAAACCCTTAGAAAATCATCTTTGAAAATACAGCCTCATAGAAAAGAAAACGTGAAAAATTAGCTAGTGCTAGTAGAAAAGAACTCTAGCTTTCCACTCCAACTAATTCTTTTTGCACTTTAAAAGAAATAGAACAAGATTAAGAGTTTAAAGTTATCAGCCTGAGCCAGAGTGAGACCCTAACTCAAAAAAGTTTAAAAATAGAGAGGAGGCAAAACATTAATCTGCAATTTTTTTCTTCTGTCATCAGTTCCCCCTTAACTATAATTAATCATCTACTCCAAAAAGCTGACCACCAGGGAACTGCACTGAGCAAGAAAAAATCTTACCAATGGAAGGGAAATCAGCCCATACTTGGACCTCAGTAAAAAAGAGCACAATGGTGCCAGAGCAGCCTCTGGTGGCTGAATGTCAAAATCTCAAGAAGTCAGAGGCTACCTTCCTGGTGTTTCCTTGACCTCCACTTCCATGATCTTAAACTTTGTGCCAAAGAAAGTTACTACTCATAGAACTTCAAAGCAGTAGTCTAGACTTGACCTGATTGGAATTCAAATGAATTTATAGTTTCAAGGACAACTACAAATGGAATGGGGACTCAATACTGACAAACTGATCATTAATGGCTGAGTTTTTCTTACACTTATTCATCAGTTACACAGTGCTGAATAGAAAATTATTGCCAATTCTTTAAGTACCTCAAATACAACAGTTTACAAGTAACGACTGACACATGAAAATTTCAGTTTTAAGCCCAGGATATTTTAAGCAACCTAAATATTTAAATCCTTAGAAGACTTTGTTCAGAAGTCAGTCCATTAGAAGGATTTGGATGCATTTTTGGTCACAGCTTTCTCAGCTGGAGAACATCTGTTAGGACAGATGCTCACAAATTCCATCTGGTTGTTTCCCCTTGGAGGCATCTCATGTGACATGTTCAAAATCTTTACCCATAGCATCTCACTTGTGTCAAATGTCATGTTCAAAAGAGTGCTGCCGCTTTCCACCTCCAGTTTCTGGGGATACCACATTTATACACTAAGTTAGCATGTTTGGTTCAAATTCAGCTATTCTATTTCATCAGTGAAGACTTGAGTGATTCAGATTGAGTGAAGGTAAATTTGTGAACACACACACATATGTTTTCAAAAATAAATACAGGTTAGCTGTATTTACTTTTACAGGTTTGTTAGTTTTATTTATTTATTTGAGAGAGGGGGAAGATAGAGAATGAGAGTGAGAGAGAGACAGAGGAAGAGAGAGAGAGAAAGGGTGTGCCAGGTCCTCCAGCCACTGCCAATGAACTCCAGACATATGCAACACATTGTGCATCTAGCTTATAAGGGTCGGTGGGAATTGAACCTGGGTCCTTTGACATTGCAGGCAAGTGCCTTAACTGTAAAGCCATCTCTCTAGCCCTGCATTTATTTTTAGAAATAAATCAGTATTTCTCTGAGGCTGCTAGAACAGATGGAATTCCAACAGAACCACACTGACTGGATCAAAGAGCATGGTAGTAGTCTCATTTAGTGCTCATTCACAAAGAATCATTCTGGTTCAATGGAATATTAATGGTAGAGTGATCTTGGAATTTATTTAATGCCTGAAAAAGAGGCATCTACTTGAAAGTATGAGGAACCAAGAGTATTGTAACTGTTGTGCTTTAATCTTGCCAAATACATTCTAGTCGTGGGAGGTGTTTGAGGACTCTAGGGATTGACTTTGCCATTCTCTGTAAATGCTAATATGTTCCAAAATCAAAAGATTCATTTTAATAAAAAAGGGGGGGCTGAGGTGGTGGTGCAGTTGGTCAAGTACTTGTTGCACAAGCATGAAGACCTGGGTTTGGATCCCCCAAACCAAATAAAACACTGGCATCCTGGTGCATGCCTGTAACCCTAGACTGGGAAGGCACAGGGAAGTCCTGGGGCTGTCTAGCCAGTCTTACCAAATAGGTAAGCTCCTGGTCTCAAACAATATAAATGGAGAGGGACACAGGGAGTTGATTGTCACAGAGCCACCACTATCAGGGCACAGGAGCCTGTTGTCTCTCATAATAGGGGAGTTCAGAGGCCTGCTTGCTAAATTCCCCCAAATACTCCCTGAGCTGAGTCCATGGGAGGAGTCAACTTGATAATGCAGTTGTCCTGGTTTTCCTGCTGGGTTTTATTTACTACCCAATCCCCTGCCCTGCTCAATCCACAGGGTTGTTCCTTGAGATCATTTTTCATACAAAATTCCTCCATGCAGGTTTTGCTTCAAGATCTGCTGTGGAAGTGGGAGGGAGGACACAGGCTAAGACAAGATCCTACTCATATTAGACAGGCTCATCTTTTCCTGCTCCAAATTTTGATGGTTCTACAGTTGCTTGCTCAAAGAGTTCAAGTCTGCTCAGTGGTCCTTGTAATAAGAATAGGCTGGGAAAAGGCTGAGTGGTTAGGATCGCAGAAAATTACTTCCAGCCTTTTGCACCATTTCAAGAGGCCTGTGTATATATAAGGGTCTGATATAGTTTCCATTATATTTGCCTGTGTAACACAACAACCTAATGTAAATGGGAATAAAATTTAAGAGGATAATTTAAGCAGAAATGAGATACACAAACACCTCCTCTATTTTCCCATACCCTGGTGTTAAGGAAAACTTAAGAGAATAAAATTTTCAGCTCCAGTTTTACTCAGAATCAAAGTTTAAAGTTTAGGAGAAAGTTTTCAGAGACATCCATTTTTGCATGTTGTTAAAATTAAGAAAAGTGTTTCATTTCTCCATTTAGAACACAGCCAAGGAAAATTAATAATTATGGATGAGGAAGAATATCTTTTTTCATTTTAGCTTGGGAAAGAAATTAAGCAATCTATTAACAAATGGCAATTTTTCCATGAAGCTTTAAAAAGTATATGTTGGGATTTCTTGAGAGGGAGGCTCAGAAAGCCACATTTACATAGTTTAATTATCCATAAGCCATTTTATTTTATTTTATTTTATTTTATTTTATTTTATTTTTTTTTTTTTTATTTTATTTTTTTGGTTTTTCAAGGTAGGGTCTCACTCTGGCTCAGGCTGACCTGGAATTCACTATGTAGTCTCAGGTGGCCTCGAACTCTCAGTGATCCTCCTACCTCTGTCTCCCGAGTGCTGGGATTAAAGGCATGCGCCACCATGCCCGGCTCTCATAAGCCTTTTTTTTTGTCTTGGTTTACTGAGACAATGTCTTATATAGCCCAGGCAACACAAGATATATAGGTAGTTAATGGTTGCCTTTGACCTTACTTCCTCTGGCCTCCTCAAGGTTGGAATTACCACTGTGCATCACTACACCTAGCTAATTTTGCAGAACAAGAATATGTGGAACAGCAATGTCTTAAATTTTATTAGTGAAATAAAAATACGACTATCTTTCTTTTACTTTTCTTTTTCATGAATTTGTCAGCCTATAAACAAGACAGGCACCTTTAGGTACAAACTTTTCTATTAATGCACCTTCAAAGTGTCCTTTCCTATTTTTCAACTAAAACTTTGTGGAGAAAGCTGGACATGCCTGTCTGCCATCTTTATAATGAAAAAATGAGCATATGCCCTAAATTCCTGAATTACGACCTTAAACTGAGAATGCTTAGGGAAGTGTCCACTTCCAAAATTTTTCCCTGTATGAATATATATTGACTCCCGTAGACTATCTATACTTCTTTTGTTCAGGAAGGGCATTGCTTTGGAAATAACTCCTGTTCTCTCCCACCCCGTATAAGGCATCTTTCTCTTTTTTATAGTTTCTCTTGTTTTAGTTTTATATACTCACCAACATGCAAACCCATTGTGTTTAGTTACAACTTGAATAATGTCATAATCGGAAGATGAAACACTATAATAGTTGAGATTTCTTCTTTACCTATTCTGATTTAGTATTATTGAGTAAGATATACAAATTACCTGATGTTTGCATGATGAATTAGGATTCTTAAAGCATTTTTCCAGCTCACTGACACCCTTGAGTGACAGCAGTCACTGGAAGTTGGTTTATAACAGAAATCATCAGTCTTTAGCAGAGAAGGAAAATTCAGCATTTGCCTACATTTAAATTAAGAAGAACTAAAATCAGACAAAGAGATCTATGTCATCTAGTTTCTAGTACATTTACTACCACCACATCTAGATAGTTGCAATTTTGTTTGTCTAGCATTCTATATTATAAAATGAATCATTTTCTTATCTTTAATAGTAATGTGGTCATCTCCAAGTATTGATTCAACAAAATGAAATATATGAGGTTGGGGTGGGTCAAAATCCTTCCTGGATCTGGATCTGTGCATGATGCCACACACCTGTAATTCCAGAGCCTTGGAGGTTGGGCAGGAGGATTGCAGTTTTAGGTCAGAATGGACTTCATAAAGAAACCTGTCAATAAGTAAATATTGTACGTCTTTTAATTATAACATTCATGGACAATTTGAGAATACAGGTGCTTATAAGAAAGAAGCACTATGAGCTGTGGATGTAGTCCACACAGTGGCAGACAGCTAACCTAGCATGTAAAAAGCTATTGGTTTGATCATCAGCAATAAGAGAGAGAGAGAGAGAGAGAGAGAGAGAGAATTTAAAAGGGGAGTATGAGGGGGGAAATAGATCTCAAGTAAGAGGGATTATATAAAGAGGGTAATAGAATAAATGTGACATGGAAGTAGAATGGAGGATACTAGGGGAGAGAAGAGCACAAATGGGAAGGGGACAGGAGGAGGAGGAGCTTGGGTGAGGAGGGTCAACCAAAGAAAAAGTATGTATGATGTAGTGAGAGGGGACAAGAGTGGGTAATGGGGGATAAATATGATCAAAATATATTATATATATGTGTGAAATTAATAAAAAAATAAGTAAACTTGAAATGATGAAGTACCCATTTCTTTGAATGCTAATTTAAGGGAATGCATGGGAGGGAAAGGAGGGAAAAGGGGAATATACTCAAAGTACATTATAGCCTTGCATGAAAATGGTCTTATGTTAGTTACCCAGAATAAAAATAAATAGGTATAGCAAATAAAAATATACTTTTAAAGTGTTTTTCTTTATTTCTTTGACAGAGAGAGAGAGAGAGAGAGAGAGAGAGAGAAGGAATGGTCATGGCAGAGGCTCTTGTTACTGCAAATGTTCTCCGGGTGCTTGTGCCTCTTTGTGCATCTGGCTTTAAGTGGTTACTAGGGAATTGAATTTGGGCTGGCAGGCTTTGTAGGCAAGCACCTTTACCCATTGGGCCATTTCCTCAGCCCAATAATAGTTTTCAAATAAAAATACTGAAAATGCAATGTAATAACTGGAAGAACATATGACTTGTCTTATTCAAAGTGCCAAAAAATGGATGTATAGGGAAAATTTTGAGGGTTTAAATATGTTTCTGATTCCACTTTTCATCACTTTTATTGAGACTCTATAAAATAAACTCCACCCCTTGACTCAGAAACCATGGAAAATACAATTATCACCATTCTGATATGATTCCAGGTGAACTCATCAACCATCAGAACAGTTGCCTAAGCAGGAAAAATAGAGAGAAAGAGAACTACCACAAGTGACCCAACTGCTTTAATTTTGTGTTATAGCCACTTTCCCTAGTTGTCAACATTTATTTTCCCTTTCCTCTTTATTTTAATTTATTTATTTATGAGAGAGAGATAATGGTAACACCAAGGCCTTCAGCCACTGCAAATGAAATCCAGACACATGTACCACCTTGTGCATCTGGGTTACATGAGTACTGGGTAACTGAACCTTAGTCGTTAGGCTTTGCAGGCAAGCACCTTAACCACTAAGCCATCTCCCCAGCTCCTAGTTTACCCATATTTAAAAAAATATTATTTATTTATATTTATTTATCAGAGACAGAGACAGAGAGAATGGGTGCATCAGGGCCTCTAGCCACTGCAAACACACTCCAGTTGCATGCGCCACCCTGTGCATCTGGCTTACATGGGTCCTGGAGAATTGAACTGGGATCCTTAGGCTTCACAGGCAAGTGCCTTAACCACTAAGCCATCTCTCCAGCCATCGTGTACCCATCTTTAAAGTGAGAGGGTTGAGTGAGATTGTATGTAAGGTTTCTTATAGCTTCAGTATCCTCTGATTGAAATCCATGCTATGGAATTTCTTATACAGGTGTGATTTCTTAAAACTTCAAGGAATGAACTGTGATTGTCAAAGCTACTGAATTTTGTTGAATTATTGGCCAAATGACTTTCACCATTGATTAGTTTAAGGAGTATAAGGGGATTCATTTTTGACCAATGAAATAGAAAGGAGATACTTCTAGAACATTTCTATGGGAAATTTTGAAACCTGATTAAAATAAAAAGGTGAAAAAAAAAAAAAAAGGTGGTGGTATGTGAAAGATGACTCAATTTCTTTTCTTAAGGTAATGTCAGGAGCTGGAGCAACTATCTTCTAAACCCTTGCTCAAGTAAGCTGACTTGCTGATGCTGTGCATGGGATGCATCTGTAATCCTAACATGAAATTCAAGAAGCTGAATTAGCAGTTGGGGAATTAGCTCAGTGGATAAGCAAGCACAAGGCCCTGGGTTCAGACCTCAGCACCAGAGAGAGAGAGAGAGAGAGAGAGAACCCAAGGAAACAAAAAGCTGAATTATGGTATTTTTACTAACTCATCCATAAGCCAAATTATGAGAAAGCAGATATTTAATGGTAATTACAGTGTAGGATGAGTGACAGAGGGAGAAGAAAGTTTATTAACACATCTGATTTTCTATTTATTGATGTGTAAAATAGAATCCAAAGTATATATGCCACACTGAAATTGTAAAGGCACAGTGAAGATATAATAATTATTATTTTATTATACATTAGAAGTCTGCTGTGTCAGGTAATGTTATTTGTCCATTAAATTCTGTTATGATACAACGTGACTAAATTCTGGGTTGTGGGGAAAAGGAATGAAGTCTCCATGTTGCCTGGTTCTTCAAGTGATCCCACTGGGTTTCCGTGTTATATTACTGCCAGGTTTGAAGAAGCAATTCTAGCCATGCCATGTACGAGAACATGTATTTGTATTGGCCACTATATGGACAATGAATACTTGTATTTTATTAAAAGATTCATTTAAGTTTACAACTACCATCTTTTATCTCATGCTTTCTGCTTTCCATTTAAAAGGGATATATAAATTCATAATTAGAGCTAGTTTAAAAGCAATATTTAAATAAATGTAGGCAAATTGCTCTAAAATACCAGATACAGTTTGCAAAATCTCTGAGTATCAGCATGTCAAAGTAGTTCTATTTCTAAAGAACTACTCCTTTTGTTCTTTAAATAGGTGTGTGTAAGCAGGTATTATTTGTGCCTTAAGCATACACTGAAGAGACTAAGTGTGTGAAAGAAAATGATGTTTTGAGATATGTATGCATTTTCTTTGTCTTCCCCTCCCCCCTTTATTTAAATTAAGTATGGCATGCACATTGTTTCCTGCAACTTTAAACATATTCTCTGTGCTTCCATTCTGGATAATAGAAATTTCTTCAAGAAAGATGGAGGAGTATGGGGAAATGCTGAAGGGGAACTCCACCTCTTATATTTGGGTCATATCACAGGATGTGAGCAAGTAAATGCATGTGCCCACTAATGCCAACATGGTTTTCTTAAATAATTATTTATTTAATTTATTTATTTGAGAAAGAGAGAGAAAGAGAGAGGGAGAGAGAAAGCAGGGGGAATGGGCACACAAGAGCCTTCAGACACTGCAAACACAAGACACCTTGTGCATCTGACTTAGGTGGATCCTGGGGAATCAAACCTGGGTCCTTTGACTTTGAAGGCAAGTGTTGTAACTGCTAGGCCATCTCTCCAGCCCTCAACATGGTTTTTGTCTTGTGATTCAACCTATGTATATATCAACCTCTTCCTTTTTGTGAACAAGATCAATAATACAGTCACTACACTATCAATCTAAGTTTAAAAAATCCATGAAAATAAGTTCTATATAAGTAATGTAAAGATAAAGAAAAGTTTCTAACATACTTTAAAACACTTCCTAGCTGCTACTTTAATGTTTTTGAGACAGGGTCTTGTAATGTAATCTAGGTTGGCCTTGAACAAACTCATGCTTCTTCTTTCTCAGCTTTCCAACTGCAAAGCCATACTTGGCTATATAATGTGATGGAAAATGCTATTGACTTGACATGGGAAATAATCTCTGAAAATTTAGTGCAATGAAAAATAATGTATATTGTTATTAGAATTTTGATTTTGCATTTCACTTCAAACAGTGCTTAAGAGTGAATTTATTGATTTTGGTAGAGCTTTGAAATGATTTCAAAAATATTAGCTTTTGAACAATTCATTCGTAAACCATACTGGAAGATTTTTTAAAATATTTAATTTTTCTTTATTTATTTAAGAGAGAGAAAAAGACAGAAAGAGGAACAGAGAGAGAGAGAGAAGAGAGAATGGGCACAGCTGGGCCTCTAGCCACTGCAAATGAACTCCAGACGCATGCACCTGAGTCCTTTGGCTTTGCAGGCAAATGCCTTAACTCCTAAGCCATCTCTCCAGCCGTATACTGGAAGATTTAAAAGAAAAATGTTTTCTCCCATAATGGTATGTACTTTTAAACTTTAAATAAACTGATTTGAGAATACAGAATCTGAATTCATGTTTGAATGATGAAAAGACTTCAAAGAAAAGTTACTATAAAGTACAAATCCTGAGACTTAGGAAGGTCCCTGTCAGTGGGGATATTTAGTGGACAATTTTCAAGTTTCTACAGTTGAATAGCTCTACAAATTTGAGCATGGATTAGTAAGGGTTTACAAGTCTAGCTGTATCACAGAAGGATCTCCCCAAATCTCCATGTCTTGACACAGTAAGGATTTGTTTTATGCTCATGTCAATTCATCCAACATAGGGTTCATGTTTAGCTGGCTCTTCCTTCAGTCTCTGATACATTCTACCTATCATATTGTAGATCCTCAGAGTCCTCCCAGGAGCCCTTGCATCTGAGCAGAAGGCAAGAGAACAGAATACCAAGACATCCAGGGATCTAAAACGTTTCTTAGAGTAGTTTCTTTAGGTCCCCTGCTTAACTCTGGGTTACATAGACAATGTTTAATTCCACTTTTGTATGACATTCCCACAGATCTTTGAAGACCACCATTATGTCCTCCTACTTATATCTAGGATAGTCATACAATCACTCAACTGGTTTTCATATCATCTGTTTTCATGTCCCCTCACAATCTCCTATATGTTGGAGCTTCAATTCCCATACAGATTTGAATTGGAAATTAATGAGATCTTCCACTCATGATCCCAGGTTGAGATACTGCAAATTTATCTTTGCAGTTGCCATCACAGTAGGCGCTGTTACTTATCTCATCTTATAATTGTTTTTATCCATGGATGCTAAGTCAAAGGTCATATCTTTGTAATTTAGTCTATTGGTGCAAGGCCTGATAATTTCTTCACTTCATCTTGTTTGAGTTGAATGCCATGCCTAGCCAAATTAGAACACTATTGCTTTTGTCTGTCCCATCCTGGCCTCATTAAACCCATGTGAACATACCTAACCAACACTGAAGAGCCAGACATAAGAACTGCCAGATGCTTGGAACCACATGTTTGTAGTTCTTTGTGGTTTTTCTCTTTCTTTCAATCTGACATCTGTTCCATTAGAAAATCCTGTCAAGACTGGAGAGATTGCTCAGCAGTTAAAGGCACTGCTTGGAAGCCTGCTAACCTGAGTTCAATCCTCCTCAGTGTCTACACAAAGCCAGATTCAACATGGTGCCTTTGTGAGACTGGGCTGAGCTCTAGGTTATGCACCAGGGCTAGACACCATTCCAGGGTGGCTGCCTGGGCGGGGACAGAAGAGCAGAAGGTCAGCTGCCATCAGGGCTGCACACCAGTGTGAGACTGGGTTATGTGTTAGGACTAGACACCATTGCATGGCAACTGCCTGGGAGTAGACAAAGCACTGGAAGGTCAGCTGTAAGCAGGGCAGTGCCATTATGAGAATTTGGTTGTGTGTGGGGTTGTGGGCCAATGCTAGATGCCATTCCAGAGCAGATGCCAGGGAAGAGACAAACCAGTGGAAGGTCAACAGTGAGCAGCCAACCGACTTTGATTCCACTTCTCACACCTACCTTGCAAGCCCCTCACAAAAATTATCTGAAGAAGGGTTGTAGCAGAGGGCAACTATGTACCAGCCCCAGAAGCCGTAATGAAAAAAACAGCCTGGTACTGGAATAAAACAGAAACAGAGACCAATGGAACAGAATTGATGAACCAAACCTTAGATCATGTAACTATAGCTACATGATATTTGGCACAGGTGCCAATAATGTAGACTGGGGAAAAGATAGCATCTTCAACAAATGATGTTGGACAAATTGGATAACCATACGTAGAAAAATGAAATTAGACCCACTCATTTCTTCATACACAAAAATCAAGTCCAAATAAATTAAAGACCTCAATATGAGAACTGACTCTTTAACTACTGGAAGAAAAAATAGGAGGCACTCTCCATGATATAGGACTGGGAAAAGACTTCCCGAACAAAACCCACATATCTCAGGAAATTACAAGCACTCAACCAATGGGATCTCATGAAGCTAAAAAGATTTTGCACAAACATATCATAAGAAGAGCCAATAGATTACCCAGAGAATGGGAGAAAATCTTTGCCAACTATACCACTGACAGAAGCCTAATATCTAGAATCTACAAAGACCTCAAAAA
The DNA here is from genome assembly GCA_036365145.1 of Orientallactaga sibirica. NCBI lineage: Eukaryota > Metazoa > Chordata > Mammalia > Rodentia > Dipodidae > Orientallactaga > Orientallactaga sibirica. The sequence continues at coordinate 8,540,800 of JAEOAD010000840.1, forward strand.
AAAAACAATAAAATATCAAAAACCCACTCCAAAAGAGGGGCAGAGAACTGAATAGGGTGATCTCAGAGGAAGAATTACAAATGGCTAACACAAACTTAAGAAAATGTTCAATATCCCCAACCATTAGGGAAATGTAAATTAAAACAACTATGAGATTCCACATTGCCCCAGTTAGGATTGCAAACATTAAAAAGTCAAATGAAAACAAATGTTGGTGATGATGTGGAGAAATAGGAACACTCATTCACTGAGGTGGGGATGACTGAGAGCTGAAGACCAACCTGGACTAGACTCTGTTGAAATTGAAACAGAACAATACATCAGTGTTTGGAAACTGTGCTTTCCACTCTGATGCCATGAAGAGACTATCCATTAACATGTGAAGTGGCAATCTGGATCAGCTGAAGCCCCAGGTAGTCTACTACCTGATTATAGACATATAAGTGATCTAAATAAGCTGAGAAGAATAATCATCATGCTGAGCCCTACCAATTGCTGATTTACAGAATCATAAGCTAAAGACTTCATATTTTTGAGCAGAGTCTTGCTCTCTATCACAGATTGGTCAGCAGCTTGAGATCCTCTTGAATCAATCTCCCAAATTCTGAGATTACAGGTAAGTACCACCATAGCGAGCATGAGTTAAATATAGTTATCTTAAGTCTAACAACTTTAGGGTGGCTGGTTATGCAGCATTGGATAACTGATACACATACCAAGCAAAATAAAACCTTTCCATTTGCTACAAAATTAAATTAGATGCTTTTTTTCCTTTTGTCATTTAATAATCAAAAGAATTCCCAACCAAAATCATAGGCTTCTTGTTGTCTCATTGCCTCTCTTCAACATTTTTTCTTATTCTGTGATTTGAATTTTGCCCTTAAATCCAAAGTTTCATCTTCCAACTTCATGTGTTGTCATTGCTCGGCTAAGCCTCATCCTCAGAAATTAACAAATGACCTTACCCCTTTCAAATGCCTCCAAGTACCATATTTGATCCCTTACTATGACATTTACTATTGACATGTAGCTACCAGTATATATTTTTTTTATTTAGAGAGAGAGAGAGAGAGAGAGAGAGAGAATGGGCTCACCAGGGCCTTCAGCCACTGTGAGTGAACTCCAGATGAGTGCACACCCTTGTGTTATATGTGCAACATTGCATGCTTACGTCACTGTGTGTCTGGTTTATGTGGGACTTGGAGACTCAAACATGAGTTCTTAGGCTTCAAAAGCAAGTGACTTAACTGCTAAGCCATCTCTCCAGCCTCCTACCAGGTTTTATGGTCTCTTCTTTTAAAAAATAATTTTCTATTTATTCACTTGAGAGAGAGAGAGTGAAAGAGAGGTAGAGAGAGAGAAAGAGAATGGACACACTACGGCCTCTACCACTGCAAATGAACTCCATATTCATGTGCCACTTTGTGCATCTGGCTTAGGTGGGTCCTGAGGAATCAAGTTGTGTCTTTTGGATTTACAAGCAAGCGCCTTAACCACTAGGCAATCTCTCTAGCCCTATTGCCTCTTCTTAATGCTAGAAACTTGATGCTATGATTATCTCTCTGGTACTAGACTTACTTCCACCAATCTTCACTTGTCTATGCAGATTTCCCCCTGCAAATAGGGCTTTCTTGCCAAATGGCAAGAACAGCTTCCTCCTGGAATCTGGACACTTTCAACTGCTTTGTTCTGCTACATTCAGATTTTCACACTCTTCCCCTTCTAGTTTATCCACTGCCAATGACAGATCTGAGCCTGTGGAGGTGAGTGATTGTCTCTAAGATCTCATCAACAAGACAAAACTGTGCAGAGTAAAAATAGATGTTGTTTTAAAGATAAGTAATGAAGGAATTATATCTATTTCTGTTGTTAGAATATTAGTAAGGCTGTCAAGGGACTTGTGGAGTGTGTTTGTTGCCTTTTGGATTATAGATAATGAAACTGACTGTCTATACATTCAGCTAGATAAGCTAATGCTCTGCTCATGTTCCCTTAGGTCTTACTATATCTATGCCCTATAGCCTGACATCTCTCTCTCTTCCCTCTCCCCCTCTCTCCATCTCTTACTTGCAATAAATAAATAAAATATATTTTTATTAATTCATGAGAGAGAGAGAAAGTGTTAGTATGGGTGTGCCAGGGTCTCCTGCCCCTATAAACAAATTCCAGACACATGTGCTACTTTGTGCATCTGAGTTTAAGTGGGTAATGGGGAATCAAACCTGGGTACTAGGCTTTGCAGACAAATATATTAGCTGCTGAGTCATCTCTCCAGCCCTGCCAGAGAGCTTTCTATGAGGATCAATTTTGCTTGCACATGGCCGGCTAAAAGTACAGGAGAATTTGTCTCCCTCACTTAGCCTGCATGCAATGACTAACCACAGTGGGTTTAGAATACCCCAGTTTCTATTTCCCTCAGATGTAACAGATCTGAGAAATATGCTTCCTGCTGCCCCTTAGTGAGTATAAAATAGGATTAACCTCCAGTTGCCCACAGTGGTAATTTAGTTGATTAACACATTCTTTGCTGGTTTCCTTCCCTCCCTTGATTCTCACCCTTGCATAGATCCCAAGCTCTTAAAGTTTCATCTGTTCTATAGCCACAAAAACCCAAAAGGACAATGACCTACCCATATAGCACAGGAGCTATAGCTCTGAAAATGGTGGCAACCATTTAAGAAGAAATGCATCATAATAATGGTGGCAATTTTAACCAGATCCAGAATACTGATCTGGTCAATCTGAATACTGGTCAATTCTGGATCCAACTTGCCCTTAAGGAGTCTTTCCTGGTAGTGACTGAACCAAGGATGAAAACACTGACAATCTGAGTACATAACCTGGTTTATCTCTAATGTGGTTATTAACCATTTTGCCCAATATTCATAGGACAGATAATAAGCCTGTAGAGTTAATTTCTTCTGTAGGGTTATTTAAATATTATTTTTCTTTCTTGGGCAGGTGGGGAATAATGCTCTGATATGTTGGTTGATCTAAAGACAAAATACAACTTATAAAGGTTACTAAATGGTGTTCTATTAACTATATTCAAATATTTATAAGACACTGATTTTTTGGTTTTAGGTTAAAATACAGATAGAGTTTAAATAAGCTACTTCTACTGCCAAATGTCTTCATACTTCATAGACTTTTTTGGAATTTTTACAAAACTAGAGATTACATCTAAAGTTGTACAGAGATTCTGTGTGGTCCAAAAATTATGAGTCTTTGCTTGTGCATACAAATTAGATACTATCCATGTTTACACTCTTGGATTGGTGAGCAATCCAGGCCTCCGATTTGATTGTGAAAAGACCACTTTATGAATCTATGATCTATTCTTCTAATGAAGAGTAGAAAAAAAATCTTACTAGTTCTGAGTGATGTGCTCCATAAGAAAAAAACTAGCAATTTTGGCATCTGGAAGGCAATAAGACGTATTTTAATAAGGATTCCTTTGCTTGCAGCCAGTATTGCAGTTGCTACTTTGTCAAGAGATCTGAGATTCAAGCATGAAAGGAAGGATAGGGAATCATAGCCTCTCTACTTAATAGTGACAGTCTTAGAATTGCTTTAAAGTTAGCTTCAGTTTGGCTTAATGAACTTTTCCCATTATTGAGGACTGGCCCACTAAATCTGCAGCATTTTAACGGCAGCCCTTTGACTGTAAAAAGCCTCAAAAATTGCAGAACATACACAAACAAAGATTTTATTCTGTCCCCCAGACTCACAGAAAGAACTGGACTTGCTTTGCATTTTGAGTTGCTGAATATTAGAGGCATACCACCCCAGGAAGACATGTTTTCTTCTTACAATATCCACTTTAACATTAACTATATCTATGATATATGCCCTAGATTTTGTGCAACAAAACAGCCCCTCTGTGCTCAAAAATCATCTTAGAGGATGGAAGAGTAACCTGGGCACAAGAGTGGGTTAGAGACATTGCTTGATGGTGTACAGAAATTTCTCCATTGGGTTTTCACTGAGAAATCCTTTGAAATTTGTCCCAAGCCTGGTTAACTTAGTTTGTCTTTACCAGACTGAGAAGAGAGAACAATTGCTTCTCTAGCTGTCTTCCCTTCCACTCTACAACCACCCATATCATCTCTAAAATATTATTGCAACAGCCAGCATCACTTTCTTTACATCAGCACGTACATAATAGCTGACAGTCAAAGCTCACATAACTCACTACTTATTTATCTCCATTTGGCCTGAACAAGAATGTAACCAAATTTAGAGTCTTTGGAGAGAAAAAGCAAATCAATGTAGCAATGTAGCAAAAGGTCTCCTGATTGAAATTGTGCCAATGTCAAATGCTGATGTGTGTAAATAATTAATTGTGTTTTCACTGGTGAGGCTAGTTTGATCTTTTCTTGCTTTGTGACCTCTGGGTTCTGTGGCTCCCAGAGAAGCAGGGATATGTAGGATTTGTTATTAGTAGCTCATCACTAATTCATAGATTAATATGGAGGCAGGTGCACAGATTCAGAGTCTCATCTACCACTATAGGCAGCTCCAGGATTAAGAGATGACTGGCTACTGTCCAGAAATCAGGAAGGACACCAAACATGAGAAAAGGGACATGGAAAGCATTTCACACGACCAATTGTATCAAAGTCTGGATTTTTTTTTCTATTCCCTTCAGCCATAAAACCTCAAAGTGTTCTTTTTTTTTTCCCTAAAAGTTCTTTGTATATTATAAAGCAAATTATATAATTCAATTTCTATCAAGTGATGGTTTAAATGTTTTTTCTTCTCTGCTATGCCTTTTGCAGTCAAATTTTGCCAGACCAACTGTTTTATTTTATTTTATTTTATTTTATTTTATTTTATTTTATTTTATTTTATTTTATTTTATTTTATTTTATTTTATTTTCCCAAGGTAGGGTCTTGCTGTATTCTAGGCTGACCTGGAATTCACTATGTAGTCTCAGGGTGGCCTCAAATTCACCTTGATCGATCCTCCTACCTCTGCTTCCCAAGTGCTGGGATTAAAGGTGTGCGCCACCATGCCCATTGTATTAGTTTTACAAATGCAGAAAAGTTAAAAGGGGAGAAGACATTTTCTTAATAGGAAAAAAATTCTCTGAAAATGACCTTGAAAGAAGAGGAAAATTTTAGTGCTTAATCACAGTTTTGGTAAGACATTAACATCGAATGTAGAGTTCATTTCCTTCTGATGGTCTAAAGTGTGTTGTGGCAGATGCGCATGGTTGAGATGTGAAAGAAAGAAGCAGAAAGAGCAAACACTAAATGGCCATTTATTGTATACTTTCAAGGAAAGCCACACTAACTTCAAGATATATATTTCATTCCTGAGTTACATGATTTCTGTGACAATGTTAACAGTTTTTTCCTAGTATGTTCTCAAGAGCGCATTTCCATCTCAGCCAAGGATGTATTCACACCCTCTGACCTTTCAGCCGTGTCTCTCCCAACTTCTGCACAAAGCTCCTTCTGACAGAGCAGAGGCAAGATGTGTCATGCACATAAAACCTAAACCCAGCGGAATCTGAAACAAGCACGGGTAGGAGAAAGAAATGTCTGAGCATATTCATAAGGAGTGGTTCTTTATGGAACTTTTCTGTCACAGGGACACACCACGGAGGCTGTGCCACATTCTGCTACTGTTGCTATGGCAAAGCTTCTTGGGCTTTGACTACAGAGCACATTGTTGTGTTTAAGTCATGTAAATGATCAGGACACAAAGGAAGCAGCCCAGGCAGCCACTGCTTGGTCACAGCTATGCTGAGGTCTTTTTCCCTTGACACATGCCATTTACACAGCATGGGAAGGCATTTTTTTTTTCAGAAAGCCTCACTCCCTGGGTGCTTTGGATTGGCCTTTGGAGACATTTATGAGATCTCCACACCTTTCAGAATCAATTCTGCAGAGGGAAAAGAATACACAATGATGAAGCTCTTTCTTCTGTTTTTAGGCCAGGATATTTCTATAGAAGTTTTGCATTTTCTGCCTATTAACACATTTTTTTCCAAGCTGCTGGTCATGAGTTCTTTTGAGTCTTTCTATCTGATTCTATCCTGTTGAAGAAAACTAGGACGATTCTTTGTTTCTCACTTATATCACAAATATGTGTTTTAAATTAACTATTTCATTAAAACACCAATTCACAGTGATTAGACATAATTACAGAAACAAAATATGCAGAAAACATTTCAATGATGCTGCCACATCTAGGGGAACAATGAGGATCTAATTTAATAATCTAAGTGTTTGAAAGCAATGCTCAGTTTAAAAAATGGTCATATATTTTTCAATGGAAGTTATTAGTAATTTTAGATAAAATCTAAGATAAACCTCATTATTATTTAAGAGTCAATGTTTGTAATTAAAATGTATTTACATAATGTATTTACATAAAGAGTTGAATAATATGCTTAAAAATAAAAGCTTCATCCCGTGAAAACACTTCCAATTGTAGTGGTGAAATATTATTTAGAAAATTGACTGCAAAGTAGCACAGAAACTCAAAGGTGTTTTCATTGGGTGGAGGTTTTATTATTTAAGAGTATAAGTTAATTCTTCATGTAAATAAATGTGTTTTAATTACAAGCACTTACTACAAAATAGTAGTGAATTTTATCTTAGATTTGTATTTCAAAATATTATGTATTTTAAAATATACTATTATTTTGGGGAGTGGGATTGGGAGATTGCTCAATGGTTAAAGATGCTTGCTTACAAAACCTGTCAGCCTGGGTTCAATTCCCCAGGAACCCACGAAAAGCCAAAAAGGCATTTGCTTGCAGTGGCAGGAGACGCTGGCCACACATACATTTGTATACTCATGACATAATGCTCTCACAAATGCAAATAAATTACTAGGAAAAATAAAATAGATTACAATTTTTGTTAACTTGGTATTGCTTTCAATAGTATTTTTCAGCATCGGTTTCTCAGTTGTGCCATCATGCTGTGTTTATGACAGTTTATATCATTGGTAGAATGTGCATGAACTGTACAGTGAATTCCCTGCACAACCTTTGCCAATTCCCATGTATCTTCAGGTATGGCAAAAATGTTAAAGAGTTATTGTAAACTTGTAGTTTATAAGCATCATGTAAATGCATTTTCACTACCTGTATAGAAATGTGCTGTTTCAATAGAGCTTAGAGAATCATTATTGCACAACCATATCCTACTTTTCCCAGCACTTGTCTATCTTGGGAATGAGAGGAACTTGGGATAAGTTAAGTTTCTCAGGGAAAATTCTATTTACCCTCAATTTTAAATATATTCAGAAAAGAATACTGTAAACAGTTATGAAGAAGAGTATTTAATTCCAATGTTACAGATTTCAATGTTCTTCTAGGAGTTAGTTGGACTTGCCATAAAATTGGACATCCGAGTTTATCTTTTAAAACATTCTCTGAAGTTAATAGCATAATTTTCCATTCCTCATCATTGGTGAAGGCCAAAGATTAGAAAACATAGCATAGATATGACTCTCTCTTAACTCGTCCATGTCTTGGTTGTGTATAGTTTTTTCCCAAGTGCTTTTCTCTCCATTAATATCTACATTACAATGTTTTCTTTAAAATATACTATTAATGGGATGGAGAGATGGCTTAGCAGTTAAGGCACTTGCCTGTGAAGCCAAAGGACTCAGGTTCGATTTCCCAGGACCCACGTAAGCCAGATGTACAAGGTGGTGCATGCATCTGGAGTTCGTACCTCTTTCCCTCCCTCTCAAAATAAATAAATAAATAAATAAATAAATAAATAAATAAATAACAATATTTTAAAAAAATTAAGCCATGCAGATTGGTGGATTACCAAAGAGTTTGTATCAGACCTGTCAGGGCTATATCATGAGACCCTATCTCAATAAGAATGAAGACAATAAACACCCCACAAATATATTCGTAATGTACATGTATTAGAAATGTCCATTCATATTTCCTTTAAGGTGTATGTTAGTGTGTATATGAGTGTAGGAGGGAAGTTGATAATCATACAGTGTGAGGATCAACTGGATCATAGGATTCTCCTAGTTTAGCCTCACTATAGCATATTAAAGGCATATGTTTGATTTCATAATACATATTGCTAATTCTGAAATAATTTCTTGCATTTCCATGGCCTTTTAAGAGGGCATCAAAGAATTCATCTAATTTTATCCTAATGAAATTCTGTGAGCTTGCTAGAGGACATTACCATTATTTTCTGATGAAATGAGCAGTGAAATGCTGAAGAGATACAGCCCTTGCCTAGTCTTTCACTGTAGTCAAATAATGAGTATTGGGCTTAAGTCCCCGCTTCCATCTTGGTTTATGTATATAATTCTGGCCTCCATTCTCTAAAGTTACAACAATGCCTATATCATACTTTATAATATAATCTCCAATTGTATCACTCAGAGTAAAAGTTTATAATATGTTGACAGGTGTTATCTTTTTAACAAATAAAACAATTACATGCATGTTGTATATGATCAAGGCATACTTGACTCTGATCATGACCTTTGTAAAAGAAGAGCTTAAATGAAATATAACTCGTATATGATAATATTGACCCATTTAATGTATGCAATCAAATGGTTTTTGTATAGTCACAGAATTATGCAACCCTCACTATAATCTGATTTTTGAACACTTTCCTTCCCAGAAAAGAGATCTCATACCAATTAGCTGCCAGACCTTATTCCCCCATTCTCTAACCCACAGCCTCTTGTTATCACTAATCTTTCTATGTCTATTGCTACATCTACTCTGGGCATTTCATATAAACATAGTTATAAAATATGATAATTTGTGTTACTGTTTATTTCATTTAGCATAATATGGCATTTATCAGTAAGTTATTTTTTAAAAAATATTTATTTTTATGAGAGAAAGAAACAGAAAGAGGCAGATAGAGAATGACTATGAGCACGTCAGGACCTCCTGTCACTGCAAACAAACTCCAGATGCATGTGCCACTTTTTGCATATGGCTTTACATGGGTTCAGAGGAATCAAACCTGGGCCATCAGCTTTGCCAGGAAGAGTCTTTAACCAATGAACCATCTCCCAGCCCCCAGTAAGCTGCTTTTTTATGGCTGAATTGTACTCCATTGCATGACTATACTCCATTTTATGCATGGCTTCTTCAGTTGATGGACATTTAGAACCTTTCTACTTTTTGGCTATTCTGAGTAATGCTATGATAATTAGTCATATTAGCCTCCAAAAAGACCAATGTTTTTATTTCTCTCAGGTATGCACCTTACAGTGTACATACTGGCTCATACACTAAATCTTTCTGAGGAACCTTCAGACATTTCCCAAAGTGACTCCAGCATTTTGCATTCCCACCAACAATCCCTTTTCTTTCTTTTTTAATATTTTATTTTTATTTATTTATTTGAGAGAGAGAGATAATGGGCATGTGAGAGCCTCTAGATGCTGCAAATGCACTCCAGATGCATGTGCTACTTTTTGCATCTGGCTTACAGGGATTCTGGGGAATTGAACCTGGGTCTTTGGCTTTGCAGGCAAACACCTTAACCACTAAGCCATCTCTCCAGTCCTAACAATCCCTTTTCTTACTGTGAGCTATACCAAAGGCTACTAGAAGTTCCTTCAAGATCCTTTTTTATTAATACAAACTTCTGATTCTGTCTAGGAGAAAGGGAGGAGAGTGTAGTTGCTTCAGCTTGATTTTAGAAAAGCCATAAAGAATTCAAGTGGAAACACTGAAATTCACATACATGCACATACATAAAAGCACAATTTCAGTAAGTCATACAACAAAAATAATATCATACCAAGTCAACCAATGAGCCAAACAGAGTCTCCAAATACCATCATTGGCAGGTGACTTTCCATTAATAGCTCTTGAAGAAATGATGCCACAGTATGGGAAATCTGACCTGCTCATATATTTCTCAAATGGCAAGAAATGTTTTGGCTTATAAAGACATCCAAGACAAAGCCCATCCACTTACTTCTTCCTCACAAATCACAACTTTTTTCTTCTCCAGAAACATTTGAACATGGCTTGTGTAATCTCAAGGGTTTTAAACTTCAGATCAATAGACACCATGGCTTCTAAGGCAAGCTTAAGCATACTCTGGAATTTTTTTTTGTTTGTTTTTTTGAGGTAGGGTCTCACTCTAGCTCAGGCTGACCTGGAATTCACTATGTAGTCTCAGGGTGGCCTTGAACTCACAATGATCCTCCTACTTCTGCCTCCCAAGTGCTAGGATTAAAGGCATGCGCCACCACACCTAGTATTCTGGAATTTTAACATGTGCTTTGCACCTGACACATTAAGGGAGAGTTTGCAGGTGAACTGGGGTGGTTCTTTCACACACAAAGGCAGAAAATCTCTCACTAATTCTCTTCATGTAGTCTGAAATATGAAGGCTGTAAAAGGGATATGTACATTTCCTGATCCTGTCATGCTGTGCTGTTGGGAGTTACAGTTATATTTCTATTCACTGTGCTGCCTTTACACATGTTTTATTTAGGGCTGGAGAAATAGCTTAGTAGTTAAGGTGCTAGCCTGCAAAGCCAAAGGACCCAGGTTCAATTCCCCAGGACCCATGTAAGCCAGATGCCCATGGTGGCACGTGTGTCTGGAATTTGTTTGCAGTGGCTAGCCCATTCTCTCTCTCTCTCTCATCTCTCAAATAAATAAATAAATAATATATTTAAAACTATTCTTTACTTGCATGTGTGTATGTATATATTTATCTATGTGTGCATGTCATAGTTCAGGTGTGGAGGTCAGATGAAAACCTCGAGATGCCTGGACTCTTCTTCCACATTCTTTGAGACAAGGTCTCTTGCTGCTGCAAATGAATGCCAGTGTAGCTAGCTTTAAAGCTTTGGATTCTCCTGGTTCTGCTTTCCATTCTGGTAAGTACAAGTATGTTGGGATCACTGAGAAACAGGCACCACTTTGCAACTAACTAAGATGGATGCTGAGGAATACAGAATCAGGGTCAGCAGGCTTTGCAAACATGCACGTTTAACTACTGAGCCATCTCTCTAGTCCCACACCAATTTTTATAATACCGATCAGTCAGTACTTTTGATTTGCTTGTATCTGTGAATTGTGTGACTCTTTTCAACTAAGCCAATAGAAAGCCAGAAAGATACACAGTGTAGGATGTTTCTTTTATTCCATTGCCTCTCTCTGTGTCATCCTTAGAACCTCCAGCCAAATTTTCTTTCTGAGAAACAATATCATGCAAAGATAGCTGGAATGCATTGAGTGAAAGAGGGAGAAGGAGAGAAAGTGAGATAAGGAAGAAACATGTTTAGCACAAGAGAAAGTTTAAAAGGGCTGAGGATGGAAGAGAGTGGGAAAACAAGAGAAACAATCCCATGGTCTGAAGGTATTAGCAAGTGGTATCATTCTGGGATTTTCTACTGAGATATTCACTCCCTTGGATTATGCAGTAATCCATTGGTAATGCCCAAAATGGGATTGCCAAGGGCTGCTTTCATAGCACCAGATATCAATAGTTTATAGCTTTGCAAACTGCAATTGAAACTTAAAATACCTTTGATAAACTGCAAAAAATTTACAAATCCCATTAAAAATATTCTCTCTAGGATATGAAATAACATACAAATCGAAAATTCAATTTATTAATTTTTATGTAGAAGAGGAATAAGCCAAGCCAACTATCTCACTAATAAGAAGCACTGCTTCTAAAAGTGAATCGAAAATGCAGGTCCACTAAAGTATTGGGTATTTTGCCTCAGAAAAATCTGCCCATTCAGACTACTTCAAAGCTGCTCTTCCTAGTTCTGAGTTCCACAATTAAAGAGGATTGTGGAGAGCTTGGAAAGCACTCAGAGGAAAGTCGCAAAGAAGATCAAAGAGTTGAAGTAAAAGGATCTCAGAGGGAAGAGTCAGGGAGCTGGAAACATTCAATCTGAAGAACATTAAGGGAATGAACTAATTATGGCCTTCCACTGGTGAAGAACTTTCCATAGTTGGCTACCTGTTTTTCTATGGATGGAAAGAAAGGCAAAAGTCTTTCACAGGGTGGAAGATTTCAGTTAGGTATCAGGCATGTCCCCCTCTGCCAACTGGTAAATAATGCAATTGGCAGGAAGACAGAATGTCATTTGCTAGTGGTCTTAGAAAATAGTTTGCTATTCTCTCGTGCTTGCAGTGCTTATAGACCATGATATCTAGAGCCAAGGCTGAGGTGGGAGAATGAATGCATTTTAACTTTCTAGAAGAATATAGTTTGGTGTCCTTTATCTCATATCACTTGCATGACCAAACATCTCCCATGCCCAGAGATTTCCAAAAAACAGGAAAAAGAGCTCTGGAAGATATGTTGTGAAGAGTGAGAAGTTGTTGATGAAAAAAAAAAGCTAAACAAGAGCCACAGGGGTGGGGGTGGGGCAAGGAACCTCTGTGTGCATGCTGGGATGAGGGCTAATTAAGATGTTGACTGAATCTATGCTAATCATGTCCCACCAGACTCTGCTGGATTAGTATGTAAATTGGTAAACTCTGTTCTGAAATTGCCCTACCAGCTGAGGTCTAATTACTGACTAGACATAACAAATAATAATGGGATTTGTATTTTAGGATGCTTAATTATAGAAATACATGTCTGGAAAAATACTAGTTGCATTGCACAAAAAGAGACTTCCTAATGTTTTCCTAAAGGTTTATGAAATTTTATAGCTTTAATATGAGGTCCTGGACAGGAATGAGTGGAGGGAGTCCTTTTGGAGAACTGGTGCTTGTGAAGGGGGACCAGAATCACAATGATTAATTCACTGCTTGAGGAATTTCCCCAAAGCTTCTCAAAGACTAATTGTTCCATTGCTGATACATAGCATCTTGTGAGCTTTTAGTTCTATCACCAAAAAAACTGAAACTTGTCCACGAAGGATATTCAAGATGCCATGGATTTAGCTTAACCCCTCTGTAAGGATGCATTCAAATGGAATTAAAGGCAACAAGCCAACATAGTGGTACAGAGTGATGCCTATAACATAATTTTCTGTTTCTGAAATGATTCTACAATGCAAAAACCTTGAAATTTATAATTCCAAAAGTATTTAGTCCCATTCCAAAACTAGAGTGCATATTGTATGTGGCTTTAAACAAAAGAAGTTTGAACTCTAGAATTCACTTGAATGGGCATCTTGGGACAAAAAAAAAAATCTTTGCCATGTTATGAGAGCCCCACCTTTTCCAAAACATAGCTTGGAAAAAAGGGCTAAATAGATTTTTAGATGGAGCTGTAATTGCTGCCTTGTTTGTCTGCCACGTTGCTATTACTCTCACCATTTGAAGGCTGATCAGTAATATTTACATTATTACTACACTGCAAATCATAAATTATTCATATCATTTTGATATTTTGATATATTTCGAGCCCTTCTGCCCCCGCTTGGTAAACAAATACACTTGTATATAATTGTTGTTAAAATTTAAGAAAGTTTTTCTTTTAAATGAAAATATAAGCTTAAATGCTGACTGTGTCCCATTTATTCTACAACTTCCCACACTTCTCTTGGATCTTTGCATAACAACTGAGGGTAAGTTCATATACTTAACAAAGATGGCTAGTACACTTCTACTTATAAGAAGTTTTAGATTATTTGCTCATGTTATGTGGCATAAGAAGAAATATCATCAAATAAAATTCCGTGAACATGATTATATTTTCAGTATCTTCAACTCTATGCATTTGAAGTTACATATGTATGTTGAAATTTAATTTTTTGAACACCTTAACACTAATTAGCAGAAAGAAACTATTAATTGATCCTCGTTGTACAACATTGTAAGGAAGAACATTCCAGTAATTCTTGTAAGGCTATTCAAACATTAGATTGAAAATTCATTCAATGGTTTTTATTGGAGGAGTCATGCCATTTACCTTTGAAGATCATATTGATATATTGGTAACTATATTTATTTAGGTTTCAAGTATGGATTTTAGCTTCTCTTTGCACTAGCCTTAAAAATGTGAGCCACATGAAGAGATGTCTGATTCCCCTATGCTGTATTGATTCATCTGAACAAACTTCCCCTTTCAATCTGCTATTCCGTTTCTACCTTCAAGAATCATGATGGAGCTTGCATGATGTCCTCATTTATAGACAATATACCACTGAAAATATTATTTTAAATGCTACTTACACACGTCCAAAGGCACCAGTCAGTAACTATGGTTTAACACTTAAACTAATAGTGATTTCCTTTAAGTATTGAACACAGGGTCAGATACTCTGGTGTGATAATTCCCACTCTGAATCTTTTTTGTTGTGCGTTTGGGGAATTTAATATATTCTTAAAGTGGAAGGTTCACCTGAAGGGTTTTACTTACACATAGGTAAGCAGTGTTAAGCCTGAAGAGGTACCATCTTGAATGCAGTAAACCTTTCAGTACTTGGTTAGCAAGCTATTTCATAAGCTTCGTAAATTTTGAAATTCTCACAGATAAATCCAACAGTTTCAGAGAGTGATTTTTCAACAAGTAAACTTTAAGATTCTATCACGAAGGCAAGTTGCAGGCTATTTCAATGAATATTACATATAAATAATACATAATTCTAAAACATATATAGATAATTGTCCTCAAAATATGCTTACTTTTGGCCTTGAGGATATAGGCAAAATCTCCTAGTTTGCTTTTCCAGATGGAGAAAGGTCATGAAATTCTTCCCAAGTGGCACTCAATAACTGCCTTGGCTAAATAGTTTAAGGAGTATGGGAGCCAGGCTTCTGCGCTGAAAGGCATAAGGCAGGAGATCAAGGGTGGCTATGCTATTCTCTGAAACACTCCTTCCATTGCAAAGAGGGGCTTTCCTAGCAAAAAATGCAAGCAATTATAAAATGAGGGCCTAACAACTGTAGATATTATCTTTATTATTAAATGCACAGCAATATCCTTTTGGTTAAGCAACTCCAAATCATTTTGCTACATAAATTAAAAAACAATTTAAGTTGCAAGACTTCTTAGCTTCCTGGTGACCTACCCAGAAAAGACAAAACAAAAACCACCCTATATTATTATCAGGAGTATCACCTGGTGAAGAATTTGTTATGCCATGACTACTTTTGGTAGAGCCCACAGACAATGGTTTATAATTTCACATTAAACCTTCTACAAAGATTGTAAGTTAGTTTGATGGAGATAAGAATGTAGAATAAAAGTTTACATTCATTTTTCTTGGCAAGGACTATTTTTAAAGGACCACCTACATTGAGTGAAACTCAAATCTTCACACATATCGTACAGCTTCTCCTAACAGCTAGTCAGTAATAACAAAAGTGAAGAACTATTAGGTCAAGACATCAGAGCTTTAAAAAAATGCACATATCATTTTGAGATTCTTGGGACATATAAAATGTCATTTAATGGGGGTTCTGTTTGGGATATTGAACCCAATCTTCTTGAAATATACACATAGCAGAGTAAGAGACATTGGGATTCAAATTTCACTCTGCTGTTATCTTTTAGCATTGTCATAGGTATTTGGGGGTGGGGTGGAGATGAAGCATGACAAGTGTATAGCATATGCAGTCATTCAGTAACTGGAGAGAATGTCCATGCATCCCATCATATTGACTTTCTCATGGCCTTGCCTACTCCCTTTTAGACAAAGACAGCACCCAGGCCTGAGATTTATCTAGAGGCCTTAGAATCACTTAGTTTTAAATACTCTAGTTTTCATGGCTGTATTTTCCTTTATCCCTGTGGATACAAAGTCTTAGAAAGCAAGGAATGAAGACCTTTTTTCTAGTCTTTTCTCTTTAAGTTTAGTTTAATGCTCAATGTCAATGTTGTGTTTTATCATGGCTCACACACTCCTGATGGCCAAAAGTCAATACAATTTTTCATCAGAACAATTTACAGTCCAACGAGACAACAATAATTGCTATTCCTGTGCCTCCACCTTGGAAATGTGCAGATAGTGCTAGTATAATTGGTAGTTTAACAAGGCAATAGAGCATAAGAATTAAAACCAAGGTCCCTGAAATCAGGACAAATGATTGGAAGTCCCTTTCAACCCTCAAAAATTTTGCAACTTTCTTCATTGAAAAATGTGAAAATAATGATAGAAGTACCTACCCAACAGATTTGGAATGAAGAGTAATTTTAATGGGCTTGGAATGGGATCAAACACTGAATAAACATGATTTGGCAATATTTTTAATTCTCAGTATCTTCTCAGGTACATTTTGAACTCTATAATAGAAGAGAGGTTATGTGCTCCGCTCTTAGAGAAGCAAACACATAGTTTTTCAGTCAATGGGCCTTCCTCCCTCCTTCCTTCCCTATTATCCACTGGAATTATCCAAGCTACAATTTTCTTCTGCTCAGCTATTCTGTCAAAGCACTCTCTTCTGTATCTCTTAAATTCTTCATGGCCCTCTCTTCTGCAGACTCTGACTTCTGTCCTGCACTCTAGAAGGTGTACTATCTGGCTGGTCTCCATCTCTATATGGCTCTCTCCATGAAATTTCTGATATGGAAGCAGGGTAATTTCACTTCTTGAAATGCCTCCCTTGAAATGTTTCCATGGTTGCCCACTGTATAGAAGATCATGGGAAGAAAAAACTAGTAACTACATTAACAATGAATGGTAGGCCTAGGCAGATGGCTCAGAGGTTAAGGTGCTTGCCTGCAAAGCCTAATGACCCAAGTTCAATTCCCAGTACCCACGTAAAGCCGGATGCCCAAGATGGTTCACACATCTGTAGTTCTTATGCAGTGGCTACAGGCCCTAGTGTTCCCATTCACTCTCTGTTTTTCTTTCTCTCTCTTTCTCAGGCATGGTGGCATGCACCTTTAATCCCAGCACTTGGGATGCTGAGGGAGGAGGATTACTGTGGTTCAAAGACAGCCAGCCTGAGTCTAATTCCAGGTTAGCCTGGGCTATAGCAAGAACCTACCTTGAAAAACAAACAAACAAACAAAAAAGGCTTGGTAGTCAAAATAATACCTCTTCTAATGCCCAGATAGATGAAGCTGAAATGGGACCTTTGTCTCAGTTTACCTATGGGCTCAATGTAATCATAGGGGCCCTATAATGGAAAGAGGGAGGCAGAAGCGTTAGAATCAGAGAAAGTGATGTGATGTGATGATTCAGAGTGAAAATGATACAGGACCAGGCATCGAGGAATGCTGGTGGCCTCGAGAAGTTGAGAAATTGGGGGATAAATTATATTTTGGAGCTTCTGAAATTAATGCTGTTTTGCTCATATCTCACCTTGATTTTAGGTGAGTTTTGTGCTTCAAACTTCCTGGAATATAATACATTTATGATTTTATTTTTTTAAAGAAATTTGTAGTAATTTGTTGCAGATATGGGAAATGAATCCACAAAACAATTGGAGAGTCTTGGCTAAGAAAAACTGTTTAAGTAAGTTAATGAGTAATGAATATTAATGAATATACCAGATTAACATATTGGTAACTTTAGTAATTTTTGTGGCTGTTTTTAAAGGTGATGATTGTGTTTCCCTCAACTAGTAACTTCAGATGGGAACAGGGGATACATTTTTCAGGCTTCCACAATTCCATCCTTTCCTCTGTTCACATTTTCAAGGCAGGATTCTGTACAGAGTAGACATATATCCATCCCAGCATGCACATGGACTGGGGCCTTTCAGTGTATATCTGCCACCTGTGGCCAAAATCCAAGCCAACTTGACACCTCATTTCTCCTAACAGTTTAATATGTTGTTTCTGCCCTGACATTTAAAGCAGTTTTTCTTTGAGACAGAGTCTCAGTCTGTAGTCCAGGCTGGCCTGGAACTGTGTAGACTAGGCTAGCCTTGAACTCATGTAAACCGTCCTACCTGTAGACTCTTGTCCATAAATACACACACTTTCTCGGAAAGGAAGTCAGAATGGGCAGTAACTGTCAAGGGAGAGTGACTGGAAGAATTAAGATAATCTGTGGAGATTTATCAGCTAAAAGAGAATATGGAAGGCAAGACCCAGGTAGTGACAGAGCAATAGAAACATGGGCTCAAAAGTGGCTTGGTGGAATTGGGCACATTCTTAAATCATCAGAGCCTCTGTTCTCTCATCTTTAAAATGGCATAATAGCTATCTTTCAGTGTTGTGGAGAAAAATGGTAATGCTTGTAAAGGGTTCAAGGCAGTTTCTAGTACATAGCTGGTACAGGAAGCATTTAGAATTTCCCATGTTTCCTTTTTCTTTTAGATATGATTTTAAATTATATATATATGATTGTGATACATCTAACAAACACATATAACAAGAAACTTAGCATATCATAGTGAAAAATGAGAAGGAACAACAATTTATAACCTATAAATTTGAAGCTTGCCAAAACATTTTGGTTTCTATCTCCCTAACATGAACCATGACCAGATTAATTCAGAAGTTTTTCTTTTGAATTATTTAACTGCTCAGTAATAAAAACAGCACACAGAGGGTCCCATGCAATGGGAGACGGTTATTGATTAACTCAGCTTCCAGGTTCTAAGTAGCCAGTAACATATTTTAAATGCATCAATAATTCAGAAGAATTAGCATTTTCTATTGTTTCAAAAAACACATTTGCAATTGAGCCACATGAGCAGGGAAACAATTATCAGACGAGCAAGAGTTGATTGTTATGCCTGGCTACCTCTGCAGCTAAAGCCCCATTTAAATCAAGTCTTCATGTCTCACAGACAAGCCTAGGCTACCTTGGTGACATGAGGCACTCAATACAAATATGCCAGGTGAATAAAAATCTCAGAAGGCAGCGGTGAAAAATGAGGAGAGAAAGTATTTTAAAATATCAATGTGGAAAGAAAATCAATTCTAATAAGCTCCATGCTCTCAGGCTCAAATATGATGAAGGTAAGTAGTCTTTGAACATGGAATAAGCATCTGGCAGAGCACAGTGAATGGCATCAATCAAAACCTGCAAACATCGCAGACATCCTCACAATCTGCAGAGAAGTTGATTAACCTTTATCTCATGTACAGTTTCCCCAATTAAGTACTAGCATGCTGTAAACAACAAAAGGTGGAACATAAAACCATTTGGTTGAAATAGTATTTTCATTTGATAGAAGTGTTAAAAACTGAAATTGTAGGGAAATTGATTTATTTTTGGCAAAAGATACTTTTCTCACATAATTAATTTTAAAGACAGAGCATTTTTAGGTTTTCCCATTTAATATGTGTGCTAATCAGTTTATATAGTTATATACCTATAACTATACATTTACACACTTTAAAAAGTTATTTACTTTTGTATATGGTTATGTACTTTCAAAACATTCTGAGTGTATTAATTAAGTAAATAATTCACATTTTCAAACTTTAAATATTCTAATAACCAGGTCATCTTAAAATTGCAGAATTTAGTAGAAAACTCCTCTTTAGTATGAGTTGAAGTCAAAAAGGCAGACATGCATACTTACTGTTAGATCATTTAACCTGATTAGTGTTTGTATAGTGGACAGATTCAACTGCAATGATAATTAACTGAAATATCTGGTATATGTTAAGTTTAGAAAGGAAACATCTGTCATCAGAACTTTATAAAGGGCAAGGATTTTTAGTAGATACTCCCTGAAACTAGACAGCATCCAAAATTTTTCAGAGAATCAACAAAGAGTATCATGTAATCTTGCAGCTGGGGCAAGGTGGGCAGGGACTTCAGTAATTTGGTTGTGGCTACAAATAGAGGCTGCTGGACCAGCAGGTCAACCACTGCTTTCTTCTCCACATACCTGAACCTCTAAACACATCCCTCAGAAGGACTTTTGCAGCTTGCTTGTGGGATAATTTAGGGCAAGCAGAATTTATCTATTTCTGGACTCTTCAACCTCAAGATTCCCAGATTATAATAAAAGAATATGTGTGTATACACTCTAAAATAATATGCATAAGTAGTATAAACAATGCATATTTAGATCTTTAATCAAAAACTAAAATCAGTTATACAAATAACAGAATGTAATTAGGGAATAACAAGAAATATTTGCCAAATAAGGCTTTGTGAGCCTTTGATTCTTTGAGAATGCTGAAGGAGCTGTGTGCTGCCTATTCCTTCTGTCCCTAAGGTTAGGGTCTTTATTTCTTCTTTATATTGAACACACTATGTCTTACCAAATGAAGAATATAAAGGTCTTCAGAGCAATCTCCAAATTCAATTTTCCTCACTTTTGTGGAATGCTTCCCCTGTTCTCACACCAGTGAAAACTTATTCATGGGACCACTTGAGTCATTATCCGTGGTTGTGGCCCACACAGCCCTAGGTACAATAGCAGTGAAACATATAGAGGGAGAATACATTCTCACAGGTGACTGACAATTTTCTAGAAGGCCAGATTTTTCCTCCATCCCATAGAGTTGTATCCCTACACTGATCAAGCTTATAGAAATGCTTTAAGATGTGGTTATTGTATAGATACATGCGTACATTCCACGACCCGGCCTGACATCTTCCTGTGCATACATTTTGTTTCCATCATTACTCAAAGGGAGGCCACCCAAATTTGGGCAAAGTCAAATTGTTCTATGGCCATCAGTCCTTTGTACAGGAAACAGCACCTTTCCCACACACTAGACAGAGACAATGCAGGATATATCCTCAGAATCACTACCCAACTTCCCTTCCTTCAAACCCAGGCACTTCAAAAGGCAACTGCCATACCATCCCAGAGTAGTGATGGTGGTGGTGGTGGTGGCGGCGGGGGAATCTTACCAGTTTCTTCAACGTGGACGATCAAAAGTCTCACTTGACTGAGTGGACTAGTAGGCTGAAGTCGTCCTTCCCTCGGTTTGCTTTCTCCCCAGCAACCTCTCCCAGGATTTTCCTCACAAAGCACTCTCCTATGCTCTAATCCGCTCACAAGGAAAAGCAGCACACACACACCAAATGACTTCTGCAGAAGCCACTCTCCTGGGGAGCTTGAAGGGAGGTCAAGTAAGTCCAGTGCGTGTTCCTAATTCCTGCCAGGACAACCCTCAGAGAGGCCTCGAACCCAGCCCTTCACGTCCCTCGGCGACCAGAACACACAGTGCAAGCAAGCACCAGAACGTGAGGGGCCTCCGCTGCAGGCATGTAGGTGGATTCCTTCTGTGCCTGCCAGGCTCCAGGCTATCTCTCAGGGATGCAAAGGGAACGCCTCAGCTTCCAACTTCCTATGAGTTTTATAGCCCTGATCCTCCCTTCCTAAACTGAATGATCTTCAATGAATTATGTAGCACCCAGCTGCCCAGTAAGAAGCTGTCCACATTGATCTGGACTTTTTTTTTTTAAAGACAACTCTGGTAATGCATAGCAGCTGCTTGTTTTTAATTCACCCAAGAGAAGGAAATAAGCTGAAATCAGTAAGAAAAAGTCAAATTTCAAGCAAGGAAATGTGTATCAATCTGCATACTGAGGATTATTATTTTTACAAAAATTCACTTTTTAGAATATCAAAGAAAAGCAAATTGCTAAAGTGTAAGGCATGGCTTTTTTTTTTTTTTTTTAAGAATCAAAGTTTACCTTGTATACCCAGGAAAGGATCCAGAGTTTCATTATAAAATCATATTCCCACCTTAGAAATTCAAACCCTCCTCAAACTTAAGAGAATTATATATTACATGGATGGCCATATAAGCAGGCCAGAGTTGACCCTTGTTCCAATCCAAATTTTAAAAATAAGACTTACCCTTTTACTATGTCATTTAAAACCCCAACACAAATGATTCACGGAAAAGACAAGCAGATGGCACAGCTCTACATTTCTCCATGAAGGCTGATTGCTGTGGAGTCATTATTTGTAAGGAGCCGCGCTGCGCTGGTGCCTGTGCTGGGAGTGCGCCACTGGGCCTTTGAAACAAAATGAATCGCCTTCACACCACCAGCTCCACTACATACAGACACTTCAGAATGCCCAAACTGGGGCATGCTGCCTCTTTCTGCGTGACCCCCGCATAGAATCAGAGGTGACGGTTTAATGGATGAGTTTCCCAAGAGACAAAGCAATCTGTGACATCACAGTTCTGGCTGCACCCCCATCCCAGGCCCCTATCCTGCCTCTCCTCCTTAGGAAAAAAAAAAGTCTTTTGCTTGGCAACAATGCCAACTCCCTAGCAAACATGAGCCTGGGCTGTACAGCTAGTGTTGTAATTCATCTGTCCTTAAATTTTCAGTTTTATGATTTTCCTGTGCTGGGGAATGGAAGTGGGATGAAATATGAGTGGTGTAGGAAGAGAATTCCAACAAAACAAAATCACAGAAAAGTTTTTATACTGAACGGAGAATACTTGCCTGCAAAAAGAGGTTGCGGATTTTGTCTCATTTTGGTTTGTGTATCACTATGAAGCACTTGCACGCTGGTACTAATGTCTTTCTGTGACATGCAATTTAAGACATGTTACAATACAATTATGTGAACAGCTGCAATGATAAAGTACTTGTATAAAGACTTTCAGACTCATTTAAACTCATTGCATATCATGGGTTTTTTTTCCCCTGATTATAAAGGATTTTCCTGGCTAGGTAGGGTGACACACTGTAGTTTCAGAACTTTGGATATAGAGAGAGGAGGATCAGGAATTCAAAGTCAGCTTGCATCAGCTGCATGCATTCAAGGCCACCTTTGGCTATAGAAGACCCTGCCTCAGAAACAAAACAAAAACAAAAACAAGAGCTATTTCTGCTGGCAATCTATCTCAGTTATGGTAAAAGCATTTTCCTACCATGAATGAAGTTTGGGGTTCAACTGAAAGGAAGGAAGGAAGGGAAAAGATAGGAAGGAGAGTGACAGAGGGAAGAAATGAATCAAAGGTGGGTCTCTGTGGTATTCTTTCAGGTTGTTAGTTGGGGTCTAATAGACTACAGCTGACAAGAAGGGGATTTGACAATCTGGAGCAAACTTATAGATATGTGCACTCTTGTGCTAGCAATCCTAGGCTTAGGTATCTGTTCTTCACAATTGCCAAGGCATACATAAAATGTCACATTTTCAAGTAATAAAACAAAAGCCACCCAAATGCCTAGTAGTAAACTAATTGACCTGTAGCACATCTACATAGTAGCATACTGTAGGGCTGCAGAAAGGAATGGCAGATCTCTGTGTACTAATAGGTACAGATGGCTGGGAAATGAAAACCAAGAGCTTGTCACAAAGGGCTTGGAGCTAAGGAAAACCAGGAAAGACCCCATATAAATGACAGATTGTCATGGCTGCTGAGGTGCTATGGTGGCAGAGATGAGTAGTTCCAGTGATGGATCAGGTGGTGCACAGAGCTGAAAGTGGTTACCATTTGGCCTTTACAAAAAGTATTTGTCAGCCAGTACTCTGGGTGTTGTGTTTTTAGCATAACGCAAGTGAGAAGAGGATGGGGGCAGCTTCTATTTTTAAAGGGTTCAAGTTGAGTCCTTTTTGGTGTTCAAGTTCTGGCTGTCTCTACCTTGTGACCTTGCTTAGACTTACTTTCTTCATCAATAAAATGATGAAAACAATGCTGACACCTTTCTTTTGCTCTGATGATTAAATAAAGCAATCAACACATCTGGGCAAGCACCTTTCTAAACTTCTATGTCCACGTCAGATACTAGCATTGTTAATATGGTTACATGAGACGACAATAGGTAACATACAATTAGGAAATTAGAATAATCATGATACTTAACAATTTGCAGCACTTAATACAAAAACATTGCCTTTCAACTTTTCTCTAGCTTTCCATTCCTGGATAATAATTTTATCAGGTATGGCCACATGTTAGTTTTTTTATTCTTGGCTGTTCTCCACAACTAGTGTGGCTGGCAATTGCAATTGGTCATATGGCAGTGCTAATTAAGTGTCAAATTCCTACTTAGGACAGTGTCTTCATATTGCAGTAGAATTATTTGGTCTTCAGAAAGACCATGAGAAATTTCTAGACTCGAAGCTATCTTTAAGTTCTAGCAGTTAAAATGTGTCAATTAATAATTATTATACTGTGAAAAGTAGTGTGTTAAATGACAAAATATGAGGGTTTATACAAATTGGAAAGTTGACAGGGTTTTGAATCACCTAAGGCCAAGGAACTAAATCTCTGGAAATGTCTGTAAGGGACCCACCTTAACTGTGAGCAGCATACTTCTGTTGGCTGGGGTCTCCAGCTGATTAAAAAAGAGAGAGCAAGGGGGAGCACCCACATTCATCACTCTACTTCCTGACTGGATGCAATGTGACCAGCTGCTTCATGATTTCCCCGCCATGATGGACTACACTCCCAAGCTATGAGCCCAAATTAGCCCTCCCTCCTTTTCTTCCTCCTTCCTTCCTTCCTTTGATATTGTCAGATATTATTTTCTTATGACAAGAAAAGTAGCTGATGCACCAGTGAATTTGGGACCACTCTGAGGATTTTGTAAAACAAAAACAGAATCAAAGTTGAAAAAGACTCTCACCTTTAAAATTCACATTTGCATGTTTCCTGTTGTCTCAGTTGAAATACTTGAATGTATCATCTTAGATGTGTACGTTAGATTCTCTTTTTTATAGTAGTTTTCTATATCAAGTGATCTTTCACTTTTAGTCATTGAGTTTGCAAAACTATTACAGGTATATCTGTATCTTTTTCCTTTCTTTTTTTTTTTTCTCACACAGGGTCTCATTCTGTAGCCCAGACTGACTTCAAACATACAAACCTCCTGCTTCAGCCTCCTAAGTGTCAGGATTTAAGGTATGCACCACCACATCTACTGTACATGTAACCATTTCTGAATCACATATTATTTGTAGACTTTATAAGCACATCAAATTGATTTGTGAAGACTCACATTAAGGTTCTTTAAAATTTGCATATCTTTTGGTCTGCATTTCTACTTCTAGGAAACTAATATTGAGAAAAAGATGTTGCGTATGCTACTGTGTTCTGCAAAGTATATATGCAATGGTTTGTGCTTGCAAAGCAACAATGAGAACAACACAGAATACGTAGCAATAATATACATGTGGTACAGTCATTCAGAGGCATGTGGCTGATGATATTGTTCACAGCTGTGTAAAAAACCACCTACCACTTAATGGCTTTAAATAAACCATGTATGTTTTGCTTATAAATCTGATTTTGGAAATGTTCTTTGGGTAAAGATGCTTTTGCTCTATTTGTCATTGGCTGTTGTGGTTTGAAGGCTAGATCTTGGAGTTATCTGAATAATTGAGTGACAGTTGATGCTGGCTTTTGCCTGAGACCCCAGCTGGAGCTGTCAGCTAGAATAGCTATACCTAGTCCCTCCATGTGGTTTGGGCATTCTCACAGTGTGCTGGCTGGGTTTCAAGGGTAGGATCCCTTGAGAGGGTCTATGCAGAAAATACATCATCTTTTATAATCTTTCTTGGAAGTCATCTCTTGTCACACTTTCAGATTGAGGCAGTCATAGAACTTCACTCAATTCCGAGGTAAGGGGCCATAAATTCTACCACTTGATGGGAAGTGGCCAGGTTCAGAAGGGTTAAGTAGAATGGGGTGTTTGCTGCTACTGTTTTGGAACATGCATTCCTCATTTACACAGCCATTGAAATGATATAGCATGCCAGGGTATGGCGGCATGCTAGAGGCTGAGATAAGAGGATTGTCATGAGCTCAAGGCCAGCTTAAGTTTTAAGTCAATGTGCCCTGCATAACAAGACCTCTCAGAAACACCAAAACAAAATGATATGGTAGATCTAAATTTGGTGACATGAAAGACATCAAATGACAGTAAATGCTGAGTTGACAACTTAGGTGACATGCCCTAGAAATGTCCCTGTCTCCTAAAAGACACTCAGTAAACATTTATTGAATAACTCTTTGTTTTATGTTTATGTCTCTATTCAAAACATAATGTGAGTAGATACATCAAAATGTTAATATTGGCAATAGTCCTATGAAGGGATTATAATTGACTTTCCCAAATACAGCAAATTTATAATATTCTTATAATGAACATGAATAGAAAATTAAATGATTTTTAAAATCAACCTCAAAGGACAATAATTTGAGTAGATTGTCAAAAAGGCTGACCTAATTTTTGGTAGATAATTGAAAGCTAATTAGAAAGCTCCCTTGCAAAGCACATTTTCTTTTTTTCCCTTGTTACAGGAATTTTATTGTTCAGTTATCAATAAGCATTTGATTGATATTGAGTATCTAAATGATTTCAGACAGCTAAACATATGAACCTCCTTCTTTTTCTTTGTAATAAAAAAGGAGAACTAGCAATATAAAATGAAATTTAGAAAATGAAAAAATATGAACCATGAGCGGTGGTACTTACTAATAATTTCAACACTCAAGAGGCTGGGGCAGAAGGAACGGGGTTTTGAGGACAGACTGGGTTATATGAAGAACTTGCCTCCAACATAATAAGTAAATAAATACATATATCATTAAGGCAATTTTTGTCCAAACTGGTCATTCATTCTTGGGTGAAGAAAATAATAAAACATATATATGTGTAATATATAGTAAATATATATATAATATATATATATATATATATGTTGGGTGTGTGCATGTGTGTTTGAATGTGTGTGTGTGTGTGTGTTGTAAATGTACCTGTGTGTGCAGATGCATGCATCCTGTGCTAGTGCACGTGGAAGCCAGAGGAAAACTTCAGATGTTCTCTATCTCTCTTCTTTCCCTTTGTTTCTTTGAAACAGAATCTTTTATGAGATCAGATGAAACTGTATGCATTCATGCTGGTATGGCTGTAGACAAGACAGAATCTCTTATTGAACCTGGAGCCACCATTTTTGGTGTCAGCCTTGCCATTAGACCCAAGTGATTCTCCTGTTTCCACTCCTCACGGGACTGGGGTTATGAGTGTACATGGCCGCACACTACTTTCTATGTGGATGCTGAGAATAAAACCCATGCTGTCTCAGGTACTCTTAGGCAGGCCTTCGTGCTTGAGCAGAAAGCACAGTTATCTGCTATATCATTTACCAAGTGCCAAAATGTTTATATTCTTATATCACATCTTTAAGTGTCATTGCATTTAAAAGGTAAAAATGATAGCCAAGTGTGGCAGTGCATGCCTAGAATCTCAGCTACTTGGGAGACAGAAGCAGGAGGATCATGGGTTTAAAGGCTGGCTGAGTAGTTTAGAGAAAACATGTCTCATGCTAAAATAAAAGGACCAAAAAAATTATAAAAAGCAGGGCATGGAAGTGCACGCCTTTAATCCAAGTACTCCAGAGGCAGAAGTAGGAGGATCACTGTGAGTTCGAGGCCACCCTGAGACTACATAGTGAATTCCAGGTCAGCCTGGGCTACAGTGAAACCCTACTTCAAAAAACCAAAATAATAATGATAATAAATAAATAAATAAATAAATAAATAAATAAACTAAAAGGGATGGGCTGGGGATCTATCTCAGAAGCTGCCTAGCATATCAAGGCTCTGGGCTCAATCTTCAATACTGAAAAAAGAAAGAGAAAGTTCCATACAATAAGAGTCCTTCATCTTGAATGACTTTTAGTAAATATATCAAGTTATACAAACATGACCAAAATTAAGGTTTAGAATATTACCATCATCACAACGATATCCCTCATGCCTAGTCACAGTCAACCCCTTCCTATCCTCAGTCCTAGATTTGTCCCTATAAATTTTTATTTCTAGACATTTTATATAAATGGAATTGTACATTACATGGTGTTTTGTGATAGCCTTTTTTAACTTAATAAGCTGTTATTGAGCTTTATCCATATGGCAATTGTTTCTATTTATTGCTGAATAGTATTCTCTTATATAGACATGCCACAATATATCTCTTGTCTTTTTCAGCTAAATTTTCTGTCATGAATATTTCATATCATTAATTTATATGCCAGTCTTCATTTTAATGGCCATGATCATTCCTTATAGTATAACAATTGTACAATCCTCTTTTCTATTGCCTGTTCTATGTCCTACCATAAGTGGTACTCTATCATTACAGGTTGGGTTCTCGCAACAGATGCTACAAGGGGATTTGGGATGCATGAATTGAATTTTGGGGATTTACAGTTGTGAAAAATGTAACAGGAACTAGGCAAAAGCTCAGACAACCTTAGAAAGAGCTCAGAACCAGTATGATAGAACAAAATTGTTGTCTGTTGGATAAAAGTAGTTGAGCTTTTGTATCCTTGCCTTTCCCCAGAAACATGCCGCTTAGGGGAGTGGAGTAAGGTGGAGCCCACTTGTGGAGTGGGAGAGAAAGCTGATCTTTCTCTGGCAAGGAGCTGGGCAGTAGTATATTCTTGAGTCTGTCTTATTCTCATAGTCAGTCTTCCATCTAATACCTTTATCTCTGTTTTTGAGCTTCTTACGTAGCCCAGTCTGGCATGGAACTCACAGTCCTGTTGCCTAAATGTCCAGTCTAGAGTCCTGATATTACAGATATGTGCCACCTAGAGTAGCTCATGTACTTCTTTAAAATATTTTTTACTCTGTCCTTCTTCTAAGATAAGAAGGAGCAAGTAGCCTAGTGGAGCTACTTGAAGTGGAAGGAGAAATTCCCAACACCATCACTTTCTCAGTTTTCTCAGCCTGGACATGGAGACTTTCAAAGCAAAGCCTAAGGAAGGCACAGCGAGAAACTGCATGGCTATCTTTTTCAAACAACGGCCACTGCTTTGGACTGCCTACTGCCTGGGACCTTGTTGTTTGAGAAAAATAGTCCCTCTTGCTATCTGTTACATGCAGCCAAATGCAATCCCATCTGATACAATATATTAAGAATCTTAGCATATAAATTAGATGTACATTTGTAATATTTCTTTAAGAATGCTACTCTCACTTCTGGTTAGAGAAGCTTGTCTTTTCAGATGGCGATGACCACTGGGATGACCCAAAAGGCAACATATTGATGGGAAGAAGGGATGGAGAAGTGCCCAGCACTGAAACATCTCTGTCACACCCTCCAAGGCTCAGGGACCATTGCAGAAGAGGGGGCAGAAAGAATGGAAGAGCCAAAGGAAGGGTATGACTCCTTACAATGCAACTGTCCAAACAAAAATCGGCCTTGATATACATGACCTTACAGTGCCTAGCAATACCTTCGTAAGACCCTCATAATAGGAGAAAAAGATGATGACATCAAATTAAAAAAGAGACTAATGGAGAGAGGGAGGCGATATGATGGAGAGTGGAGTTGTGAAAGGGAATGCAGGAGGGGAGGGAAATACCATGTTTTAATGTCCATAAGTATAGAAGTTGTCAAAAAAAAAAAAAAAGATTGAGTCCAAGTGGGAATGCTGAGTTAAAATATGTTTTAAAGATATTGCAATAACATTCGAGAAGGTTTACCAAATTTAAATTTAAATCAGTAGAGCATGAGATTTTTCTTATTTAAGTATGACAGTGTTGAGAAGTTCTTTTAAAATAATTATTTTTAAGGTTGGAGAGATTGCTTAGTGGTTAAGGTGCTTGTCTGCAAACCCTAAGGACCCAGATTCGATTCCCCAGTACCCACATAAGCCAAATGAACAATGTGACATATGTCTGGAGTTCATTTGCAGTAGCTGGAGACCCTGGGGCACCCATTCTCTCTCTCTCAAATAAATAAATAAAAATAAAGAAAATAAAAAAGTTTAAAAAGAAAGAAAAACACCAAATCCTTTTGCTTCAGGCCTTCAGAGCGTCAAAAATTACAGATGAACACCACCACAGCTAGCCTCCTTAAAATTTCCCAATTTTCCAGGCAAATGAACTTTTGTGAGTAAGAAGTAAGAATTAGCCAAGTGCAGTGGGAAGGTGGTAAAGAAAGAATGTGCTTGCATTGTATATTACTGAAATATATTATTCTATTCTGAAATAGAATAGAATATTCTGAAAATATTATTTTATGCCACATAGGTCCTAGACCCCTCAATTAGGACTTGCTTGGAAACAATGATGTATCCCAAAGTAACAGTGGTTACAGCTAGCCCCCATCAACAATTTTCACTTAACCATATCCTAACAATTGTCTTGCCTTGATTAAGTAGGAGGATGGATTTTTTGATATTTATTTATTTATTTATTTATTTATTTATTTATTTATTTATGAGAGAGAGACAGAGAGAAAGAATGGGCATGCCAGGGCATCCAGCCACTGCAAACAAACTCCACATTGTATGCGCCCCCTTGTGCATCTGGCTTACATGGGTCCTGGAAAATCGAACCAGGGTCCTTTGGCTTTGCAGGCAAGCACCTTAAGTGCTAAGCCAGCTCTCCAGCCAATATTTTATTTTTATTTATTTATTTGAGAAAAAGTGAGAGAGAAAGAGGCAGACACACACACACGGGGGGAGAATGGGTGTGCCAGGGCATCCAGCCAGCCACTGCAAATGAACTCCAGATGCATGTGCCACCTTTTCCATCTGGTGGACATGGGTCCTGGGAAATTGAACCTGGGACCTTTGACTTTGCAGGCAAGTACCTTAACTGCTAAGCCATCTCTCCAGCCTCTGACTTTTGTTTATTATCAACTCCACTAGATTTTTTTTTCTTTAGGTAAGGTCTCATTCTAACTCAGAGTGACCTGAAACTCACTTTGTAGTTCCAGACTGGCCTCAAACTCACAGTGATCCTCCTACTTCTGCCTCCCAAGTGCTGGGCTTAAAGTCATGCACCACCATGCCAGCTTTCAGGTAAATTTTTTTTGATAAGTAATTTTAGTGCAATTCCTTCCTATAGTAAAAGACCTTTACTTTCTTTTTATTTGAGTCAAATTTGATTTAATCACTCTTTAAAAATTGGTGTATATTCATACAAGGAAAAAGGAACCTTTACTTTTTCAGATATTTGTTGTACTTCCTTCTATTTCAAGAAGTACAATGTGTTGGCAGGACATGGTAGCACTCACATGTAATCCCAGCACTCAGGAGGCTGAAGCAGAAAGATAATGAATTTGAGTCTAGTCTGGGCTATATTACAAAACCTAAACAAAATAAACAACAACAACAAAATCAAACCCCCATCTCCCACTCAGTTGGGATTAAAAGAAATTCCCAAAACCTTCTTCATATTTAGCTCAGCAGACTTTGAATTGATAGACTGCAATAGCAGAATAAAAAGGGGAAGGCAGGCATTGGGGAGATAGACTTTAAGAGTGCTCTCCATTCATGCACGAGGGCCTGAAACCTGAATTCAATTCCCCAGCACCCATTTAATCAGCTGAGTGTAATTACACATGCCTGTAACTCCAGTCCTATGAAAAGCAGACGAGAGAATCACTGAGGCTTGAAAAAATCTTCAGCTCTGAGTTCAGAGAGAAACTCCCTCCCACTGAAACACAAATTTGAGCAAAAGAGG
The DNA here is from genome assembly GCA_036365145.1 of Orientallactaga sibirica. Taxonomy (NCBI): domain Eukaryota; kingdom Metazoa; phylum Chordata; class Mammalia; order Rodentia; family Dipodidae; genus Orientallactaga; species Orientallactaga sibirica. Next base: position 8,572,030 of record JAEOAD010000840.1, read on the forward strand.
AGGACATTTGATGGTCTCTTCTGACCTCCACATGTGTGCCCTCAAGGGGTGTGTATCTGCACAGATGTGTGCATGTAGTACACATATACCATACTACACCACACACACTCACACCACACATGCTACACATACACATAAAAACAGAGTAAGGCAACATTAAGGCGTGCTAGAGAAAGACTGTACTTGGTTTGCAAACATAGTGTTAGAGGAATCAATATTTTTCACTAAGGATTGGAAGTGAGGCAGGCCACTGCTGTTGTGACTGAAGTCACCATGTGCAACATGTAACATCAGTGGAAAAATGAATTCATGTGACTTAAGCATTATTTAAAAAAGTATTTTAGCCGGGCGTGGTGGCGCACGCCTTTAATCCCAGCACTCGGGAGGCAGAGGTAGGAGGATTATGAGTTCAAGGCCACCCTGAGACTATTTAATTTTGGGCCACCTACTATGAAAAACAAAAACAAAACAAAAAAATAAATTAGATTTTATTTTCATTTATTTATTAGAGACAGGCAGAGAGAGTGAGAGAGAGCGAGAGAGAGAGAATGGGCATGCCAGGGCCTCTAGCCATTGCAAATGAATTCCAGATGCATGCACTGCCTTGTGCATCTGGCTTATGTGGTTACTGGTGAATCGAACCTGTTGCAACATGCCTAACATCAGTGGAAAAAATGAATCTGAGGCTTGAAAAATCTTCAGCTCTGAGTTCAGAGAGAAACTCCCTCCCGTTGAAACACAAATTTGAGCAAAAGAGGAGGACATTTGATGGTCTCTTCTTACCTCCACATGTGTGCCCTCAAGGGGTGTGTATCTGCACAGATGTGTGCATGTAGTACACATATATCATACTACACCACACGCACTCACACCACACATGCTACACATACACATAAAAACAGAGCAAGGCAACATTAAGGTATGCTAGAGAAAGACTGTACTTGGTTTGCAAACATAGTGTTAGAGGAATCAATATTTTTCACTAAGGATTGGAAGTGAGGCAGGCCACTGCTATTGTGACTGAAGTCACCACTGCAAATGTAACATTGGAAATGATGCAGGCCATGTGACTTAAGATTGAAAAAACCATTTGCGGGCATGTACGCCTTTAATCCCAGTGGAGGCAGAGGTAGGAAAATGAGTTCAAGGCCACCCTGAGTGTTAATTCCAGGTCAGCCTGGGCCAGAGTGAGAACTGAAAAACAAAACAAAACAAAAAAAAATAAATAAAAAAGTATTTTATTTTCATTTATTTATTAGAGACAGGAGAGAGAGTGAGAGAGAGCGAGAGAGAGAGAATGGGCATGCCAGGGCCTCTAGCCATTGCAAATGAATTCCACATGCATGCACTGCCTTGTGCATCTGGCTTATGTGGTTACTGGTGAATCGAACCTGGTCCTTAAGCTTCACCAGCAAAGGCCTTAACAACTGCTAAGCCATCTATGCTATTTTAATGCCATCTGTAAACAAATTAATTCGTTATTCTGAAGACAAAATGTCACTGCAGTTTTTTTTTTAAGTCATTTCTTCAGATATCTAAAAAGTAGCTTGCAAGTCTAGGCACAGAGCATTGAGAATACAGTGCTGGAAAATTCCCTTTGTGCAAACATAATATCCAGAACAAGCAGACCATCAAACTAAAAGAAGAAATTAATATAGCCTTACAGGCAAGAAGAAAAGTAAATACTCGCTCTACAGCAGGTGCTGTTGATGCAAGCAAAGGTTAGAGCAACAGGGCTACTTTCTAACAAAGTGTGAATCCCATTAGTGATGAAGTGTTATTCCCTCCTTAGGCCCTTACGCCTTAGTGAGAACAGACTTGGGATTTTACTGCCATTTGCAACTCAGAGGCTGGCAAAAAGCACCCATGAAGATGTGCAAAAGTGGTAAAGCTATTTAAAAGGCATCTTATTTTTCACAGAAGACTTTGACACATGGGGGTAGGGGAGATGGCTCAGAGGTTAAAGGCACCTGCTTGAAAAAGCACAAGCATCTGACATTCATTTGTAGCAGTGAGAGGCCTGTAACGCATGCACACACATAAATAAATAAAAGTCTGACACACACACAGCAGACAGTGGCTGTAATGTAATATCTCTTCTCTTTAACATTTAGTGGTACAAAATACATGGAACTGGTCTCCCTCAGTTTCCCAGCATCTCTTGAAACCCTCTCCTCATTGTCCCTTTTCCAAACACACAGTGATGCTTTTCCATGATTTGTCAATCAGCAATGGAGCACTTGGGAGCATTCTTTAGAGGACAGTAGAATTTAAGCTTTTGTCTATTTAAAGAAAAAGTAGGGTGGAGTAAAGGAGATACAGCACAGTTTAATAAGTGAAACATCTGGAAGTCATCAATTTCTTACTTGTATGCCCAATACCAAGGTACTACACTAACTTTAATAATGTAGTAAAGTGCACATTGATTGTATATTACAGTTTATTATTGGTATTGCAGTTCCTCTACAAGGATCTATAATCCAAATGCTTGCACTTGTTTTTCTCTCTCAAGGGCTGTCAAGTATATCTCTGAAGCCATATTGTGTCACGGAGCAGAACCAAATAAAATCACAAAGTGAAGTTACCGATCCACAGAAGGAAAAATCCCTTGTAAGAAAAAGTCATACCTTGGAATGGATTTTCAGCATGGTTTTAATCAAGTCATTTTTCAATTGTATAAGTAAATAAAATGGACCCTATGAAATATTCTGCCAGAAGCACATAGTTGTTCGGACCTTTTTTAAGATGCAAAGTTAAATGTTCAAATTCAAAATTATTTAACTTGGGTTTTTACTTGGAATGTGTATATGCAGTGAAAATATAGGATAATTGCTTCACTGTGCATTTAACAGAAAGAAAATTTCTATCTTAGGTAAAAATTTTCTGATTCCTCACAGGATAGAACTATACCAGCTTGCCAAGAATGAGAAAATAAAGAAAATTCACTGGAAATAACATTTGGTTGTGCACATTAACACTAAAGAGGACTGTGGTTTAGCAACTTCCCTTTTTTAATTATAGCGAGTAAACTCTTTGCCAGCTTTGTTTGGGCAGCTCAATTTTCATCCTAGCTGACTGGCCTAAAAATGAAGCTGTCAGATCTAAAATGCAATCATTTTCCTGAAGAAAAAATGTTTATTGTAGAATATTTTTAAAAATTGTGGAGGATATGGTCAGAAAGAAATATCTTCCTACTGATTCTGATGAATAGTTTACTAGGTAAAGTGAAGAGCATATAAAAAGTTCTTTTTAATAACTGAAATAACATACACATCAAGGTTGTTTAATTATCTTGCTTATTTGCCTTTACATTCACATGGTTGTGGGACTCTGAGGAAGTTGTAGAAACACCACTGCATCACTTTTTTGTAGGCAAACTCACACTTGTTCAACCACCAGGAAAGTTATTTGATAGTTATAAAAAAAAGTCATCAGCCGGGCGTGGTGGCGCACGCCTTTAATCCCAGCACTTGGGAGGCAGAGGTAGGAGGATCGCCGTGAGTTCGAGGCCACTTTGAGAGTACATAGTTAATTCCAGGTCAGCCTGGGCCAGAGTGAGACCCTACCTCAAAAAACCAAAAAAAAAAATTCATCAGTTTACTATTTCTGTGATTAATCAATGTTACACATTGAGCATTTGTGTCTTTGTGAAATTTTAGGTGTTGAAATCCAAACCACCAATGTGTCTATACTCAGAAACAAGAGGTAGTGAAAATGAGTAAGGTTATATGAGAATATAAAGGTGTGGTCTGGATCCAATGGCATTCATGTCCTAATATGAAGATACTTAGGAGCACTTACTGGTTCTTGCTTTTGAAGAATGGACATTTAAAAAAAGAATAGTGCAGGCCCATTGGAAATGGACACTGAATAGAAATTTAATATGTGGGCACTTTCATTTCAGACTTCTTGGTTTCTATAACTGTTTCAAAAACATAACATTTTGTTGTTTAAGCCTTCCAGTCTATAGTATTTTGTTATAAAGCACTGAGATGGTTAATTCAATGATAAAGACAACTTAGTACAGCACATATAAATTTTGTTGGAAACTGTCTCTTTGTCAGTTTCAGGAGCAAGCATTAAGTTTGCTGAGATTCAATAGAAAATGTGAGCAAAACCATTCTATAGCATGTTTATTCTTTAAATATCACTACTACTTCTTTCTAAATTATTCAGTTTACAATATTTATATAATTAAATATGATATTTAGCTACTAGCATATACATTCCCACATAAGTAACCACAAAATATATACAGATATTCATTATGTTAATTATATGTAAAGTTAGAGTTTTAGCCACTGAAGGTAATGTTTAATCCATCCATTTTGCTACATAAAATAAAGGAACTTGAAAATTTATAGAACAAAATAATATGTGGGCAAAGAATTTGAGAAGCACTTTGACCCACTTCTTACAATATAATTTTCTCATTGTCAACATAAAAATACCAAAAAAGTAGACCAAAAAGTTCTAAGTAGTTCTCTTTTCTGTCAAAATCCATATATAATAACTAATTACCAGTTATGTTTCATGTCCAAGATATGATGAACAAGAATGAGATTTATCCTAATAAAAACAATGGATTTGCCAAAACATCTCTTGGAAAATACTCATAATTTTTTTAAAGTATATTTTCATTTTTTATTTACTTATTAGAAACAGAGAGGGGAGAGAGAGAGAGAGAGAGAGTGAGAATGGGCACGGCAGGGCTCTAGCCACTGCAAACGAACTCCACATGCATGTGCCACCTTGTGCATCTGGCTTATCTGGGACCTGGAGAATCGAACCTGGGTCTTTAAGCTTCACAGGCATGTGCCTTAACTGCTAAGCCATCTCTCCAGGCAGAAAATAGTCATAATTTTAATAGATCAGTTTTTGCCTGTTCACCAAAACCAAAACCATATGATGTCAGTGTTATAGGAAAAGAAAATGTAAATGACACTTTAAAAATAATGTATATTGAACTATATAGTAGCCAAACTAGTAAGTAGAATGACCCCTTTATAAGTCACCTCATTTTCTGAAATGGTTATAAAACCTTTCCTGTTTAAATTTTATTTCTTCCACTTAATCAAGACATGCCAAGGTACATTTAGCTTTAATCTTCACTTATTATGCCATTACCCAGTGAAAGCCTCCTTGTGACTTTTTTTTCTAAAGGAACTCACAGGTCAATGAGAGCCAAGGGATCAGAACATTGTTGCTGTGTCATTGTCGTCAAACAGAATGGGTATATTCAAAAAGGCCTCCCCCTTTCCCATTATCAGGAGTTCTGCTTCCTTGGCTTTGATGGGCCCCTAAGCTCTTCTAAGTGGTATTATGATTTGAATTTTTGAAACCAGAGAAGCCGTGTCAAGCTGGTACAGGATGTGAAATATCAGCAAAAATTACACCAAAATCCAGATGCCATTCTACTGACCAAGAAAATGATGAAAAATATTAAAAAGGAGATGAGCTGAGAAATGTTGAACTTGGAATGAGAAAGCAAAGGAAAACGTGAAAGATTGGAGCCTCCTAGCCTTCTTTCCCTTATGCATTCATTTTGTTTTGTTTCTCAAAGCACTGTTACATTTAATTTCCCAAATCTTGTTAACCTAAATTTGATGGATGTTAGATAAGCTGTAATAGGAAATTCGAGACTTTATTAAATTCCTTTGTTACTATGAAGTCAGTGTTAGCTTTATCATATTTTGATGTTACATTTGTGAATCTTAAAAATTTAGATGACTCTACAAATAGTATCTAGGCAGGTAAATTGATTCTTCCCAGCATGTGTATTGTAATATGACAGTAAGTTTTCTCTGAGAGATCAACTTTACCCTACCTAGGAGTCCTAGGTCAGGGATTGCCACAAAAGAAGTATGATTACAAAAAAAATTCATACCTGGTAGATAAGACATTGAAGGCACAATGTGAAAAGCAGAATCATTTTCCTTCCTAGTAAACTTATTTTCAATGATAAAATTCAAGACCGGTGATCTTTGTAATGTGCTGAAAACATATTGACCAGAATACATTACAACTCTGAATGAAAGATCAGCAAAATTAAGATGTTGCCATCTTGTTGCTAGTAAACATGGTAATTACCATATAAGAGCCAGGTAAAGCCAAAGAGGATATATTTCACACTGCCAATTCTGTGGAAGAGTGAAGAAGCCAATGTACTGTGAGGGAAGGAACCTGGGTTTTGATATCACAATTCCATCACTGTTCCTCTCATAGCTGTGTGATCTTGGGCAGATTGCTAGATGTCTCATAATATTCAGTTTCTTTTTTGGTTTCTAAAACCTCCTGTATAAATACTGTTGAAAATATTAAATGAGATTATGAGCATCCCTAACTGTGCCTTCCTTGCACATAATAAAATGCAGGAAATACTGCATTCTTTCTTTTTAGTAAAGAAGTATATTTTATAGTAAATTTATCAGAAGTAGGGTGTACCACAAGTCATGTTTCCAAAAAAGAGGGGATGATGGAGATATAGTGGTTAATAATATAGTTGAGGCTAAGTGGGGTGTGATAATTGGATAGTTGAGTAAAGTATTTAATCAGAGGAAGCTAGAATCAAGGATTCCAAGGTCCAATATTTACAGGCTTATCATATTTGCAGGCAACTGGCACTATTGTTAGTCAGTGTAGGTTGTTATACCCCAAAATTTATACAATGCAGACCTATTTCTTGCTCATTCAATATCCCATATGGACCCTACTTGTCTTTCAAATCTTCTGAGAGGGTTCCATCTATTTAATGACTCAAGGATCTAGGACTCACAAATCTTATAGTTTTGCTGATTGTAATGAAATTTTAGAGACTAAGACTAGAATTAGCATTTTTTTTTTTTTCATAAGAACTCATGGTCACAAAAGTAGAAAGAAAGACAAGGGAATCCTACACACAGAAAACTGGTGAATGTGGTCACAATCATTTTCATTGCCCAAGAGCCATCTATCATCCTATTTTGTGATTTAAAATCAGTGTAGTATATACTTCAGCATAATTCTGTGAGGACTAATGGAAGGTTAGTAAGCTACATTCTTCCCAGAGATTTTGTGCTAAGTGTGAATCTCATATCTGGAGAATAACACACTATGTTAATTTATAGCCCCATTATAAATAGACACATTCTTAATCCATGGCAGACATCATGATGTGGTCAATCCATTATCATTCGTTACAGAAAGGAGACTGTGCTTTGTAGTCCAGAGTTCATGTCCCCCGTGATGGTGTAATATTTTCTTTTGCTCTCAATGTGTGAATTATTAAAAGTAAGCTAGCTACAATGTCATCATTTTTAAACTACATCAAAAATAAAGGCAGAGACAGGATTGCTTCCAATCTGTGAAGTTATTTAGCAGTTAATATTCCCTTTGGGAAATAAGTATGGTTTGGGGCAGGTTATTTATATACCACTAGTCAAGTGTGGTTTAAATAAATGCACCATGTTGCTAGAGCAATGTGAATGAATCATTCAATGTCAAGTCCATACTATTGAATAGAGAGATACAGTCATAAATCAGTTAACAGGAAAATGGTTAATGGACATTATCTGATCATTTTCTTGATATGGATGAATAAATTAGGTTATGCTCTTCTAATATTTATTCAAAACATAAAAAATTAGTGACTGGACATTCTCTGCCAACAATTTAACATTTATTAGTTATTTAACATGTTTATTCTGTGAAACTAATTTTATTTGGGGATAGTGAAATACAGGCTGATGGTCCAAATGTGTATAAGTAATTCATATTTTTTAACCAGTTAAGTAAAAAAAAAATACTTAATGGCAACAAAACAACTTATGCTGTTGTGCAGTCAGGGCGCATTCTGCATAATTCAGGTTATGAGTCAATTCCTTCCAAGCTAGATGAAAGTTCAGGTCAAAGAAGAATGGCTTACTGGCCACAAAGGAAAAGGCAGATCATTCGTTAATTTCTCCCTAGATCACTTAAACTGAAATGCTGACTCTTATTCATGAACATAGAAGTTCTGGCCAGGGGTGCAATTAAAGGGTCTGGTGCTCTCAAAGCAATCCCGAGTACATTTTGAAACCTGTAAGCTTCAACCTTTACAGTCGGAAATTAGCTTTCCTTTTCTTCAATTAGTTATGTCTTGGAGGCAATGGCTTTCTCTACTTTAAGCAAATGGAATGTGGAATTAAAGAGTCAAATTCATTGATCATTATCAAATTAACAAAGAGCATCCACTTTTTACCTTGCCTTCAAAATAGAGTTAACTAGTCAAATTCCCTTGGAGCCAGTGAAAGACATTTTGGTTTGTGAAACTTATTTTCACATATTTAGGATGAAAAATATGAAATTGTCCACATTTGACCACTCTTGACCACTGAAAATAGTAGTTTTCTAAGGTTTTTCCTTAAGGCTTAGCTTTCTAGAAATATATTAGTATAAACTAACATGCATTCTTAGAATAAATGAATCTGGCGGGGAAACAGGTTAATGAAGGGAAATAACTCCAAGGATATTACCTCCAGATAATTCAAACTCTCCATTCTGACATCCACAGCCTTAGGCATAATGACTTCTTTTTTTTTTAAAGCTAACATTGTCCAATAATTAATTGATGGATTGAGACAATTTATAACAATAGTAATAACCAGCCATTAGCTTTACAAAGGAAAAAGGAATTGCTAACCGATGCATCTTCTATGCAATGACCTGTGGGGCAGATAGTGTGGAGTTCCAGTGTTTTTGTATCTGGGAGAGACAGAACAGCAGGCTTTATGAGTTAGGGCAAGATTTACTCTTTCTGGCTCATATGTCTAAGAAAAAAAATTTGGTGATTTGACAAGTTTCTAGAAGTGGATGAAAATTATTTGAGTGAAGGCAGCCAGAAGCAGTTAGAAAATTCTGACCACCATCATAGTTATCACCCACTGAAATTGAAACTCAAGTCCAAATTTATACAAGTGGATTCACTTACACTGAGCAGCATTCACATGCTAGTTATTAACTATCACTGGGTTCTTTCTTCTGAACCCTGTACATTTTTGGATGGCATGACATTTTGGAAGCTGTATTCCTCTTGTGACAGATTATAGGAGCCAGTTAAAACTTTATTTTGTTCTAACTCAGTATGGCCAACTTTAATTGCAATGATGATTTTGATTCAGAAGACCAACATCAGGAAAGGAAGTGAAAAAGTCAGAAAGTCTGGAGAAGATTGGAGGAGGGTGTATGGGTTGGATGTGGGGAAACTGGAAGACAGCAGATTGTTCTCTCTCTCTCTCTTTTTAAAGGGGATTATTCACTTCTAAATGAGACAGCTCAATTTAACAGCCTTGAATTTATGGTTTTAACCATTGGGAAAGATTATGTGTCTGGGGTCCTCTGGGGAAAGAAGCTACCTGGCAGTCCAACATTCACGGTCAATTGTTATTACAGGTGTGGGAATGTATTACTGGCAATGAGTGAATTCCTAAGGCAGGAAATTCAGATAGGGGTAAGTTCATTGATAGGTAGGGTCGGGAGGCAGCTAAAGCTTTGCCAGTAATGGGTTTACGAGCTTCTGAAGCCAATATTTTCTGCTCTGTAGTTTGGCAGAATACAAGTGTTATCCAGGTTCTTTCTTTCTTTATGGAAGTGAAGGGCCTGTTTTACATACCACTGTCTTTATTTTCCCCAGAAGCTATGTAAAAATAGGAAGCAGTCAATGTGTTTCCTTTACTTAGAATGGCAATATTTTATTGCACTATATCAATAAGTTGAGTAGTCAAAATCAATGTTAGATAAATTACCAAACATGATAATTGCTGAGCAAAAATTATGTCTGTGAAAAGCCTCATGTAACAGAATTCATGTATATGTTCTTCAGAATAATTCTTAAGACTATTACCATATTAATCACTTTAATGATCAGGATAAGTATAGAAGGTGGACGTACACTGAATTACTTTAAAATATATTTTTTCCTTTTATACTTAAAGTATTCAGATTTTCCTTCATATCACTAAATCCTCTACCTTTTATTTAAGAAAAAATAACATAAAATTCAATCAAAGTTATCCATGCACATTGATAAACTATCAGAAAATGCAGGAAATAGTCTTTAAGCTGGTGTATCTATCAATTCAAGCAGATGGCAATTTATGGTGCAAACTACTAGCATTTTCCCTATGTAAATGTAACACATATTTTTGAGTGGACTAAATCTACATATATCACTATGTTTTTTAACCTTATTGTTCCCATCTTAACTGATATATTCATTCCTTTATATGGATATACTATTTCATATCTTAGCCATTTTTGTTGGCCATTTTGATCACTTAGTCTTTTGGACCTGATAAAAATTGTTATCAACATTACTTTACTTTACATTACATTACTTTTTACATAGCTCACTCTAGGCCCAGAATGCTCAGATGCATTTCAAATTGTTCATGGACCTTTTAAAATATTTTATTTTTTAAAATTAAAAAAAAATTTTTTGGAGAGAGACACAGAGAGAGACAGAGAGGGAGAGGAAGAGACAGATGGGCACACCAGCAGTGTCTCAGCTGCTGAGAACGAAATCCAGATGCGTGCGCCCCCTTGTGGTCATGTGCGGCATTGCGCCCTTGTGTCACTTTGCATCTGGCTAAACGTGGGACCTGGAGATTGGAACCAGCGTTCTTAGGCTTAGCAGGCAGGCAACTTAACCCCTAAGCCATCTCTCCAGCCCTCGTGGACCTCTTAAAGACAAGGTCTCACTGGAACTACCCACATAGACAAACCTGTTCTTGAACTTTTGGTGGCCTTCCTATCTCAGCCTCTTATGGACATTTCTTGAGCCCTGGACATATTTGTGCCTTCATAGAAACTACTAAAGTCAAACCACTGCAATAATTGTAAGTTAATAAATGTGTCAAGGCCTAGATGATACAAAATATTATTAAAACCTTCCCAGTGTAGTGAACCTGCACACAATATGTGTTTTAAAGGTTTGTGAATGCTGACTATGTCTATTTCAAATAGGCTAAGGTAAAATTTCACTGAGTTTAAACTGTTTTTCACCTCAGAAATAAGAAGGAAAAATGTTAGTATTTTAAATACAGGAGTCAAAGGATGAAGGTGAGATAGGCAGAGCATACTGACTAACTGTTGAGAAGAAACTCAAGTGATTTAGAGAGGCATGTTCTTATAAATATACCGTGAGATTCTTTTCTACATTTTAGTGCACTTGTAAATAATTTAATATAGTAGTTCTCAACTGGCAATCATTTTTGTCCTGCAGATGACATTTGGCAATATTTAGCACGTTTTTGGTCACCACAAGTCTGCAGCGTTTGGGGATGCTATTTGCATCACACAGGTACAAGACAGGGATGCTGCTATACAACATGAAGGACACTAAAGAATCAGCAACTCTAAATGTCAATAAGATAATGATCAAGAAACCCTGATTTAAAGTACTTTAAATAATTTGTTAGGTTCACAGTTTATTTCAAGTATTATGCTGGGCATGATCACATGAGACCTTCATAATATTGAAGTTTACCTTGAGTTCCAGACAGATGTCTTCCTTTTCAGAGCACAAACTTTTCACAGAGGAGCAGGGCCTCATTAGCATTTAAATTCTTCTTAAGGACAATAGTTCAGGAAAGAAATTGCAAAGAGGACTAATGTCGTGTCAGACTATTCTCTCCAATGAACCAGAGGATATATCATTAGGTTCTGAAGGAAGTCGTGTACAATTTAGACTAGTCTCCTTTGTAAACTTACTCTGATTATTTGGTCAAATTAAAATCCTTCTTTTGAAGGACCAAGTGGTTGCTATGTGATGAGACTATATGTTGGTGTTGGTGGCTTCCCAAACCATTGTCTCACTGTCATCACCATAATCACCATCATCATAATCACCTAAAATCTTACTAGATGTGGAAATTCTGGTGCTCTATCCTAGGTCAGTGGAATCATAATCTCTGAGTACAGGGTATGCTATTCTCCCAAATGATACATATGCCACAATTGAATTCAGAAGTATCACTTTAGCTAAAGAGTGGTGGAAAGAGACACAGAGTGACAGATACAGAGAGATTCTTTTTTTTTTTTTTTTGGTGTTTCAAGGTAGGGTCTCACGGTAGCTCAGGCTAATCTGGAATTCACTATGTAGTCTCAGAGTGGCCTTGAACTCAGGACCATCCTCCTACCTCTGCCTCCCAAGTGCTGGATTAAAGGCGTGCGCCACCACGCCTGGCACAGAGAGATTCTTAAGAAAGTTCCAAGTTTAAGTTAGTCAAGAACATATAAAGATAATTCTTCTGTCTCAACAATTTAAATATGACATTTTGGTTGGGGTTTTCCTTCAAAACTTATTTGTAGTATAGTCTATAATCCATTGGATGTGTAAACATTAAGGCCACTAGTTGAGACCATCCAAAGATCTCCAGAACTTAAATGTTGCCATTTAGCATGTTTCAGGCCAGGAGGAGTTTGGATACTTTCTCTTGCTGAAATTTCAAAAATTTTGAAATCATGCCCTCACACAAGTCAGGCATTGTGTGTCTTGTGACCTTGGGATTGGGAATGTGGTAGAAAGAAAAGGGTCTGCTTCCATTTAATATTAGGGCACAGCTCTGGTTGTATTTTTAGTACACTTGGAATTTTACATCCTAGTAAGGGTCCCTTTTGTAAGCTCCATAGCAAGATGTCTTGCCACTGCATTTTGAGACAACTACTCTTTCCAGAAAATAAAAATACAATATGAAGGATGGAGGAGAAACATCCCTTTGTGCTACTTCTTGGGAACTCAAATGACCCTGGAAGAAACATGCCTTCCAAGAGGCACAGCTGCAGGCTGAGCCCTGGATCAAACCACATGGAGGAGAACATGAAGATGCTTGGTTTCAAAAGGTTCCTGGAGTCCATCCATCTTGAAGTGCCTTCATGTCCACATGAAGAATTATTTTTTTTATTTTTAAATTATTTTTATTTATTTGTTTGAGAGAGAGAGAAGGAGAGAGAAACAGACAGATAGAGAATGGGCTCTCAGGGCCTCCAGCCACTGCAAATGAACTCCAGATGCATGCACCCCTCCTTGTGCATCTGGCTTATGTGGATCCTGGGAAGTTGAACCTGGGTCCTTTGGCTTTGTAGGCAGATTCCTTAATGGCTAAGCTATCTCTCCAGCCCAATTATTATTATTTTGATGAAGTATCACAGATTTATCTTTGATAGTCACTTATTTGGGGTAGAAGTATCATGACCTCTTCAAAATTTGTGTGTAATCTATTTTTGTTAATGAGGTCTGGAACATTCTCCCAGGTTTGTGTTAGTAGTGTTGCTTATTTAACTGTACCTCATGCTTAGAGATAGAATGGATAAAAGCAAGTCACATAAAATATGTCAATAGCTCATTTGATAATACTCCAAACATAATGAAGAAGGAATGAAACAATATCTGGTTGGTTGGGCTTGAAAATATTTTACATCCAAGAAATCTGCCAGAATGCTAACATAAGGGAACAATAGCATCAGACAAAAGGGAAAAATAACGACTAAAGCAATTAGTAACAACATAGAGAATGCCAAACTTTGTTGAAAAAATTGAAAAAACTGTTTGTTGTTTTAATTTTGTTTCAATCAAGGAATAATGTTCTCTTATGTGTACTGTAGATGTTGCCATTTTTAAAGATATAATTTAGCATGCAACAGAAAGTTGGTCTCTTCTGAAAAAGTAGCTGTCTTATGCTAAATAGGATATTTTCTACACAAATACATGCATGTGACTATATTTCTCTGTAATCAAAATTAAAGAGTAATTAATGTAATACCATATGCATAGAACTGAGTAATTACAGGTTTAATACTTGTGTGTTTTAAATTAAGAGATAAAATCATACCAAGTAGAATTTTGTGAGTTTCTGGCTGAGCAGATCTAAAGATATAGCATTCTTTGTTAATGGTTCAACATTTATCAATCAACACAAATTTTTCATGGTCACTCTGTGGCCAAAACACAGAGTTCTATTTCCTCTAATCCAAAGCACAATTTAGGATGGAGGGCTGTGGGACAAAAACTTCCTTAACACATGATGACAGGAAAAACCAAGAGTTTTTTTTTTGTTTTTTTGTTTTTGTTTTTGTTTTTTGTTTTTTGGGTTTTATTTTGTGTGTGTGTGTGTGTGTGTAGGCAAAGGGGAGTCAACCTAAAAATAGAACTTTCTGAAAACACAAATCAATACTTTTACATTCACTACAGAAGAATACTTTTTCCTTCAGGGCACAGGTTTGCTATTTTGTGATACAGATAGAAATATTTCCAAATTCTACCCACATTGTTGTTTGGTCATCTCTTCAGATTTTTGAGTACTTGTTGATTAAGAAAACCATTTCTGATGTTATGTTATGTTATGTTTGTTATGTTATGTTATGTTATGTTATGTTATGTTATGGAAACTGTAATTTTTCAAAGTGAGCATATAGCTGCATAAATATGACATCTGAGATGATGTTGCCTATCCAGAAGTAGGGAGACAGGAGAGAATATTCCTTGAAAGTTCTTAGTTCTACCATTGTATTTTGCTGTGTTAGAGATTTCACCCCACTTCATCCCACTGGTGTGCTTGTTGTAATTAGAGACATACGCAAATTATTGACTATGTCCAAGAAAGCATCATACACTCTGCAATTTTTAGCAATTACAGCAACTTATTATTAATCAACTAGAAATAATAATTGTTTAAATAGCCCTCAGTGACACAAATGACATTATTCCTGTGGGGGGAAATCAATAATGTAAGACAAACAGGAATTAGTCAATTGTTCTTCCTCACCAAACCAGCTATGAAAACAGCAATCACTGGGCTAACAAAGAAATTTGACACTTAGCTTCTTATACTAGTTTATGTATCCATACATTTTAGCAGAAAAGCAGTCTCTGAGATGAGTGAACAACTATCTCAGACAAATGAACAAGAACAAAGGGAAATGAGTAAAAGAAAAGTAACAGAACTCCTGACTTAGACTTCAGTTTTTCAAGCAGAATGCCCTCATAGCGACCACTGATATTAGCAGTCCTTGTTAGAACTGCTGCTTCCCAGGGAAGTGTGAGTTTTTTCCTGATAGATTTTTTTTTAAATTACTCTTTTATTTTCTTTGAGGATTGTGCATCCAGGTATTGAATATCAAAACCATCTTTTTTGAGGGATTCGCTGAAGTTATGGGTACATTCAGAATACATGGAGGTATAATGGTGCCCTCTGCTGGGATGAATCAGGAATGCTGTCCAATAAGTTTTTGATTGGGGCTCAAGTGATGTAGGAAGAGGGTGGTGGTGTCCAAGGATGTTTCTGGAAGGAAAATGTCCCAAAAAGTACAGTGCAAAAAAAAAAAAAAAAACCCAGGCCACATGAAATCAGCTTTATTTGAGTTGACAGTGGACTCTGTATGTCATCCTAAAATGTCAGTGCTATGAACTCTTCATCAAACCTGGAGACAATAATTTTTTCACTATCTGGGCAAGAACACATTTCCAGTGGCTGAATTTTTCCAGGGCAAAATTTGCTCTCTTGTGTTCCTTTTGTACATGTCCCTTCTCACAGACTTCCATGAATAAGCCCAGCTGAGGACAGTAGAATGCTACAGACTTGGGCCCTCATGCATTTATGTTTAAAGATCATATAAGGAAGTTGACAAAAAGAAAACACTCATCACACTGATTTCCCAGCCTTCCTAGAAATACATGGTGAGACTGGGAATTGATTTCACCAAATGATTTGAGAACATTCAGGACTGTGCTATTTCATTAAAGAGGATATTTTCTTTACCTCCTTTTACCTCGGAACCTGATGTACATAAGAACTATTTAAACTACCTGTAACATAAAGGTAAAAAATATAAGAACTAGTAAAAAAGCAGCTATATGCCTGCATTCCATGATGATCAGACTTCAGTTAAAAAAAAAAAAAAAAAACTACTGTTAGCTGACCATCTTCAGATCTTTAGTAGTGTCTATTAACCTATAAAATATTAAGGAAATATTCATTTCCTACAAATAATGGAATGAGTAATAGAGGACAAAATGTAATTGCCTCAAAGAATCAAACAATGGCTGGTGGATATTTTTTCTTCTTTGCTTCATTATTTATTTTTCAACCTCAACTATGACTAGACAGACAAATACAATGGCTTTGGTTAGTTACATGAATGACTGAAGACTTCATTCTTTCATAATTCATACATGAGGTCATCCTGGGGCCCCATGAATGTCTCTGAACTTCAGTTCATACTATATTGTCCCCTTGTTGGAATTCTTCTCCTTTGTTTTTCAGTCTTTTTTCACTGGGTTCTGCAAATTATCTACTCTGTTTTCTACATACAGTTATTGAGCAAATTGTTTTCAGGTACTGCATAAGATACTAGGATTTTGAGACAGACAGTAATGCCTACAGTCTGACGTTGCATAAAGTTTGAGAAAAGAGGCAAGACATGAATGAGAACTATGAGAATGTGCAGCTGAAATATAAAATTCAATAAGAGAGGCCTGGGTACACTATCGTTCAGATGATTAGAAAGATCTTTTCCCGCTGGGAAAACCTCTAAATGTCACATAAACGAAGTGTCAATCGAGCTGGAACTATCACTAAGATTCCTTAGTATTCATTTCTTTGTTAGAAAATATAAAAACAAGAAAAATACATAGATTAGCATTTCCTTTTTGTCATCTGGTCTACCTTGTATGTTGACTGCTTTTTCTTAGTCATGTTAGCTGATTTCACCATATAACTCCTATGCTCTTTTACTCATAAAATATGGTCTTTTACAGAAACAACAGTCTAATTGAGGACTGATTTGTACCCTCGATTCCTCACAATGCTTTAGATCTCAAAGAAAATGTGTGAATGTTTTAAAAATCCAGAGACAAGTTCAATTTGTATGCCTGTGTGCACACTTTATTCAAGCTGCCACATGAAGATGCCATGACAATAGTTCATTGGTGGTATTCACTATCTGAGGGTGTTCCCTCAAAGTGATTAAACAGTGGCTGAGAAATCTAAATCCACAGCATTGCACAAGTGAGTCAGAGCACATTTCCCCTCAAAAGTGGGTCAGACACATCATCAGGGGAAAAAAAAGCACATTTTTTTCTTCTAAGGATGACATCATTGAGACACTGATGGGGACAAAGCCTTATCTAGAAATCCAACTGTGTATACACTAGGGCCTCAAAGAAACTCAATGAACAAAATCAGGCCTTCAGCCTGTCAAAAGCTCTAGTTCTTTATTCGCAGGGGTAAAGATCACATCTTTCCATTTTCACAAGGACTTACTCAGCAAACTCTCCTCTGTCAATACTGAGTTTTGAAGTAAGCAAACAGAAAACAGTTCTCTATGATCCAATGTAAAAGTTACAAATATATTCGACTCACGGGGGAAAGTTGCATATAACAAATTAAAAATAATTTTTAGATGTACTGTCCATGTTAAATATTTCATATTAAAATCATATGAATTTTGAACATTGATATATGTTATTGAACATAACCACATTCTTCCATTAGCGTCAATGTGCTTCGAAAAAGGACTCTTTCACAAAAGAAATTGTATAGCCAATGAACTTTGCATTATACCTAAATATTTTCATTCTTGGACCCTCTCATAGTTTCTATTTATATGTTCCACATTTCTAGAATGTAGTCTCCTTAATTTTTAATGAAGCAAGATAGAAGACTTAAATTTCACCATTTATTTTTAAGACTCTAATGGGGATGAGGCTGTGCAAGCAAAATCAGTAATTAATTATACGCTCTGGGGTTTTTTTTTTTTAAACTTTGACTTATCTAAGGCAGATTTTTCACTATATGCTCAGATCAGAAGCAGCAAGGAGACACTCTATGGATGCCAATTAATCAATATTGTCATTCTTTACCAATGGATAATCTTGTTATGCCCCATATAGTATAAGAAATATAAATTCATTAAGAAACTGACAATCTAGGGCTGGAGAGATGGCTTAGTGGTTAAGCCACTTGCCTGAAAAGCCAAAGGACCCGTGTTCGATTCCCAAGGACCCACTTAAGCCAGATGCACAAGGTGACACACACATATGGAGTTCATCTGCAGTGGCTGGAGGCTCTGGCATGCCCATTCTCTCCCTTTCTCTCTCCTACCCCCTCTCTGTTTCTCTCTCTTCCTCTTTTTCTCTCTGTCTCTCTCAAATAAACAAATAAAAATAATAGAAAAAGAAAGAATCAAGAGCTGGGGAGATGGCTCAGTGATTAAAGGTACTTGCTTGTAAAGCTTGCCAGCCGAGATTTTATTCACCAGTGTTCACATAAAAGACAGATTTGAAAAGTGTGCAAGCATCTAGCAAAATAGTTTGTAGCAGCAAAAACAACCCCTCTGACTCTAACACGC
Organism: Orientallactaga sibirica; assembly: GCA_036365145.1. NCBI lineage: Eukaryota > Metazoa > Chordata > Mammalia > Rodentia > Dipodidae > Orientallactaga > Orientallactaga sibirica. The sequence goes on from JAEOAD010000840.1 coordinate 8,590,393, forward strand.
ACACACACACATACGCACATATGCAAATAAATAAAAATATATTTAAAGAAATTGATGATGTAACACCCTATGAGGACATTTACCCGGTTAAACTCAAATTACACATTTTAAACAAAATTAAAACAGAAAACAATGCATTTTGAGTATGAATAAAAGCAAAGGTTATAGACTTTAAGTGTTCAGCCTATAATACAAAATGTAGTCAATTATTTCTTTCTCTGAGGAAAGAATAGAATAATAGGTACATCTGTCTCAAAATTATAGGCAAGCCCGTTTGACTAAAACCACTGTCTGGCAAATTTATGAGAGAAAAATAAAACTATGTGAGTGGCAGTTAGCTTCAGGGAAATATGGCATAATAGGGCTGACCTTTGCTCTCTTTTCCCATCTTCTGAACAGAAGTTGCCTCACATGTTTTCATGTTGAGCATTCTGGTTCTTGTAACCACCACATTTCGGCACTCTGGCAACATGCTGATGCACATTTTTGGTGGCCAAACAGTGGTTAGTGTGGGCCAGGGAAGCAGGAACTGCTGACTAATCCTTTTGTGAATTTTGTGGCCACACAACAACCATTGGGCAAAGGTTGAATTCCTCCGCTTTGCCCAGAGCACATTAAGATGAAGTGGAACTGGGGAGGGATACAATTAACCAGTGGTGCCCAGCTACTTCTTGATCCCAATGGAATGCTCTGAAGAGGGGAGGTACAAAACCAAGTCTGCAGTGAAATCTCCATTTAGGAAATGCCTGTTATGTGGCACAAGGAAGGATTATGGTGTTTCCATTTTTTTCTTCTTATTTTTAAACTCTACTCTTTGAATTGGGAAGGATTCGTTTATCAGAGTTGAGTGTGGACTGGCAACTTGAAAGAAAAATTATCTCAACTACTAGATTAAAGGGATTTTTTTTTTTTTTTGCAATTTCCCTCAATACTCCAGAGGGCATTGTCTTCTTAAAGTAGTTCTCAAAGTGGCCCCTAGTTTATCAGCCTTAGGAGGGAGGAGGGAAATGGATTGAAACGCACACTCTGGCTCCACTCCAGGCATTTTGAACCAGAGCTCTGCAACTGGGCCCAGCAATCTGTTTTCCCAAGCCTTCCATGTGAGGTTCTTGTCTGCTCCCATTAAAGGCCACAGATGTAAAGAATCTTTGTGGAGATGATTCTGCGACTGTCAACACTGTTGTCTTCTAGGAATTGTGTGCTTGGCTAAGTGTCACGGGAAACACTTCAACTTTATTTTGTCCACAAACTCATCCCACTATAGTTCAGCTGAAGAAAAGAAGTGTTCTGCTTCCTCAGATTTACCTATTTGACTTTGTCAAACTTGAATTTCAGGACAGTTACTTTTTTAAATTCCCAAGTGCAAGATATAATTTATATTATTGGATCATGGTTCTTAGGGTGATCCTCTGTTCATTGTAACTTGTTTCTGTGTAAGTGAAATTGCATTTCTCTCCTTGAAATAAAATTTTCAGATGTCATTAGGAGTAAACAGTTTGAGAAGTGGAATGGATATTTTAAAATCAGCAACCATTCTTGTAAACACACAAAGAAATTCAATACACACAAGGATGCCTACAAGAGTTTACAGATGTGCAGGAGTTAAATGGGTGAAGGTGGCCAGCTGCTAAGCTCTGAATTCCTCTATTAGCATCTGAATGCAGAGAACATAGCATATATACCTCCTTGCCCTTCTTCCACAGCAGAGTTCTTAGAACAGTGTTGGTATAGTTCAGAAAAGATTTCTTGAAAAATGATATGAAATCAAATATGGGTTCCTTTTCCCCTGTTCCTGCAGGAGGGAAAGGAGGCATTTTCTACTAGTCAGCCAGAAGGGATGAGTGAAAATGAAGAATTACTTTAGGTTCTATTAAATAGTAGTACACTTCTTTTAAACTACTAACCTAGTGGCCTATGATCATATAAAACAGATTCTATTAACGAGAGGCCCAGAACAACGAGCAGGGATTATCAGCTCTGAGATCTATTGGAAAGGCTCTTTGGAGATGTTTATGTAGCACATGCTCATTACTACATCTGGCTCAAGTCAATTTATTCAGCACCGTAAAAACATACTTAGCTTATGATATTTTAAGCATCTTATACAAAGCAAGATTTATGCTGTTGGGTGTGACTTTGGGCCTTCCACTGCGTTGAGTTTTACACAGGTCTGGAGAGGCAAGAGACTGCCTCTTTATGCATTGCGAATGTAAAGTGGGAAGCCCCCTCCTTCTCCCTTCTAATATCACCAGGAATGAATAGGCAGCGTGTTTCCCATAATTCAGCAATAACTGGGCTATTATTCTTTAATGCTTCAGTTTATTAATGTAACCACTGTGTCATTCCTACCATGCCCATGTAATTAAATTACTCCATAGACATTTGATATGGAGTTCTCAATCCCTACAAAAGCCCAGAATTTCTATGCTCCTTTGTGAGTCTCTAATGAATGGGTGGCACAGATACTTCTGTCATCCATGTTTACTCCCTGTCCTCTCCTGACTGCTCTCCTGTGTCATAGATGCTTGCTTCTGCAGACAAACTGGGAACCACTCAAAAGGGCAGGGTCACATTTCCAGAGGCAGCAAGCTGGAGACATGCTATCACCTTCCTAGCTCTTTGTCCCGCTAAACCAGTGGCTGCCCAAATTAAAATTCCAAAACCAGTCCGCCCCAGTGGATCAGCAGTGCATTCTTAAACCTTGGTTACTGAACGCTAATCCTTACTTAAGTCCTGAGTATAAAGGGGAAGTAACGTGAAAACAAAACCATAAAAGCAAAGCAATTATTATATCTAAATATATGCCACTCTCTGACTTTCTAAAAAGGCAGACACTGGTTTTGTTTTTATTTAACCTTTCAATTTTATAAATGGAACTACAAAAGTGAAACCTCATCCAGATTCTATCCCAATCCAGTTTGCAAAAATATTTCTTTGATTATCAATAAAAGAGTGTGGCTCTTAGAAACCATTCGAGTATTCATTTGAAGTTGTTAATTTTAAAATACAATTCTAAATGTTAATAAGATTTGCATGTGAACTCTTCAAAATAGTAAAATAAGACTTTATAACAGAACTTCTGCACTGTGTGGATATGACATTTAGAGAATCTGCATTTAACACAGTATACTACCATTAGCCTAGTTTTATTTGAAAACAGAGAGCATATTTGAATACAAATTTTGACATCTATTTTTTAAAAAGGTAAATTACATATTAGGATATGTGTTTAAGAATAATAATTGCACCTTTATAAGACAAATATTCAAATTAAAGGGTTTCTTGCTCATATCAAAGACTAGAAATGTTTACAAAAAAAACTCTTGTTTTAAATTAAATGCTTCAGAGAAAGTCACGCCTCAGTAGAATCTAGATGTTTTTAAACATGGCTAAAGTCAGGGTAACCATTACTCTGCTCTTATTATTGCCTTTAATACTATAATTTATGCTACCTATATATAATTAACATTAATTTATTACATATTTTATCATATAATAGCGCAAAACACTTAATTAAAAAATTAAAATATTTGAGACAAAGTGAATAGTTGTAGTTATTTATAACTATTCAGATAATTTCCAAAGTGGGGTTAGAAAGCATCTAAAACAGGGAGGCAAATAAGAAACAAATAGTGAGTTAAGAGGCATAACTAACAATTCCAAAAATATCAAATATAAAGGGACCAAGTATTTCAATTGCAAGGCAGATAGTGTCAAGACAGAATAAAAGTAAAAACAAAACTTAATTGTATTGTGTAGAAGAGGTATATTTTAATTAAAAGACAAAAACCTGTTAAATGAAGGAAAATAGATATATCATATTAATGATCACTGGTAGGGCTACTAAAGTCAGGTAAGGTCGTGAATGAATGTTACCAGAAAAATAGAAGCATTGCATAATCACAAAAGCATGTATCATCAAAATGATATATATATATATGAGAGACAGTCAAAGTAAATGAATACAGAACTAACACAAAGGATAGATAAATTCATGATCACATTTGCAGGTTTTGATACCTCCTTTAAGTAATGAACAACAAGACTAAAAATTTTAGGTATATATTTAAAGACTCAACTATTTGAAAAATACAATAACACATTATCACCTAATCCATGAGCAAAAGAAGAAACCCGGGGCTGGGAATATGGCTCAGAGTTAACAATGCTTCCTTAACAAAGCCTGTCCATCCAGATTCAATTCCGAAGCCACACAGATAAGTTAGATACAAAAAGTGGCTTTAAACATCTGGTGTTTGTTTGCAGGAGCAAGAGGCCCTGGCACGTTCTTCTCCCAGCTTTTGTGCAATTTTTTTAAAATTTAAAATAAAAAAGAAGAAATTGCTAAAGAAATTATAAAATAATTTCAACTGAGTGAAAACAAATGTTCAACATCAATGATGCAAGGTTAAAGCTTAGGTAGTTAGGTAAAGAAGAACAAATTAAATTCAAAGTAAGAGAAGTAAGGAAATGGATAAGAATAAAAACAATAAACAACAAAGGAGAAAGCAGATAAATAATGAATATTCAAGAAAGCTAAAGTTGATTCTTTGAACTTGTTTTCATAATTAGTATTTTAAGCAACACCAATTCTAGACAAAGATACAAAGCATAAATAACTGTATCAGATATAAGAGGGACATCAATGAAATTATAAATATATCAAAATTTTATGATCTTGATTTTGACAAACGATAGAAGTACAAAGTACTAAAACAGACATAAGATAAAAAAGAAAAATCATGTTAGCTTTACATTTATTTATTTAAAAAATTATTTATTTATTTATTTACTTATTTATATTTTAGAGATGATAAAGTGAGAAAGACGCAGATAAACACAGAAAGAGAATGTTGTTCCAGTGCCTTCAGCTGCTGCAAATCAACACCAGACTCATGTGCCACCTTGTGCATCTGGCTTACCGTGGATCCTGGGGAATTAAACCGGGGTCCTTTGGCTTTGCATGCAAGTACCTTAACCACTAAGCCAGCTGTCCAGCCCAGCTTTACATTTATTAACCAAGTTGAAATAAAACATAATTTCTTCCATAAAAGAAAACAGCAGTTCCACAGAGTTTCACAAATGACTACTACCATAAACACAAGGAGGAAAGAAACAGTGCTAATATAAAATAAATTTTCTAAGAAAAGGAGGAAGAAATGTTTTGCCATCTCATTTTATGAGGACAACATAAACTCCAAAAATCTACCAAAGCAAATAGAGTATAAGAAAACCATAAATCAAAAAATAAATTAAAAGAATCATGAATCAATATCACTAATAATGATAGACATGCAATTCTTTGACTAAGTGTTAGTAACTTGAGTCTAGAATCATGTAAAAAGCATAATACATCATAACCAAGGATGTAAGTTAAGATTAAACATACAATATCAATCAAACCACATAACTTGCAACATTTATAGCAAAGCGACGGAAAAGCCAGATGATCATTTCCATAGGGACAGAAAAGAATTTTATAAATGTCAACATTCAGGTGATTCTGTCAAAGTCTGTTAATTTAATAATAATTGAAGGCAATTTTATCAATCTCATAAAGGAGTCTAAGAAAACTTTCAGTTTACATCATACTTTACATTTTCTTTATCAAAGTCAAGAACAAGCCCAGAAATAATTTTTAAAGATATAAATTTATATATATATATATATATATATATATATATATATATATATATACTGAAAACTGTATTTCACAGCAATTTAAAAGTTCTGCTCAGGCTGGAGAGATGGCTTAGAGGTTAAGGCGCCTGCCTGTGAAGCCTAAGAATGCCGGTTTGATTCTCCAGGTCCCACGTTTAGCCAGATGCAAAAAGTGACGCAGGGGTGCAATGTCGCACATTCGCCTAAAGGGGGATGCAAGCGTCTGTAGTTCATTCACAGCATCTGAGAAGCCACTGGCACGACCATTCTCTCTCTCTCTCTCTCTCTCTCTCTCTCTCTCTCTCAAAACAAAAACCAAAAAAGTTCTGCTTATCAAGAGACAGTTTAAAACCAAAAGGCAACATATGAATTAGATAGAATATTGGAAAAATTTTACATTTAAACACACACACACACACACACATACACACACACACTCACAATATCTGGTACAGGACATGGATCTAGAATATAGAAAGTATTCCAATAATTTAGTAATGATATTTAAATATATACCTATGCCTTGAGCACAAAATCCACCGCCAGGTATTTATTTACCCAAGGGAATAAAAACGAATATCCTCACAGATTTCTACACAAATGTTTAGAGCATTTTCTTCACAATACTTCCATCTGAATACAGCCCAAATATAAAACAAGGTAAATAGAACTATTAGCTGTAGATGGACAACTATTTGGACATAAAGAGGAACAAAAATGGGTACAAATAATGACCTGAATAATTCTCAAACCCTTGTTCCAAATGAAAGAAGCCAGAGGACATGATCCACAATGGGGAAGTGACTCCCCGTGAGCGGAAGTGACAGTGAGAATGGAGAAGTAGGAAGGAACTTTCCTAGGGTACTAGTGATTGGGGATGCATTTACTTGGGCATTCATTAGCATTTATTGAAATGAGCATGCTGCCTCTGTGAATTATACCTTTCGTCAGTTTTACTTCAATCACCAAGTTTTGGCAATCCCTAGGCCTATTGCTCTGAGATCAGTAGTGGCTGTGGCTGCTTCTTATTGCTCACAGTGGAGATTTGCCAGTCACTATCTGCTCACTTGAAATTCACTGCAGCAAAACCAGAGATCAATTGCTAATTAAAGCTACTTTTCTCCATTTTCCATGACGAGTCTTTCAAACATAAGGGTTATGAAACATACACAGACATTACACATGAAAGCAGTAGCTTCTAATTGTAGCATAATTTGCCTATGCTGTTAATTGTTCTTGTAATTTGCATTTCGTATATTTTTCTACACTAAAAGAAAATCTGGTATCTGTTCTCTCTGAACATGTTTAGGAAGTTTTGTTGAATTTTAGGAAAGGTGAGCATCACACATCACATAGAAGTCCTTTTGAAAATTCTTATTCTTTTAAAAAATATTTTATTATTTATTTATTTGAGAGGAATTGCAGATTCATGTGTCACCTTGTGCATCTGGCTTACATGGGTACTGGGGAAGTGAACTTTAGTCCTTAGGCTTTGTAGGCAAGTGCCTTAGCCGCTAAGTCATCTCTCCAGCCCTGAAAATTCTTATTTTTTTTTTGAGGTAGGGTCTCACTCTAGCCTAGGCTGACCTGGAACTCACTATGTAGTCTCAGGATGGCCTCAAACTCACAGCCATCCTCCTACCTCTGCCTCCCAATTGCTGGGATTAAAGGCGTGTGCCACCACACCCGGCTTATTAGTGATTTTTGAGGTACATTGTCATACATTGTGCATTAACTTCTAATATTCTTCTAACCTCTATCGCAGAGTAAATACTGCAGATTAAGTAAAGACAGTTTTCAAAGGGGGAATTGTGATATTCTTAAAAAAATATTGTCTTTGATTACTATTCTTACATTGAACTAGAAATCAGTGGATAATTAGGGGGTGTGTGGGAGGGCTTATTTTATACTGTGTGCATTTTTAGTGTATTTATTTTCCTACAAGAAACAGAGAAACATTTTGTTTAAGCTATGATTTTCAACTTGTCCTTCTCCCAAGAAGAACAATAACCAAACACCTGGCTGCTCCCAAGTTGGGTTTAATGGTGAGGGAGATTTCTTGTTATTAAGGTGCCTTGTGATACATTGAAGACAGAGGAAAGGGTACACTGACATGTGGACTTAGTCCCTTTATGAAAGAATGAAAGGTCTTTCCTTCCCTTCTCTGATATTAACTGAAGGATTCTTTGAGTTATGGTTCATTTCACTTTTCATTTATTTGTGACAGCTCCTTAAGATTTTTTTTTTTTTTTTTTTTTTGGTTTTTCGAGGTAGGGTCTCACTCTGGCACAGGCTGACCTGGAATTAACGATGTAGTCTCAGGGTGGCCTCGAACTCACAGCAATCCCCCTACCTCTGCCTCCCGAGTGCTGGGATTAAAGGCGTGTGCCACCATGCCCAGCCTTAAGATAGCTTTTTAAATGAAAGGGCTTGAGCTTAATTTAAGCTTAAACTAAGAGATCATATAGTATCTTTAAATAAAATAAGAAGCTCCCAAATTTCTATTCATTTTCCCTTACTACATAGTTCACAAAACATTGTAAACATGGTTTTTAAATAATCAGATCTTTGTATATATCTGCAAGCTTGAGAGGAATTATACACATATATGTGCACAATATTGATTCACACTGAGTGTATATATATATATATATATATATATATATATATATATATATATATATATCTTTGACAAAGTGTATTTGCAGTTACTGTGTGTATGTTTGTGTGTTCAAACAAATACACATGCACATTCTGATTTCAAAATACTCTACTTTTCCCTCTCTGGATTTGGGAAATAAAGAATGTTTGAATATTGTTTTCAAATTTTAAAAAAATCTTTATTTGCTTACTTATTTAAGACAGGGAAAGAGGCAGAAAGAGGGAGTGTAAGTATGCATGGGCCAGAGCCTCCTGCCACTGGAAACACACTGCAGATGCATGTGCCTCTTTGTGCATCTGGTGTTATGTGGTTACTGGAAAATTAAATCTGGGCCATCGGGCTTTGTAAGGAAGTGTTTTTAACCACTGAGCCATCTCTTTGGCCCTATTTTTCATTCTCAACCAAGAAGTTGAATGGAATTAATGAGAACCTTGTTTGCTCCTTTCCACACTAGGCTTAGGAGAAAACATAAACTCCAAGGATAAGAGTGATTTAACAGACTTTCTCCAAATTCTTGCAAAACTGGTTTCTGCTGAACTGAAACAATTCATCAAATTGAACCCTTGTACATAAGGCAATGTTGTACATAAGGCTCAGTGTGTTTTCTTCAATAACCTGCACTCTGGCTGGATAATTGACACAAGAAAGATTGAGCAGGTTGTGGGGTAGAACTGGAAGAAAATCCATGGAAAGTGCTGAACAAGGTCATTGTGAGCCTTAATCCCAGCACTTGGGACAGAGGATCCCATGAGTTTGAGGTTCAGTGAATTCAGGTCATAAAACCCCTGTCTCACCTCATTTTCCCATCTTTTTGTCATGCCTGAGAGGCAAGGTATAATACCAACAAAAATGCAGGACACAAGAAAGATGCACGCAGCGTATATGGGAGAGGAAGCCATCAACAGTGAAAAAGGTCTTTGTGGGACAGGGGGACTGAACGGGTGCAAAGAGAACAAAAAGACTGAAGGCCCTCTCTACGGGGGGAAAAAATGAAAAACATGGTAAAAAAGGTGCAAAGGATGGCTGACTAAATGTATATATTATTCCCACCAAGTGCAATGGGGTCACTACACTAAATGTTCATGTCCACATATTAATGCTATTCTCACTTCTGGTGGTGCTTCTCTTTTCAATGGTGATGACCACTTGGGCAACATAGTGCTGGCAGAGGGATGGAGGATCACCACTGAAACAGTTTGTCACATCCTCCAGTGGCCACCTTGAGACGGATAGAATGGAAGAGCCAAATAGATTTGAATTCCAGGTCAGCCTTGGCTCGATATCCATGAAAGCCCAATACCTTTCAAATTAAAAAAAGAGTTGCAAATGAACTAATGGAGAAAGTGGAAGGGAGGGATGGAATGGGGAGGGAGGAAATAAAAAGATGAATGATGGAGAGGAAAAAATGAAGGGGACATTGATTTTAAAAAGGCAAGAGAGAAATGTAACAGAGCAGAATTAGAAAAATGACAAAGAGAAAGACTGAATGAGAATGACATTATTAAAGAAGGAGATAGAAAAAGAGGAGAAGAGTCACAGAATGGCAGAGACAAAGGAAGCATAGAGAATGTTGGACAATGAGAAAGTGTTTTTGCACCCTCTTGAGCATGCTAGCAGTAAGGCAGGATGGGGCAACATGAACAAGAAAACAAGTATTGTGGCCCTGGACACCCTGTCATCATCCTTGGGGTCGCTCCTCTCATGAAATGCAATTCTCAGAGGGCAGGTTCCGAGAGCTCCGGGGTCATGTCTCTAATCATCGGACAGCTGTCCCAGTTTCTCCACAAGCAATGGCTGCCCGGCTGCCTTGATGGATTGCAAGTGGCAATTTCTTTTGCTTCTCCCATTAAGGCTCGGGTTTCTAAACTAAAGGGCATAAGTTAAACAGGAAATGTTACAGCAAAGCCAAGGCGATCCACTATGGAAGCAGAAGCTGTAACTGGAAAGCAGAATCACTGCTCTTCCCATGAAGGCTTTGCCCATAACAACATGCTCATGGGTCAGCAGAGAGAGGCCCTGCCCAGGAAGAAGTAAGACCAGATGGGGAAAGCAAAGCACAGAGCTCTGTGCTGCTTCCTCCACAGTCTGTAGATTCCACAGCTAGCATGGTTACGCTTAGCAAGCACGTATCCAGGAGCTCAGCTTGATTTGAATTTCAGGCATATCATAAAGAAAGCTGTATGTAGAGAAATACTTGTATAAGACATGTATATCCTGGGGCTGGGAAAATTGCTTACTCAGTAAGGTGTCTTGTGCTTAAAATCTCAGTGCTGGGGAGATAGAGTCAGGCAGATCCCTGGGGCTTGCTGCACAGCCAGTTTCCCATAATTGGCATTTCCAGGCCAGTGAGAAACTGTCTCAAAAAAGGTTGAAGATGCCTTCATATGCATAAACACACATGAGCATGCATGTACACACACACACACACACACACACACACACACACACACTCAAAGTTATGTATATCCTTTGCAGAGAGAGGAAAGAGAAATGACATTTTGAAAAGAGAGCTAAGGTGACAAGGGGAGAAGACAAAGAGCTTCTAGAAAACCCAGAGATGAATGAAACCTTTAGGACATGCTGATGTTAAAAATTGATTTGATGTGGATCTGAGAGACAGCTGAACCAAATGTCCTATATTTTACCTCATAACTCTAGTTTCTGGTTTCACCCTTCTCCCACGTTACTTTCCTAACTTCAGCAATTCTACTGTCTCATTAATAAATGGGAAGATTAGGCTCCACCCTTATTGTATAGCAATTTTCTGCTAAATGGAAAAAAAATTCTTAAATTCTTGTCCTTTGTGTCATGGAGTATTTTATTTGGCTTTTCCTTGTAGTGGCTTCATGATTCAAGTGACAATTTATCAGTAGGAAAAGCAATGCATTCAAACAGCCTTTGAAAATAATCTTTGTTCTCTTTACACTATTATAAAACAGACAACTTAATCTGTACTGAGAAGGGGATCATCTGGTTGGATCCATTGCTAATTGAAAATTCAGAGAGTGGAAATTAAATTGAAGAGTGGCAGTTGACAAGCCAGAATTGTATAATTGGGTATATATTGCTTCTTCATGTGAGCAGAATTGGTCTCTTTTGTCCAGTTTCCCTCAAAAGGAGACGCATTACTGAATTCTTATAGAAGTGATAGGTGAAATGTGTGAACAAGGGAACTTTAAGGTTTTTCTGGTGTTAAATTTAAAAATGGCTCTCTGTGCATTATTAAATGACTTCTCTCCAACCTAATGAAATAGTCTTTCATGGAACTCCATGGCTTTGTAGAACAGTTTGTATCTTCCTTCAGAAGGAATCAGAAAAAGAAATTGGGGGATGAAAGAAAATGATGAAGCTAAACTTTTATCAGGGCACTGTGTGGGTTTTGGAATGAGTCGGCCCTCTCTGGGTGGAGTGCCAGTGGGTTGGGAGGAATGTGGAGGTTACAAGTAGAAGGATAAAGTATTGCAAGTGTAACAAGAGAGTGAAAATATTAAAAAAAGAACATTAGAAAAAAAGCTAACTAGGACAAAGAACATTCTGACAGCCTGTAGAAACAGAAAACCAATTCAAACTGAAGGGGACATTGTTTAAACTCAGAATGCAACACATGCCCTTCATCCAGTCAAATGTATACTCTTTTGCTGAGCATACAGTCACAAGATATTAGAACTCAGTGACGAATTAGCCACAGAGTAGGCCTTCGAGAATGGGCTGCATCTGTTTTGAATACTTTCAACACCCCACGTGTGGGCATTGACCTCCTGTCAGAGAGGGCTCTGAACTGCAACCCAAGAAGATATATGGATCTAGAAAATGTTTATATAAATGCATACATGCTTGAAAATAAATCTTATCTGTCTTTGGTGCATAGGTTTAAATATTCTAGAACCATACCACTGCCACAAGTTTTTGCTTCTTATTTTTGTGGACAGGGATGCAATATAAAATTGGGAGGAAAAACAGAAAATCGAACACATGGATAGCTATTACATTAATTGATGTGACAACTCGGACTTTATTCAGAGTTGAATACATGTTCACTTATTCTCCCTTCAACATTGCTATGAGGCAGGGAACATTCTCAGGGCTTCCATTTTTTAAAAAAATATTTACTTATATATTTATTTGAGACGGTGGGAGGGAGAAAGGGAGAAAATGGGCATGCCAAGTCTTCTTGCTGTTACAAAGGAACTTCGGATGCATGTGCCACTTTGGGCTTCTGGCTACATGTGAGTACTGGGGAATAGAACCTGGGCTGAGGAAGTGCCTTTAACCACTGAACCATCTCTCCAGCCTAGGGCTTCTAATTTTTAAATTCCATACTTATCTCACTCCACCAAGGATGCCTTCCAGGATGTTATATGACTGATACAAAATTAATGTTTATGACCATAAATCATGCCTGGAAAGTGTACAGAGGTTAATGGAAAAAGATTTGGAGCACAGTGATTAATAATTGAATCACAGAATCAAATCCCTGATCCATCAATTAGGAGTTGTATAAGACTTTTCACTTTGTTAGCCTTAGTTTTTCAAACTGAAAAATGGGTTTAATTTTCAGAGGGTTGTTGTGAGTGTCAACTAAGTTCTTAGAATAGTCAATGACCCATCTGCATTTATAGTTTTTAATTATATTATTTTTATTAGCCAAAACAGTGGTTATAAAATGTGGATAGTTATGTCTTCTTCAGTGTGGATTTGCTCATCAATCAAGAACATTGCTGAGAGAACCAAGAATTTTGAAATGGTTGGTTAAAAATCTCACCAAAAATAACTTGTTAACAAACTCTAATCAAAGAAATCCAGACAAATATTTCCTAAGTACTTTTGAGAAGTAGGCAAAATGACCAGAAATCAAAAGTGAGAAGTGGGGCTGTAGAGATGGCTCAGTGTTAAGGCACTTTCCTGCAAAGCCTAAGGACCCAGGTTTGATTCTCCAGTACTCACATAAGCCAGATGCCCAAGGGGACACATGCATCTAGAGTTCGTTTTCAGTGGCTAGAGGTCCTGGAGTGCCCATTCTCTGTCTCTGTCTCTCTCTCTCTCCTTCTCTCTTTCTCCCCTTGTAAATAAATAAATAAAATATTTTTTGAAAAGTGAGATGTGGAGCGAAGCATGTTAGTAAGCAAGAAAGTTTGATTTGTAGGAAATGCCCCAAAAGAGAAAACGTTCATTGTCATTTTGTAACAAGGTTTGTCAACACCAATTTTGTTTAAATGTTTCCACATTTCTCAAGTCCACAAGATAACCTTAGACAATTAAAGCTGAGATTTTGCTGATAGGATACTAGAAGATGAGGCATTCCATGGTGTTGTTATTTAATTTGATGAGAAAACATGGACTTTGGAAAGGAGTTCAGATTGCCAATTTTAACACTGAGAGGGTCACAGCAAGGAAATGTTTTAAGATTATGAGAGAGCTATCCGCTATGGATCTGTGTACAGACAGGAAATGACAATCAAGACAGTAGTCTTGAGCTCTCTGCTAAACTCTGGATTAAGGTAAGTGAAAACAATGTAGTGAGGACATGCTCTTTCTTCTTATTTATTTACTTTTTCAATGCATTCTTTTTGCCGCTGGATTAAAAAAATAAACAGCCTTTGAAAATAATCTTTTTCTCTTTATAGTATTGAAAACCTAGAAGACAAATGCAGTTGTTCTGAGCATGTCCAATGAGGAAAGAAGGAAATTGTTCATAATTTTCTGAGCTTGTTACAGGAATACCATAAAATAAAGCCAAACCGAGATTAATTCCACAGTAAGGGTGGGGAGATAATGCACTAAAGAAGGAACTTGCAAAATGAATTGTGTAAAATCATGTCACCCCAGGAAAGAGAAATTAAGAAGAAAAGAAATAAACAATGATCGGAATATAGAAAATGTAGAGGCTTTGTCATTTTCAGTAAATTTGTTTATGAAGAAATGATACTCAAGAGAACAATTGAATGGCATGTATGGAGAAATAAGTGTCTAAGACTAGCTCTAATTAAATGAAGAAAATAGCATGATGCACTCCTACAAAGCTCTTGATGCACTTTGGAATAAAAGGAATTTGATATGGAATCTTCAATCTTTCTACTCAGTTCCTTTTTTCTTTCTTTTCTATTCGGGTAGCTACCACAGTCCCTCCTACACAACCTCCCTCTATGGCTCAGTATCCCCATTTCCCTCATTCTATCTGTATTCTTTATTAATTCTTCATCTCAAATAAGAGCCTACAATTTCAGCACTTGAAGTTATAACAATTGATATAAAATGAGCATCATTTCACTCCATTTTCCAGCATTACATTTCAATAGAGATCAAAAGGTGATACTAAATTGACAAGTTCAAATGGCCAGAAAGTGTCAAAGTTGACAAGAGAGCGTTTGAGGAAGAAGGACCAATAAAAATATTTCAATGAACACATACCCCATTTTAAAAATTCCTTGTTTACATATCTGTAACATCACTTGTAAAGGCTCCATGTGTTTATTTGAAGGTAGAATTATTCCTTCTCACAACCAGTCAATGAAGATCTAGTTTTATCAAAGAGTAAAAAAGAGGGGAGGGGAGAGCTTTCTATAATACTCCCTTGTTTTTCTTTGCTATTATCTTAAAAATAGTCTCAGTTGTAAAAAGAGAAATTGCTTATGGTTTCTCATGCACACAGCAAGATACTTTATCCCCAAGTTCTTGATTTCTTCAAAGCTACAATTTTTTTCTATGTGAAAAAATTGAACTCATTTTGTTCACAAATTGAGTAGATTTACATGTCCCCATCCTAACATTAATGACCATGTTGCATTTCAAATCTAGTCATCAGAACAATTAGCTGAATTTTGGCACTCCCCATGACTAATGTGTTAATTTCACCTATTAAATGAATAAAAGCTGAGAATGTTTGAATAGTTCTTCTCCAGATAAGCCTATTGGAGGTATTTTAAAAAAATGAAGTGGACTCGACTTTTCTGGTACTTTCAGAATTCATCCAGAGGAAAGGTTACACAACAGCTTATTAGAGCCAAGCCAAAAATAACCATTCCAAAAAGCCTTTCTTTAAACAATATACTGTCTTTGCATTTTGCTAAATTTTGTTACTTGGAATTAAAAGCTTATTAGAATCAAGTCTTCCCTGAAAACTGACATATTCAATTACAGTCATCTGTTCTAGAAAACAGACTGTCTAGACAGAAGAATCCCTTTGTGGCTTAGAAGGAACATGATGCGTTACAGCGGCTGGATTTTGGGCTGGCTGACCATTGGTGTGATCTGTGCTGGGAATGCCATGTGATAAACTATTTTGCAAATGTGTGTAGGTATGAACAACCTCAATGACTATAGCTATAAACAAAATGTGGTTGAATTACAGCAATGTGGTGGTGATAGAGAAAAACACATAAGCCAAAGGTAAATATGAAACAGCAGCATTAAAAATGCAAAATAAAAGCAAACAAATGAAACCAGATTAATATAAATTAAAGCCAAGAGGCCAAACTTTGTGGGAGAATGAATTCTAGCCTTTGTTTCACATTCCAAGGATATACTAACAACTGTGAGGGGTGTGGAGTTATTTCCTCATATGTATGTGGAACAAGAACAAACCATTGGCTGGCTGTGAAAAATGAAGCATGTGTCTCAGTAAACTTGCTCCCAAACAAAACCATACTGCGTATACGCTGTATGAAAACTAATCATGTAGTGGGAACTGGCTGTTGCATATGAAGACATATAAAGAAGCAATCATCATATTTTAAATGTTTAGGCTTTAATGCATGTCTATGTACAACAATGTACAACACAGTAGACATATTTGATCAAAAGAAGTTTCTCAGTTTCAATCAATTTCCCCAAAGATGAGTTTACACACACTATAAGTCACATGTGGTTTCCAAAGCCATTGCTAATATGTGAGAAAAAGATCCTGCTCCTCCCACCCAGCCCCTGAAATTGGTTATCATTTTGAGAGATTGAAAATATAATCTTTGCCAATTTTCTGGTTTTCATGGCTTAGAAACCGGAGAATTCAGGGGTTTATTTCTTAGTAAATTTGTCCCCTAAGTTGGAGAAGGAAGATGCAAATGAAAGGAAGTACATGGTGCATGGTGGTTGCTAAGAAACATGTGACGGCACACAGGCTGCCACTTAATAATGGCCAGAGGGGGCTTGAATTGTGATGGCATGAGCCATGATAGTTCTGTCTTTTGGCTCAACAGGGACCACTGCTGATGGTAAAATGAAAAGGAAAGGAGTGTTGTTAGGAAGAATGAACATAAGACCTGGAAGGAAATGAAAGCCTTAGGCCCTTCCCACACTGTAGGAGTAGCTTTACAGACCCCCTGGTGCGAAGGCATGCTTTGGGGGATTTTCCACTGGTAAGGAGGTGGATAGGATCAACAATGAGTCACACTGCTGCTTGCCCACCTGGTGGCCACCGCTCTCCTTTGAAAGACCTAGGTCCTGTGATTTCATAATCAAAACTTGATGTGTCCACTATTTTCCCTGGCTTAATCAGTCCCATCAAAGGTGAAAGAGACTTTAGCCATAACCCATTGAGCTAAATGGTCCCCAGATCACCACAAAACAGATATATTATGCTTCAGGCATAATCACCACAGGCCAGAAATCCACAGTGCAGTCTCTGGGGTCCAGCTCATCTGAGTTCAAGTCATTTTTCACTTGATGACTTTGGTCAAGTTATATCCTCTCCTTAAGTCATGGAGTACTTATTTTGTTTTACAGGGATAGAATAATATCATCTTAATAGCTGCTTGTTTTCACCAATAATCATTTCTCTCTTCTACAACCAGTCACCACCACGGGGCATTACTGGTAAGCATCCCAACACACAAACACACATGAATGCACACATACTGTAGCTACAGTAAATCAGTCCAATGCATAGCGGTTTCTCAGAGCAGGCTGATCATATATTGCTATTGGGATTTCAAAAACTAGATTAAGTAAGTTCCAGCAGGGGATCGGTGGTGCAATGGGTAAAGCGTCTAACAACGGATCAGAGGTTAAGTTCTCTTCTAATGTATGGCCAAGGGAAGTCCCCTTTTCCCCAGCAGTGAAGCTGGCAGAGCTTATGTCAACCATATTTCCCATCAGGAGGATAAAGCTGGGCTACGACTGAAGAAAATGGCATTGACAGTAAAGGTGTGCACAGGAGGAGACAGAAGCCATTGCAGTAACTCACCTATCTGACTCCAGCTCCTGAGTTCCCCAGAGGGGGTGGACCACCTGATTTCCACTTTCCAAACATCTCAATACAAGTTTATGAAAAATAATACTTATACTACAGTGTGTGGGATAGAGAAGGTAAGTAAATATTATTGAGTGGGGACTATCATTCTTCCTTTCCTGTTTCTGGGTGACAAAGTGCTTGGAATACAGTTGCTTCCCCACTGTTTGTCAACTAAGCTCCATAAAAGATGGCATACCAAGAATGGAGGAAAGGGGCCAATGTGACCAGAGTGATGGTCAGCCATTGAGGGGCACTGATAACCAACATGGTTCATACTACCCAGTTCACTGAAGTCACTTGATTAATTTTTGTGATGATCTAGCCTGTACACAGATGCATTCTTATTGGCAAAGCCATCCTTGTTTCTACCTAGTTAAAGATAAATAGCAAAAAGAAAAGTCCTGTACAGAAACATGGCATAGACCAGGTTCTAGCTCTGCTTCTGCCATTTGCAAGTTTAAGGCACAGCATCACGTTAGGAAAGGGTGGAATGGATTTTACCCCATGTGGGTTGAGAAGACTTCATCTCGTACCACTCTAGAGAGTTGGGGAATACATGGAAGAGCTATCAATATTTTCTTTGGGTGGCAGAGAAGAATTGGTGTTGTGATTAGGACCAGTTTTACACATGTGAAGAAGAGGGTAGAGACAGATTCAATCCATCAATTCATTTACAGACTGTCTTTTGTGTGTTTACCCTGAGGCTAGGGAAATATAATGTAGCCAATGCTCTTGTTAGGTTTACAGCCTTTCCACTGAAACAGACCAGGGAATGCAATGAAGAAACTGTGAAGTCACAGGTGGACGGCTAAGTATAATTACTTTCACCTACGAGGAAGCCAGAGATGGACACAAAAGAGATACTTCAGGTGGGCTTTGATGGGCACCTGGCAAAGAGGAGCAAGGGGTCCATTCTGAGCAGAGAGATGTCTACTCAAAAACTCAAGGTTGTGGGAAGAGTGCAGGGCACATTCAGCAACAGCCTGAGGAAGAGACAATGTGGATGGAGACTAAAACACATGCACATGGAGTTCCTGGTATATCTTTTCTCTCACTCACTCTCTCTTTCCTTTTCTCTCTTTCCTTTTCTCTCTGCTTGCAAATAAATTAAAATATTTAAAGTAGCCTTCACTTCTTTTCTTCAGCATTCATGAGCTCAGTACCTCATGGTCATGTCTGCCACCAAACTTTAGGCTTGTGCAAATCCAAAGTCAAGATTTCTAGGAGTTTCCAAAGAGTTGCTGTTCCTAAGATTGTTCAATCACATACCTCAAGTAATTTGACCTTCACGTTTTTTTGATTTTTGTATGTATTTCAACCCCATTCAGTTTCTACCCTCACATAACTCACATATGTACATTCTCATACCTAAGTTTAGAGATTTTTTTTTCCCTAAAGATTCTAGTTAGTCCCATTGCAAAAAGTTCTACCTCCGTCTAGATATATTATTTCTCCCACTCCAGAGCTTTTTGGGAACTCATATTCTTGTATGAGACAGAAAGTAAGTGCGTTCTGCAATGTACAGGGACTGTAACTATTCTTCCAGTTGCTAATGCGCATTGTTTTGTAAAAAGTTTTTGGGGGGAGGGTGCTGAAGAGATAGCTCAGCTGTTAAAGAGACTTGCTTGCAAAGCCTAATAACCCAGGTTTGATTCCCCAGTACCCACATAAAGCCAGATGCACAGAGAGGCACATGCACATGGAGTTCCTGGTGTGTCTTTTCTCTCACTCACTCTTTCTTTTTCTCTCTGCTTGCAAATAAATTAAAATATTTAAAAAAGTTTTGTGTTGCTTGAGTAGGCATCTTGCATCTCATTGTCCACTCTATTTGGCTTATTAAATTACTTCTTTAACAAGAAACAACACTATTGAGGTAGTGTTAACTTTTTTTTCTTTTAAATTAAATTTAATTTTTTAATTATTGTTTTTATCAGAGATAGAGAGAGAAAGAGAGAGAGACACAGAGAGAACTAGTGTGGCAGGCCTCCAGCCACTGTCATCAAACTTCAGACATGTGTGCCATCTTGTGCACATGTACACCCATGCGTGCATGCATCACCTTGTGTGCCTGGCTTACGTTGGACCTGGAGAGTCAAACATGCATCCTTAGGCTTCGCAGGCAAGCACCTTAATCTCTCCAGCCCTAATATTACCTTTTCTATAACTCTGTAAACAATCCATAATTGGCTAAATGAAAAGAACATGAGCTGCTATGGAGAGTGAGAGGTGGCAGAAAGAGGGAAAAAGAGCTTCGAAGAAAGCTGTGGTTGCACTGGCAATATTGCCGGTGCTCAGTTAAGCAAAAGAAAGGGAACCATTGAAGGCGTTGCAGTTTGGGAGTTTGACACTCAGTCTGTTCATTAGTGGCCTCAGCCTTAGGATACTATGAAGATCAGAGGTGATGTAGTAGAGAGTAGAAGAATAAAGAATCTTCTGCAGGCTCTGTAATAATTGAGGACACTGGAGCTGGAGGTGCAGCACAGTGATAGGACTTCAGTTTGTTATGCAAAAAGGCCCTTGTCCAATCCTTCCTCCCATGAAAAATGGAAATGAAAGAGAGAATGACTAAGGAGCTGATGAGGATGGACATGAAGCTGGGAGTAACACAGTGGCACATAGGATAGATTTCTTTATAACTCTGTAAGTCAGAGGACTAGAAGTTACTAGCAGTCCATTGAAAACTCAAATACTCATGAATTTCAAGGGCTAGCAATACTTAAAGGCTACACCTCCATCCTCACTTAAGTGCTACATAAATGTTCTTAATCCAGGCAAAAGATATGGGTCATAAGACAATCAAATGTAGGGTTGGGGAGATGGCTCAGAGCATATAGTGCTTGCCGCACAAGCAAGTGTGAGTATCTGAGTTCAGATCCCAGAGCACATATAAAAAGCCAGATGCTACAGAAGAAACATCTATAAGCCCTGCACACCTACACAGAGAAGGGAAGCAGAGACAAGAGCACATTCCAGAAGTCTGTGAGCCAGCTAGTGTGACAAATGGAGCAGTGAACAATGAGAGACCCTGCCTGAAACAAGATGGAAAGTGAGGACTGATGTCTGAAGTTTTCCTCTGTCTTCCATGCATCACGCCTGCCCTCACACTTACACACACACACACGGACACAAAAAATTAAATGTATCTGATGATTTTTGAGCTCTATTTTGATCATTCTTTCATATGTTACGATTAATCCATAAACCTATCTGGTTAGAGTATTTGGAACACTTACTAGAACTTTCTTTGGTCTCTTTGTGATCACTAATGCATCCTTGCCTATGCATAGTAATCTATTGTGGTTATCACTTAGCACTTATCTGAAAAGTCCCAATTTGTTTTGTATGTTTTTTTAATTTAAAAATCCCTCTACATTAAACTCATTTCTGCATGCAAGTCTATCTCATTAACTTCTCTCTTATTTGTATTTCACATTATATATTCCCTCCTCTCAATCTCAAATCTGTGAGACCTATATTTTTGTGTGTAGTATGTGCGTGTGGGATGTGTGTGTGTGTGTGTGTGTGGTGTATGGTTGTATGAGTGCAGATGTGTGCTCCCTATGCGCACACATGCAGGGGTCAGAGTAGAATAGTGGGTATCTTCCACTCCATCGTTATCAGCATTCTTCCTTTACACAGCATCTCTCACTGACTGCAGAGCTTGCTACTTTTCTTTTTTTTACCTCTTGTAAATACTAATTTATTTTTCTTTTTTTTCTTTTCTTATTGGCAACTTCTATACTTACACACAAAAATGCATGATATTTCCCTCCCCCCCTATTTCATATTCACATATTAATGCTACTCTCACCTCTAGTTAGAGAAGCTTCTCTTTTCAGATGGCGATGACCACTGGGATGACCCAAAAGGCAACATAGTGCTGAGAAGAAGGGATGGAGGAGTGTCCAGCACTGAAACACCTCTGTCACACCGTCCAAGGCTCAGGGATCATTGCGGAAGACGGGGCGGATAGAATGGAAGAGCCAAAGGAAGGGTATGACTTCTTATAATGCAACCGCCCAGACAGAAATTGGCCTCGGTATCCATGACCTTGCAGTGCCTAGCAATACCTTCACAAGACCCTCATAATAGAAGAAAAAGATGATGACATCAAATGAAAAGAGAGACTAATGGAGAGAGGGAGGGGATATGATGGAGAGCTTGCTCCTTTTGTGAGTCCAGTGATTCTTCAGCCTCTGCTTTCCACAGGACTGGGGTTACAGGCATGCATAGATAAGTCCAACTTTTTATATGGGTACCGGGAGAGAGAACTCAGGTGGCCCCAGGCCCTCTCTGGCCCTCATGCTTTCTTAGAAATGCTCATCATTTCTGAGCCATATCCCCACTCCCCGTAAGAATAATTAGTTTACGAGAAGGAATGCATATGTGTATGAATTTAAGATCTGCCCACACCTTCATAAAATTCCTCATATTTCTATGTTCCTTCAAAACCTAAGCTAAGAACAACTAGGTCTGATCTCGCAGTGAAAAGAAGAGAAGTATTTTAAGTGTGTCAATTTTTTAAACTGCTGGGATCCATTTAGTGAGCTGGAGATGATGATGGTTCAGGAGATTCTAGTGGCCCAAATCATTAGGAGCTTCTCTAGCCTAGCATCTCTGGGACTAATATATTTCCATTGATAACTGGCTCTAGCTTCACCCATCCAGCTGGCTTCTCTCCTGTTTGCTGTCCACAGGGCCTTCCTCCTAGCAGCCCTATTGTTCTTTGGCCCTGGTACATCCAATAGGCTGTCATGATGTTCAGACACAAAGACAGCAGCAGCCACAGCTGAGACAGAGCTTCACTGTCTCAGATACATGTTCAATTTATGACTGATTCTCATGAGACACAAAATAATTAAATGCAGAATCTTGCCTTTGATTTATTAAGTGTACATTGTAGAGTTTGAAGTGAACCAACAAGCAAGTTGAGATAGTGTGAGTCAATATTGCTGGTATTAACATTTTATATACAATCCTGAATGATTCAGAAAAGGGTCTGAGCTATGAGTGAGTGTGTACCTCAAGGTTATTTATGAATTTAAATTCAGAAAAATGCTGTTAATTTATTGGAATTAACTATAATGGTTAATTTATCTGGAAAAATGATTTATGAGTTAACTTGCCTCTGAAAGCCAATAGAAACTATAATCATGATAACAAAGTGACTGAATGGAAAAGAAAGAAGGCCCATGGTGATGAAAACAAATTTCAAGGTTATCAGTACACACACAATGTGTGATGTCATCCAAAAGAATAGTCTCTATGTAGTGTACAGTACATGGTGGGTTATAAGCTAGGCAGAGGTCTAACCTTTAGTACTTAAAGCCCAATTAATTTAATCTGTTCTAGAGAATGATGTTAGTAGCATGAGGGACTGAAGGTGTATGTTAGTAGCATGGGGGAGAGGCATAAGGCATAAGGCAGTACAGCCTTTGCTGCTATGATTCCAAGGACTTGTTTTTACACCTCTGCAGCCAGCTCTAAGATAATGCATAATTCTCCTCTTTTAAGAGTGCACAGTCCTGGAGGGATTTAGGGCCATCCTTAGGCATTGCTGCATTATGTAATGTGGAGTATTTTCAACAGTCAGAAACACCTCTGTTAATAGTCCACTATCTCCCTAGCCTTCTCGTCCAAACTTCTCTGAAATTTCCATCAAGGAGGGTTTTCTCTTCCCTGATGGATAACAATACCCAGAAGAGCTGTCTCCAACTGTAGACAGTAACTGGTGATGAAGGCATGAAAGATTGAAGGGTCCCCAGTGGAATGGGGAGCAGGGACAAGGGAAAAGAGGGTGATCAATGCATGATGTATCCACACTAAACATGTTGTTAATAATAGTAATACATTTTTAAAAAGATAAGAGATAAAAAAGGCAACATGCATACTTGGCATGGCAGTTCACACCTATAATCCCAGCACTTGGGAGTTGGAGGCAGGAAGATCAGAACTTCAAGGTCATTCATGTCTACATAAGTGAATTCCAGACCAGCCTTTCCTCATTGGCCCTGGATGGCATCCTCCTATGAGTTTGCCACTCTATCTCTCTGCTTTCTAAAAAGGATGAAAGGATGAAATTAGTTGGTGGTCTTTATGCGTTATCTCAAAAAATAAAAATGCAAGAATAAAAGTGACATGAGGCCAAGCTGGGCGTGGTGGCGCACGCCTTTAATCCCAGCCCTCGAGAGGCAGAGGTAGGAGGATCGCTGTGAGTTCGAGGCCACCCTTAGACTACAGAGTGAATTCCAGGTCAGCCTGGACCAGAGTGAGACCCTACCTCAAAAACAACAACAACAAAAAAAAGTAACATGAACTGGAAAAAATAAATAAAAAATTTAAAAAAAAGTTTGCAAGAAAGAGATTTTCACTAAACCAAGATGAACCAGAGGAGAAAACAAGGATGTTGCTACTTAAATGTAGTGCACCAGCAGCAGCTGTGGCACCCACCTCCTGAGTGCTTGGAAGAATTCAGAATCTGCCTGCCTCAGGCCTACTGAATGACAGTCTACAGTTAACAGGGTTATTTGCATACACACAGTACAGACTTGGGACTGGCCTTGAAGAAAGAGGAGCATCCATAAGAAACAGAGATGGATTGATCAAGATGACCGAAGACATGGCTAAAGAAAAGAGGTTATTTTGTCAAGAACTGTTCCTGAGCAATATTCTACTCATTCCTTCTCAAAGCAGCTTGAGCCTTAGATTCATTGTTCTATAAGGATGCCACTCTCTTGCCATTCAGCTTGTCAATCTGAGGAGGGGCCAGAAACCTCCACTTCTAGCAATGACCTTGAGCTGATTAGTATCTGGATCAGCTGTAAATCACTTTCTGTTCCAACCAACAACACTCATGCCTCCTACAATCATAGATATCAAACTTTTGGGAGATTAGGAAAGAACAAGACTACTGAACCTGGTAGCACATGCCTGTAATTTCAGCAGTGGGCAAGCAGAGGCAGGGGGATGATGAGTTCAGGACAAGCATGGGCTACAAAGACCCTTCCTCAAAGCAAAATAACAAAACCTTGATTGATACAAATCACAAAGGGGCTAGACCTGGAAAGAACTGCTGCCTTTTCTTTTTTCTTTTCTTTTTTTATTTTTTTAAATTTATTTATTTGCCAGCAGAGCAGAGAGAGAGAGAGAGAGAGAGAGAGAGGCAGACAGAGAGAGAATTGGCACGCCAGAGCCTCTAGTCACTGCAAACGAACTCCAGATGCATGTGCCCTTTGTGCATCTGGCTTATGTGGGTCCTGGAGAATCAAACCAGGATTCTTTAGCTTCGCAGGCAAATGCCTTAACCACTAAGCCATTTCTTTAGCCCCAACTGCTGCCTTTTTCTAAGCCATTATTTTAACTTTCTGGCCATCAACACCAGCATCTGATTGATGAGTGACCCAGTATCATTCTTAAATCTCTTGTCATCTTCAGACTTACTGACCATGAAGACTTGAAGTTGCAGACTGACATTTGAGGTTACCATAGCCAAGACAGTTGATGAGGTATGAGCATTTACTTAAAAGCACATATCGCCGGGCGTGGTGGCGCACGCCTTTAATCCCAGCACTCGGGAAGGAAGAGGTAGGAGGATCGCCAAGAGT
The DNA here is from genome assembly GCA_036365145.1 of Orientallactaga sibirica. Taxonomy (NCBI): domain Eukaryota; kingdom Metazoa; phylum Chordata; class Mammalia; order Rodentia; family Dipodidae; genus Orientallactaga; species Orientallactaga sibirica. Next base: position 8,615,546 of record JAEOAD010000840.1, read on the forward strand.
TCGAGGCCATCCTGAGAATACATAGTTAATTCCAGGTCAGCCTGGACCAGAGTGAGACCCTACCTTGCAAAACCAAAAAAAAAAAAAAAAAAGCACATATCTTTTAATAATATATTATTTATTTATTTGACAATGAAAGAGGGAGACAGAGAGAAAGACAGAGAATGGGCATGTCGGGACCTCCAGCCACTGCCAAGGAACTCCAGATGCATGCACCCCCTTGTGCATCTGGCTAACATGGGTCCTTGGGAATCGAACCAAGGTCCTTTGGCTTTGCAGGCAAACATCTTAAGCAGTAAGCCATCCCTCCAGCTCAAAAGCAAAAATATTTTAAATTAAATATTTATTTGTTTGTTTTTTTGCAAGCAGAGAGAGACAGAGAGATAGAGAGAATGAGCACACTAGAGCCTCTAGCCATGGCAAATGAACTCCAGTCACACACAGCACTTTCTGCATCTGGCTTTCCATGGCTCTGGGGAATCTAAGCCTGGTTGTTAAGCTTTGCAGGCAAGCACATTAACTGTTGAGCCATCTCTCCAGTCCCAAAGCATATATCTTTTTTTGAGGCAAAAAGCAATGACTCAGAATGTGGGGTGGCATAGTGCTGTATCCTTACTATCACAGTTATACCTGATGGTGATGTCAAGACATCATCAGAAAATTATAAAACAGCAGTCCAGGATAGACTATAACAGGGATTGTTTAAAATTTTTATTTCTTTCTTGTGATGGGGGGTGGGGAGGAGAGAGAAAGAGATACCCAGGCCATCAGTCTTTGGAAGCAATCACCTTTAACTGCTAAGCCATCTTCCCAGCCCCAGCACAGATTTTTTTTTACATAAAACAAATGTTTTTATTTCCTGAAACAAAAGGGAAATTTCAGGGTCCATTGTTGATCAACTATAAGAATTTGAATTTGATTTGCCCATTCTGGTCCCTCCTGCAGAACTATTCAACCCCATATAGATTGTCCTCATTCCTTTGCATCCTAGGCAACCATCTGATTTCTATCACAAGGGACATAACTCCATAATCAGCAGAGTTTAGAAATAGTGTTCTTTCCTTAGAAGATGCTAACATCAATACAGAGTAAGAGCTAAAGGTGAATGCTATTTTGCTTAGTCTCCTTTCTTCAAATCCTACTATCCTCCTATAAACTTTGATACCTTAGCCATATTACCCAGAATTCTTATACCTCAAGTTGGCACCCAGAAGATAGGATAATCACATTACCTGTGTCACTACACTACTGAGAGGAATGAATGCAAACAAGGCAGCACTCTCTATAGTACTCTCTATAGAGTACATGGTGCTGTCAATCTGCTCCTCCAAAGCCCCTCTACCTAAAACCCTGCACAGAAAGCTTATGAAGGCCAATTGTTAAAGGTCTACCTTGGCTTCCAGGCTATCTAGATCCTTCCATCCATTCCAGGGAAACTGGTACCCAAATCGGGCAGGTTTTCTGTAGCATAGCTCATTGAGAGAGGACAGGATTTTCTGCTCTTTTCTTTCCTCACAAAGTCTTGATCCCCACTACATTTTTTTCTTCAAATGGAAGTCCTGAAAGAACTCCCTTTACCATGCTCTATCAAATGCTGCCTCTTACCACTTGCCCCATGTCCCTTTCCACATGCTACTCTCTGGCTTGAATCAGTGGCACAGGTTATCTTCCTATGTAAAGCCGGTATTTTTTTTTCCCTCAGGTACCTGTTGAATCTTGCCTTTGTTTACCCAAATGGCTTTTGGATGTTAGGAGACAATAAGAATAGGACACTTTGTTGAGAAGTAAACATGGAAACAGAAATCATAAAAGACAAATGAGTGTTGAGCCCACTCCTTCCCTGACTGTGGGAGTCACAGGATTGTAGAAGAGCAGCAAGAGTTGGCTATCAAACTGGGAGGGTAAACGGTATGCATGTGCTGGTTTGGCTGAAAAGACTGTCTTCCCAAGTAAGCAAATTATTGATTATAAACTGTTAGGATTCCTTCAGAGTCCTGTGGCCAACCAGATTATTCCATCTGCCTTAAATGTCTGCTGTGTTCCCATGCCAAAGCCCTTATGAAATTTCCACTGGAAAAAAATGAGTAGCAAATTTGGGTCTCAGTGCTCATATATAATTTCAGATTTCATTAATGGTTATTAAATATATGCCCTGAGGAAGGGTAAAGTTCCTCATATGAATGGAAAGAGAATTGAATTCATAAATAAGGTGACTCTGTTTTCAAGGACTGCTCATTACACATATCCAGGGCACATTTTTTTTAAAAAAAGCATTTAAATGAGAGGTGTTTAACAATCTCACACGATAAAAAGGACAATGTTGGGAAAAGACAGTCCTATTCCAAAAGTTCTAATAATGACTAAGTATGAAAGAGTTTTTTCTGTGTCTAGAGATTGAAAATGATTTTTTCAGGAAATACAAAAACTGCATAAAATATTTCCATTTTCTTCTTAAAACATAGCCATGTTTAGAAAACATGATTTGATCTATTGGTAGGTGACAATCTGGGTGTTAAAAATGTTCAATTTTTAAAAATTAATATCCTAGGGCTGGAGAGATGGCTCAGATGTTAACGTGCTTTCCTGCAAAACCCAACAACCCAGGTTTGATTCCCTAGTACCCACATAAAGCCAGATGTACAACATGGTGCACGCATCTGGAATTCATTTGCAGTGGCTAGCAGCCTTGGTGTGCCCATTATCCTTTTTCTCTATCTCGCTCTGCTTGCAAACAAATGAAAATATGTTTAAAAAATTAATATCCTTTCAAGAAACACAAATATAAAAATTAATAAATGGAATTATTTAAGTAATTTTGATGTTTTCAGGATATATGGACAGTATATCCTGAGTAGTAGTTGCCACAAATCTAAGAAATCCAAATCCCTGTCAGAATTGTCACAAATCTCCTAAAAAGCTATACATGTGCTCTATTTAGTTAATGTAAATAAGTATGTGCAGGCTGTTGGAAAGAGGTATTTATGTTTTTAAAACTTTGGAGGAGCAGAACCATTATTTTTGGACTTTCATGTTGTGAAAGCAAACTAAATATCTACCATATATTGAAATTGTAAGCAGAGATGCTATTGAAACACAGGTATTTTGGTATCAGGTGAGCTCTCTGACAACCATTTCCACAAAAGTATCCTATTAGAAAATAATATAGTCCCCAGACAGTTAGCTAGTCTAGTACCAGAGGGTGCTACATGAGCAACTGGGGGAAAATGTCCGACATTGGTCCAAACAACTTGCAGTCTAAGATACCCAGCAGGAAACAACTTGACGTAATGCTCATACAAGTGCAGTAGTGGCAAACAGCCATGGTGGGTAACCAACTGCTCTTGATTTGGCTAATAGATCCACTCAGTGGAATGGAACACATTGCTGGAACTGGGAAATAAGTCAAAAACCAGGTACACAAAACGAGCTCAGTCTCCAAGTTCAAGATACCACCAAATGTGGGCTAGAAGAGAGCCTATGCATATAAAATTCCCTCCAAAACATATATGGTCATCCCTTCTATCTAGTACTAACTTCTCTTTCCGATGGAGAATTTGATTATCTTTTTTCAGGTGGACATCGAACCTGAAGGGAGGATCAGCTAACGACACCTCACCAGGGCCCCAGCTGAAACCACAGAACAACGCAGGGGAAGGGCAAGAGTTCAGCATTCATGGCGATCACGACACCAGAAAAAGGCTGAAGGAGATAAACACAGAGAACATCTAACTCCAACTAAGCCAGATATCCAGAGACACAGAGGCTCCCCAAACCTCATCACTGAAGCAGAACTAAAATGACCCCAATGTGGCTCAGGGAAACTCACGGAAGAGGGGGCGGAAAGATTGTTAGAGTCACAAGTTGGGGCATTAAGCACAGAGACTGGTGCCTACCCCCCAGAACTCTTGACGGCCCCCACAATGCACGATCCACATTCCCCATTGATGAGGGTCCCTTTGGAAGAGGGAGGACAGGGAGGAGGATAATGGAACCAATACTATGAATGTAAAATCAGAATAATAGAAATAAAAAAAAATAAAAAAAGAATATAAGCTGGTCATATGGTTGAACTTTGTTTGTAGATTAATGATTTAAACAGAAATACTTTGGAAAATAAATAAAATAAAATAAACCATGAAACCAAGAACGGTTATCATTGTTGCTCAAATCAATAAAAGGGATTCATAAAGAAGACCGTAGAGAAGAAAGATCTACTTTCCTCCTTCAAGTGATAATGAAACATAGGAAAAAAATGTCTGGCATAGTTTAATTTCAGCACTCTGGAGGCTAACATGAGTGTGAGTTCAAGGCCAGCCTGGGCTACAGAGTGAGTTCCAGTTCAGCATGGGCTATAGTGAAAGCCTAGCTCCAAAATATTAGAAGAAAAGGAATAATATTCAAACATTTTCATTGTTAATTCTACAGATGATTTTTATTGTTGTAGTTTCAGGGTTATGGTGAAAGAACAGTAAGCACCCTGGCAATGAACAAAAACAACAAACTTTTGTGCTTGTATGTAGCTAGGACAGTTTCCTGTCATTTCTCATGGAGTATAAGAAAAAGAAAAGACTGACCCCCTGTTTCATGGAAAACACATTTGGTAAAAGGCAGATCACAGTATGACCAAAACAGAATCCCACCCGGTCAAAGCAGTTCCTTATCAATAGCATAAAAGCTCAGGTGGCAGTTGTGGAATTCCAGATGAACTAATAAATGTGGAGTAAGCCAGCCTCCTTCAGTGGGAAGGAATGTCAACAATTTACCAGCAGACGCCTGGGAGTGCCTTGTGAGCACATCTTTTGATAGTTCTCAGAGAAACAGAGACACATGATGAACAGTTCAGTAAACTAAGAAAGAGTTCTAGAAATTTCAGAATGTCAGAGACAGCCTAGTGAAGAAAACAAATTCCAGGGCAATATTGAGGTGGAACAGCTGGTGTAAAAGGGACATGCTCCTTTTTTCCCCCTGTTACTAAATGCTTTCCCATATGTATTTGTACATCTACATACTTAAAAACACACCAGGAAGAAAGAAAAGGAGGTGCACGTTTTAAACATATCTAATGAAATACTCTGTTGTATGAATCTGTGACTAATTTTCTTGGTGACATGACCCTACTTTAACACGTGAATTAACAAGATACCAAGGATGTAATCATGCTTTTCTATATATGCACCCATGCACACATACTGCTTCCTAGAAAGAACCAAAAGGAAGCCCATACAGCAAACAGTCATTTATGACATAAGAGATTTCTATACTCTATTCTAATTAATTTCTTTTGAAAGAGGAAAATAATGCCATGCTATTTAGTTATACAAGTGTTTTCAAAACAAATTTCTCAGCCTATTGATGGTGAGTATAATGTAATCATATACAAGGGAAACTTAAATTGTAGTAGTGCTTGTGAGCAACTGAGTGTCTACGCAGGTTCATATGGGGCTGTAAATTCTTGGAAGACCATTGGAATAGAGTAACAAGATTGATTCCATCTAATTAATATGCTAAATCATATGGTGAATTTAAAAAGACAAGTAAAAACATGTAGGGTCTGCAAATTCAGAGTGTTTCCAGGCAGAGAGAGGGCCTTGGGGAGTCTCCAGTCTAACTCCCTCGCTTCGCAGACAGGAGCGTGAGATCACGAGCATTCCTACTATATGAAATCACACACATGAGCTTGGGTCAAGGCTATGCATCCAGTCATTTATCAGTACATCAGAAGGGGAAGATATCCATGCAGGCACACACATAGAAAAGGAAAGAATGTGCAAAACAGTGCAGCATGCAATTGTGAAAATGTGCTCTCATCTAGAAAGCAATTGCACACTTTGTATAAAAGAGGAATTAATCATGTCTGAAGTCCAGCCTTTCTATGGAGGACTGAAAACTTGGGTGGCTAATCGGAACTATGAAGTCATAATGACAAGAAGGGAAGACTTCATTTGAAAAAGCTGCTTGTAGTTAGCCAAGGCACTGGCCCGAAACAATATTGCCAGTCCACCTCTGTGTTGTACTTAGAAACTGATGGCACCTACACCTTTCTTAAAAGAAAGAAAACACCCCTTATTTGAATCTCCCTACATGACAATCACCTCTTTGCCATGCACCCCATCAGTACTCAGTGTACCTGGCCCTCTCTCATAGCATTTTCCTGGCTGGCTGTCCACCCCCAGACTTCCTAAGCATGGGGTCCTCACATGTGATGGTGCATCAGTATCAACTGGAGGGCTTCTTCAAGCAAATTACAAGTCCCTATCTCTAGACTTCACCAGTAATTTGCATTTCTCAATATCCAGGTAGTGCTGTTGCTGTTGCTGCCTAGATCACATTTGAATCCAGCACACTGTGGTTACAAGTTAGATTTGTGGAAATTAGATTACTGAGCTGATGAATGAAAATGACATCCCTTTTTCTGAGACAAGGCCTTACTCTGTTGCCTGCTTCCTATACAAATTCTCTGTGCCCATTTCAGACACATAAGTCTCCATTCTCAAGGCCTCTTTGCAAGGACTGCTTGGCACTTGAGTTTTCTCTCCAGCATAAGAAGGGTCCATGTGGCTTGGAAAATACAATTTCACTCTTTCTCTCTCTGCCTCAGTTTGACAAGGGTTGGCATTTACAAGCATGTGTCAGGATGCCCTGCTGAAAATGACACTATCTTCACAGAGCCTGTAATGTGTGCATGTATTTCAGTCATCTATAGATGAAAACAGGGAGGCTTCTAACATTGCCATCAGGAAAGTATTGACAAGCATCTATTAGAAACATTTTCAGAAGAGGGGTTTAAATGATCTCCATATGGAAGATCAATGGGATGGAATGCCTTAAAAAGTTTTTCAGCAGTAAAAACTAAAATGAATAATCATAGCAATTGTTGAAGTTTATGCATGTAGTTCCAAGAAGTGTGAGGAATTTTTACAAGTCTTTTTTTGGGTAAAATTAAGGATTTTTGAAAGTATCTCATTAGAAAAGAACTTAATTAGTGAAAATTTCCATCTGAATGCTTACTTTTTAAAGAAAAGTATTCCATAGTTGAAGCTGGATGGTCTTAGTTTTGGGTTTCACTTTTCAGCAGGAAATGGAGCACTATCAAAATGATGAAATACATGTTTTACTGCAGCACACTCTTTTGAACAATGTGGTTATTTTTAAAAGATAGTTTCTATTTTGACTAACTTTCAATGTACCAGAAAAAAATTAAATACTGATTTGAGAACAAATCAATTATTTATTTAATGTAGTAATAGTTTTAAATCATAGTGAGGTACATCAGTTGATATCATAGTTCATTTTGTATTTTGCAGAAAGGACAGAGTTTTCTTTTCTTTCCTCTGCTTTGTTCTCCATAACCTCATCTGAGTCTATAAAACAATGACAAAGAGTTTTGTCAAATCTCCAAAGGGTTCCATATCTTCTTGAAAACAACCTCTAAGAGTGCCTGTTAATATTCCATTCTCTTCTAAGTGTAATCAAAGTAAATTTAACATCTTCCTCTCAAGCTTTAGGAAAAGGTACAAAATATTTAAAGAAGGCAATCATAAATTCTGTTTATATAGCAAGCAGAGGATGTGAACAATTGAAAATCTGCAAACAGGTAATTAGTTTGACACTTAACAGGCAAATAGTCATAAGATAACCTTTCTCATTTTGTATCTTGTCCTGGGAAATACTTTTATTTTCCTGGTATTTTCCCAGGTAGGAAACACTCATTTTCTGGGGATAATGCAACATATAAACCCAGTATTCTAATTTTGAACAGAGGATAAAGTGGCTGAAATCATGCTATATTTCTTGTAATTTCTACTTGGACATTTTCCCATAGAATGAGTCTCTGAAGATATTTCTTCCTAAGTAAGCAGTAGGTACCTCCAAATTGCTTGACAGTTTCATATTTAATGCAGATAGAGGGAATGCAGGTGATGGTGGGTGGAAGTGCAACTTTGATGTACTGCCTCTAGGCTGTGGGTCAAGGGATTTTAATTATTATTATTATTATTACATATTATAAGTATATGCGGGGATTTCCCATGAAGTGGAAGGGAGTTGGCAATAGTATCCCACAGACATACCAGATCTGACCTTCCTCCCTTTCTTACCTCCCCTTCAACCTCAGGGTGCTTCCTTGCCCTCCTGGGATCTTTCCCTTCTCCAGGGAGTGTGCTAACCTTATTTATCCATTGCCTCTACTGTCTCCCTCAGTGTTTCTCCAGTCATGTTTGTCATTGAGTTCACTCTACTGCCTGCCCCATACACAAATTTGTGCATCTGTTTCAGAACCATGAGTCTCCATTCTCAACTCTGCTATAAAAGGATAACTCAGCACTTGAGTTTTCTCTCCAGCTCGAGAAGGAACGGTATGGCTTGAAAAGTACATTTCAAGACAGATAGAAAAACCATTGCCAAAACAAGTCAATTTAGCAAATTCCTATATCAGTCAAGAGAGGTCAGGTAAAATGTGAGCTGGAAGTTTTATCCTACATGGGTGGATAAAACTGCTCCCAGGAGCCTTAAGGTATTAGTAGAAAATCGTAGTGTCAAGGATGAGCTACCTCTCAATAAGCTGTTGGTCAGGGAAACTACATAGTTCCCTAAAATAATATTGGCTATTGCCATTGCTCTTGGTTACCCAGCAAAACTAGATACTAAGTTCCTATTGCAGAAGATGCCACATGCTTTGGTTACAGGGCATAAAGAAACCAGGCTGGAACTGAGCTGAAAGCTTCTTCCGTGCTAGCTATCTTTCTTCATGACAGAAGGTGCTATGAAATTAGCTGGGGGAGAAAAGTAATTAACAGTGCTACTCAGCTGTGGACACTTTATACCTCATTATCATCATGCAAGGCGAGATGTGTCCACTAGTGCAATAGTGGTATGAAAGTTATGGTAGTAACCAACTGCTCTCCAGTTGGATTTGAGACCCACTTCACAGGATAGATCATGACTAATACTGTAAATCTGGCCTAAAGTCTGTGGCAAGGGACTTAGGCCCTAGAAGGAAACCCAGTCGTGTGTTTCTGCTGATTTGAGAGCCTGTCAAGTTGCTTTACATATCTTTGTTTGTTCTCACTGATTGGTACACCTTGCAGTAAGAAACACAGAAGTTTCTTTACACAAAGGACGGAGGTTAATACAGAGATGCACACCTAGCAAAATTACCAAGAATAAGCAATTAGTGCGTGCTCAGCTCTAAACATGGCATCTAAACCACTCCCTCCAAGGCTCAGGGAACAGTGCAGAAGACAGGGTGGAAAGAATGCAAGAGCAGGAGGATGGGAAGTGAGGCTGTGGAATACTGCCTTCTGGATGTTGCCAGTCCATTGCACTCACGAACTCACAGCAGATATGGTTTCCTGCACAAGACTGAGCCTGTCAGTATTTCATCATAGATGAAAGAGAGGTCCACAGTAAGTAGTGGTAACTGATTATTGCTGGTTGAAGGGGAGCCATGTCCTCTAGTGGCATATAGTCACAGGTGAGTTGCACATACTCCAGTAAATAACACCCCCATGGTCATGGAAATGGTCCTAATTTAATTCAGTGGTTCAGAAAAAAAAAAGATATGAAAGTAAGGAGGAGGGTTTTAGTAAGAAGACAGTGGGAGATGAGGGTAATGGGAGGGAGTGGGATCAAAATGCATTATAACATGTTTGAAAGTGTCAAAAATTAAAACAATTATAAAATGTGAGCTAGAGTTGCCAGTTGACTCCCAATGTCCTATGTGTCACATGGCTACAAGCTTCATAAAAGCCTCCTCTTGGAGGTTCACACAACATGCATTGGTGACATCCTTAGATCAGCTGGGAAGTACTTTCACCCCCATTCTGACTTTGGACTTGAATGCATTGCCACCAACAACACCTCTGGCAGGACAAGGTCAGCATTCTAGATAGATGGGGCAGGTGAAAGCCTTCTTTAAGGACAAATAAAAGCACACATTATCTTGCACAAACCTGGGATCATGCCATTTCTACAATGGTTACTGTAGATCTTGCACTGACTCTATCCCTGCTGCTGTTTTTCTTACTAGAGTTCCCCTCCCTATGAATATAAGAAGAATATAATATCACTTACATTCTTCAGGCCCATTATAAAAGAAGTTTATTTTCTTGGATATGCCTCGAATAGCGACGAAAGTGAAAATTTTACATTTTCTTTGATACTGTCTCCACAAACAACTCAACTATGTGCTTTTGCAGCTGTCTTATCTAAAGGGAAATGTGAATATGGAATTGCCTTTGTCTTGTCAAAGAAAAAAGTGCTATCTTGCAGAAACTATTTGCCTTGCCTGGCTTGCTCTTCTGTCATGAGTAGAACCTATAGAATATTTATACCGATCAATACCTCTTGCCTTGAAGTGAATTGTCTCAGCTTCACTATGACTTTTATTTTTTATTAATGAGTGTACAAATGCCTGAGAATGGCAAGAAGTTATTATCATATCACAAAGCTGAGGTCAACCATTATGTCTTACTCAGAAAAGTAGATGACAAGGAAATCAGTCCTGTTTTCACAATGTAGACTGATACTTTCAAGTAAAAAAAAAAAAAAAAACTTTACAAAGATACAACAATGTGGAAGCTGTGCTCAGTTTTTCTACTTTGCAAGTGTGCATGTGCATATGCACACATGCACGCATGCACACATACACCCTTGTGCAGTACTGAACTTTCTATAGAGGAAGAACATGCTGCTTCCTCTAATTGGTAGCAATTTATTTAGCCAGTGCCAATGCACTCATACAGGAACCCACAAGCTCTTATTCACTCACCAAGTGCATGGAAGTGCTGTTTACTGTTGGGGAAAAGTTTAGCATAAAAGAGTATTCAAGTGGTAGAATAGGATCCAAGGAACCCATTGTGAGGTTGTCTTTCGGGATATTACATTACTGGGATCTTGCTGTGGAATTTCCTCACCTTCCCTCAATGAAAGTTAGATGAGATACATGCAATGTAGTACAGAGTTTATTACAGAGTAAAGTGGAGTCAAAGGGACCATTGCCTCAATCCAATCTACATTTTAGGCATGTTTTGCACTATTTTTTATTACTTTGCAATTCAAGGTTTATTTGCCATTTCCCATTCAAAAATTTTGCCCACTTAAATAGGCCACAATTTTTGGTTTTGTTTATGCTTTGAGCCCAGAAAAATACCATATATATATATGAGTGGGGAAGGTTATCAGTACATTTTTAAAGATTCTAGAACAAGTAGTTTTTCCTAAGAGACTTGTGCTGGCTAAGTGATTGGCAGGCCTGTGTGGTTTGACTGTTATAGAATGGGAGCAATACTATGTGTTTGTTCTTTATCAGAAAGCTTCCTGCCAGACAGTAATCTTGGTTTAGGACTCCTGGAACCAGGCTTAGATAGTTATCTATTAATGACTTTAGGGCAGTTCAGGATGTCATGTTTTCCAGAGCCAGAAATAGGACTTAGGCCCCATTCCTTTGGTGAGTAATTAGACTCCTCTATCTCCAATCTTTGGTTTTATAGACTGCTGAATATACAGAAGGACTCCAGTCCAGATACCTTCTAAGCTTGCTAATATTTAACTAGCTACCTAACACTTCCACGTGGATCTCCTGTGCAGCTTTTGTGAGGTCTTGGAAGAGAACAATAATTTACTACTTCTTTGTTTACAGAGTAATTTAAATAGAATATATACATAATTCTTAGCCTAGCTTTCAGATAATCCAAATATGCACTATTCATAATACAAATATTTTCAATTTCAATCAAATGTATGCATGCAGGATTGGCCCTAACCCCTTTTTTCTCCCTTTATCCAGTATGATGCACTTCTTTCTGGCCTGTGGAATGGAGCAGGAATAACAGTGTGCCAGTTTGGATCCCATGCTTCAAAGTATAGCTTGTTTCCACTTGTCTTTAACACCACTATTGCCACGGAGGTTGTTGGGCTCTGCCCGGTGTGAAGCCGAGTGGTTAGCCCAGCCAATCTTGGCCTATTCCCGGTAAGGCCTAGTCGAGCCTGAGTACCTGCCCTTGACTCAGCACCTAAGCTGAAACTGCCTCCACCCAGCTGCTGCTGACGTGATGAAATACTGTTGGCCCTTATACCTTTCTCTCATCCCCTTTTCCCGCCCCCTTCCTCAAAGTATATTGGCCCTTATACCTTTCTCTCATCCCCTTTTCCCGCCCCCTTCCTCAAAGTATATTGGCCCTTATACCTTTCTCTCATCCCCTCTTCCCACCCCCTTCCTCAAAGTACATAAATATCTCCCCCCTGACAATAAACGACGAGTTTCGCTTTAGACGTTTCTCCGCGACTCAATGTGGTTTTCTTTTCCCCGGTGATTTGGGGAGGTTTGAGTTGCCGACACCTGTCTTCTCGCTCAGCCTCAAGAGAGAAACGGCTGGCCCGGCTCTCTCTCTCTTTTGCTCTACCTGCCGGTGGTGAGGGAAAAAAGCCCCGGCAGGAGGTGGCATGCCTGGGCTAATGTGTCCTTAGGAATGGAGAAGAAGATGACAGGCATTTAGAGTTGAGCCTTTCCCAAGCTGAATTCAGATTAGCCAACCCTCAGGGGACTGACCGATTTGAGTGATGCGGTAAATGATGGTTGTTTCTACATCACTGCAATGGGGAGGTAGTTTGTTACATTAGATACCTAATATATCCTTAAATCACTATCATGCAGGTTTGATTTACAGCACTGATTGATAGTGCTCTATTTAATTAGCTTAGTTGGAAATTTGACATTATAGAACATTCGTATTAGTATAATCTTAAGAGACTTCTAATAGAAATGAATTGGTTCAAAAATCTGAGACAAGGTTATTGTATTCATTATGAGGGAAAGTTCCCTTTTTATAAGAATCTCAGTTTGTGCACATGTAAACTGAGAATTAAAATACTTAGTGTGAAAAGTAGAAAATAATAGAGTATGTAACTTGACTAGCATGTGGTAGAACAATAAATGTTAGCTATTATTTTTTATTGAGTACATTGTGCCAGAGAAAGTCTATTTATACTTGAGTCATTATCTGTATTCTATTGTCTTACTTTTAATTTTTTACTCTTTTTCTTATGGTTTACCCTATATAGTTCTTCTGTTGCCCTTGCTTCAAAGCTTGTGGAAAATGAAAATATAAAATCTTCTATACTTTTTGCTCAAGGCCCAAAAGAGTTGATTTACCAAAAATAGATAAATCCCATTGACTTATTTATATTGAACTGGACACAAGTTTCATACTATGGATAACTTTCAAATCTGAAATTCTTTGGAAAGAAAACCAAGCACAACAGCCCACTAAGAATCTTTCTTAAATAGTGAATGACTCTATCCTCCACAAACTTCCTCAAATAAGTATTGGATTCCAGGGAGGGGTTTTCTAATCTAATCTGTGACCCTCTGAGCACAAAGGAATGACAACAACACAATGTTTACTGTCCTTTCTATTGTAGTTGCAGAAGTAATTTTAGCTTGGAAAGGATTGTCCAATGTTATTGCCAGGACTAGGCAAAATTTTTTCTGTTAAAAGGCCATTCACTATGTATTTTCTGCATTTCTGCCCATATGGTCTCTGTCACAACTATGCATATCTGCTGTTGATCTATGAGAATAACAGTAAACAATATGGAAACAAATTTACATGGCAGTGATCCAGTAACAACTTGCATTTAAACATAGATGGGTTATAGATATCTGTAATGAACAATAAACTCAATACACAAATTATCACATTAATGCATTATTAGCCACACTAAATTTACTCTATTATCTATACTACATGTACATATTTCCTAGACTTACTTTTCAAATATTAGAATTTGTATGACTTCTATGTACAATTGCAAGGTTAGGTTTTAGTCATTCTTTCTGCCTTCATGATACAAAGTTTCCCAACATTAAAGGACAGAATTCCACAGTCTAAATTCAGTTTGATTTCTAATTGTTTTGTTTAGATTACTCATTGTGCTACATCGTCATACAGCAACTTCGGGTACGTGTTGCAGCATGCAATAATATTCCCACCTGCTATCTTAGTACTCCATCAAATTTTGATAGAGACCTTGGTAGATGATGAACATTTTCTTTCTTCTCAAATCAAAATCCACATGCCTACCAATGGAGACATGCATTTTCCTCAAAAACTCCCATATGAGGGCCGGGCGTGGTGGTGCACGCCTTTAATCCCAGCACTCGGGAGGCAGAGGTAGAAGGATAACGGAGAGTTTGAGGTCATCCTGAGACTACAGAGTTACAGGTCAGCCTGAACCAGAGTGAGACCCTACCTTGCAAAACCAAAACCAAAAAAAAAAAAAAAAAAAACCAAAAAACCTCCCATATGGAACTTCTCCTGGGTCTCTGAAATCTCATCATGAAGGCATTAGCTCACACCATTTTTGTTTAGCCCTCATAATATTAACAGGCTCTAGCACAAACCCAGTAATCACCGTGGTTCACCCCTTTGATTCCTGACTAACACACTCAGCCCATAAGAAACATGTTATGGAAAGGCACACACGTTGTTCCGGCGGCTCACACTCCCCCAGCTGCCCAGACACGTTAAGGATATATGTTTATGTACAAGCTCGGATTGGTGTGCAGATGTCAGTGAAGGTTTCATAAAGACCTCCATGACAGCGTCAAGTCTGCTGCAGAGTGAGCTAACTCTGGATGAATTTTTTCCAGGTTTCCTTTGTCAAGAATGTTTAATTTACCAAAACGAGTTTCAGCAATCTGATGGTGTGACATTCATTTTAACATGTAATTTAATCTGTCATTAGTTTCCCAACGAAGTATTCCAAGATACAATGAAACCTGCCCAGTTCCTTCCTCTTCTGAGGCAAGATCCAGATTCTGCCTGTCTTCAAGACGAAATGATTTATAAGTAGCATGTGATTGATCAAGCCATAGTGTTTCCTTTCATCTCTGAGCCTGTCTGTATTCCCAGTTTTTAAGACTCTATTTTATTTTACTGCCAAGATTTTGATTATTTTTGGTTTCAAACCATTATAGCCAAACATGTTGCCAATGTGGGCTTTTTAAACTTCCAATTCATCACTGTTAATGTAAAGAAATACAGAGGCAGGAAATTTCATGTGAAACTGGAATCTTGGTTTGAACAATAAGCACGTTTAAAAGATTGATGTTTTTAAAAGCTCGTTCCCCAACACCATAAGAAAATAAACCAATGTTTTTCAAAAAGAAAAAAATTGTTTAACAATTGTTAATAAAAAGCTAAAAGCTGACATAGTATTCCTTTATCTAGGAAGCATTCTGCTTAATGTCATGAGTGCCAAAAGACAAAGACTGAAACAAACAAATAAAAAAATGAATTAATTCTCAATTCCTATAAGCAAAATATCCTGTCTTAGGGTCTGTGCAAGACATACACTCAAACAATCTCCAACGTCAGAGAGGAGGCACACGGGGGATCTGATGGCATATAAGCACAGAACCACACAATAATGGAACAAATGGCCCACCATTCTGCTTGTCTTGGGCAGATAATGTTCATCCTAAACTAGTGGTTCATAGGTGTGTACGTGCATGCATGCGTGCATGCAGTGAGTTTGCTACCAGGAGGCATATGACAATATTTTAACTTTTGAGACAGGGTTAAACTTTGTAGCCCAGGCTGGCCTGGAACTTGTGATTCTCCTGCTTTATCCACCATACATCCAGGATTCTATGTCTGTGCCACCACATGTGTGCCACAAGTGGAGGGGTGCTATTGTCATCTAGCAAGTAAAAAGTGTGTAGTAAGCTACTACAGATCTTCAGCTATGGAGCATAGGATCAGTGCTAAGCCTGCTGGGGCTAAGAGAGGGTCCACTGCAGAGCCTGGGGCTTCACTACAAGAGCAAGCAGTTCCAAGGTTTCTGTTGCCATGTGGGAACTGTCTATGAAGAAAGTGAATCATAGTCTTGAGATATTCCCAACAGGATGGGATAGTTTCAAATTATCTTCAGAGTTCATGCCAAAAGGCAATAGAAAGAAAACGGACCACTTTCAACTCTAATCAGTTTTTTTTTAATTGTGTGTAGAAATACATTTGTGGTGGTGGATTGACATAATGAGTCCTAGAAAAAAAAGGATGTCTCTTGGGGCTCAGTGTACACACATAGATGACAGTGACTTTGTATCTTTATAAAAATATAAAGTGCTCAATATCTTTAGTCAAAACCCCTAACCGCAAAGCTTTGTGCTTCACATCTTCAGTCAACTTTTGATGGAAACTCAGTGGGAATAATACATGAAATTTCATTAACTTGTTTCTTTTGTTTTAGTTTTTAAATGTTAAGGTGATATTTGATCATCCTTTGGTCCCATAGTATTTCTTTTTTAAAAATATTTATTCATTCATTTATTTATTTATTACAGAGAGAGAGAGAGAGAACGCCATCCCTCCAGCCCCATTGTTTTAAACTTTGATTGTAGGACAATCTGGGTGTGTGACTGAACACAGTTTTATTGCTTAAGAGATTTTGGCACAGTAGAAAATGACCATGTACTCTTAGTCAATAAATGTTTCTTTAATTTTTTTAAATTATTTTATTTATTTTTTGGAGAGAGACACAGAGAGAGAGAGACAGAGAGGGAGACAGATAGAGATGGGTGCGACAGCAATCTTTCAGCTGCTGTGAACGAAATCTAGATGTGTGCGCCCCCTTGTGGTCAAGTGTGGCATTGCACCCTTGCATCACTTTGCATCTGGTTAAACGTGGGACCTGGAGATTGGAACCGGGTTCTTAGGCTTAGCAGGCAGGCGCCTTAACCGCTAAGCCATCTCTCCAGCCCTAAATGTTTCTTTTTATGAAGTTATTTTTAATTTTATTATTTTATTTTACATATTTGAGAGAGACAGAGAAAAGGGGAGGGGGAGAATGGGCATCCCAGGGCCTTCAGCCACTGCAAGTGAACTCCAGATGCTGAACCACCTTGTACATCTGGCTTACATGGGTCCTGGGAATCAAATCCCAGTCCCTTTGGATTTGCAGGCAAACATCTTAAAGGCTAAGCCATCTCTCCAGACCTAAATGTTTCATAACTAATTAAATTTATTAGCCGTTTGATTCTAATTCTAAATGTGAAGTTGATTTTAGACTTGTGATTGTAAGTTGAAAAGTATAATAGGATTTGACTGTTTGGTAAATAATATTTAGCTCCTTAGGCAAGTTTTCAATTACCTAAGTAATTATGGCTATTGAAGACATTTAATATGTGAGAATATTTGAAAGTTGACAAAAGTCTAAATGATTAATGTCATAATGTTAATAAGTTGAAATATCTAAAGTTTAAAACTAATGAGATTAAATACATACAGTATTGACTAAATGAATATATTTATCAGATTTATAAATGTTGTTTAAGTTTCTAAAGAGATTTTGCATGTTGAAGTTGTATTTGCCCAATTTGTTAGATACTTGAATAGTAAAAGAAAACACTGAATCTAGTATCATAAATGTAAGCTTAAATGCATAAGGAATTTTAGCTAATTAAATTTATAAATGAGAGTAATTGTTTTCATTTACATTGCTCAACTCTGATTGTATTCTAATCAAAACCTTCTGTGAAAGTAATTGCTCTTACTCTATACAAAAAGATAATGAAGTTATAAGCAAAAATAAGACTTATGAGTTTAACTTAAAAAGTTTGAGGAATATTTTGATTTTATAACTTCAATAGGCTAACATCCATTTAAATCCTCTATAATGTAAATAGCCCTTTCTACCAAAAAGAAAACAAATGAGCAAAAAGAAAAAAATGTTCATCTTTTTAAAATTTATTAAACTTCTCTTTCAATAATGAAGAACTAATGTTCCCAGTGAACACAGGAGGTGTGTGAGAAAGACACAATATTTTCAATGTGCACATTGTAGGATTACTGAGGAAGAACAGAATCATTCGCCTCCTTGTTATCCTGTGTCACTGGTTCCAAAGCCACATGGGGTCTGGAGCCAACTCTTTGCAACCCATTTACCCCTAGGAGACCACAAAGGACTTTGTGACCTTGGGTTGATAAAATAAGATGCTGGCTTATAGTCCTTTTTGCTTAAAGCTCAGTTACCACTGCAAAAATTATGAGTCCTGATTCTGGAAGGAACTTTAGTAATGCTCACCCAAACCCCTCTCCTCGCTTACAAGTGAAATGCCCTTTTATCCCGGAAAGGAGTATGGTAAGGACTGCTCTCTGGGAAGGGTGTGAAATCGCCATCCAGAGCATCATGTTAAAAGATGCTTCTAGCGCCCTCACTCACACATTCTGCCCCTGCTGGTAATTTGTTAATTCCACAATATTTGCCATTTTTATATAGTGCCAGCTACAAGCCTCAATAAGTTCTTTTTCTGTTGGGGCCTTCTGCAGCAATGGGGTGCCATGAAGCAAAGTGTTTGAAGATAAGACATTTCTAAGAGAACCATAAGCGTCTGGATCTGCTTTCCTTCTATTTTCTACAATTTTCAAAGTTTCGAATAATACCAAGCATGTGTAACATAATATTACATGAAGATATTACAAGTGGTATTAATTTGTTTGCCTATTTTTGCTCTGCCTGTTTAGAAAATGTGTCAAAATGACTCATGATGGCACATTGTAACAACTAGGATTAGTAGTCAGACAGCCCTTATGATAGGCTAGTAAACTGAAAATAAGAGCTAACCTTTTTTTGAAAAATCCTAGTCCCTTGAAACATACACACACACACACACACACACACACACACACACACGCACACACACACACACAACCCTGGAAGCTCTCAATTTAGCACGAAACCAAATAGCGCCATCTACTGGCTACTCGCTTATATATGCTATCCAACTAAAGCCGCCTAACAAACAAAGGCCTTTGACAAAGACATGAAGAAGCACGCTTTGTTCCTGGGACTCCCTGCCACAAGCCCGTCTTCTGAATCCCAGAGAAGAACATGCTACCTTCAACAAGAAAGCACTCCCATTTACAGTGGGACCCGGTTTTTCTTTTCTTTCAAAGAAACTTCATGCTTTGGATTTGGCTTGGCCATCCCGAATGCATCCCTCATTTTCTTTCCACACTCCTCGTCTTTCCAATAAAGAGATCGACTACAAGCTTGCCAATAAATCAGGACAATGTTAGGAGGCTTTGAATCTTGCAAAGAAGCTCCATAAAGCCTAGACAGATGGAGGAAAACAAATGAGCTTGAAGCGAACTGATTTTCTCCTCTCACTGGCTGTGTTACAATTCATCATGGCATTAGGGCAAACCATTTTTGTGTAAACTCAGCTGAGATGACAAAGTTAATCTTTTGACTCTCCTGTCATTTCCACTGATGAGTTGGCATGGAATATATTTATATTGTGATTAAATACAAGTACACCTGAAACAGTCTTTTTAGGGGTGTCTTTTCCTGTGTAAGGAAGTGAAATGAAGGAAATGGCTGAACCTCCTAATCAGATTCCCACTCCAAAGACTCTCAAATGTCATCACTATGGCAACGTGTCAGCCAAGGTACTACCTCATCTCTACTTCAAACTTGCCATTGCTAATGAATTACTGTGGGGGGTGCGTGTGGGTCTTAATACTGAAGTCATTCATGTAACACTTTATCCTAGTTTTTAGTTTTCTTTCTTCAAATATAATTAGTTTCTGAGATCTTGCTTCACACAATGGATTCTCTCACTGGCTCACACACTGTCTGAGGATGTCATATTGTAGAGTCCTTTGTTCTGGGAGATAACCAAGTTTATATGTACTTGGGATCTCCGAACTGGACAAATCTCAAAGGAAGTGCAATCTAGAAAGTGAGTCTTGTACATACATATACTGGGGGGCTAATTTTAACCATGTTAAGAAGGTATGCAAAAAGTTCTCTAGTCAGTTCAAAATCACATATGAAAAATAGAATATAGTTCTTTGACTGAACTTTTCAAGGCCAATGTTTATGCAGGCAGCCAATTAGTCTGAAAATCCAAGAGAAAAGTTCTCTTCATCAATTATGTGTCTGGTATTCATGTTCCTTATGAAAGAAGAGTGATTCTGCAAAGGTAGTATAAATCTTTCTTTTTTTTCATAATTAATGACTTCTTTTTGTCTATTCTTAAAATGATCATGTAATTCAGAACTATCTTCATTAAGATTCTTTTTACAATTTCTCAGTTTATGTAAGTCTTCACCTAGCTTCAGGCAATGAGACAGACCAATTGAATAAAAACTAATTTCCCATGAAGCTAAATTTACTGATTTTACCTATTGTAGATTTAATGACTTTAGTGGTTTTAAGGGGACTTAAGTGACTAATATATATTTTCTGAAAATTAGGTAAATTAAGGCAAGTAGAATAATTCTAAAGATGCTAAGTCTGGAAAAAGAACAATAACTATAAGCATCCCATAAGTACTCCAAAACAGCAACCAGGACAGTAACAACAAAAACAGCAAAAACTCACCTACAATGCTACTGCTTCAGGCACTTCTGATATGGTCTACATGACTTCAAATGAGAAGTTCTGTTTTGTTTCCTAGATTGAAGCATGTCCTACCATATCTAGCAATTCAACATTTCCTACATGTAAAATACTTGTTTAAATTAACTAGAAATGAAACTAAAACTAATTAAATAATCACATATAACACCTTAAAACAAGTTAAAAGAATAGATGAGATAAATTGCTTAAAATGAAAATTGGACTTTAATTCAAATTAAGTATTTATATTTAATTTGAAAAGCCAAAAATATTGAATTGCCAATACAACCCCACCATGGTTTAATTATATAAATAAATATCCATGTTCATTCTAATTTTTAAAAGAGTTGGTGAATGAATTGAGATGAAGGATAAAATCATATAAAAATATGCAGAGGGAGTTTGGAAGCCCGGGAGAACATATGAAGGGTTAAATGAGTCTTCTTTCCTATGTGAAATACAAAAAATAAAGGATAATATAAAACCAAGGTGTATTAAAATATTTTGATACTTAAACTGAAAATTCAGTTCTGTTTTGATAACTGCTGATGAAACCTGCAGACTTGAGCATATTTAATTTACTGTGCTATTAAGCTTTATAGAAAAAATTTCATGTCACCCATAATCAGATACTAAGGCGGAAAATCTCTAAGAAAGCTATTCAAAGACTCATTGAAATACTTCAGTGCCTTACATACTTTTTTTGAGACAGGATTTTCCTATGTAGCCCAGGCTGACCTGAACTTTCAGTAAAATCCTCCTGGTTTAACCCCCCAAGTGTTAGGATTATAGGTCTATCGAGTTTCTATTGCCATGTTTTTTTAATTAGGAAATTTATGTATTATATTTGATAAATTGGCAGAGCTAGTGTGTATTTACATATGCATATGCATGTGTGTGCATGTATAAACGTGTGTATTTGAAATCTGCCTACTTCTTGCCTCTCAAACTCATTGTTTTCTAATGAATGTAGAAAATAGCAACTGTAATGACTTTCCCACTTTAAATGTAGTGATTCTATTAACTCAGCCCCTGATCACATAGTTTGATGCTCAAGTTACACTTTGCCTCTTCTTGGGGCTTTTAGTGAAGTCTAAGGATAATTCACTAGAACTGAAGTTAATCAAAACCTCCCTGAAGCCGGGCGTGGTGGCACACGCCTTTAATCCCAGCACTCAGGGAGGCAGAGGTAGGAGGATCGCCATGAGTTCGAGGCCACCCTGAGACTACATAGTGAATTCCAGGTCAGCCTGGGCTAGAGTGAGACCTTACCTCAAAAAAAAAAAAAAAAAAAAACCTCCCTGATTTTTCCATGATGTCACTGATCTGTTTTTTTTTTTTTTTAAAGAATAAATGTATTAACTAGGTGTGGTGACACATGCCTTTAATCCCAGTACTGGGGAGGCAGAGGTAGAGGATTGCTGTGAGTTCAAGGGCAGCCTGAGACTACAGAGTGAATTCTAGGTCAAGCTGTGTTAGAGTGAGACTCTACCTTGAAAATCCAAAACAAAACAAAAAAATAAAATAAACAAAAAGAATAAATGTATTGATTATAGATTACATATTTGTTTTAGTGGAAGGTGCTTGCATTTATGGCATAGGAGGTAGTTGAGGAGTTGGGCTCCTGGTTTCTGACCCTATCCAGGGTTGTGTGACATGAGAAAACTCTGACTAACACAACATCTCTGCATTCTTTGCAATGGCAGAACAATGGATTGCTTTGGGGCCACGTCTGTCACAGAAACAATCTCAGAGATAAACAGTATTTCCTCATCAGGATGGAGTGAGGGTCTCTTTGCCCATGTCACTCTTGCCTGTGGGCTCTGTTGCTCCTTTTAAATGTATTTTTATTAATTAGAAACTTTGTTGTATGGAAAAATCATGTGTTAGTCCCATTCTCCTCATATATCCTATTATATCTTTTCCTCCCCACCCCACTCCATTGAGGGCCCTCCTCAGTAGGGTTACTTCTATTATGGATTATGGGCTATGGATGCTACAGTCACTCATGATGTTGGGGTGGCAGCAATGCCTCTAGATACTCTTTCCCATCCTGTGGCTCTGAACAATCTTTCCACCCCTGTTGTGCCTGAGCCTTGGCAGGTGTGTTATAAATCTACTTTAGTGTTGAGCTCTCCACAACTTCGGAATTTTTGCTTTGATCAGTTTTCGGTGAATTCATTGTCTATCACTATCACCCTGGCACAGGTTGCCAGGCTATCTGTAAGAGCAGCCCTCATGTTGAACTTGTCATTTCCTCTGTGGTGTCATCTGGACCCTGCTGATGTGCAAGAGGAGGCTCATCTCATGACAGACAGCTATCTTTTCTTGTCATGTTGATGGATTTTGATTCTCCCTGGTTTTTACTGCCTTCTGTAAAAAAAAGAAAACAGTTTCTCCAAACTGAGAGTGAGAGCAGCATGGAATAAAAGGGATAAGCATGGTTAATTAAGAGAAATTCTGATGGGTGTAGCTACTTTTTTTAGCCAAAGACTAGTGGGAGCTTGTCTCTGGAATCTATGACCATCGTCCCCATAGTATTCTGACTTGGTTCCCAGTACCAGCTATGATTCCCTCTCACTGAGTAGGCCTCTTATCCGATCTGGGAGCCACTGGTTACTAGCATAGGTTGAGTCCTACTATTACATCTGGTTGATTTCATATCTAAAAGGATCTCCTGCATTCTCACAATGTTGGTAATCATTTTGCCCTAGCAGCTCATGCAGCACTTTCCGGTGCTACAAGGGCTAGCCATTGGGGAGCTGGTTTCCTTCTAAATTCCATTGGGATGATATCACTGATCTTTTTTGATTTTAAGCATGGCCCCTTACTCCATTTAGGCGATGTAACAAATCTGTCTCAGAAGTTGTTTGCATGCCAACTCATCCAAGTTGTCCTATGCCCAGAGTGAGTAACTCTAGTATCTCCTATGCTTCCATTTACTCAGCCCTTTAAGGATAGTATTTTTATTTCTCTCTCCTGCCTTCATGTATTTGAAGTTGAATTATTAAAATGGAAGAAAAATGTGCTTATAAATGACATTTTGGCAAAAAATTTAATTAATCTACAAATCATGCCAAGTTAATTAAAAAGTTAAATGAAAACAAACTGATAAAATCATTACTCTTCCTGAAAGTATATAATTACAAATAAAAGATAGCTTCATTAATATGATTTTCATAAGCAGTTTACTTACACTGTCTTCCTAATTAATTCTGTAAGTTCCACATAAGTAACTTAAATTTGATATTATATTTTATTAAAGATTTAGTTATGCTTCAGTTTTGCTTGTACTCAGCATTCTGAGAATTTGCCATATTTAAGATAAAAATAAAGAATGTAAAACTAAATAAAGGGTTGGAGAGATGGCTCAGTAGGTAAAGTGCTTGCTATGAAAGCATCAAGAATTGGGTTCGGTTCCCCAGTACCCACTCAAAAGCTGGGCATGGCAGTGTATGCCTATTATCCCAGCACTGGAAAGGTGGGGACATAAGGATCCTTAGGGCTTGCTGGATAACTAGCCTAGCCAACTCAGTGAACTCTTAAGTTCAGTGGGAGGCCCTGTCTCAAAACATAAAGTGGAGAGAGATTGAGGAAGAAACCCAAAGGTGATACAGATCAGCATCCTTGGCTATTTATTATGGTTAAGTCTATTTGTATTTCAAAGAGATTTATTGTCTTTACTAAAGGAACATAATTGTAGCTCTTTTTGGTTTAGTGTACATAATCTTGAACTTTTCTTTTCACTCTGAAATGCTTTTTGGGTGTTTTAATTTTTTAGTTAGCATACAGAGTTTTAGCTATAATTATGACATTTTCAAGAACAATTGTTTGAGTTGATTTTCCTCTCCACATCTCTCCTATCCTTATGCCCTTCATATCCTACCACTTTCTGTTTACATGCCACACGTGTCCTTTTGCCCTCTCCTACACCTCTTCCTGTTATCTCTTATTGTCTGCTCCTGGTCACCTTTCTAGCTTTTTAGGTTTTACCCACATTTTTACCCCATTTAATATACATACATATAAATATTACAAGGTAGTATCTACATATTCAAAGTAACATACTGTTTTATGCTGAGTTTGGATCACCTCAATATAATTCTTTCCAGATCCATCCATTTTCCTGCTGATTTCATAATTCCATTATTCTTTACCTTATGTATAAAAATTGTCAATCAAAAAGAAATATCCAAGATAGAAATGAAACTGATATATGACCCATCTATAGCACTCCTGGGCATATACCCAAAGGACTCTACATCTTATCACAGGGATACTTGCACATCCATATTTATTGCTGAACTATTAACAATAGCTAGAGAATGGAACCCATTAATGGTGCCCATTAATACAGGAATGTATAATGAAAATATAATGCATTGATTTTTTTAGTAGGGAGTAAATTACATAAACCATGAAGTTTTGGAGGTCTAAATATAATTAGGACTGGGACAGGGGAAAAGGATGGAAGTGAAGACAGAGACTGAGACAAAGAAACAGAGAAAGAAACATCAATAGTGTTTGACTAAAGTCACCAAGAAAAACTGGGAATGAGAAAGATGGATGTTGTAGTCAACAACATGTTGCTAGGACAAACATCCAATCAGACATGGTTTATGTGAGGAACAGGTTTATTTCAAGCTTACAGACAAATGGGAAGTTCGACCAATGGCAGAAGAAATTTACTCCCTTTCAGAGTTCCAAGCAGAAAGAAACCACCAAACATTAAGCACCACAAGGAAGCACAAACCTACAGAGTTCAAGCTGCTGTCCACACACCTTTGGACTGGAATGAAGGTCTGCCCCCAGTGACATGACTCCTCTATTAGGAATCTGCCAACTTGGGGCTCAGGTAGGAAATTTAATAAAAAGTGCCTGAGTCCGGGCTGGATGGATGGCTTAGCATCCAAGGTGCTTGCCCTGTGAAGCCTAAGGACCCATGTTTGACTTTCCAGGTCCCACATAAGCCAGACGCATAAAGTGATGTAAGCATGTAAGGCCACACATGCACACAAGGTGGCACACCCATTTGAATTTCAATTGCAGTCGCTGGAGGCTCTGGTGTGCCAATTTTTTTCTCTCTCTCTTGCTCTCATTCTCACTTTTGCACATAAAAAGGCCAGTCTGTTGGCTTGCCCCCCCCCAAATGCCTGAATCTATGGGGCCATACATATTATCACATTCAAACTACCACATTCTGTCACTAGCCCCCATAGACTCATGATAATTTCACACTGCAAATTGTAGTAATCAAACTTTAAAAATTCCCATAAGCCTTATCAACTTTAAAAATGTCCCAAAGTCCAAAGTCTAATCTAAGTTTCAAGACCACCTCTTAAGTGAGAGTCCAGTAAAATCAAACCAGGTTACATACTTCCAAAACATAATGGCACAGAACAAACATTTCCATTGTAAGAAAAGGCATAACAGGGAGAGACTGGACTGATACAAAATCAGTAACCATCAGGTAAACATTAAACGTCTCTAGTTCAATTCTGACATGCCTAACCAGTGATGACAGTCTCTGGATTTTTAATTTCCACACCTCCAGCTGGACTGAGTAACCAGGGGAAAACTTTCATTCCAAGCCACCAGCTGTACATGGTAACCATTTCACAATCCTGGTATACTCAAAACATCTTTGAGGCGCTATCATAAACCATGGTCCACCTTCAGTTCCTTAAACTGGCCTTTTTGACCTTAAATACAGGGACATCACCCTGCTTCCTGTGCTGCAGCTCCTGGAACCACTTATGGGAAGAAGGGGTTTATTTCAGGCTTACAAATAAAAGAGAATTTCCATCAATGGCAGAAGAATATGGCTACCATTTATAGATGCAAGCAGAGAGAAACCACCAAATAACCAGCACCACAAGCATGTATGGACTGCCAGAGCTCTCCACACTCCTTTGGGCTGGAATGAAAATCTGCCTCCAGTAACATGCCTGTTCTTGCAGGAATTTGCCAGTTAGTGGCTCAAGTAGGAAGTCTAATAAAAAATGCCTAGGTTGTGCTGGAGAGATGGCTTAGTGGTTAAGGGTTTGCCTGCAAAGCCAAAGGATCCCTGTTTGACTCTCCAGGACCCAGGTAAGCCAGATGCACAAGATGGCACATGCATCTGGAGTTCATTTGCAGTGGCTTGAGGCCCTGTCGTGCCCATTCTCTCTCTCTTTCTCTGCTGCTTTCTCTCTCTCAAATAAATAAATAAATAAATAAAATATTAAAAGATGTTTTAAAAGTGCTCAAGTCTGTGGGGCCATATAAAATATCACATTCAAACTACCACAGTGGAGAACAGAGAACATGTATGTGAAATGGTGTGTACAATAAATTGAGCTCCAAGAAGGGCTAATAGGATGGGGAAGGAAGGGTTAGACAGATTGGAATGAAATGGCAAAGTGAATGGTCTGGGCTGAGAAAACTCCCTTTCGACATTTCTCCATATTGAACATGCAACCCGGATAAGTTTTAGCTGCTTCCTAGTGTTAGGAAGAGGAGGTAAAAGAGACAAAGAACTAGGGCTGGAGAAATGGCTTAGCGGTTAAGGCATTTGCCTGCAAAGCCAAAGGGTCCCGGTTCAATTCTCCAGGACCCACGTAAGCCAGATGCACAGGGGTATATGCATCTGGAGTTCGTTTGCAGTGGCTCTCTCTCTCTCTCTCTCTCTCTCTGCTTGCAAATAAATAAATAAATAAAAATTTAAAAAAAGAGACAAAGAACTAGAAGCAGGGTATCAATGTAGTTTTTATACTAGTCAAATCTAATGTTCATTGTTTTCATGGATTAATTATTTATTTTCATATATCACTTTGAGGAATTTCATAATGGAAACATTGCATTAAGCATTATAAAATAGAATTGTGTGGGCATAAGGTAAATCCTTATGTCAGACAAAGATATTTCTTTTCTTGTATTTGAATTAAATTATTGCAACAGTGACAAAAGATCAGCTAACTCAGTCACACACAACTATTGTGCATCATAATCTCTTATATATTTATATATCTCTGTATGTATTCTCTGTATATTTGTATATCAATCTCTATCTATATCTAGTATGTTCTATATGTATTTGATGTGTTAAGTAAGATATGGACTCTAAGCTTATCCTCCAGACTGAGATAAATAAATAGCTAAAGGAATTAGATTCATCAAGATGGAGAATGTAGCAACTGCTATAGAAGTATATTTATTTCAGTTATTCAACCAATATATAGTATGCTGCTGCTATATACATACACTATACTCCTCCATGATGAAAACATACAAATGAAAAAGTACATGATTCCTTGTTCCCACACTCTGTAGGAAATATGTTCAAAATGCAAATAGCCAAATGCTATGAAGTGGAATGGTTTATAGGACAAAGGAATGTGCATATAATGAACAATGTGACCCCAGAGGAAGAAGCTGGAAGTCTATCTGAGGAGAGAGGAAAGGATTCACTGAGGAGGAATCTGACTCAAGAAGTTAATTCAAGACCTTATTTTATCATGTGGAACTTATCACTTAGGCATAGTAATAGCCATATAAACAGAGAACTTGGAAATGCTGGCATGTTTTAAATAGTCAGAGCTTTACTGGAACATTCTGTAGTAATTCTCTTGGAGTGAATGTAATAAAGGGACAATGCTAGGAGGCAAGCTGGTCATAGTTGTCTGAACAGAAACCTTTCAGGTAGAGAAGGAAGAAAGCCACTGCAGGCAGATTGGAATATAGAAGCAAAGTCACAAAACTTAAGTGTGCCTGATCATTGGAGTGGGCAAACCATCATGCATTGAGGTTGGGTACAAAATCTGAGATTCAGTGAACTAAATTAACAGGAGATAATGAAGGAAGGTAAGTTCAAATGGTGTTTTTTGAGGGTCAGTGTAGAAAAAACAGAGGACCTACAATCAATGCAGCAATGACAAAGGTGAAAACATTGTCCTTTTATGAACAGGTTTCATTGCTCACGCTATGAGATCTGGGAAGCTTTCAATGTAAAGTATGAGAGAAAGAAAGGAGTTCAAAGTGATATGAAGTTTTCAAATCTATTGGTTAAATGATTGGAGAAGCACCACTGAGAAAACAGGTATAGAGTGGGTTGAAGGCCATAATAGGCAGAATAGGGGCCTTCAAATATGTACACATTCGAATCGCTAGAAATTGTGAATATGTTAGTCTAGGAGAACACAATATGCCATTTGTGGTGGTTTGAATGTAAAGTGTCCTCCATAGGCTCATGTGTTTTGAATAATTGGTCCCCAGCTAATGGCTATTTAGGGAAGTTGTGAGGGTATGTGAAGCATTGCTGGAGAAAGTATGTCACTGATGGTGGGTCTTTGGATTTTATAAACCAGCCCTCTTTCCAGAGTGGGTAAGCTCACTCTTGCCATTTCTTCCCTGCTGCTATGACAAGATGTGACTCTCAGCTGCCTTCCATGATTTGCCTGCCATGATAAAATTTCTTTTCAAAACTGTAAGCCAAAATAAACAATTTCTTTTCTTAAACTGCTTCTGGTCAGGTGTCTTGTCCCAATAACCAGAAGGTAATCATAATAACTGTAGGAAGCTCAGATGTGCTGTACCAAATGTCTTTTTTTACATAAGGGTTACTTTGAAATGATTATTTTGATTAATATCACACACAGGAGAAACTCTAAAAGAAGATAAGTCACCTGTTATATAAAGAAGGTTTACATTTTAAGGGAAATCTATACTTGTAGGTGTGTCTCCCTTTCCATACCAGAGATAGAAAAATTAGTAATACTTAAGAAAAATTTATCAGTGGAGAAGTCACCAATTTAAATGTTCATAATCAACTTTACTCTTACCATAATTTTTCCTCATTATCTTTCTATAAATTTCATTTCATAAAACCTTCTTCCTTTGTTTTGGCTGAACCCATATTTTTTTATTTATTTATTTATTTATTTGAGGGAGAAAAAGTGGCAAAAGAGAGAGAGAGAAAAGAAATGGAGAGAGAGGGAGAGAATGGGCACACCAGGGCATGCAGCCACTGCTAACAAACTCCAGATGCATGCGCCCCCTTGTGCATCTGGCTTATTTGGGTCCTGGAGAATTGAACTAAGATCCTTTGGCTTTGCAGTCAAATGCCTTAACCTCTAAGCCATCTCTCCAGGCCTGAAACCACGTTTATAAGCCACCTTTCTAAGTTATTTGAATAAGTTTCTCCCTTGTATATGTGATCCATACATGAGCATTAGTTATTTTTCTCAATGTTGTGAACAAATACAAGGCAAATAGAAGTTAAGAGAGTAAGGATATTTGGAGTGCACAGAGAACCATGGCAGGGAAGGCATGGTGGCCATAATGTGAGGCTGCTTGCTCACATCTTTGTAGATCAGGAAGCAAAAAGTGATGAACACTGGTGCTTATCAACCCTTTTCCCCTTCCCCTTTTATTCAGCCCATGGAAGGAAGGCAAACACATTTTGGGCTGATTTTGCTTTCTCAGTTAATATTTCTAGAAAATCCCTTACAAACACACCTAGAAGTGTTTATTCGAAGTGATTCTACACTCAAGTTGAAACTGAAAATTGATAGAGGGAAAAATATGTTTTTTTTTCCTTCCTTACATTATCTTATGAGGCAAAAGGGTTGATTGTTGTAGCTATGTGATTAAGGAAAGGATCTAGTGATGGGGAGACTAGCATGGATTACTCAAATGAACCCAATGCCATCATAAGGGGTTTTTAAGGAGGCAGGAAGGTCAGAGACAGAGGAAGCAAAATGAAGATCACAACGGGAGTGAGTGTGTGAAAGAAATTGTTTTAAAGAAATGTCATTTCTGTCTTTGAAGATGGAACAAGGAGATGTTATGGTCTGAAAGGTTTGAGTGTTCTTCAAGGGTCTTTTGGTCACTGGAGGCACAAGATAGTTTGGTTGCAACCCTTTGGCAGTTCTTTAACGACCGGTTCAATTTTTGAGACAGGGTTGCTCAAAACGGAGCAAACCTGCCTCTTCATGTCCTTTCTATGTTTCCTGGCTATAACTGTGAGTGTGCACTCTGATGTGGGCTCCACCATTCCCCATCTTCCATTCACTTTGGGGACTTCACCAGAACTGAACCAATGGAGGTGCTATACCCTTGAACTTCTACACCTGTGAGCTAAATAGGCCTTTTTATTCATAAGTAGACTAGAGCATGTATTTTGTTGAAACAGTGCAATGATAACAAATATACAGCCATGACCCAAGGAATACAGATGACATTAAAAACTAAGAAAAGCAAGAAAACTGTTTTTTTTTTTTTCGTCTATAGCTTCCAGAAGGAAGGCCTGAATGTCAAGCTATTTTTTTTATTTCTTGGGTTGTTTGAAATAACTAAATTTGTGATAATCTGGTAGAGCACCAATAGGAAACTAATAAGTGGAACAAATAGGGAAATAAATACTTAAGTTTTAGGCGTTATGTATGTATCACCTAACTACCTATATCATACTCTTTTGGAACTAAGACACAAGTTAAGATAACACATGTTGAATTGGGAATATGCACCATAGCTAATGCCAAGGGATGGATTACTACCAGAAGTCAGAATTAAAGAATGGCTAGGGTTATACTCTGGGAAATATCACTTTAAAGGATTTCACCAAGGAAGAGATATATGCAAGAGAAACAAGAAGTGGTTTTGTGTGTGTGTGTGTGTGTGTGTGTGTGTGTGTGTGTGTGTGTATGCACACATGCACGCAGGTGTATGTTGGGGGCTTTCAGAGGGATAAATAATAAAAGCCTTAGCAAGGCAGAAAAACTGGTCAGTAAAATTAAATATACTTTAAGATCATAGAGGAGGAGCTCAGAGAAGATGACAATATATACATATATATATATTTTTTTCTTTCTTTGATTATTTAAGGTAGGGTCTCATCTAGCCCAGGCTGACCAGTAATACACTATGTTGTCTCAGGGTGGCCTCAAACTCCTGGTGATCCTCCTACCTCTGCCTCCTGGGTGCTGGGATTAAAGGGATACACCACCATGCCCGGCTTTTGGTTTTTCGAGGTAGGGTCTCACGTCTCACTCTAGCCCAGGCTGACCTGGAATTCTCTCTGTAGTCTCAGGGTGGCATTGAACTCTCAATGATCTTCCTACCTCTGCTTCCTGAGTTCTGGGATTAAAGGCATGCACCACCACGCCCGGCTAGATGATGACAAAATATTTGACAATGTCATGGGTCTTTAGTGACACTGGCAGAAGTAGCTACAATAAAGCTATGGGATAGTTGACAGATGAGGTAGAGGAAGGTTAAGCAGAGACTCCAACACTCCATGATCTCTAGAAGGTTGTCTCTGTTTTTCTATTGACGATCTAACATAAGACTTTAGCACTGAGGACTGAAGGTAACACTTTGCACATGCTAGGCAACTACTCTACCACTGAACTATATGCCCAGCTCTCTTTTTACTTTGTATTTTGAGACAGATCTCACTAAGTTGTGTAGGCTGCCCTTGAACTCACTCTGTAGTTAAGGCAGGACTTGAATTTGTGATTCTCCTGGCACAGTTTCCATAACAGGTGAGATTACAGGCCTGTGCCACCAGGTCTGGCTTAGAAGCTTCTTTTGAAAAGTTGATGAACAATACGACTGAAATTGGGTATACTCAGAGAAAAAAAATAACGGGGTAGTTATTTGCTTATTTTTGAAGTTGAGGGTTATCTGAGAATACTGTAGACTCAGGAGTAAAGCCATTGTCATGTGAGAAGGAGGAGGGAATGCTAGATAACAACTTGCATCTCAGGCAGCCTCAATTTAAGAGTAACAATTTGAGAAAGCTCTTCTTCATTCATTTAATGTCAATACATCAATTGATATTTATTAAATCTTATTTTTTGAGAGAGAAATTGAGAGAGAGAGAGAATGCGCACACAAGGGCCTCTTGCCACTGCAAATGAACTTCAATTGCATTGTATGTGCCACTTTGTAAGTCTGGCTTTACACTGTTACTGGGCAATCAAATCTAGATAGGAAGGCTTTACAAGCAAGCATCTTTAACCATGAAGCAATCTTCCCAGCCTGGGGAGCATCAGAAAGAAGTACAAAGCTCAATGCAAGCACATAGACCTAAATACAGCACTGCTTTTTAATGTGTTTTGGGAGTTAAACTAATTGGTACAGCATTGATTTCAGTGTAGAGTATATTTTTGACAAAAATGTGGGAGGACAGAAGAAATGATTCCCACTAAATTCAAAACAATTTGGATGAAAGGTGTAGCAATGAACTTCAGAGTTCTTATATATATATTAGGGGGGATGTTTGAAGTTTCAGTTGAAGGGTAAGGACTGAAATGGCCTAGGTGAGTGCAAAAAAAAATTAATGCTTCATTTATTTATTTACTTATTTTCTGGAGAGGGAGGTAGAGTGAAAGAGAGAGAGAGAGAGAAGAGAGAGAGAGAGAGACATTAGGTGTGCCAGGGCCTTTAGCCACTGTAAAGGAATTTCACACACATGTGCCATCTTGTGCATATGGCTTATCTGAGTGAGTCCTGGGGACCTGCAGAATTGAACCTGGGTCTGTTGATTTTGCATGCAAACACCTTAACTGCTAAGCCATCTCTCAACCTGACATATAACATTTTTCCATTTTTCCAATATTCTGAAATTCTAATCAAGCCCAAAGTTAATCTCACCAATTGCTTTTGTAGGTTTAACATATGTAAATGAAGGATTTTAGGATACTCTTCTGAGGAATTGGTAATACATTGCAATAAGTTTGATCAGTGTTGCCCATTGTTCTTGCAAATGTAATTTTGTGCATATAAGACAACATATTTGACAAATACCAAGAGATTAGGTTGCTTCATAAAGGTCTCAAGGTGTTTCAAGAAGCCTGAACTGCTTCTAACCCTGTGAATAATACAATATTTTCTCATGTTGCATTGCATGGCTAGAACATAATTTATCTATGCCATTTTCCATGTCCCTGTCACAGGTAAATAATCTGTGTATGAGTCACTCATCCAACATAATACTTTTATGATCTAACAATGACTTATAAACTATAGATCTGAAAAAAGAGTCCATATAAAATACCCCTGATCTTAGGGATCACAAAAAGGTTTGAATCTATGCTTTGCTGTATAGTGATTCAGGTGCTTCTTATATTTCTTATTTTGGTTAATGTTACCACCACCCTTCCAGTTGCTCAGGGTTGAAACTTTACTTCATCACTAAATCTCTTCCTCACCCTCCACATCCAATTTGCTACCTAATCCTGTTGATTCTATGACCTCAATATACTTGGCATCTGACCTTTCCAGTCCACCTCACTTAGTTCCTTTTCCCTGGATTTGTCATGGTTTTGAAACTGACCTCAGCTCCAGCAGCATCCCTTCTCCATTATATCTCTCGATTGCCTCCACACTTCTTTTCCTATAACTCAGATTGTACTTTTGCTTTGCTCAAAAGTCATGAAGAATCTGCTGTTGGAAACCGCCTGAAATGCAGGATCCTCACGCTGATATTGGTGGTATACCAGTGTGGTCCATAGAGCAAGGTGATGCATGAACTTTTTGATGTGGTTTATGATGGAGATACACAGAGAAATAGGAAACAAACATTTAGAATTTTCCCTGAAGATTTGTTTCTTGTTTCTTAAATTTGTTCTAATTGTAGTCATTGAAATGTAATTGTACACATACTAAATTGACTGGAATAGCTTTTAAGCTTGTATCTTCTCAATAACTTCAATATATTTTTTTGTGTATAAAGTATGTGGGTGTGGTGCATATGCATGTGAATATGTGTTAATGTGTCCATACCATTTGTGTGCCTGTGGCGGACAGAGGAGAAATTCAGGTGTCCTTCTCTGCTGCTGATTTGCATACTTCCTTGAGACAAGAATCTCTTCCTCAAAGTGCAGATGCTATTCTCAGTCTTCCCCCCCCCAGACTGAGGTTACAGGTGTGTGCTGCCACGCCCACCTTTTTACATGGGTTCTGGGGATTGGAACTAGGGGTATCCTCTCCGACCCTCATGTTAAAGAAGCAAACGTCTCTTAATCCAGGAGCAATCTCCCCAGCCCAATATGGTTTGTATTCATTCATTTTGCTGCTGAAAATTATGTGTATTAGTATATTATAAATTAGACTGTAAGCAAGTAATCACTTGTGATGCTACTCAAAGTGTGGTCCCTGACCTGACAGCCCCAGCATCATTTGAAAGCTTGTAAGAAAATCAGAATTTTAGGCATCATCCCAGACCCATCAAAGTAAAATATCTAGTAGTGGGTCCTAGCAACTTGTGTTCTTTAAATTCTTTTAAAATTTATGTACATGAGAGAAAGAGGCAGAGAGAGAGAGAGAAAGAGAGAGAGATTGGGTGCACCAGGGTCTTCAGCCACTGCAAATTAACTCCAGGCATACATGCCACCTTGTGCAGCTGGCTTACGTGGGTCCTGGGGAATAGAACCTAGGTCCTTTGACTTTGCATGCAAGCATCTTAACCGCTAAGCCAGCTCTCCAGCTGGCAACTGGTATTTTAATAAGTCCTCCAGGTATGTGCTGAAATGTGAAATACACTAGCAATTTTTCTAACACACTTTCCACCTCTCTTCCTCTGACAGCTATTTAACATTTGACATGTAGCTAGTGTGACTAAGGAACTGAATATTTAAATTCATTTTATTTATAATAAATCTGAATTGCTACATACCACTAGTGGCTGCCATATTGGGTAGCATAGGACTGGACCCTATACTAAATCTTTAAACAGGCTGTATTTAAAGCTTTCAGTTCACCTAGGAATATTTTTCCAGCTATAGCACTTTCATAGTCATCTATTAAATTTCACCATCTCCCAATGGAAATTCCCATTTTTACCTCTTCCAAGATTTCCAGGATCCTCCTTATTTAATTTAACTCCCTTCTTTGTTTTTCTTTTTAGCATTGTTCTAGTTCTCTTACAGAACTTATTGCCCTCTTTTTTGTACCTAAGTTCCTTAGCTATGGTCCCACCTTCTCCCTGCTAGGGAGCTGTTGATTTAAATGTCTTTTTATGACTAGATAGCACCTAGAACATAATTTGCAATGGGGGACATGCAACACTCACGTAATTGAATTAAGCTTACAGGAAACCAGAGGGAAAAAGCCCTCAACACCAACAATAGAATTTAGGGTTCTTAGAAGTTGAGACAGATCTTAATGTTAACATACACAATTTAGTTTAGAAAAGGAAAAAATGTTAAGGCTATGGTGAAACATTTGTCAGAGGATCAGAACACATTGGTATAAAAATAAACACAGTGCCTGCCTCATTGCTTTTTTTTAGCAGCAGGAAAGCATTTTCCTTTGGCAACTCTCTACCACCATCTGAATTGTTCCTTAACTATGTGAGATTAAAAACAGACTTGTAGCTTTTTTTTTGATGGCACTCCATCCTATTGGCAGAAACATATTCTTGCTTTGTATAGACTTTTATCCATTAGTTTTGTGAAAGATCTTAGATTTATATATGAATCAATATTTTTTGACCAGTAAGAGAAAACATGTTGATTTTTACAGAAAAAAAAAGAAAACGCAAGTTATTCTGCTTTATTTCAGAGTTGTAGACTTGATCTTGTTTTTACATAGCTATAAAATTAAAATATATGAAATCAACCACAACGAACTAAAACTAAGATGGCTAATAATTAACTACATTCTACCATCATTGTAGTAAATCTCGACCTCATTAGAATTTCATAAGGATTACATACTCACACTGAGTGAGAAATATAGCACTCTACAGGGCTGACACTTTACAATGCTTCTACACAAAAGTAAATGGGAAATGCATGTTACTTTCCAACAATTGCCAGTGGCAGCATTCATATTAGATGTGAAACGCTGAATGTCAAACACAATTGACAGTTTTTTATGTGTCATTCATTAGAGGAACTCACCAACTAATGTCAATGCCAAATCTTCTTATGAGTCATATTTTCAAAAATTTAAGAATGACCCATTGTGCCATGATGAAAGATCTCACGATTTCTGAAGCTTTAAAATATCCACTTATGACAGATTTGATATTTGTCCCAATACATTCCGAGAAGGTTAGAAAAGATGAAGGAATTTTGTAGGCACTTAATGTAGACAAATTATATGCTGGTTTGTCTAAGGAATGATACCAAAATAAGCGTAGCAATCTACCATTTATTAAAACATAATGACAAAAATAAAAATTTAAGATGGGAAAAATATGCCATAGAACAAAATATATAATCTATCTCAGTTATGTAAGAAAACATGTATAAAAGCATAGAAAAAGAACATGACCCTCAAACTGTTGGCTAAGACAGGTAGTGAGGATAATGAGGGATATCGTTTTCATAATGCTGCTTTTGGTACTTTTGTTTGATTTTTCAATGCTGGGGATTGAACTCAGATCCTCATGCTAGGCAAACACTCTGCTGCTCAGCCATGCTATCAGCCTAGTTTGAGTGTTTTATAATGAAAATGCTCCCATGCATTATTGGCAACTACAAGTAAAATGATTATTCTTTGCACTGCTGAGGAAGGAACTCGGATATAGTATATGTTAGCTAAGTACTCTACCACTGAACTACTTAATATCTCTAGCCCCAAAGTGAGAATTATTACTTTAAAAAGAAGCATTCTGTTTTTAAAAAGGTATCATGCATGGCAGCTCATTCCTATAACCATAGCACTCAAGAGGATGAGATAGGAGGACTGCCATGAGTTAGATACCAGCTATATATACATAATAAATTTCAAGCCAGCCTGGCTACAGTGTCTCAAAACAAAAAAAAATTTTTAATTTTTATATTATTTTTATTTATTTTTGGAGAGAGAGACAGAGACAGACAGAGGGAGAGGGAGACAGATAGAGATGGGCGCACCAGGAGTCTCTCAGCTGCTGTGAATGAAATCCAGATGTGTGCACCCGCTTGTGGGCAAGTGTGGCATTGTGCCCTTGCATCACTTTGCATCTGTCTAAACGTGGGACCTGGAGATTGGAACCGCTGGAAATTGGAACCAGCATTCTTAGGCTTAGCAGGCAGGCACCTTAACCGCTAAGCCATCTCTCCAGCCCCCAAAATTTTTAAAAGTAAAAAATAGCAACAATAAAAGGAAAAGGAAGAGAAGGCAAAATGTTTTGTATCCTGGATTTTCTCCCTACAATGTATACATAAAAGCAGTATTTAAAAAATACTTTTAATGAAAACATGACCAAAGATTTAACAGACTTCCCTCATGACCTCTGATTAACTCACATTGGTACTTGTGCAATGCTTTATAGTTTAGAAATTGTGTTTTATATTAATTTGCATATTTATGAACTTAATTGTAAGATGGTTATCATCATCAGTTTACAAATGAGGAAACTGAAACTTAGGCATGCTAAGCCACTTGGCTAATATCAACCAGGCTGTGAGTGGCAGGTCCAGATTTTTACCCTAACTTAATTTCTTTTTAAATTTATTTATGAAAGAGAAAGAGAGAGAGAATGGTTACACCAGAGCCTCTCACCACTGTAAACAAATTCCAGACACATGTGCTACTTTGTGTATCTTTATGTGGATACTGGGGAATTGAACCCAGGCCAACAGGCTTTGTTAGTAAGTACCTTTAATGCTGAGCCATCTCCCCAGGCCTGACCTAAATTTTTAACCCACTGTCCACATGTTAGCCACCGTATTTCCTCAACAGAAGGAGATCCAGATGATACAAACTGGTTAGATGATTCTGACTAGAGAAATTAACAATCTGCACAACACAACGACTTTCTAAATTTTAATGGATGTACTCGAATTATGTGTGTACTAGTAATATTTTTAACAGCCTGGAAGATCTCATATAACTTCCTTTCACAGCCTGTGATTCTCCTTTAATTAGAGGGAACATCAGAAGGACAGAAGGATTTAAATTTCCTTGAATCCCATGGCAGTTTGTAAAATGTAAAATGTCTTTTATAGTCTCATGTGTTTCAGTGTTCAATCACCACTTAAGGGCACTGTTTGGAAAGGTTGAGGAGACCTTGTGGAGTCTTGCTAGAGGAAGTGTGTCACTGGGGCCAGCTTTGGGATGTTAGAGCCCAGCCAGCTTTCCACACTCAAGTCATTCTACTTTCCCCCTTCTAGTGGGAAGATGTTATACAAGTGATGTGTTCTTGCAATGCCTTCACTGCCAAGACAGATTTTCCCTTGAAACTGTCAACTGAAATAAACCCTCTCCTTCCATAAGCTGCTTCTGTTCAGGTAGGTTTTCCCAACAAGAAAGTAACTGCTACAAATCCCAATATCATATCACAATTCCATCACATTTAAGGCATTCATTGTTCATTCACTTGCTCCATAAAGATGTACCTATCTTTCATTATATTGCTTATTTTATGTGTAGGATATGGGGACAGAGAGAAAGGATCATTCCTACCTACATTCAGGAAATTCAAAACTGGAGGAATAGGTCAAAGATAACAATCCTTTGTGGCAGAAAGAATTACAATGCCGAATTGTGCTAAGCTGCAGTGACTCTCCAGTGGAGGTGCTCAACAGTGCTGTATCTAGCACCATTTAAGTTGCCATGATTTGCGGACAGGGTGCTATTGGCATCTGGAGGTAGAGGTCCAAGATACTGCTAAGCTTTGTATAATGGGTAGGACTACCCTACCCACATAGCAAGGAAGTCTCAGGAGCAAGATGTTGATAGTGCAATATTGAGAATTGCCAGGGTATTTTCAGATTTTGATTGAAGAAGTTTATGTCAGTTAAAATAGAAGTTTACAGTTCCCTGACAATGATGAAATTCAAAATGTTAAATAATCTATTTTGGAATGAGTGTGCTAATCCTGTTTTATTTATATCTGTGAAATTAAGACAGTGTATAACTTTCCCAAAAATTAGGTTAGTAGTATATACTTAGGGAAAGTGGAGGATTTTCCATTATAGTGGAATGTCTGCCCCATTCCTTGATTGAGCCTTCATCATCTCTCTTTCTCCAGACCACTGCAATCCACAATTAGATCACTACTGTGCTCCCATTGCCTTCCACACCCAGAAGGCATCCATGAATTGGACCCTGTCTCCTCCAACCTCAACCTTATTCACTCTTCTTTAGCCATTATCCTTCTTAAGATGTTTTCACAACCAAAACACTTCACACCGTCTGTTTGTTCCCTCTGAGTGGAAAGCTCCTTTCCTGACCTCTAAACCTTTATGAGTTATCTAATCAGTTCAACAGACTCTCCCTGAATTCTGGTTTCCTTTTCTGCTCTTCTTCCTTTACCCAGCTCCAGCCTTCTTTCCCTCACTCTGTGCCACTGACCTCCATGCATCTGTGCGTGTGACTATAGACCCCTACTGGGGCCCAGCCAGTGGAAAACCTCAAGAAGACCTCAGAGAACTTCAGGTAACAAATGTTCAGATAGCCAGGTGTTTTCACTCTCCGTCCCACTTGGGTGTTATGCTAGATGCAACTTTCTCCCAGGTATACCAGTTACATTACACTACAATTCCAGTTCTCATTAGGCCTTAGTGCCATATTATGTCGGTCCCCTTGTCCCTCCACTTGATGGGGACATGTGTTTCTTTAACTCTGTATTTGCCTCTGAAAGA
This sequence comes from Orientallactaga sibirica, assembly GCA_036365145.1. Lineage (NCBI taxonomy): Eukaryota > Metazoa > Chordata > Mammalia > Rodentia > Dipodidae > Orientallactaga > Orientallactaga sibirica. Next base: position 8,655,514 of record JAEOAD010000840.1, read on the forward strand.
GTCTCCTTTGTCAACATGTTTTCATTTTTGTCATGCGAAGTGAATTTTGTTTACAGTCGATAATCTCAGTCTAAATCATTTTCCTCCATAGTATTATGAATATTCATACTTTGATTCATTTATGTAATATCTGTCTCCTGGCCTGATGCCATTATATGTATTCCATGGGGACCATAGCTGGTTTCCTAATGACAGGGAATTTATGGTTTAAAAGGTAGGAAATAGTTATCATTAATGATAGATACATGAATATTTCATGAAATAAATCATTATTAAAGAGCAATGTCAGACAGATGTGGTGTTGTATGCCTGTAATCCCAGCACTCAGAAGGCTGCGGCAGGAATATTGCAAGTGTGAGGCCACCCTGGGTTCTATAAGCAAGTTTCAGGCCAGTCTGGGCTACATATAAAGCCTATCTTGAGGGCTGTAGAAATGGTTTAGTGACTAAGGTGCTTGCCTGCAAAACCAAAGGATCCAGGTTCAATTCCCCAGGACCCACGTAAGCCAGAAGCGCAAGAGGACACATACATCTGGAGTTCGTTTGCATTGGCTGGAGGCCCTTGTGCTCCCATTCTCTCTCTCTCTCTCTCTCTGTCCCTGCCTATTTCTCCCCCTCTCTGTCTCTCAAATAAATAAATAAAAATAAAAATAAAGACTATCTTGAAAAAAATCAATGCTAAATGAGGAATTGATGAATGATAAACAGTACTGTGAAGGAAAATGCTTGAAGCTTTACATGAATACATGTAACCAACCTATGTTCATTTGTACCACACTCTTCAGCAAGCATTGAAAAGTCTTTTATTGTGTCTAAATGCTCATAAATTGGCAGGAAAGATAGAAACATCAGAAGATAAGGCACATGAGAAACATGAACCAGGAGCACAACAGATTCAAGAAGGTGGATGCTATTAAAGGGAAAGCTTTATGGGGGAGACATTTGGAAATAGGAAAATCAAAAAAAAGGATATGATTCAATCTAGTTCAGACAGATAGCATGAGCATAAAGTCTTTGTTGATGCCCCCCATTCAAGTACAAAAGGAAGGAAGCATCCTGTAAGCCAGGTAGGTTGCTTTGGGGTAATGCCTCATTCTAAGTTAAAAAAATGCATAATTAGCATTAGTCAATAAGGAGGCAATGACATGAAAAATTCTTGCCTTTTATTACAAAGCTGAAAGCATGTGGGTCAAGATCATAACAGTACCTCAAGTGGGCAATTTCCACAGATTTCAACTGTAGTTTCTGGGAGCCAGGAATTCTGAGTTCAGGAAGGCATGAGTAATTTACCCATTGTCAAGTTTGATATGCATGTGTGCACCCCTGGTGGCATGTGGTTGAAACTTGACATTTATAATCCTCAAGGTAACAATTATATTCACCAACAGTCTTGGAATATTAAGAAACACTCTAACATAATTTTATTGAAATAGCCTTTTTTTACTCTTCTCTATAGAGGTAAGAATTATTCCCACGAATACTTTTAATGACTTCATGGTTTTATGAATGAGTTGCTTCAGCCTAGAGAAGTCACAATAAGCCACAAATCATTCTCATACAAACCAAATAAATCCTGGCATTCTGTCCTCAGTTAGGCATTAGACTAGGGGTCAGAAAACTTTTGGTACATACAAGGCCAGAGCATGAATATTTTTACCTTTGTGAGCCATATTATTTCTGTTGCCACAGTTCAACATTATTATGGCAAGCCATAGGTAAAATGTAAATAGATGATCATGACCTTGATTCAATAAAAATTTGGTTACAAAAATAGGTAACAAGACTGATTTGGCCCACGAGCTTTAATTTGCCTGTCCCACATAAAACCATAGAGAAGGAAAAGGAGAAAATGAACTAGGAACAAGGAAGACAGGTCCTCAAGTAGGCAAAATAAAACCATTGTCATAACATCAGATGGCACTGAGAGGACACTGTTCTATTTGTAACATGTACTAAGGTAGAAACAAGAATGCCAATTCTGACCAGTGGAACTCATATTCTTCATATGGTTATGCCAAGTTGAAAAGTTATCAGAGCCTCCTCCATTTGGGTAAAGAAAATTTATTGGTGTAATTTCCCACCCATTATAACTAATATGCAAAATAATCCGATGTTGAAAAATCATATATAAATAGAAAACTCAGAAATAAGAACCAAATATAACGTGGGTACATTTTGCAAACATTATACTAAGTGCAGGAAGCAGGGCAGGAGATGCCACATATTATATGATGTTATTCAGTCCAAACAGAAAAAGGTCTCCATCACGTCTTGAGAGCAATTAAAAGGAAATCCCCAGCTTTCCCACATCCGTGGAAAATGACCATGGGCACTCTGTCTATTTATATGAGTTAACAGCAGATTTTCCTTGATGCATGATTATTACCGGGCCCTCGGCTAGGAGCTTTTCAGACACAGCTGATTGTGAGCCCTTTTCTGCACATGATGCATTACGAGGTCCATTTGTAGACAGGCGAGTTGATTAGCAAAGGTGTCCCTCTTTCCTCTATTCTTTCTGATTTCACAGATCTCACACAGGAGTTTCTCAAGCTGAGGAATATGGTAGTCTGGTCCTCACTGCCTGGACATTGCTCAGCTCATTTATGTTCTCTGGAAGGGGTTATGCAGGCAGCCATAACAAGCAAGTTCACAATGTCACCATCTGGATTTCCCAACTACTCTCCCTATTTCCTCTTCAGCCCACTACTGTCAGAGTGGTCTATTTCAAACTCAAATCAGCCCATACTCTTTCCTGCCTAAAATGTCAGGCTGCACATCCCAGTTTAGAAGGGTGTGGATGCACTGGTCCCACTTCCCATCACATGTGCCACATCCTGCCTGTGCCCTTCCGGCCCCAGCCCACATAACATATTACATATCCACTCGGCCTTCGGGGTTTATCCCAGCTGATGCCTGTGCCTGGAATGCTCTGTACTGGGAAGACAGTCACTCACCTCACCTCCTACAGGCATTGTCCTTGTCTACTGTTCTAAAGCAGCCACAAATCACTCTCTTAATACTGTTTGAAGCTCTCACCTCTCACCATGTGACATTTCCCTTGCATCCTCTTCTCTTCACTCCTATACTCTTCTTTCTCTCTCTTTTACCCCTCCCTGCCTCCCTCATTTCTTCCTTCCTTCTTCCTATTTTTTCCCTTCCTTTGTTCCCTTGCTCTTTTTCTCTCCCTCCCTCCTTTCCTTCCTGCCCCATCTCCCTCCATTACCAAACGAGCTCTATGAGAACACAAGCTCTTTGCTGTTTACCTGCCCCTGGCCCATTTTATACACTCAAATATTTGTTGAAAGAATTAGTGAATGCCAGTGAAACTTGGCAAATGTCCCATGTTTTGCTAAATGATTAAAGATCTAAATCCCACAGCACATAGCTTTGGCTCTGCAGAGAAGTAAGCAGTAAATAGGACTGATGGCCACAAACTTCAGAAGGTCCTAACCAACACTGACCATTTACAACTGCCCCTCCCGTAGACAAGTTTCAGCCTGAACTGAGTTTTTATTACCTGCTCATAAACTCTTGAATCATGTGGTTTACAGGGCAAGTGCTAATGCAGTCATAATTATATTGGTGTGAACACATTGTCATAGAAATGTAGCAAACATAGGCATAGGCATTTAAGAGAAAGCAGCTGTTCCCAACACAAGAGCAACCGTCGCATAGAAACCAGCCAGCAAGCACCCAGCTAAAGAACTTGAACTAAGTGACTGAAGTGACACACCCTATAAATCACAGTAAGATGACAGCTTGCACCAGCACCTTAGAGCACTGGCCAGAGAGCTATGCATTTGAGAAAAATGAATAATTAACACCTGGCTCCCACCTGCCTTCAGGGTAATGTCCGTTCTTTTCCCTGTTTCATTAGACCATGCACAAACTAAGTGTTCATGTTAGACTGTGGGTAATTTCCTTTCTTTCATTCTTTTTATTTCCCCTTTGGAAATAGATCAACAAACAAGAAGGGACATGACTTCATTATAAATTCAGCACTTACCTAGGTTTTTTTGCCCTTATTAATCTTTAAAATAACAATTGCTCCATTAAGACACTCAAAGGTGAAAAATGTCAAACTCTTGACCTTTTCTTAATTCCCACACATACTGAGCTAATGAAAATAATCCACCCTCCTCTTCTGCCCAGCATGAGTACTTGTCCTAGAGTCCTCCATGAGGATTCTCCAGCAGTTTTTCTCAGCCACAGCACTATTGACAATTTGGATCAGATAAACCATTGTTATGGAAGCTAACTGTATATTGGAGAATGGTTAGTAGCATCCCTGGTGTCTCGCCATTGGATTCCAGTAAGGCTTGGACAACCAAACTGACTCCATGACTTGCTAACTGTTCCTCAGAAGACCAAACAATTTCAGGTTGAAGCCACTGTGAAAGACACTGTAATATGTAAACAACTAAGAGGGAAGATCAGTTTTTACTCAGTTTTCTTCTCTTCCTCCCTCTCTGTCTGACACAGTTTACTCTGAAGCTCTTCCTCTAGCAAGGACACTCAAACCCCTTCCACATTGTGTATCAGTTGTGTTTATTGCCCATATAACTGAGCTTACACAAGGACAGGCTGCTTTTGGGGGGGAGAAGATTCCCTGAAATTCAATGCAAAATTGTATTCCCTCATGAAATATTGCATAGCAAGATTATACTTTTAAAAACCAACCAGGGGTTATAAATAATCATTTCTGAGGCTGGGCATTATTTGTAATGGGTGGAAAAAAGTTTAAATGTTTCAAATCAGACATTTAAAGATCATAATATTTGTATGAGGAATTCTTTAAAGGGAAAAGAAAGAAGAGAGCTGGTTTTAGTTTGAAACCAAGGGGGGGGCAGGCCATTTGTCTCTGTCTTTTGCTGAAATAACTAACTTTAATGACAATATACTTAGCATAGCAACAGAAAGAGCAGGACTAGCCTTACAAGAGTTTATAACTCCACAAAGACCATTAATCAGCAAACAATCTATAAAGCCAACCTAAAGAAAATGTGTTCCAACTGCCTCATTCCCTTGTCTTGGTTATAATCCAAGAGTAAATCCTCCAAGTCTAAATCTCACTACCCATAAAATGTCTTATCTTTCTCTACTCAGAAAAGGCCATCAACGAAATCTCTGCACTGGTTTCCCCAAAAGGAATGAGGCTAGAAAGTTCTCCACCAAGAGGCACTAGGTGAGAAAGACGAATGACCAATAAATCTTCCATAGCCTTCTTTTGTAAAGCTGACATGAATTCAGAAAGAACATTTCTTTGGGATTTTCATAAGCTTTACTATTTATCCAGAAATAGTTCGTTCTAATTGGAGATGGGTATTTTAAAAGCTGTTGACAATCATACAGATTATTTAGCACTGTACAGGACACTGGCCAATGGAACACACTTCAATGGCATAATCACAGAATCATGTGGTTTTTGTTTGCTTTTATAATTTTCTTGAATGATATAGGCATATACTTGCATGTGCATATGTTTATATACCTACACATAGCACACACACACAAACACACTGGGCCTCACTCAACCACTGAGTTATATTCTCAACCCTTTGTTATGGTTTGAATATCACTCATAGGGCCATGTGTTTGAACACTTGATCCCTAGTTGGTGATGTTGTTTTGGGAGGCTATACAACTTATAGGAGGTAAAGCTTCCCTGGAGGAACTAGGCCTTGAACTTTTATAACTCTATTTCCTGTTCCCCTGAGATATGAGTAAGCATGCTGCTGTCACTCTGAATTCTGCCATGTCATCACTACCCTGATGGAAATATATATATTGTCCTAAACTATGAGATTCTCAATCATAAGCCAGATCAATCTTCCTCCTTTGCTTCTTGTTAGATATTTGGTCACAGCTATAAGAAGAATAACCAACACAATTTTGTTTGAGAATTTACGGTTTACTGATATATCACATGGCCATTTGGCATGAATGGATAGATACTTTTCAAAGTCTATTGGTATTATGTTTGATGATTTTTCTTCTGATGGGTTAATAACTTGTTTTTTTGCAAGCCACACATTTTTGTTTGGATCAAAGAGAACAATGGTTGGCATAGTCCATCTTTATCTAAATTGTGATTTTTGCTTTAAACCCTTTACTCATGACCTGTACTTTGTAACAAATTTTAGTTCTCTCTATTATGAAAAATACCTAAATGAGGCCATGTTCAGGGTGATTGTCTGTTGACATTGGTGCATCAATGATGGAAGGTGAAACCAGTATTCTCTTCTTTTAAGGATGGTGTGGCTCACCACAAATCTAGAGGTTGGTGTGGGTAAAATTCTAAGATATCCCAATGCTAGAAAGGTACCTTTTGAACTTTAATTAATGACAATTTAAACATCCTTCAAAAGGTGTTATGGTGCATGATGACATTATGTGTTAAGTTTAGGAGAAGGTGCCTAGATGCTTCCAGCTAAACTTCATGTAATTTCTAAAATAACTCATCATCAGGAATGAGCATTTCATAGTTAAGTCAAGGAAAATAATGACTTCAATATTTCTCGGAGAGAGCGTGTTGTTATACCCTCCCCTACTAAATGCAAATACATCTATCAATATAACCTCTTTGCAAAAATTTGGTTGCTAGCTTTCCACTTCATCTTAGCCAAAAGGCTGAGAAGCAATTGATTGCTAATTTTAAGGCAACCTAAAATGCATCAATCCATCCAAATAATTACAGAATGAATGTCTTGGAATGCCAGGTTTTCACCATATTCTGCCTTCCATTTTTAGATATAAAATAAGCTGAAAAGTGAATTGTCTAAGAAATATGAGGACAGACAGTGGGGGTCATATTTACAGTGGGGGACGCATAAACTGAACCTCTCTAGCTGAACAGCCTTCATTGGCTTGCCTCTTTAGGCAATAGTTCACAGAGCAATTTACAATCTACTTGTGATCTACAGTATCAAATTCAGCTCTTATTGCACAATGTGCCAACTGACTGACAGTACCAGAACACATAGTCTAGATGAGGGAATGCTATTGTGTGCATGATATCATTCAGCCCTTGACTCTCCTTACCACATATGGAAGTGCAATATTTGCCATTTCACTGTTTTAGTGATTTTCTGGAATTACATGGCCAGCAAGAAACTGGAGCGGGACTTGAAACCAGTCCCCCACCATTTTCTATTTTCAGGGCTAGGAACCTAGGCTTTTGCACATGTTAGGCAAACACTCTACCAATGAACTACAGCCCTAGCCCATTGAAGCCAGGCTTGTTACAGCATATCTTAGCCAGTGTTTCCCTCCCTTCCATGTGGGAGAACAAGCCATTTCCTGAGCTACTGAGCTGTGGTCTCCCCTTGAAAAGATGTAGATACAGGAATGACAGAAACCACACACAGCAATAGTTGGATAGGTTTTCCCATGTCCTGATGTGAAGTCATATATATCTTTAATACTCTCAGGTAGTAAGGGAATTATGAGTCAATATTAGTACTGGTTAGTTAATGTCATCCCTGTATGTTCTTTCATGAGACAAGCTTCTGAGTGCAGCCCAGTTGATCCTATTTACTTGCCCACACTTTGCTCATCAGCTTTTCTTTTGTACGATCTCTTTAAATGGACAGAGTGCAAGCACCCATTGGAGAATAGCCTATGAATGTTTCTTCAGGTACAGTAGCAGAGTTGGAAATTCTGTCACCACTGTTCCAAAACACAGCAGATGAGCTTTGCTGACAAAGACTTAGAAGCTGTGGCTATTACCCAGAGAGTCTCTCAGATTTTTCTTTTACAGCAATGATTCTCTGAAACGTCTCTTCCCAAACCTGTCCCTGCAGGGTTCCTCTCTCTGCTCTATTTTCCACTAGGCTCACATTTTTCTTATAATATTTGTCCTCTTGCATTCAAACATCTCTGGACTAGTTTGCCTTGTCCATAGGACAAGCCTCTCAGAAGCAGGCATGCTACTCATTATTTTGGATTGCCTCGGGGTCTGGCAGCCTCTCCTGGCATGCTTGATGTTTCCCTCCCCTCTCCTATTTTATTCTATGCTCTGAATTTTTTCATCTAAATTCTTTAGATGTCATTGATTTAAGTATCTACCAAACCTCACAACAGCAATTCAGCACTTTGTCTTCTCACTCCACTTTGCCTCTATTATCTTTCTTTCCTGTAGGTTTCTACTTCACCTCAGAAAGATGAAGAAGAAAGGCTGTTGCTTTTGAGTTCTCTACACAGCTGTTGGGGATTGTCATTTTTAACCTCTCAGAGCTTCTCAAGGTCCACATTTATAATTTTAAGATGTGATGGGAGGAGAAGGTAAGGAAAAAGATTAAATGAAAAGAGAAATATTTTTGGTTTCTCACTCCTTTTGATTAACAAGTCACAATAATTAGACTGCCCTTCAGATGACCGTAACTGCAGAGGTAGGTATCTCTAAGGTGACTTTAAGTGGCCATTGCCTCCCTCGTATTCACCTCATTGCATTTCTCTCCCCTAAACTAACTGCTTCTAATTAACCCAATATGACTACAGTAAGGAGAAGAAACCTCTATGTTTGGTCAGGAAAAAAAAATATGACATCTCTCTTGCTAACAGGATCTCTTCTTAGCTGGCCGTGATGCAGTGAGCTGGCATGTTGGAAAGGCCCACATGGCAAAGATCAGAAGGTGACCTCTCACCAACATCCACGCAATAAACAAAGCCCTCCATCCAAAAGTCTTCAGTGAACTGAGGCCTTTCAACCAATACATGTGTGAACACAGAGACACAGTCTTCACCAGCTAGGCATCTAGGTGAGATACGCAGTACAGCAGACATGTTGACCCTGGCCTGGTAAGACCCTGGGAAGTGGACATGGCTAATCTATGTCCTGATTTTTGACCCACAAAATCTGTGAGATAATAAGTATATATTATTTTAAATCTCCAATTTCTGGGATAATTTGTTAAAGAGTAATAAATAACTAATACAAGAACTTCATAGAAAGAACAAATGCATCGAATTAGTTTGACACATGTAGCCACCAGTGTGAGACTCATGGGAGATAATGATGCTAACTTTTAGTTGATAGATACCTCATTCTCCCAAATCATCAAGAACAGTTCTCAGTTCCTCTATTAGACATCTTCTGGCCATTACAGTGCTTTATTTAAAAAAATAATTTATTTATTTATTTATTTATTTGCAAGGGGAGAGAGAGAGAGGGAGAGACAGAGAGAATGGGTGCTTCAGGGCCTCCAGTCACTAGAGATGAATGCTAGCTGCCTGTGCCACTTTGTGCATATGGCTTTTCTTGGGTACTTAGGAATTGAACCTAGGTGGTTAGGCTTTGCTGCCAAGCACCATAACTGCTCAGCCATCTCTATAGCACCAGTGCTTTATTTTTAAATGAAAGAGTAGTCAAAATTTAGATTCAGGGCTGGAGAGATAGCTCAGTGTTTAAGGAACTTGCTTGCAAAGCCTAACAGCCCAGGTTCAACTCCCTAGTACTCACATAAAGCCAGATGCACAAAGTAGAACACGTGTCTGGAGTTTATTTGCACTGGCAGGAGGCTCTGTTGAGGCCATACTCACTCTATCTGTTTTTGTCTCTGGCTCTCTCTCCCTCTTAAATAAATAAATAAATAAATAAAACATTTTTAAAGACTTTAGATTCAATACAAACTTTTGCCAGATTAATCTTAGTATGGGCTGGAGAGATAGCTCAGTGGTTAAGGTGCTTCCCTAAACTTAGTTGCATAAAAAATTATGTTATTATTTCCCTTGACCTTCAAAATTAGTTGGAGTGCATGTGTAGTTCATTTCTCATTGCTTCATTTTGTTTCGTGATTTATTTATTGACATTTATATTTAACAGCAGTTCCTCTAAATAAATATTAAAAGTGAAATGCGGGACCTGGTATGATTATTTAAAAATCTCTACCATCTCAGAATCTGATACTGAAGTTTAGTTTGTCTCTTCAGATTTAGATTTTTTTCTTGCCTTTTAGAATCCTTTGAGATTTTTGTTAATAGTTGGGCACAGTGTACTGGGTCCGAGGAACTGAAGTAGATAGGCTTTTAATGTGTTAGGATGCTATTACTGTTTGCTACAGGTGTAGGTATTAGAGGCTGCCATTTCTTGAAGTATCTATTCCCTTCCCCATTACTTTATGTTTCCCTAGAAACTGCTCATTAGATAGAGTTTAAGCACTGCAGTTATCTCACTTGTAGTCCATCCTCATTATATAGGGGCATTATTGATGTGGGGATGAGAGTATGGGGGAAGGAAAGCACCCTGCAATCCTATTATTAGGTCTTATTCTTTTATTGTGCCTGTGACCCTGGGCTGTGATTTCAAGAGGGCCTCTCAGCTTCTATTTTCCTCATAGGTGAGACAGGAATGCTAGACAGATTTAGAAATGGGTAATTTACCATCTCCTAAATCAGATAAGAATCTGGTGAATTCTTTACCCCTTATTGTTGAGGCTTGTTTGGGTGAATAGTACTCTGGCCTTATTTTAAACTGGTTAGTTTTGTATTTCAAAATGATTACTTTTTCCTTTGACCTGACTAAGCACTAGACGGTTTTCCTTTGATCTTATCATGAGACTCTGGTGAACATCCTAGAGAAATAACCCATGAAAGAGTTAGGGTCCACTTATAGTTGGCTCTCTATAGTTTTTTTTTTTTTTTTTTTTTTTTTTTTTTTTCGAGGTAGGGTCTCACTGTAGCTCAGGCTGACCTGGAATTAACTATATAGTCTCAGGGTGGCCTCGAACTCTCAGCGATCCTCCTACCTCTGCCTCCCAAGTGCTGGGATTAAAGGTGTGCGCCACCACGCCCGGCTGGCTCTCTATAGTTTTGAATCTTTTAAGCTTGTGTACATTTTAAGCTTGTGTACATTTAAGCTTGTGACATTTAAGCTTGTGACATTGCCATTTAATTCTTCCTACTAGATTTCATAGCTTTTGCTTTGGTTAACTGATCAATATTCTTGGTATATTCTTGCCTGTCCAGTTTTTTTTTGGGGGGGGCAGATGTTAGATATGTGACCTCAATTCTCTTTTGGACTAAAAACAAGTCATTAGTTTTCATTTTAGCCTTCTTTTTTCTTATCAAGGGGGCCAGAGTCATGACTTCTAAATTCTTTACATGTTGGAGTCATAGCCAGATGTTTCTCATGTTACTCTACTTTAAGTATAAATCAATTACACATTTCTCAATTGGTGAAACCCATAAATCTAGAGATCTACAGCTCCAATTGCCCAAATGTGTTCACACTTAACTTCCTCACATTATCAATCAGATCTTCTTATATGAAACAAATCAGAAATAGATCAAAAACTGCTTCTCTTGGTAAGCAAAATTATCACTGCTGTTCATTTTGTTTTTGTTTGTTTTATTGAGATAAAGTCTTGCTCTAGCCCAGGCTGACCTGGAATGCACTATGTAGTCTCAGGGTGGCCTCAAAATCACAGCGATCTTCTTACCTCTGCCTCCCAAATGCTGGGATTAAAGGCTTATGCCACCACACCTGGCTTACTGCCATTTATTTTTTTTTAACCCTGTTAATTAATCTAACTGAAATGAGCTGAAATAGGAAGTGGAATGTCCTCACAAACCAAAGGGAATGAAGTGGTATGGTGGTTTGAAACCCAAGGGAATGAAGTGGTATGGAGGTTTGAATGTAGGGTGTCCCCCACAGCCTTATACGTAATACCTACCTGGTAGCAATTTCAGAGGTGGAGCCTTGCTGGAGGAGGTGTGTCACTGGGGGCAGACCCTGAGGTTCAATAGTCTAGCCCTACTGGATGTTAGCTAGTTGGTTTACTCAGACAACTTCCTTCACCTTCTATCTTGCCCTTGCTATGCTTTCCCTGTCATGATGAAGCTTCCTTTCAAATCCATAAGCTGAAATAAACCTTTTCTTCCAATAAGCTGCTTTTGGTAGGGTGTTTTATCCCAGCAATGAGAAGGGAACTGTTACAGATGGGGAGAGAATCATTTTATATTTAGGGTTGAAATTGACCTTTATTTAGAATACTTATTTAAAAAATCATTTCTGGGAACTTTAAAGGAAATACAGTGATGAATGGTGTACTTGTTTTCTGGTGGTGCATAATGAATTACAAGTTGAAAAATTCAAATAATTTTTATTAGGTCAGTGTGATGTGGGCTTGAAGACCAGGTAGGCCCAACTGGCTCTCTGTCTAAGTTCTCACACAGTAGAAATTAAATGTTCTTATCCAGAGGCTCTGTAAAAGAACCTGCCTTCAAGGTTATTCCAGTCATTGGTTGACTCTGGGTTAGTAGGAACGAGGCTCTCATTTACCTGCTTCTTTCAGTGGAGGGTTGCTTAGCTATTAAAGAATGCTTTTCCATCCTTGAATACATATGACTCCACCTTCCATGCCAAAATGGTACATCAAATATATTCTTACGGTTCCAATCTCTCTAACATCTCCTTCTGTTCTGTAGGTTTAAGGGTGAATAGGACAACATCCCACCCATCCAGATAATTTTCCTGTGCTATATCATATAACACAAACAAGACATGATACTCTTAACAGCATTCACCAATATGAGCATCAAATTGGATATCTTTAGAAACTACTAGAAGTTTTGAATATTGAAAATGGGTCTGCAGAAGACCTTAGAATGAGAAAGTAAGACTCCTCCATACATTGGACACTTTTCTGAGAGTAAGGCAAGGTTAGTCTGAAGAAGCAAAGGCAGGGGTTCAGAAATAGGTTCAGAAACTATCTCCATAGTGAATTCAGCCATGAGAAAATCATCTAAAATATTAAGTTGGGGCAGTTTGTGTGAGGTTATGGAAGTGAGAGGCAGGCTAGGGTGAGGATGGTCAATTCTAACTTACCTCTAGGTAACTAATCTTGAGTTGCTACAGAGAAATAAATCTATGTTGACTTATTTGCGTACATGTGCTTACATTATGTTGGTCATTAGGCTGTTGTATCCTTTATATGGCTGATGTGAGAGGGCAATAAAACAACTAAGTGTCTTAGGCTATGAATCTTAATTAAAAAGATTCACGAATTCCAAAAATACTCATTTGACATGATTAGCAAAAAAAAAAAAAAAATTCCATCAACTTTTTTTATTCTTCCTCTAGCTCCCATTGTCATTTCTTCCATTTATACTAAAAAATCCTCCTCCTCAATCTAAAGCTGGCTCAGCATCAACTTCTTTTATTTATTTATTTATTTATTTATTTATTTATTTATTTATTGTTTATTTGTTTTTTGTTTTTTCGAGGTAGGGTCTCACTCTAGCTCAGGCTGACCTGGAATTCACTATGTAGTCTCAGGGTGGCCTCGAACTCACGGTAATTCTCCTAACTCTGCCTCCCGAGTGCTGGGATTAAAGGCGTGCGCCACCATGCCTGGAAACATCAACTTCTTAAAGGTCCTCTGTCTAAGCTTCACTATACAAGAATAGAGTCATATTTAGGGATCCACTGTCATTGCAGTCTTGCTCTGCCTGGCCAGATTACAGAAGACACCTGGTGCTGGATTTTATGTCATTTCTTAAGAAAGGCTAGCACTGCAGAGTACACCTGCCTTGCAAGTTTGACTTGTCCTGAAAGAGGTGCCATGAGAAGTGCATTCAAATCTTCATTGAATCAATGTAGAGAATTAGTAACAAGCCTGAGAACTTTTAATGTTCACCTACAATGAATAACCAAGTCAGTCTCCCTTTTTTTTGCTTCCCCTCAGACTTTATGATTTTAGCATGAAGGTTGTCTTTATAACCTGAAGGGCCAGAAGCATTTTCAAACATGAATTGGCCTATTACTGGAGACTAGTACTGGGCCTACTGGGATCACATCAATCTTCAGGTTTCCCCCAGCACTGAACACATATTTCATCTTATAATTGAAAAATAGATTTGATTTATATTCCATTGTGCCAGAGCCTCTTCTTAGGTCTCTCAGTGGAGAAATCTGGGCAGCAGGGAGATGGACTAGTTTTTTTTTTTAAAGGCACTCTATAGACACAGAGAAACTGCAAAAAAAAGAGGTACAAAGATGCTTATAAAAGTATGCAAATTCTTCCTTGTAGATTTCAGAGTTAGGTTGAGTGATGGACAGGACAGGGAACCCAAACAAAAAAATCAGATCATGGAAAGTCCTAGAATGACCTGGAAAAAGCATTTTCCAAGTCTCACATGCTAAGCACTTGATGTGCATGTTCATTGTATCTATATGTATTTGTGCAGGGGCACACTCTGTGTGCTTGTGTATGTAGAGACAAGTGGAACTTTGGGTGTCATCCTCAATATAACCTTTAATTTCTTTCTGAGACAAGGTCTGTCATTGGTCTGGAGCTCACCAATTAGGCTATACTAACTGGTTGGCCAGTTGAGTTTCAGGGATCCTCCTGTCTACCTTTCTAGCCCTAAGAATTTTGGGCTGGAGAGATGGCTTAGTGGTTATAGCACATGCCTGCAAAGCCTAAGGACCCCAGTTCCATTCTCCAGGTCCCATGTAAGCCAGATTCACAAGGGGTACACGCATCTGGAGTTCATTTTCAGTGGCTAGAGACCCTGGCACACCCATTCTCACTTTCCCTCTATCTCTTTCCCTCTCTCTGTCTCTAATAAATAAAAATTTTTAAAAATTTAAAAAAGAATTTTTAGCCGGGCCTCGTGGCGCACACCTTTAATCCCAGCACTTGGGATGCAGGGGTAGGAGGGTCGCCATGAGTTCGAGGCCACCCTGAGACTACATAGTTAATTCCAGGTCAGCCTGGACCAGAGTGAAACCCTACCATGAAAAACTGAAAAAGAACAGAAAAGAAAAGAAAAGAAAAGAAAAGAAAAGAAAAGAAAAGAAAAGAAAAGAAAAGAAAAGAATTTTTATGTGGATGCTAAGTATTAAATTTGGGTCTTTATGCTTGCAATACAAATGCTTTACTGACTGAGCTATTCACTCAGTACTGTAAGTGGATTTTTTAATCTCAGTTTTTCAAAAGCCAAGAAAGTTGAATAACTTTCCCAGGTCACACAGCTGCCAAATGCTTGAGAGATTATTTTAACTTGACCCCAAGTCTTTCTTGCTCTGAGACCTTATTCTTTCTTGTGCTCTACAAGAAACACATTTTCCTTACTCTTTCTAAATAGACAACCATGAGCTGAGTTTATGAGTGTGAGGCTTCCCCCAGAAGAACAGGATATATAAGCAACACAACTTAAGACACATGGTATTGATTCAGGCAGTGACACAAGGACATCCTCCTGTGGGGTTTATGCTATGAACTGTTAGCATTATTTTCTTTCTTTTCCTCAGGGTATGCCTAGAAACCAAGATGAAACCTAATCAGAGCTACCTTAGAAAACTCAAGTGACAATGGCAGGATATTTAGCCTAGAAAATCCTGGACAGTTAGCCCTCCAGATCTAAAGGTAGGCAACATTTTTTCTGTAAAAGCTCAAATAGTGGTTACTTTGGGCTTGATGAGCTAGTAGCTCCATTGCAACCACTCAACTCTGCTGTTGGACTATAGCAACTTCCAAGGACAATAATATAAAATGAATGGGTGCAGTTGTGTTCCAGTAAACCTTTCTTTATGGACACTGAAGTTTGAATTTCATATAATTTTCACATGTCATAAAAATAGTATTTCTTTGTTGAAGTTTCTCAAAATTGAGAATGTAAGAACCATTCTTAATTCATGAGTCACATGAAAGCAGCCAGAGGCCCAGCGTTAGTCAGTGATCCATGGCTTTCCCATTCCTGCTATAAAGGGTCACATTGCATTTTCTTTCACCCTGTATGCAACATGGTCCACTTTCAGAAAGAGCACAAATGTAAAATAGCAGTTGAAATTAGTGAATTCTACTACATGTCATTTGATACTTATAATCACATTAACACAAATTTTAGGTTACAAGAGTGGCTCACAATAAATCAAGTTATCACTCCTTAAATTTTTTTCTTTAATAGGGATTTTTATTGATATAATTGGAGATATATATGTAGTTATGAGCTACAATACAGAAAATATTCTTACTCTCTTTTGCCCAGTTTTCCTTTATGATTTAACACTATTTTGTAATATTTTGTAAGACTATAATATCATACCCAGAATATTATAACTGATGCAATCCATCAATTTTATTCAGATTTCCCTGGTTTACTAGGACTGGTGTGTGTGTGTGTGTGTGTGTGTATGTGTGTGTGTGTGTGTAGTTTAAGAACCATGAACTACAAGGATCCCTTCTGATGCCCTTTTATATATAGCCACATCTCTCACTTTCTAATTCCTAAGTTTAGGAAAACACTCATTTGTTCTTCATTTTTTAAAGTGTTATCCTATCATGTTATATAAATGGAATCACACAGTATACAATCTTTCAACATTGACTTTTTTCATTTGGAATAATTGACTGGAAATTAATCAAGGTGCATTCATTTTTTTAAATTATTTTATTGTTTTTTGGAGAGAGACACAGAGAGAGACAGACAGAGAGGGAGAGGGAGAGAGAGAGATGGGCACGCCAGCAGTCTCTCAGCTGCTGTGAACGAAATCCAGATGTGTGTGCCCCCTTGTGGGCAATTGCGGCATTGCACCCTTGCGTCACTTTGCATCTGGCTAAACGTGGGACCTGGAGATTGGAACCGACATTCTTAGGCTTAGGAGGCAGGCGCCTTAACCGCTAAGCCATCTCTCCAGCGCAAGGTGCATTCATTTTTATTGTTCTATAGTATTCCATGGTAAAGATGTACCAAGTTTGTTTGATCACCCACTTGTGTGTTTGATCAATATTTGTTTACTTCCAGGCTCAGACTAGCATAGATAAGGCATACATGAATGTGCGTGCACAATTTTTTGTGTGGATATTTGATGGATATCCAGGAGTGTACTTTCAACTCTATATAGTAATTGTATACTTTAAAAAAATCCCCCTTTGCACATATTTTAAAATATTCTATTTTAAACATTCTCAAAACCCTCCATTATCACAAGATGACTCTATAATCAAAACCCTTAAAAAAAATCCTTGCCATCTTGCAATCTTATTTCATAGACTCAGAAACTCTAGACTGAAGAACTAATTGACCCCAAAGAGTTGTTCACCAGAGATGGAATGGTCAGTTCTGACAGAGCCAAGACACAAAATCTCTTTAGCCTCTCTCGTTAGTGTTCTCATTCCAACAAGCTTCATCAATAAAATTACTACAGACCAAAGCTGCCAGTGACATAGTGTCATCACAAGAGAAAGAATAAGGGTGGTTTGGCTCTTGGAGACTTTGTGTCTTACTCAATGGGATCCTATGAAACTGCCTCACAGCAGGGACAAGTGATCAAGGACAAAGAAGTGTGAATATGCCAACACATTTACTAGTTCTCCAGGGTGTGCATGGGAATGAAAATTAAAATCCCGTGACCACAGCAAACAAACTCTCCTCATTGATCCCCCAAGGTTACCTCACTGTGTGGTTAGTGGTTCACTATACTGATGAGGGAATGTTAAGCTAGTTTTGATAAATTACAATTTCTGAAATCAGAACCTCACTAGACAAATTTCTTGGATGATCCCAAAGAAGAATTTATTTCATTTCCACCTTAGATTTGCACTGAGATTTTTTTCCTTATACCAGAAGTTCTAGAATGCACTATACTTGCCTCTCTTCCTAATTGAGGTGGCACTGCAGCGGTGTGCATGTTTCACAAACCAGTGCTACAAAATAGGGGTCTTCTGATCAGTGAAATCAACCTCACCTGTAACTGTGTTGGATGTGCAGACTCAGGGCCTACCCTAAGACCATCCGAAGGAATTTCAGAGGTGAGGAATACTTGAAATTTATTATGCTGCAGAATTTGCTTCAAGAACTTCAGAACTTTGCATAAAAACAACAGAAAACTGCATCACAGATGGTAACATTATCATCATTATAATAAAGCCCAGAGAGTAAAATGGGTTCCACCTTTTCCTGTCAACTATACAGTCTTTATGAGATCAGTATTAATATAAGCATAAAACAGCAATGTTCTTTTTTAAAGTTTTTTTTTTTGGCATGCCCAATAGATTGGCCTTTATTTGTGTGTGTGTGTGTGTGTGTGTGTGTGTGTGTGAGAGAGAGACTTGGTTCACCTGGGCTTCCAACCACTGAAATCGAATTCTATATGCATGTGCCCCCTTGTGCACATGTGCAACATTACACACTTGTGTCACTGTGCGTCTGGCTTACATGGTACCTGGAGAGTCAAACATGAGTCCTTAGGCTTTGCAGGCAAGCACCTTAACCACTAAGCCATATCTCCAGCTCCACCAATGTTCTTTTGAGCACTCAGCAGAGCATAGCTTTCTTTTCATCATAGCTTTTCTTCACTTTATGTTTTCAATGAAAATGTTTAGTCTGTGCTTCTACTTAGCACCTATTTAAAATTCTTTATCAAATTTTAATTTCCTTGAGTGAAGTAAATGTATGTCTCCATGGCCTAATAAATTGGTGCCTAATAAATGGTTGTTTAACAAATAAATTGAATGTGCATTATACTTTTGTTGATTCATCTTCCAATATACAGCATACTTGAGCATTGGAGAAGATGTGGATTTTGTGTTGGATTCTTGAAAATTGTCTCTCTGTTTCTAAGTAGCCAGCAAATGTTCTTGAATGTATTAGGTTAATAATAAAAATTGTTAAATATATACTACAACAATAACCAAATAAACTGTACCAGTGGTGCTATTTCATGATATCTAAGTAATTTTGCTATGGATATTCATTATTTCCATGTGTATGTGGGAAAATCTAATTTTAGATTGGATTTAACAAACACATTACCTACAAAGAGAATCTTGAGAGCATGCTTGGAAGATTTGTGGGTGAATACAGTTTACCAATGACAGAACTACCTCTTACACAAAGGGTCCCTCATTGAGCAATGAAAGGAAAAAGGAAACAACAGATACTCTTCCAGATGAGCTGGAAGGCCCGGAGCTTCTACCACAACTTTTGTATTGCATGGGAACAGAGACTCACTAATTGCAGAAGCAAGCCCTAGGGTCAGTAAAAGAAACTGGCTAAAAACATAAACAGGCAAAAGAGCAAGAGTGGGACACCTGACATTCCCTGTCATCCCTGACATTCACCATATTATCTGAGTCACCTTAGCACAAACAAGCACCTGGGATACATACACAGGCATACATCACACACTCACATATATATACAAGCATAAAAAACAATCATGGTTCTCATATTCATGGTTAATTTGTGAATGGTACAAATAATTTTATTTAAATTAATCTATTTTTAAATCTGCAAATTATATTTAATAATTAAAATAAACAGTTAAATTCAAAAAAAAAAAAAAAGAAACCACGTGGGCTGGAGAGATGGCTTAGCAGTTATGGCACTTGCCTACAAAGCCTAAGGACTCAGGTTTGATTCCTCAGAACCCACATAAGCCAGATGCACAAGGTGGCACCTGTGTCTGGAGATTGTTTGCAGTGGCTAGAGGTCCTGATGTGCCTCTTTCTCTCTTTTAAATTAAATAAATAAATAAATAAATAAATAAATAAATAAGAAAACATAGATAGTGGGGAGAGATGGCTTAGATGTTAAGGCACTTGCCTGCAAAGCCTAAGGACCCATGTTTGACTCTCCGGGTCCCATGGTAGCCAGACGCAGAAGTGACACAAGCATGCAAGGTTGCACATGTGCACGAGGTGGCACACACATTTGGAGTTCAATTATAGTGGCCGGAGGTCCTGGCACACCAATTCTCTCTCTCATTTGCTCTTGCTCTTTCTGTCTATCTCATAAAAATAAAAAACATAAAGAAATCATAGATGGGCTGGAGAGATGACTTAGTGGTTAAAGTGCTTGCCTGCGAAGCCTAATGACTGAGATTCAATTCCCTAGAACCTATATAAGACAGATGCACAAGGTGGCACATGTGTTTGGAGTTCGTTTGTAATGGCTAGAGGCCCTGGTGTGCCCATTCTCTCTGTCTCTCTCCTCTCTGTCTCTCATAAATAAATAAATAAAAAGACAAAAAAGAGACCACAGATGATTCCAATTGAACCACTAACATCTGGTAATCACCAGCCTTTGATGATGAGTTTCAGGCTCTTTTGCATTGTTGGTATTCTGTAAGACTGAGGATAGAAAGTATGGACAATAAGCACCCTTGAATATCAGGCATGTAAGAAGGAAAATATGACACCACTGCTCAAGAATATAAAATAATGGAAGCTGGGCATGGTGGTGCACACCTTTGAGAGCAGCACTTGGGAGGCAGAGGTAGGAGGATCACCATGAGTTTGAGACCACTCTGAGACTACATAGTGAGTTCCAGGTCAGCCTGTACTAGACTGAAACCCTACCTTGACAAAAAAAAAAAAAAAAAAAAAAAAAAAGGAGAAGAAGAATATAAAGTAATGGAGCAAGGAAGATTATTTTCTTGCATTTTCTTCAGTGGTCTTTGTGACTGACCATTTTAAAGTGATATAAGTTTTATAAAATGAGCAAATCAATCACTTGTCTATGCCTTGTAATCTGAATGAAATAGTAAAAATTAGAAATCTTTACATTAAAGCAGACTTTAGCAATGAAGTGCTTTGGAAAACTACTATAGTTATTAACAACTTTCAGATGAGGTCAACATGATTTTCTTTTCCATGAAAAGAATGTTTCTTCGAGACTGGTAAGGAAGAAGAAATGGCCACAGACATTCATGTCTTTCCTTCTATATTGCTGCCATCTTTGTGTATTTATAGAAATAGGAATTTTGTTCTTGATTAGGGGTTTTGCCCTATTGAAATATGTCTTCAGGACATGTATATTTTTTAAATGACTAACATGTTTCTATTCCAAGACGAAATACAAATCCGGACTGAGTGAAACATCATCTTCCAAACAAATTTTAACTTTGTGTTTAATTTTGTTCAAGCATTTTCAAGAGAATTTGTCTCCAGGCGAAACTCTTAAAAGTTAGTTCTGAGCCAATATGTGTTACAATGGTTGCCTGAAATCACTGAATATTTTAGTAGCATTGACACAAATTCAGTTGTGCAGAATTTCTCATGCGAAACTTCAGTTGGATCTAGTTTGAAAACTTCTTTGAAGGTAGATAGCTGTCCATTATGAGTTGAAAAGTGGAGTTATATAAAATAAATGCCCACTTTACACTACGTTAAATCATTACCTTTATACTTTATCTATCTTTTACATTATCTTTGTTAATGAAAACATGTTAAGTCCACAAGTTTCTGAAGAAAGTATAAATAATTCTGAATTATATTGAGTAAAAGCCCTACTAACTGACAAACCCCAAGGTCCTTTTCTTCTCTAAATGTGGTACATTTTGCTTGATTCGTCCTACAGGACAACTGTTCCATCATTCACCTATTTATCAAACATGTAGCCATCATCCCCTAAGACCTTGGAAAGAATGATATTATTAACCATGATTTCCTAAGTACTTATTCTGTGTAGTATACTGGGTCTACTTATAATTTAGTTTTGTTGGATGACTCTGAGAGGCAAGTGCTAAAACCAATGACCATCAGTGAGTTAAGAGCACGATGTCTAGCTAGAAACCAACACAAGTGGATATTCTAAGTCAGGCCTGTATAGCTCAAAATATTTTCATACTAACTTCTCTATAAATTTTGAGTAACCATAGTATGACAGACTATGGGCTATGAAAACAAGATGAATTCCTCTTTTCTACATCTTCCTTTAGCTGTCACAGGAAGGTACCTATGTCTCTGTGTGTTTATATACATGCATGTATATGTATACATGTTTGACTTGGTGATTTAGTTACCTTTGTGATGCTGGTGTAAAACACCTGACCAAAAGCCGTTGATGGGAGAAAAGGCTTAATTTTCCTTACAGTCTCGAAGGAAAGTTTCAGCATGGCAGGGAAAGCATGGTGGAGCAGAGGCTGGCCATGACATCTTGTCACAGCAGCTGGGAGAAATCAGCAAGACAGTAAACTAAGGGAGAGACAAACTTGGAAATACCACCCCAAAGCTAGCTCTCAGTAACAGAACTTCTCCAGCAAGGCTCCACCTGCCAAAATTGCCACCATCTGGGGACCAAGAAATCAAATTACAACTGTATGGGGGACATCTGAATCAAACTACCACATCTGTTTTGTTTGTAGAGGGATATGGAGTTTGCTTTATGTATACCCATGTGTTGTATATGTGATACTCAGGTACTTTCATCCCCCCCCCTAAAATATTCAAAAAAAGTTTGAAGACCACTTGTTCGATACTTTTCAACTAGTTAATTAAAATTATAAGGTGAAGTTCAATTCATCTCCCTCACCTATACTTCCCACTATTTATGGCTTATAGAATACTATATTCTATGTCTTAAACACTATGAGGAAATTGTTACACTTTTTGAATCAGTCACTTCACGTTCCTCTATTGCATTTTTCACTCCACAGCCATGAGGCAGTAGGTGTTCTTTTACCCATACCCTTCACTGTTCACCTTTGAGACACTCTTTCTCTCTCTTACTTTCATAAATTCAATAATCAGAACACAGACAGAGCAAGAAACAAATAGATGTCAAGTGGAAAAAAAATCATTCCAACCTAATATTTCTACATTTTTCTTTCTGGTCTCCCAGAGTCTTCTAATTAGTCCTCGTCATAATTCTCTGGCAAGTTTCAAGCCCTTTCACAATCCTCATCTTATCATCTTCCAGTATTCTTCCCCTGGGAGTTCCCTCCAAACTTCCTGGCTTCATGCAATCCTCGGACCTGAGTAAGAGCCCTATTTTATGGCATAATATGAAAATGTTCTTCCAGATGGGCTATTTTGTGATATTTTACAAGTTAAAAGACCCAGTATGCATGGCCATATCCCCTTGAGCTTTTCACATCAGTGGGCTAAGGAGAGTCATTTTAGTATTCATTATACCTTAGGCCAATCTTTTCTCAAATCTGGATCATAATTGGTAGGGTTTATTTTTCATGTGGTACAGCCTTTGTCTTGTGGCTCTCAGGTTCTTGAGCAGTCCCATTGGCTTCAGGCCCTCACCATAAAAGAAAGACAAAATTGCCCATCAAGGGGTCTTGAAAAACAGCCAGGTAATGGTGATAGCCATCATGGAACTTATTCGCTCTGGACACATGCATAGGCTAGAGGGCAAGTAGATTGCCTAGCAGCTTGTCAGGGAAATATAAATATGCAGGGAAAGCAGTAACAAACCCTTTAAAGGCAAACTGAACTAGGAATATCCACAAAGCTCTTGGTCAGTGAGCAAAACCCAATAAGCCAATTACCTCATGTCTGTCATTGGAAGTGTAGTTTCTTTTGACCTGATGTACTAATGTGAACCTATAATACATACATCCCCAAAAGACAAAACATCCCAAAGCAAGTCAGAGTACTTCAGTCATAATGCCATCCTTGGAAAAGGTCAGGAGAGTAGAAGATATGATCTTTAGATTTTTTTTGTGTGTACCTAAATGGCCAATTATCTATTAAGTAACTATAAAGAGTGATCATTTCAGGGAAACAGTAAAAGACTCTTTAAAAATAGTCAGTAGATTCGAGTGATTTACGTCAGAAAGCAACAGACCATCTTAAGTAACACATGGACAATAAAAGCAAGCAGATGTTTGTGCTCTACCCAGGGCACTAATGGAGGTGATGTGGCACTGTGTCAAAGTGAAATTTGCCATCGTCAGAATTACCCAGTGGAGTTTTAAATACAGCTGTATAATTGTGAGTCTACAACTGGTAAGTTTTCCCCAACCACTCTGAGCATCCCTCCTTGCTGCAGGTAAGAATTAATAATTCACTGTAAACATGCTTTGTCAAAGCAGCTTTCTGAAATGGGTCTCGAGATGTGCAATGGAATGAAAGCTGCGAACTTGCCATGAACACAATTCCTCGGGTTACTGAGTTATGAACATAAGTTATTAGGGGCAAGATCACAAGAAGCTGGATTTGGAGTTTCATGTGCAGGCTGTCAGACTGGCAGTTACCAAGTGAAGTCCCCGTAATTTATGAATATTTGAAAGTAGAAATGGCTTGGCCTATCTCAGCCTTTCCTCTCTCTTGCAGAAGTTCAAAGCATTTTATAAATATTAAGCCAGGTGTTGCTGCTTCCATCAAGGAAGCCTCAGAGTATAGAAAGCATGTGCAAGATTAGCTCTACTAGGCCTAGGGCTATCATTCACCCAGCTAGAATAGTTATTTAGACACTCAGGAGGAGCCAGCCTCCCCTAGAGCACCTCACAGCTAAGAAGCCCTATATCCCTACAACTTAGGCCTTTGTTGAGGAGAGACATTTAAAATGCAAATCGAGGTCAGGCCTTTAACCCCAGCACTTGGGAGGCTGAGGTAGGAGGACCTCCATGAGTTCAAGGCCAACCTGAGCTACAGAGTGAGTTCCAGGTCAGCCTGAACTAGAGTGAAACCCTACCTCCAAAGAAGCAAAAAAAAAAAAAAAAACAGCCAAAAAAGCAATTGCATTCACACACATGGCAAGAGATTAGGGAAATGATGTCATCTTTATGGGTCACTATCTCTGGATGTACCCTGCTGGAGGATGGTTCCTAAATTGTTCTCAGGGACCCAGCTCATATTTCCAAATCTGAGCAGTAGCAGAAGTCTTGCTTTCTACTTTCTCATACGTGCTCTCTCCTGCTCTTTTCATCCAGACACTGAAAGGACAGTGCTCTCAACCATCCACCAACTCAAGCACGTGCCCACTATGCTTTCATTTCACATTTCCTGATTTGTTTATGTTCCCTTTTCATTTCATACTTTCATTTTCCTATTTTGCTCATTTCATTCAATTTGAAAGCATTTTCCCTGAAGGATGCTATTGACCCTTTCTTTTGCGCTTTCTCCTTTTTTGTATCCCCCTTTTTGTGACTTGATAAGTTTCTAGATCCTATTGTCTTACCTCTGTTTCATGGGATTTTGTTTCCATTTGGGAGGCACCTTTGTCTGGACAGGGGAGAGTACATTTTTTAAAAATTCTTTTTTTTTTTGGAGAGAGACACAGATAGAGACAGAGAGAGAGGGGAGAGGAAGACAGATAGAGATGGGCGTGCCAGCAGTCTCTCAGCTGCTGCGAACGAAATCCAGATGTGCGCTCCCCCTTGTGGCCGAGTGCGGCATTGCACCCTTGCATCACTGCATCTGGCTAAACGTGGGACCTGGAGATTGGAACCGCTGAAGACTGGAACCAGCGTTTTTAGGCTTAGGAGGCAGGCGCCTTAACCACTAAGCCATCTCTCCAGCCCGAGAGTACATTTTTGTTGCTTTAGAACCTCTCTTGTAATGTCACCTTTTTTTCTCTCCTGTACAATAATGGCACCCAGCCTGGGTGGGGAAACAATGCATCTCTAATTGGCCAAGAGATCCACTCAGTGGAAAGGAACCTTTAGCTGGAACAGGGAACTGGGTCAGAATC
Source organism: Orientallactaga sibirica (assembly GCA_036365145.1). Lineage (NCBI taxonomy): Eukaryota > Metazoa > Chordata > Mammalia > Rodentia > Dipodidae > Orientallactaga > Orientallactaga sibirica. Next base: position 8,680,887 of record JAEOAD010000840.1, read on the forward strand.
AATCTATAAAGACTAAGATCATGGACTCCAAAATCTTTAACCAAAAGAGAGGCCACACTAACCAAAAGACAGGTCACACCCACCAAAATCTCTCTTAATTAATAATGCTTATCCTAGTGACCTATGCCAACCTCGGTTTCCTTTAGAGAATCTTCTTTTACTTCAGAAGGCAGCAAGAATTGATAAACTACCACTCGCATATCATCCAGGGCCTAGGTGAAACTACAGAGGAATTGGCGAAATGTGCAAGAATGCTGCTTCCACAGCGAGCCTGAGAACCAGTGCTAGGGTGGTGGAGACCGACACTGAGGATACTCAAAACACAATAAATCTAAAATCCAGAAGCTGCTGAGAGCACAACATTAAAGTAGACTTAAACCACACCCACCACGGCTCAGGGAATTTTTGCAGAAGAAGGGGTAAAAAGATTGTAAGAGCCACAAAGTAGAAGGGAATGTCCAGAGGTACTGCTCCCCCACAATGATTGACTTCTGCTGGCACAATTTGTAACCCACAATGCCATACTGAATACCAACAATCCAACTGAAGAGGATCCTCAGAGGAATTGGGGCAGGGAGGAGGGAAATGATGGTACTAACATATATTGTGTCCATACAAGTTCCTACTTAATTTTTTTAAAAATCCTCTACAAGTCCTGAAAAAATCTTGGAAGTATGAATATAATTTATTCTTAAATAAAACGAAATAATGTTTTATAATATAACAATGTCCATCAGTCATTAGATTCACTAGCATTATATATTAAATTAAATCCTAAAGATAATTTTGAAATTTCTGATCAACACCAGTAAACTACATACCATACATGCATGCATGCATGCATATATACACACACACACACATACTATTATTTTCATCACAAGAAAATTAAGTCATTAATAATTGCATAATTTAAAACTCATCCATTGACGTTTGCTACCAAAACACAACCTTGAGTAAGTACAGAAACAAATAAATCAAACAGACATGTATATGTAAAATAGGCTATTTCAGAGATAACATGAGACATATTTATTTAACTAATTTATGACCTATAGTTAGCTGGCAATGACCTTCTTCCTCCCACTTTTATTCTTTCTAAGCAGAATTAAAGAGACAAGATGGCTTGATTGTATGCAAAGCTCACATGTTTATCTGTGCAAGAGCTTGACTTGGGGTCTGGAAATAAAAGTTCTCACCATTTGTCATTGATGGTAATGTTTGATATGTTTTCTCTTGGCTGTGACCTTCACTCTGGATAATTCTGCCAGGTTACTTCATTATCTTTGGACCAATAGCAAATGCTTTATTTATTGGTAGACACCTGCATTCTTGAACAAAGTGAACTCATTCTCTCTCTAGCTCTGCCTTGCTTATGTTGCACAGTCAGTCCTAAATCTTCCAGGCTTGCAGTAACTGCCATTGCACATGCTAACTAGAAGTCTCTATAGACCAAGGATTCCATTTTCCTCTCAATTTTTTATTATTTTTAAGCTTTTTAAAAATTTCATACAGAAAGCTGGGTGTGGTGGCACATACATTTAATGCCAGCACTCGGGAGGTAGAGGTAGGAGGATTCCCTTGAGTTTGAGGCCACCCTGGGACTAATTCTAGGTCAACCTGGGTGAGAATAAGACCCTATCTTGAAAAAAAAATCGTACATTTATAGAATGAATTTTGACCTTATTCATTCTCCTACATCCTCTCTTATCGTCCTTCCATTCCCACTAAACCCTTTCTTGTTCCCAACCAAGCTCCTTCTTACTTTCATGTCATTTTTTTGTGACTCACTGAGTTAAATTAGGGTTGCTTGCATGAGCACACATAGGAAGTTATTTGCTAGAGTAGGAGGAATTACCAGTGGCTCTACCACTGAAGAACATAACTTCCCTTTCCTAGTCATGCTTTCAAGTCAGTGAAGCCACATCCAAGTGAGTCTTTACAATGTGAAGATGGCAGTCCCTGTGGGAAGGACAATTCACATTTATTTATTTAGTTAGTTATTTGAGAGAAAGAGTGGGGAGAGAGAGAGAGAGAAAGAATAGGCATGCCAGGGCTTCCTGTCCTTGCAAATGAACTACAGATGCATGCACCATTTTGTGCGTCTGGCTTTATGTGGGAACTGGAGAATCAAACTAAGGCCATCAGGCTTTGCAAACAAGTGCCTTTAACTGCTGAACCAACTATCCATTGTCAATTAAAATTTTAAGTGAATGTTTTCCACTACCCTAATATCTTATAGTGCATTTGCACCAACTCATCAACTCTGGCAATCCAGAGAAAATATTGAAGGTCGGGAGAAACAGCAGCTTTTACAAACAACCCTGCAATTTCTATTGCAGACATCATCTTCTACTGTTCTTTCTCCCCATTCCTCACTGAAATCCCAGCCCCCCGGTACACAGACAAGTACCTAGACCCAAGTACCATTCAGTTACCTGAGAACACAAACAGTTCACAATGAAATGACAGAATGGAAAGCCTCCCACTTGTCCCATGTGTTTCTATATGAAAATAAACATTTGTTCTGTGAAGAAATTACTGGATCGGACTTTGATGGAAAATTTAATTATCTTAATATTCCAACAAATTATACATGTGACTTGTGTCTGCATTGTGAGTGCATTAAGTGCACTCAAATTATAAGCATCTAGCTGAGGTCTAAAATAAAGACTTAAATAACAGGTGCCAAGAACAAAGGTAAGTAAATAGAAGGAGGCTATGGGAGAGTATTGGTAGTGACTTGTACCCTACAATGCCAGAACACCTGCAGATAGTGAAGCTAATACCTGGATTCCACAGGGCTTAACCCCTTCCTCCCTCTTACTTGCCCATTCTCAGAATTTTCAGCATTTTCGAGGCCTATGCTTGCCCCTTTCACCACTTAATGATTCCCTTTAGTGAATTAGTAATTAGAAGCCAGACAGGAATTCATTGAAGTGACCCAAACACAGTGGAATTATATATGTCATGAAACATTCTCTTTCTAAATTGATGCTTGAAAAACAGAATTCTGATTTTTGTTTTTACCCAAACTGCATAGAGGGCATAAAGTTAATTGAGTGTGCTCATCTGTTAGTGCAATGTCTAGGGTTACACCTTCCAAAATCCTACCTACCATCCTCTTACAAGTGACAAGGGGACCCAGCTGAGACAGGCAGTGCAGCTTGTTTTTATGTGGGACCCGTTAATCCAGAATGAGGGGAGGGGTTATAAAGGCTGGAGTGATAGTGGAGATATTCATTACATAACTGAAGTTAGAAGCTGCCCTGTACATCATCTCCATTGTCAAGAACCTCACACATCACATCGCACTACCTCTAGGAAATAACTGAATATATATTCTCCTCCCAAGCTTCATCAGTGGTGAATTGGTGGAGTTATAAGGGCAATTCATATTTAAGACTAGTAAAACAGTGCTTTTCATTTAGTCACGCTTCTTTGAATTGTCCCAGAAATACTTGAGGAAGATATTTATCATATAAATTTTTAAAAATATTTTATTTATTTATTTATTTATTTGACAGAGAGAAAGAGGGAGAGAGAACGGGCACACTGGGTCCTCCAGCCACTGCAAACGAACTCCAGACACGTGTGCTCCATTGTGCATCTGGCTAACGTGGGTCCTGGGGAATCAAACCGGGGTTCTTTGGCTTTGCAGGAAAATGCCTTAACTGCTAAGCCATCCCTCCAGCCCTATCATATAATTTTTAAATACGAGGCAATAAGGCATCACACAGCTAGTGAATGGAGGAAGTGGAACCCAAACCAGTGCTTTTGGCCTCAAAGCTTGTGCCTTTTCTCCTCCAAAAGGTTGCAGATGATTCCTCTCCCTTCTCCAGACCAGGTTAATGTATGCTGTTCCCTACCTCATTAATGATACCACTATTTCTCTAGCTATGTGAACCAAACTCCTAGAAATTTGGCTTGATATGTCATGGTTAGTCACCATCTCCCTGTTGATTTCAACTCTGAAATAAAACTAACATGAAATCCATCTGTTTCCCTTCATCTCCACTGCCATGACACAAATACATGTGAGTATCATTTTTCTTTAGGTTGCTTTTCTCACTCCTGTCTTGTCTATACAAAATCACTCTGATGCCCCTTATAGATGACCCATTTTCCAAGTGGCTATCAATGTAAACTTTCCCAAAGACAAATGCCATTCCTTGTAGAAAAATCTGTCATATAATCTGGTCCATTTTTTTTATACCTCCAAACACAACAACCCTGTCCTTTTCTTCTCACTTTCTTTCCTTTTCTTTTCTTTTTCTTTTTTTGGTTTTGTGAGGTAGGGTCTCACTCTGGTCCTCCAGGCTGACCTGGAATTCACTATGTAGTCTCAGGGTAGCCTCAAACTCTCAGCGATCCTCCTACCTCTGCCTCCTGAGTGCTGGGATTAAAGGCGTGCGCCACCATGCCCGGCTTTCTTCTCACTTTCTGTTCAAGCATCTCCTTAGGCACACGTTCTCTGACTTCTCTGCTGACTAGCTAAATCTTCTTATTACAGCTTTATGACAACACGTAGCCCATCTTCATAGCTTTTAGTCTGCTAATAGTCCCTATACCCCTGTTTGTGTGATATTTTATATTGTATCAGTGTTTGTCTCCTGCACTAGAATATTATCTACTGAAATGTAGGTTCTACTTCAGCCTTAGCATGTACGGGAATGCCTGGTTTAGTGGAAGTATTTGATAAATATTTTTTATGAGAGAGAGAGAGAGTGATACAGAGAAAGAAGAGAGAGAGAGAGAGAGAGAATGAATTGGTGCACCAGGGCCTCTAGCCACTGCAATTGAACTCCAGATGTGTGCAGTACCTTGTGCGCATGCATGACCTTGTGTCCATGCATCACCTTGTGTGTCTGGCTTATATGGGTGCTGGGGAGTTGAATCTGCGTCCTTAGGCTTCACAGGCAAGCGCCTTAACCACTAAGCCATCTTTCCAGCCTAATACATATTTTTGAGTGGACATTGAATTTCTCCTTTTTGTTTTTTCATCTTCCTGCATTTTTATATTATAGTACTCCATAATACCTTTCCCCATCCTATGAGAATATTGTTCTCTCATTTTATCTTAACTGGAATGAAATCCATTCCAATGCAATAAATATGGCAGCTATAGATTTTGCTGTCTCTAAAGCCATGTGATTTATACTAGCATATTCTTGTACTTTAAAAGACAATGGTATCATTTTCTAATTCTGAAAATTAGGCATTTCTGTGAGATAGGTAAGGTATATCCTTCACTTCACAAGTTCTCAGGGGAAAACGTTTCCCAGAATAAAGTTAAGATATAATTGTTTTCCTTGCCTACAGACCCTCTGGCCATAGTAGTCCATAATATTACTTCAGCTGAATTATAGGCATTCCTTGACTCACCTTCCCTATTAGTACAAAAGAAGTTACACACAACTTATAAAACCTTTCAGAGTAAAAAAGATGTCCTCATAGATGGAGAGAATGAGGGAGAGAGGGAAATGAGAAGAAAGAGAGAGGGAGAAAGTAGAAGAGAGAGAGCTTGCCTCAGATGGGATTAAGATTTCCACCTAGAAGACACATATGGAATCCACTAAGCATGTTGATTCTCTCTCTCTCTCCTCTCTGTTGCATACATGTATGCTTGTTCACATGTGTATGGTTTCATGTGTGTGTGGAGGTCAGAGGTTGAAGTTGAGTGTATTTCTTTATCGTTCACCACTTTATTTACTGAGTCAGGTCCTCTCACTTGAAAGAGCTCACTGATTCAACTAGGGTAGTTAGCCATCTTGCCCAGCCTTTCAATACCCTGTCTCCACCTCCTGAGCACTGGTTATACAGATGGGCTGACACACCTGCATAGTATTTACAGTGGTGCTGGGGATCCAAATTAAGTTTCTCATGTTTGCATGGCAAGCACTTTACCAAGTAAGCCATCTCTACAGCCAACACTTTTAGCGTGTTTGTAGACACACATTAGGATTAGAGAACTAGCTCTCTGTGAAATGCAGTAATGTGGAGATCATGCCTTGGAGGTGTAAATGGACAAATGCATTCTCTCATAGGACCATCTGAGAAAGGTGTATACTCCTCTTTATATAATTTTCCCCTTTATTATTTATGTACATACTCTGTGTAAATAGCACATGTTGGTAACATCCTTACCCTCATCCCTGCCCTTCCCCCTCTGAAGGGACTCTCTTTGTTTGGGATGCCAGTTAATTATCCTTTGTTAAAAACTCAGAGATGTAGATAAGCTTTCTAGAAAGAAATGCTGCAACTTTGGCACAAGGTATGTTGGTGTGGTCCAGAAAAGCACAGACACAATGCCTTATAGTTGAATAGTTGTAATTTAAGATGTGTATCTCATCTATGTTTTTATTTTAAGTATTCATAGGAATAGTAGATGATTTTTAACATTCAGTGTAAAAATACTTAAAAGAAAGTTTTCAATAAATGCAGCAGAAAGTGTTTGTGTCACAAAATACCATATTATATATTCATTCAAACCAATTCTTTAATATAGTATCTTACAAGATATGGTGTTTTAATTTCAATGAAAGTAACTCAGAAATAAGGAGCCACTTGATCTACATTTGATGAAGCTGCCCTGTTTCCAACAAATCCCATATGGTACTCACTTGCATTAACAAGGAATGAATTCTTGCCATGGCAGGCCAGTCCACAGACATAGTCTATCTATGCCTCAGCAGCCACAACAGATTAAATGTTTCATTCTGTTAGGATTTGGTTTGGTGGATAGGGTATGAGGATAACCTTGGGCGAATAATACCCTGAGAAAAGTCCACCTTCAAAACCCCCGAAAGGCCACTGATATGGACTAAAACAAGGGAGAAGCTGTGCTTATTAAAATAAAGAACAAATGTTTTTATTCAATGAATTTAATAGCCCACTCCCTCCCACTCAGGCTGTTGGGGAAGCTTTTAAGCTGTTAAATTAATAAACATGAAGTGAGTGCTTTTTGCTTTGTTTATAAAACATGAAACTTTGAGGGACAGCCTTAAAAAGGAGAAATATATATTGAAATAACATAGACTATGACAGAAATATGTCTTTAGAATAAGGGTCTCAGATCTCAAAACTTACAGGTGATAAGAAACAATAAGGATTTGCTGCATACATTAAAAGAGACATAATGTTTCATTCAAATACAATTTTAAATTCCCAAGTGGGCCACTAGTGTGCCTGTTTCTTCAATCCCAGAACGGTTTCACTGAACATGCCTCATCTAGCCACACCCATTTCACATCCAGCCAACATTTACTGATTGGCCTCATGTCCAGAATTATGTTATTTGTGTTCATAGACATGATCATTTTAATACTTATAAATGCTGCAATGAAGTGAGTATCTATGTATCCATTGATAAGTGAGGAAATTGAAGCCCTAAAAAATTTAAAATTACTTGGCCCAAACTATCATCCTTAACTTTGGAAAAAAACGGGGAAATACTGCTATTGTTTTGTTTCCTAAGTTTAAGCCAAGGCTATCAGTCGGCTATCTGTTCTCTGGTAGTTTACATACTCTTTTGTTCCCCAAGGCAATACATGATGAGTGTGTCAGCACAGATATAAATAACTGTACAATTACATACTCAAGGGGGGAAATAATTTTGGTTGAAATAACCAAGGCCTCTATGGCAGAACAATACCTATAAATAAATAATGCAACATTTCCTGGCTCAAGCTCTGTGACCAAAATTCCAATTCTGTCACGTGTTAAAACTCAAACTGTCAAACTGAGGAGGTTCTGCTTAATTTCATTTCTGCCTCAAGTCAAGACAAGTGAAGAGCAACTCACAGGAGAATGTGACTACACTCTCTCCCACACAGCCAGGCCATTCTTTATTCAGATATAGCTACTAAGCACCATGTGTATATGAGAAGGCTGTATTCCCCAGAGCACTGCCGTCCCTTTTTATTTTCTTTTTAAATAAAAAGAAATCATTAACTGAATGAACCCTTACCATTAAGAAGTAAGTTCTAGTATGTCAGAAGTAATGGCAGCTGCTCTTGTGTGCTTCAGTAGAACTGTTAAAAGAACTTATAGCTTAATAATTTCCAGTAGTAATGAGCCAGAATAAAAGCTCTCAAGTTACCTAGTGATCAAGAAATATCTCTTCCTTGTCTGGAATCATAGGAATCCCTAATAGCTCAAGAGAGAATAGTTTTTTTTTTTAATTTTCCCCGATGGGAGTGGATGCTAAGTACACAATCTAACACTGTCACATCTCCCGTCTGACAGAGTGGTGTTGAAAATTACATTACCAAAATTTTATGACATGATAACATCCAGTTTTCTGTCATTTAGAGATGCCTTTAAGGAAGATTTTGGTGTAGTATTTCCTTTATCTGCACATGAAGCTCATTAGCATCCACTTATGTGAACTAATCTGGTTAATGAAAACACCTCAACATGTCAGTTACCAGTTTGGTGTCTATTAATATTTTGTACCCATGGGTTGAGAACTTTCAAGAAACTTAGACTTAAAGCATGAACAGAAAAACAGAAGTGGATGATGAAGTGAAACCACAGTAAATCATATTTCATAAGCCACACATCATTCATGCCATGAGATTTCTCTTTCTAGGGACATTAACAATTGCTTGAAGACTTGATTTAAAATAATCTGTCTCATATACCGCATTTCCTCTAGAGTACTTAGCATAGGACTTGAAAAGGTGCTCGATAAATATTTGCTGAATGAATATAACAGGAATTAATGATTCAAAATGTTTTAAACATTATTGATATCAAAGGGTAGGCAGAGAAAGTTCACCGAGGATAGAAATGCATAATATCAACTTGGTACAGTGACCAAAGAAGGAATTTATATGTGGAACTCTGGAATCCGGTCTTGACAAGACTATTGCATTCATGAACTCACACCAGATGTGGTCACTGGCACAAGACTAATATATGACGGATCCAGTCATAATTCTGTTGTAGTTAGGGTAAGGGCTTTGGAGGTGAAACTCCTCCTTAATGAGCTAATGACAGTTAAGGCTTCCCCGAGATGGGGGCTCATTCCATTCCAGGATGTAGCCTGTAGTAAGAGACCAAAAGACAGCAAGAAGGGTTACAGTGAGACCGAGGTAGATATGGAAGGGTAATGTGGGATACATATAATCAAAGTGAAATATAGGACTGTGAAAATGTAATAAAACATAAAAAAGCCAATCTTATGTCCATTGTCCTTGGACATACTGGGGGCAGAAGAATCCCAACCAAACACCACTTGGAGACAGGAAACCAGAAAGAACAATGAAATATTAGAAAGCATCCTATGGCTGGGCATGGTGACACATGTCTTTAATCCCAGCACTTGGGAGGCAGAGGTAGGAGGATCACTGTGAGTTTGAGGCCACCCTGAGACTAATAGTGTATTCCAGGTCAGCCTGGACTGGAGTGAAACCCTGTCACACACACACACACACACACACACACACACACACACACACACACACACAAAGCATCCTATGAAGAAAACGGCCATTAGCTTTTCATAAGATCTTTAAGGATAGAATAATTTTCTCTCATTCTCTCTCTGTCTGTCTGTCTGTCTGTCTCTCTCTCTCTCTCTCTCTCACACACACACACACACACACATGAACATCTGCCGGAATAAAGCAGACACATTGGATGACATAGAGAGGACCCTGAACATTCCTACAATCTCAGGAAAGATGATAAGAATTATGGTACATTAATGGATCCCCAAAACCCAAGCTAAGAGAGTTGCAGCATTGTGACTGGCTGTATCAGTATTATGGGCCTGGGGAGTTAAATGTAATTTCCAGTCCTTTATACATAATAACAGATATAGAAATCATTCCAACCTGTGCAATATACTAGGGAAAAATGAGTAAGGTATGAGGTCCAGAGATAACCTTCAAGGGATTTGCTCCTTCCACACACAGCCTGATAGCCAAAGTGCCAAGAGGGATAAACAAGCGGACATGCCTGTAAGCCACTCATTATTTGCTGTGCTTGGTGTCCCATCCACAAGGCAGTTTTGTCTTAAAGAATGTTCTTCAAGATGACCAGATAATTCCGTTACAAGAAACAAACCAACAGACAACAAACCAGCAGTCTTCAGTAATTTAGCAGCTAATAGTACTTTGTATCTTGTATGTGCACACGATACCTCTCTCAGAGCACATCTCACATGTCTAAGGAGGCTGCCAAATGGCTGTGCCCTTCACAGAAGAACAAAGTACCACTGAGTTGAAATGGGTCAAGGCAAAAATATAGCATCCTGTCTTTCATTGGAGGATAGTCTGGACCATAAAGTAAACTTAATCTTGAAGAAAAAAAATCCACCTATAAGTCTGATAATGCCAATGTGTTACATGGCATAGGAAATATTATGACCCCAAAATGAGTGTGGGATAAGAAGATTCTAGAGTCAAGACTTCTAATCATTTGCAGTAACTCATATGCCACTGGTAAGGAGAATTCTGAATGTGAGATCCAAAATCCCTATGCAGACCTCCACCTTTCCTGCTCCAGGAGACTTACCTATCTTTCTGGTTCTACATTCCCTTGACTGTTAGTTTAATTAGTGTATAATAACTATGTACATATCAACTTACAGGAAAAACAGCAGACACACTGGCTGATTTGGCTTGGGGCCATCTCATGGGCAGGATGGTGAGACAACCTGGTATGAAACCATCTGTTAATAACCATATATTTTTAAAATACTGTTTTTTTTTGTTTGGGGTTGTTGCCTGGGTTACTCATTCCCATTGATAGCAGCACATCAAGACTAATTTTTCCTAGCAGCATGGTGGAGATAGCAAACTTTAAACATGCTCATTGTTCCCTCTGCTGCTCATGATAGGAAGAATTTTATTTAATAAACTGCTTCTTGCATGATATGCCACATTTTTCCATTTCTTTCTCATGGAAGTGAGCAGGCTTCACATCCATCATGTTGCTAAGGGCGGTTGTCCTGTTTAGAATCAAAGACCCTAAGAAAAATTGACCATACCTTTTGCTCCTGTGAAAACTCTCACTACAGAGTGGACTATGAACAAAAATAAAATGCTTCTTATCTCAAACCTATTTGTTCACACTGATTGCTTTTCTATAAGTCAATTCAGGAAATTATCCTTTCCTTTTTCCAAATCTGCAATTGGGTCATCATATCACTTGTTGCATTCAGTATCAGTTCCCTAAACTCCCAGGATGAAGTCTCATTCCAGATGGAAAATGACAATATTCCTTTGAAAGATGAGATGTCACATTATTCAACACAATTATTCAAACTGACTCAATTCAGAATACTGTCTTGGCTTCCAAAACTAATGACACAAATGTGTACCTTACTTCAAATCACCTTTGACAGCTATTTTAAAAACTGACTTTCTTATCTTTTCAAAAATTTTACCTATGCCTCAGAACTTGGTAGAAACAGTTTTTTTTTTTTAATTCCTCTCATAATTACCTCTTATAAGTTGTGGTTCCCGAGTAAAACCAAAAATTCCCTGCAAGTGTATTAAACACTTTCAAATTCCCATGTTTAATTACACTCAGATTGAGACTTTTGTATACATATAGAATATAGTCAAATTTCAACTCAATTGACCATAATGCCCTTGACATAGAACCTTATTCATTATTCTCACCTTATATATAGACATTTGGTAGTTGTCAAAATACAAGGCAAACTTCTATTTGTTGTCTAGAACAAAGAGGCCAGCTTGGCTTCTTTCCCTCCTCAGTGCTTCAGAAGGTGTCCTTTATTAAACATACAGGGTGCAAGGATTTTGCACTAAAATACTTTCACACTGCCTTCTCAGTGACAAATTCATCTTCTGCAGACTATCACCCTGCCTGTAGATTTAAGAGCTCCTCTTAGATTTACTATTAATTCCTTGGGAGCCAGTGTTCCTCTCACAGCACGTCGAAATTCATTCCCACTGTTTTTGAGTGCAAGAAAGATAAGAAAGTTTGTTCATCGCCATGGATTAGAAACTTGCTCAGTAAAACCTCCCTCTGGAATGTTGAAGGTACGAAAATGATTGTCTGGATGGGTTTCTGGTGTGCAAAACCAGCAAAGAAAGTTGGCTGGAGGTACCGGCCAGGCATTGTGTTTGTTCAGGAAGGAGCTGAGGGGTGAGAGGCAGAGTAACGCCTCTCCCTCAGCTTCCTGGGTGAGAGCAATGAGCGTTGCCCCTTAGCAGAAAGAGAGAGAGAGAGTGGATGCGGGGAGAGTGAGAGAGAGAGAAGACTCACCGGCTTCCCCATTTTTCCCAAGTCTGGGTTTGTTCCTCAACTGGGAGCTGGAAGAGGAAAACCTGTGGGGTCCTCCAAGCAGGCGGCTCAGGGGCAAGTACCGGCTCAGTTCTTTGCCTCGGATCAGCTGAATGGCTGAGGCGTTCAGGAAGCTTGCTCTGTCCAGCTGGGAATCGCTCCCCCTCTCCAGGGTGTGTGCTTACATGCCTCTCAGTCAGCGCAAAAATCCGCCAAACTCAGGTCAGCCTAACAGGTTTCCTTATATAGGTAAACATGAATTGCATTCCTGGTGAAAGAAGTTTACTAAGTTCTCTGGTAATCTGGTTAACTCTCTCCATGCCAAAATGGCTCACAGTCAGTTGGCCTGCAGAGTGTTTGGTTTCAGTACAAAGGGATTTGTGCGATTTAATTAAAATCATCTTTATCCAGGCACTCTGCAAAATTGGCCCTTTTAGTGTAACTGAGAGTCAACAGCGAGATGTTGTATTATGGACTGTGACCAACCTTATATTTTCCGAAAGCATTGTAGGGAGAAAAACCAAAGTATAGGATGTTATTAATCTGTCTTTTGTGTTTTTACAAACGAAGTAACTAGTATTGAGATAATTTTAAAAGATGTAAAACGTTATAGAAAGAGAATGGGAATAAATTTCTATCAATCAAAGCTCAGTGCCTGATTTGAGCACACAAAAAAAAGCAGTTATTTAACTTTCTCAGGCCTTTAGTAGATAATACAAGGTGATCATTTTATGTTCACTACATTTACATCACAGTAATTGCTACTGTGTTTTTGATTAGTAAAATGACAGAGCTGTTGTAGTAATCACCTGCCTGAATCAACATATTGATAAGCTATGTAATGATTTCAGAAAAGAAATATAAGATTTGTGAATTTGTATGAATATCTCAAAAAACTTTTAAACAACTTCCCAGATTTAAGATGATAAGAAAATATATCTAGACTATTAACATGTTGTAAAAGAAGAATGTATCTACTCCTATAAATGGAAGGCTGAACTTCAGTTTCAAAATAAGAGTTTTAAAATGTGACTTACATACATTGTGTAATACTCAAATTTCTCCTGTACATTTATCGACCACCTAGTAAAACAGTAATTCGTTTAAATTCTTACACATTCCACTGAAGACTTAAGATGAAGTGGATACATAAAAATTATAATGTATTTGATGGAGACTAAATAAGACTAATCTTAAAAAAATACTTGTTCTTATTTTGTCCATCAACTTACGTAGTGACAACCTTATTAAGAATAGCTTAGAGTTGTTTTAGTTCTCTGCTTGAAAGGGGGGAGAGGGTGACTGTTGACACACATGCGTTTCAAGCAAGCAGCAACACAAACCAATTGCAGAGTTTCTGCCAAGATTAATAAAACACAAGAAGTGACACTGCCAGGAAGAGTAACTAAACTTTGAATAGCATTTCATGATGGGCAAAGACTTTTGCATTCAATTGCTCCTCTTATTGCCAAAGGAATGCTGCAAAGTATGTATTATTTCCTTTCCACAATAGTAAGATTGGCTTGGAAGGATAAAGTGATTTGCCCAACATCTCATAATCAGTTTGTGATAGATCCCAAATCCCAGATTTTCTAGAATTTAACTCTTATAGCATTTCTAAAGTGCAATTCTAGGAGACAGATGAACATTAAAATGGCAGTTTTCAATGTCCAGATATATTTTTAAATAATCTTATATCAGAGATCATAAATGCAGTTTGAAACTTTTTATAAATTCATTACTTTTTGTTAAAATTACTGTAATTAAAGGTCTTAATAAAGACCATAACATGTGATAAGAAGTGTGTTTTTATTGAATATACATTTGGGTTGTAAAATACTATGAAAATACAATTGCAAATATTGCACACATTTTTTTGTTCAAAGTACACCATCTCCACTGTATCAAGTTAAGACCTATCTTGACTCTACCAATGAAAGGAATACTAGTATGCTCTATTATGTTTTCACTAATCTTTAAATTTTTGTGCCATGCTAGGTAAGTGGGTTTCATTAAAACAGCCTACCTATGATCCTTCACCCTTTATGTCCTCATAATTCCCACTAAAGCACATTCTGTTTATGCAGAAACTTTAGAATTTATTAACATGTTGTTGCAAGATGAGACATGCTTTTTTGTAGTGTAGATTAAACCTTTAAATGTCTTTAGCTGGCTTCCAAATTTGTTTTTACAATTCTAAATAAACAATAGTGTAGATTTTAAAAACAAACTATTACAGGTTATAATATTGAATTGGAAGGTCAAAATGAAATTTCGATGTGAAAGTATCATATTTCAAAGAGAGGCTATGGCCCTCTGCTAAATTCATTTGGGAAACCTTAAAGAAAGCTTGGGTCACATGAATTCAACCTAACCACAGAGCACCCCAATGAGTGGGTATTTACAGCTGAGTAATTATATCATGCAAAAAAATTCATTTTTGAGAAACTAAATAAAATACAGAACATATTTGAAAGAGAAAATGTCATTATGGTTTAATGAAAACATCAGGAGCTCCCAATGATATATAAATAATGACTAGTTGAGGTACAATTAAAACCTCAATCCATCAGATACAATAACACTATTTCCAGTGCAAAATGAGTGTGTAACACTATCTAAGAAAGTATAAATTGCTTAGAGGCAGAATATGAATCCAATTCTGTCTGTTGGATGGGCAAATTATATAACACTTCTGACTCTATGTCCAAAGTGGAAAAAAATGTCTACATATCTCACAGATTTCTGAAAGTTCCTAATGAGATTTCATTTCAATAATTCCATATATACTACTGATGCTTCCATTAGTCCAGTCAACTGTTCTAGGAAAACAAGCATACAAAAAGCCATGCATGCCCTGTAGCAGTCACTTTTTTTGTTGTAGGAACAAACCACCTAACCAGAAGAAGCTTATAGAAGGAAAAGATTTTTGTCAGCTTATAGTTTCCAGGGAAAGTTTCATCATGCTGGGAAAAGCATGGCTGAAGCCAACAGCCAAGCACCATATCTCTACATCAGCAGGGAGAAACTAGAAAGTGTGAACTAGGTACCACAAGTGGGTCTAGGTCATAGTACTCCCATCCCTCTCCTAGAAACACACCTCTTCCAGCAAGGTTCCATCATCTAAAGGCTCCATTAACTGGGGATTAAGTATGAGGTTAAGTCATAAACACATGAAAATATGGGAAACATTTTATAGTCAAAGCAACCGCCTATGGAGCTTACAGACTTGGGGAAAATACTGTGTATATCTAACCCATAGGTTGTAAAATTATAAAATTTGCCTGAATAAATCAAAACACAATATTTTAGTAAAAATTCCCTTCAATACAGGAATATTAATAGACAGATGCTGTTCATGCTGCAGTTCTTACCATAGTTAGAGAAAGTCTTATTACTAACCAAAGATGGACCTTACCACAATTAGACCTGGGCTGAGCAAAGTAAATTATATCCAGAGAAAAGTAAAATATGATTGTATTAGTTTATCAAGATAATTCCCTGTGATCTAACAATTGAGAAGGGGTGGGTAGTTCAATCAAAATTCATATCCAAGATGCATAGGAAACTGGACATTCAATGGAATTATATTTATCAATTTGTCATCAATTCTGTATGGAATGAAGTGACAGGAAAGCATAAGAAAGATATCCTAACTATGAAATCCATGCATATACAAAGGTGCATGTTTACACAGGTCAACATGGAGGTCTTCCATATCCATATTAACTCAGAAAGTAAGTGGATGTGTTACTGTTTTCAACATAAACTTCTAGGATTGCTGAGATGGGAAACAGGGACTTGGTGAATCATGCATGGGATTTCAAAACTTTAGTGGGCTCTTCCAGAACCATTGACAATCTCTTAGTTTACCATAAATCTCTGTTCTTAGGGCAGTAATTTCCTCCCAGAAAAGTTTCAGTATCATTTCATAAATGGTACCGAGCATGCCCAGTTAATCTACCCTATCCATCACATGGGTGATGAGTTGAATGAATTGGAAGATGGTACCAAATTAGATATCCAATACCCCAGAGCATTGGGTTGTAAATCAAAATGACCTTTATAAGTAGCAAGATAAATTATGTTAAGAGATTATATTCAATAACAATAAGTAAAGGGTTGATAGTAGAGATCTAGAAAATATATGGTAAAGGAAAAAAACTACAGAGAGCTAACAGCAGCTTGTTAATTCAATATATTCTGACAGCTTACCAGTTTTATTTGTAAAGACTCAGAATATGTTAAAATATGTTGGTAGTAACCAAATGAGTGTGGGAAGGTAAGCTGTTTTCATAACATTGCTTCTCTGAACCCCAACTTAAAAAATCAGAAGCAAATGTACAGATTTCCAAAGACTAAGAGATCTGGGTCTGAGGTCAAAAAAGTGGGATTGCTACAAAGGGTCAGATAGTAAATATTTTCAACTTTACCAGCCAAAAATTTCTCTGTTATAACCACTTTACTCAACCGCATGGTTGTGGTTCAAAGTATCCATAGATAATGCACAAATGAAAGTAGCTGGTTGTGTGTTTCAATAAAACATTGTTTGTCAAGCTGGGAAGTTGTCCTTAGCTATGTTTATTCGCTACATTATAAGTCTCCAAATTGATTACAAGTTCTGGAAAGCAGGAGGGACTCAATTTTGGCCATTAGTTTTCTATTATTCATGTTCCTTTACTTATTCTTTTCACACAGGTGCTAGTAAGTTAGTAAAATTAACTAAATTTACCAAAAACATTACTGCACTAGAATCCTTCTTAAACATTTCAAAAGAATTGGAATATATCATTCTTGAATTTGTTTATCGTTGTGGAAACAAAATCCCAAATACAATTCACCTTTGCAATTTGTCAAATATTTCTCAACTATGCTTTCTTCAGGATACAAAACTGTTAATTATAAAAAAAAAACATGAAAAACCTTAGAAGGATTACAGTAATGAAATCAAGGAAAAGAAGCAGAATATGGAAGCAGAATATTGACACATAATTTTAAAGTTTTTTTTTTTCATCTTCTTTATAACTAGCCAGGGTCTACAAAGCAAATGTCTTCCTTACACACAAGTGAAAATGGAAACAAGGAGAAGCTGACTAACTGTCCAAAGTCATCAAGATAGTAGTGGTAAAAAAGGACAAAGAAACCAGGTGCCCTGGGTTTCTAGTTCTAGAGTATGATAAAAGCCTAGTATGCAGAGGGAGGGATACAACATCACAGAGAAGAAATTCATTGGCCAAAAGTGTTTCCTATAAAAGGGCATATGACTCTAATAACAGACTAGTACAATAATTCCACTGCTCATAGGTGGAGATTCTATACTGTACCTCTTTGGGTTGCCTCAAGGAAAGTCCAGCAAGTCACATGCCATCTCTCCTCCCTCTCAAGCTGCAATTCAGTCCAGTTTGCAGTCAATCACACATTGTCCCTTCTTTTCTTCAACAAGAAAACTATTTAGTGTGTCATCCTAAGTCTTTTATTTTTTCTAAACCCACCTCTAGCAGATAACTAGTATATCATGCTTCTGTGTACATACATATATAAACAGAAGCAAACATGATTCATGAATGACTATTTATTCATTAACCACTAACTTGCATCTTTCTACTTAATATATCATGAGCAACACTGTAGGTTTTCATGCTGACTCCATTTTTTTTCAGAATTTTTTTAATTATTTTTTTTTTTATTTTTGGAGAGAGACACAGAGAGAGAGGGAGAGGAAGACAGATAGAGAATGGGTGCACCAGCAGCCTCTCAGCTGCTGTAAATGAAATCCAGATGTGTGCACTCCCTTGTGGGCAAGTGCAGCATTGCATCCTTGCATCACTGCATCTGGCTAAACGTGGGACCTGGAGATTGGAATTGACGTTCTTAGGCTTAGCAGGCAGACGCCTTAACCTCTAAGCCATCTCTCCAGCCCATGACTCCATTTTTAATAGTGCAAATATTCTCTCTTACTGCTTTCCAAGAAATTATTCAACTCATGTTGATATATATTTTAATAACATCCAGCATTTTCTCTATAAAGAATGTTTGAGTGAACACAGTGATACAACTATACACTTTTTACTATATATTTTTTTCTTACAGGAAAAAACACTAAATGTGCTTTTAGTAGGTAAAATTGTATGTACAGTTTATAGTTTAATGCTATATCTAGACTCTTCTTGAAATATTTCTTATACCAATGCACAAGAGTACCAGCCTTTTCATGTTTTCAATTGCACTGGATATTATCTATCTCTTCCCTGCTTTCCATTATAACCATATTAGTCAGACTATTTGTTGCTGTGAAAAATTACCTGAGAGTAATTGTTTATAAAAGGAGGAAGAATTTATTTTGCTTCCATGGTTTCAGAAGTTTCAGTACATGATCAGCAAACTCCTGGACCAATGGGAGTCAGAACATCATGGTGAAGATCATGGCAGAGTACAGTTGCTCACCACATGGAAGACAGGAAGGAGAGAGAAAGACAGAAGGTGGTCTGGTACAAGGTACCTTACAAAACCAATGACCTACTTCCTCTAAGTAGTCCCCATGTCCTGTCTTTGGTAATTTCCCAATAGAGATACCTAATTATGCTTCTGTCAATAAAATAATTCATCTGTGAAAGTAGGCCCTTCTGAATGATTGGATCCACCTGTTGGGAACCAAGCTTTCAGCACGTGAGGTTTTCCCAGCTTTGATAAATCTCTGAAAGCTGAAGTCAGATCCTGGACCAGAATCCAAATGCTCCTGAATCTTGATGATGACCATTTCTTACAGACATACTCACCTGGAATCCTAGCCCAAGATACTGTGATCTCCTTTCCCCACCCATTTTACTACCTAGCATTTTGGGAGGCATCATTCCTTCACTGTGGGTCTGCCTTGTGAACTTTAAGATGTTTAATAGCATCTCTGCCTTCCACCTACCAGTTGCATGACTACCCAAAGTCACAACCAAAAATATCTTAAGATAAAATCAACTCTGATTGGGAACTGGATTATCCTCTTTACTTCTGCCATGTGTCCCGATGTTCTGCACACACACACACATACACACACACGTAAAAGCATATATCAGATCATGCCATATCTTTGATGAAAACACCTCATGATATCTTCCTATGATTAGAATGCAATCTAATTTTATTACAATGGCCTGAGGTTCTTCCTAATTTGTCTCCTGCCAGGCTCTCCAAGCTAGTATTAGAACATAGTGTCTGGTCATACTTGCAGTACCTTCTCTTTCTCCCAAAGACTCATGTGTTCAGAACTTGGGCCTTTGTACATGCCCTTACCACTGACTAAAATATGTTCCCTGGTATGGTAAGCAGATCAGTAACCTCTTAAAGGGGTCACATCCTATTCCATAGACCCATGTGGATAGACTGTGTCACATGCCAAAGGATATTACAGTTGTACATCAAATTAAGGTTGCTAATGAGCCACCTTTAAGATTATCCTGGATTATCTGAGTGGGCTCAAGATAATTAGAAAGTCATTGTAATATGAAAGAGACAAACTGAAGAATGAAATTCAGAGTAATGTGAAAAAGACCCAAATGGGCATTCCTGATTCAAAGATAGAAGAAGGAGCCACAATCTAAAACATTTGGTAAGTCTTTAGAAGCTGACAAGGCCAAGCAGTATATTCTTCCCTAAAAGGAGGAGCATACCAGAAACACAGCTCAGCTCATACCTCCATTTTAGCCCCAGGAGACTTGTGTGGGATTTCTGAGCCTGAGAACTGTAAGGAAATACATTTCGCCTGTCTTAAACCATGGTGTTTATGATACGTTGTTTTAATAGCCCTAGAAAACTGATACATTTGCTATCTTCACTGCTAACACCTCAACACCCAGATCAATGCTAATATCTTTTCTAGCATGAGGCTTCCCCATGGCAACCATAAGTGACATCCTCATGCATTCCAACACCAACGGGTCCATGCCACTTTCCCCATTATTTGTCCTTTACAGCTTCAACTACTAGCTGACAAGAACAGTGATCATTAATTGAAAAGCAAAACCAAGAGCCAAACAAACAAAAAGAAATCCTAAATTCAGTTCAACAGAAAGTAGAAGACGAGGACAAACTTGGAAAAATAAAATAAATGTGGTGGTCATTTTATATGCCTTGGGTCAGGAATGTTGGAGAAAGAACCAGGTTTGGATTAAGGAAAAGAACGTTTATATTGGATGAAAAGAAAATTTTGACGGTAGTTGAAAAAAATTGCTCAAAGAAACATGCTGCCAGGAAGGGCCACGGAGGCCTAGATTGTGGCAACACTCACAAAAGAGATTAGATAATGCAAGTCAGGGGAGTAAATTGAGCTCAGCCTGCAGCATTGACTGGATGACCTGCTTGTTCTTCCTCCAGCCTCAAAATGCACCGATCACAAAGCAATGAATCACAGGACATCTGCATGTAATTGCATTTCTGTTCCAATAATAAATGTTTCAACTGCTATGCTATTTACAAAAGCTGTTATCATAAAGAGCCAAATGGGGGAAATTCAAAACACAAATGCTTATCTTAAGAAACTTTTCCCTTGGTATCCTGTGCCCAAGTGCCCAAACACCAAATTTGCTATATATTTTTTAATTGTCTTGAGTTGTTTATTGTTTATAACTTGATCTTAAACTGATTTTAGGTGTTTGATTTGCTGCAAAACCCTTCTTGTCCCCATGATTTTCATCATTTTTTTGAGCCCAAGGAAGATTAAAGACCAGAAATTGCTTATATTTCCTGCATAAATTATTATTTGAAGTTTGAATCTATTGTCAGTCTCAGAGAGAAGTCCTTTGCACCTCCTTTTACATGAACAATGTTATCAAAAAGTCAAAATTCTTTCCTCCCCAAAGGAATTTTACCCCTTAATTGCTTATGAAATGCCAGTGCCATTTAAATCATTAGAAATAATTATAGAAGAGGAAATCCAAACTTTGTACCTCACAGTTTCCCATTGGGGCAAATGAGCTTTCTCTATGCAGGAGAAAAACAAAATTCTTCCCATGACACTCTCCAAGCCATCAGTGCCACCAGCAAAACCCAGCAATTATTTTGGCCTTAAAAAACTTAGCTTTGAAGCAATGCATGTTGGGAAAAATAAAGCAAGTTGAATTTTTTTCTTTTTTTTATTTGAGAGAGAGAGAGAGACCGAATTGGCGTGCTAGGGCCTCAGCCACTGCAGTCAATGCTTGTGCCACCTAGTGGGCATGTGTGACCTTGCTCTTGCCTCAACTTTGTGCATTTGGCTTAGGTGGGTTCTGTAGAGTTGAAGATAGGTCTTTAGGCTTTGCAGGAAAGCACCTTGACCTCTAAGTCATCTCTCTAGCTTGCAAGATGAATTTTTCAACCATTCATTTTATTTTGCAACTTTCAGCAGGGTAAATTTCATTCTTCAGGAAAAAGCACAACTTTTCAAACCACACAGAAAATGAAGCCACAGCTTAAATGGCTGCCATTTGACTAGGAAAATATTGCAAGTGGATGCTAAGAGCTTTTTTAAAAAATTTTTTAAATGAGATTACAGATAACCATGTGAACAAGAAAATCTATAAACGAGAGGAACAATTTTCTCATAATTCTAAAGCACCTCCTTATCTCCCAAGTTCAGTATATCTTAACTCCTAATGCTTAATTCTCACCTGTTAGCACTGTTTAAAATATCAGAAGTGAATATTAAATCCAAATAAAAACTTAGACTGGCCTTTAGGAAGATGAAAATATCAAAACATACCAAGGTTCTGCAAATTTTTTTTTTTTTTTGGTTTTTCAAGGTAGGGTTTCACTCTAGTCCAGGCTGACCTGGAATTCACTGTGTAGTCTCAGGCTGGCCTTGAACTCTTGGCAATCCTCCCACCTCTGCCTCCCAAGTGCTGGGATTAAAGGCGTGCGCCACAACACCCAGCCTCAGATATTTTTTTGAAACATGGAAATTCCTATGTGTACTCAAGTCTGGCCTTGAAATCACAATCATCCTGCCTCAGCCTCCTGGTTAAGCCTATGGTTACAAACATGCAAAATCATGACCAGCTTCCAGAGTTATTTTTAAACAACTCAAATGCAAACTGAAAAATATTGCCTTTCATCTGTCACACTGGCAAATGCTTAAGTGATTATTTTCTGTTTTCTGAGGCAGGGTTTTGCTCTAGTCCAAACTGACCTGGAACTTACCCTGCAGAGTCCAGGATGGCCTTGAACTCATGGTGATCCTCCTACTTCAGCCTCCTGAGTGCAGGGATTAAAATTGTGGCCACCATGCCTTTAAATGGTTATTCTAAGTTATTCTAAGTTTTAAAAATTAAAAAAATTAAAATTAAAAAATTAAAAATTAAAAGAAAATAATGTAAAAAAAACTGTAACTGTTTGGGCTTTCAAGTGAAGGCAGCTGACAATTCCATTATCCTTCCCAGGGATCCTAATCCATGGTATAGATGAAGGTGGAGTCAGATAAAGTCATCCATTTGTTCATCAAAGAATAGTGAGAAAATTCTGTGCCAGATCCAAGCATACATTAAGATAGACAAAAGCAACTTGAGTACAGGTTGGAAGACTTTAAATAATTATATTTTAGTGAAGCATATAAAACAGTCCTTTCTCTCCTTTCAAAATCAGAAATTCTGGCATTGAAACACATGAACATGGCAATAGTGATAGGTGATTTGGGTAGCCTAATGTGATGAGAAGGAGAATGATCCTTGTCCTCCTTAGATTTTTTGTTTGTTTGTTTGTTTTTGGTTTTTGGAGATAGGGTTTCTCTCTAGCCCAACCTGACCTGGAATTCACTATGTAGTCTCAGGCTGGCCTTGAACTCATAGTGATCCTCCTACCTCTGCCTCCCAAGTGCTGAGATTAAAGGCATACGCCACCACACCTGGCTCCATAGAATTTTTTCAAAGCTATGACCTCAGTCTAATCATGTGAAAAAAAAGATTTGTAATTTATCTGACCAATCTTTCATAAAACTATCAATGTCTTGCAAAGGCAAGAGACATAGTGTCATAGCTCCAGGGAGTCCAAGGAAAAGTGTTAGTTAAATGTAGTGATATTCCTTGTATGGGATACTGGAAGAGAAAGAGGATATTTATGGAAAAAAATGGAGAAATCCAAATAGAGACTAACATTTAGTTAATAGTAATGAAGTTATGTTTCTTAATTTTGACAAATGCTTCATGTAATGTAGGAGTTTGACATTAGGACAGTCAGGTGAAGGAATACGGGATTTTACTGTACATTGTTTCATACACTCATTAATCTAAAATTAGTTAAACAGATTATTTTATTTTATTTGTTTATTTGCAAATAGAGAGATACAGAAAGAGAGAGACAGAGATTGGGCATGTCAGTGCCTCTAGCCACTGCAAAAAGGATTCCAGATGCATGTGCCACATTGTGCATTTCCCCGTGGGTACTGGGGAATCAAACCCAGGTTACTAGACTTTGAAGACAAGTGTCTTAACCACTGAGAAATCTTGTCACCCTTACTAACAGATTATTACAGATACAAAAGAGCCAAACAATATAAAGACATTCATGACTTAAAATGGAGCAATTCAGGATTTGTGCATGTATGTGGGTTCATATGTGTACAAGTGCATGTGTGTGTTGTGGGTGCATATATATGTGTGTTTGTGCATGTGAAAGCCAGAGGACAACCTCAAGTTTCATTCCTCAGGCAATATGCAACTTTTCGTTCTTTGAGTTAAAGTCCTTCACTGATCTAGAACTCATCAAGTAGACTAGACTGGCTGGCCAGAAAGCTCCAGAGATCCTCCTGTTTTTATCTCCCAACACTGGTATTACAAGTATGTTCTACCACACAAGGCCTTTTTTACATGGGTTCTTAGGATTAAACTCAGGCCCTCAAGCTTGCACAAGTGTTTTACTGACTTAGTTATTTCCCCAGCTCTTCAGATTTGACTTTATGATTGGATAAAACAGTACATATTCACTAGAAATAACACTTTGAATTTAGCCCTTTAGTTTTTCCCTTGGCTAATGAAATTTGGTATGATCCTGTCTTCATAGTAGGTCATGTCAGAGAACTGCAGGCTCTAGACAGCCACATGATCAAGAGAGTGAAAACTGATATTCTACTGTATACTGTGCTGTTAACTTATCATGTTTGAGAGTGGGTATGTGATAGTTAAAACCTACCATGGGTTCTTCAGGATATAACCTCGTTGTACGTCATGTAGCATCTGTACCACAGTAGCTACATGTTGTGATCAGAGAAGGAAACCCAAGCCAGGGAGTGATCCATTAGAACAAGAAGGACAGAAAAACAGCAGCAAGGACATGCCAAGGGAAATAGACACAGAAACAGACAGGCTTCTTGATTGTGTTAGAGCTCAGTGGACTTGTCACATGACTCCCTAGTATATTTTTAAAATATAGGAATCAGAGAAAAGGATGATTCTTTATCAGAATGGAGAAACTTGGCAACTTGACTGACATAAGCTCAAAGTATATGTTACAACACAGAACGTTTTTAACTGTTTCTGTTTTCAAACATTACTTTTCTATGTGAGTCTGACGGTTCTATACATATTGTGAATGAATAGCTTTATTTTAGTAAGTTTCTGTCAGCAGCCTTGAAGAGACAGGTCACCGAGTGTTTGACAGTGAAAGCTGGCATACACCATAGAGTTCTTTGAGAAATCCACATCTTTTACTGTTCCAATGCCAGCAGAACACATTTAGAGTTGACTTTGATTTCATCCTAACAGGCACTTTTATTTAGAAATATATCTAGATTATTTATTTATTTATTTATTTATTTTTATAATTTATTTTTATTTATAATTTTCTAATTTTACATTCATAATGGTGACTCCATTATCCTCCTCCCTGTCCTCCGTCTTCCATATGGACAATCATCAATGGTGAATGTGGGACATGTATTATGGGGGTAGTCAAGAGTTATGGGGGATAAGCCAAGTCTTCTCTAGATTTTTATCTGCTGTGAAATAGATATAAATGGGTAGCAAATAAAAAGAAAAGTTTTTTTTCAATACATAAGGTTAACATTTCACAGTTATACTTATGAAATATTTTGGGGTTGTTCGCTTCACAGAAGAGTCCCAGTATTTAGCATAAGATTCTCTGGTCATTTAACTTGACAATTCATCTGTAATTCACACATGTTAAGCATTTCTGCAGACCATAGTGTGCTCACACTTTCCATGGTGTACATTTTTTAAAGCAGAAGCAACATGAAATATTACTACCCATAAATCAGGGTAGTTTTCACAAAGTGAAGTGTGAGTTATTAACAACCAGTCAAAGGGATTTGATTAGTGTATTCTCGAAGTCAGTCCAAACATGCACTTCATGGATAATTTACTCACCCACGGTTCTCTAGATCTTTTATTGATACTGATCAGTATAATTCACATATGCAATATGAAAGAAATTTTTAACTAAAAACTGAGATTTTGGTGATGTTTGCTATGTTTGAGGAGAGTAGAGGATAGAACTGTGGTAATGGATAGGCAGATGCGCACTTCCTCTTGGCATTAGTTTTCTATTACAAATATGAAGTTTTTGTAAGCTTGGATTTAAACTTTAATGCACCAAATTACATATAGTCTTTAGCAAGAGCCAAAGTTTTACAACGCCCCTTTCCACTGAAACAGCATACCAAATCTGAATCTGATTAAGCCTGCTGAATTTATTATCAGCATTAGGAACAATGTTTCATGTCCAGAAAATTAACTTTGCTTAGAAATGCGTGTTTTGATGGTTTTACTCCAAAAATTATGGCTAAAACAGCAACAAATTCTGAGAGAAACTAAGCTTCATTTATCCTGGTAAAGAATTAGGTTTACACATGAGCTGAAAACCAATGCTGGGTTTCTGAGGTGTGAAGGTGCACAGTGACTTTTACATTCAAGTAAGCTGTCCACGAAGGATGGGCCCAATTCTTCTCTGCTTAGCAGTCCTTGGCAGTTAGAATACATCCAGCTTTATTTCTGTGCATCTGGCATGGAGCTCAAAGTTTCTCAACCTTAACACTGTTGCCATTTTAAACTAAATAATTTTTGGGGGTGCATGTGTTTTGAGAGAGGCTTATTCTATGCAGTATAGGGTACTGAGCAGCATCCCAGGCCTCTCCCCATTGTAATCAAGGAGTACCTCATACACACATTCTTGCAGGGAACAAATATGTCTCCAGACATTGTCAAATGTTCCATGGAGTACAAAATTGCTCCCAGTAAAGAATCACTCGTATTTATATTCCTGTCTATGTTTCTTACTATAGAAGAAATAAACAAATGAATGGATTTTACAGTAAAACTTCTCAGTTACAACTGGGCATGCTCAATCGGAAATATGGGAAGGATTAGTGAAATTTAGTACATGATATAATTTATATTAGAATATATAATAAATACAGATAATATTTTTATATCTCCCCTGCTTCTTTCTCCATGCCTATCTATTGCGCTTCTCCTGCCTACCAGGTAACATGAACCATTTTTTTCTGACACACTGCTTTCAGATACTGCTTAGGATACAAAAGTGAATTGTTTTGCTGAATCAAGTTAGTAATTCCATAACAGATTATAATAATCTGAAAACCAATGGTTTTCAGATACCTAAGACATGGGATTTTTGAGAGAGAGATGAGGTTTTTTTTTTTTTTTAATGTAAAATGCTCTTCGTTGAGTCTGGGAGGATGGCTCAGCAGTCAAAGGGTTTATTTCCTAAGCTAACTAAGTAAGCCAGATGGAAATAGTGGTGCAAGCATCTGGCGATTCTTTGCAGTAGCAACAGATGCACACACACAAACACACACACACACACACACACACACACACACACAGAGAGATAGAAAATCATATATATATATATATATATATATATATATATATATATATATATAAAATTTTAAATATCAACAGTCAGATACCTGGCTGGATTGGATTATAGTAATTTAAAAAAAGTGTACCAATGAGATTTGGTTTAGGGCCAAGGAGAAGAGTCTTCCGTTTCCCATATAGAATGCTGAGAACAGGAATCTTTGTAGGGTACCTTGTCCTATTAGAGGGTAGCCAGTAGAAAAGAATTAAAGGAAAGGTATTAGCTGGCTGGCCTCAAGTTTTTCTTGGCTCCTCCTTGATGAGGAGGAAACTGGAGATGCTCCTCTGTTGCCATGAGTGGTATAGTGGAATCTGAGAGCTGGGAACATGCTAAGAAATCTGTGTGGTAGAACTCTAGAGAAGGGATCCCATGCCAAGGACTGCTATGACGGACACATTGCAGACTGTGATCAGTGAGAGAACGGGGCTGAACTGCAGAGTCAGGGTGTAGAACATGTGGGCAAAGATGAGGTTTTCCATATAGAGAAGTAGAGCAGATATTTTTGCACATTAATGATGTGAGTGTAAGTTTCAAAATTCCTACAAGTATAGAATTTATTAAAATGGCTAGGTCCAAAATTTATTGCAGGATGACACATTCAAAAGGTGACTCATGTGAACATAGTTATATTATCAAGCACCTGATGGAGTGTCTGGTATCCTGGAAGATTTCAATATATTTTGTTAAGTGATGGCACTGTGATTAAAAGTATAGGCTATCTAATTGGATGACATGACCTGTGCTTATGTTCTCTCTATACTGCTCATCTTAGTACTTTGAACATGTCATTCAATGAGTCTAAGGCTTAATTTCTTTATCTACTAAGAGTAAAATCATACCTGCCATTAGGGTTATTATGGTGATGAAATAAAAGGGCAGGAAAATGTTCATCTAAAAGGCTTGCCCAGAGCAGGCACTGAAACATACTTATCTAAAATAAGTCCTAAAACAGCTGTGGTGGTGTGTGCCTTTAACTCCAGATACTCAGGAGGATGAGGCAGGGGGGTTTTGAGCTAGATGCCAATCTGAACTATTTAATGGGCCATTGTTTCAAGAAAAAAAATGCACATTTTAAAGAATACATAGCTGACCTTGTTTCCTTCCAACCTTTCATCTTAAGTAAGACCATAAATCAGAATAACTTTTTTGAATCAAAATTCCTGGGTTTGGATTTTCACTTCATATATCAGATCCTTTGGTAATCTAATGAGTAGAACACAGATATTGGATTCAGAGGTAGACATATAGCTTAGGGGTAGGCCATCCATTTGGAAAACAGAGAGGATATTAACTTTTACTTTTTAGGTTTTTTCCAAGGTTGAAATTGCTCAACTAGAGAAATGCCTTATCAGAAACTTTCATTAGGTATTTGCTGAAAGTTCCTGGAGACTGGCTTCCATGACCAACTGCTTTGACTGAAGTACCAAAATGTGTTTCTGCCTGTGCTAGGAATCACAAACATTCATATAAAAGTTTCCTGTCAAAAGTACAACAAGATATAAAGGTAGGCAGTGGCATATACTCTCTCCCTTTGAGATAATTCTTCCACCCTATCTCTCTTTAAACAGGATCAGAGTACACTTGAAAGTGCTGGACTCCCCTTTTACCTTGACCATTTTTTAAGGACGTCTCAAGCCATCTAATCTCAAGATACAGACAGGGTGGAGATCATCATTAGCCTAAAGTCAGGCCTGAACTATTTGTTCAGAGTTGCTCTGACTGGCCCTACCTTACTGACTCTTTTCTGACCCAATAAGTGTGGCACATTTGACTGTTCCTTTCTGTACTCAGTGACCTATGTGAACTTGATCCCAGGTTTAAATGATCGCTATGGCTTCTGTCACTTACTTTCTTGTATATTAATTCATTCCTCCACTAGTAAACTACATTCAACTTATAGTTATGCAGTTATAACTGAATCTTATAAAAGATCTAAGGGTGATTCAGTAGTTGACTATGTCCTCACACATATTTTAAGTTCAAAAGAAAAGAAGATACTCACAGACAACTAACCCATATATTTGCACTACAAAGGTATTACACAAGTACACGCATACACCCACAGACACACCATAATACATGAAACAAGAAGAATCCAACTAAGATGTCTTATAATTACAGGAGAAAGGATTGCAAATGATGTGCTCATGTTTCAAGGACATTGGAGCTAGTATTTGAGCCATGGTCAGAAGTTGAGCATACGAAGAGGTAGCTACATCAAGTGTTCATTTTATAAAACCTAAGCTACACACACACTTAAGACATTTTGGCAGACACTTGAATTATTATATTTCTTACATTTGCATGACATTCTGTGCTCCTCTGGCCACTCAGTGTGGTATCTAAAAATACAGATTTTAAATAGGCTAAAACATTAGTTTGCCAAATCCCTTCTAACAATAATTGGGTGCACCAAAAAAATGAAAAAATAGGATTAGATTCATCCATCTAAGTCATTAAAAACACTGAAATGAGGAAAATTCCCAAAGAAATAGATGCTATGGTTCTCTCTTTATGTTCTTTGACTCAGTATTTCCTCATGTAACATATGGATGATATTATTCATCTCCCTGAGGTGTGTGTGGCTATTATGGAAGATTCTAGGGCAATTTGTTCAAGTACTTTAATGAGCTCAGTGTATTTGAAATCAGTTTAGAAGATATTTCTTTCATTGGAAGGTTGACCAAGGGTTCAGAGACTAGTTCATCCATCACAATGTAAAGGGCCTTAGCTGAATCTACCCAATGGGTGGAGACTGAACTCTTCACCCACAGTTCCTTCTAGGAAATTGCCAACTGGAATGCAGAATGGCTCAGAGGCCTGAGAGGGGACAGGCAAGTAAAGGTGGAGTCAGACATAGAAAGAGGTGGTACCACATGAGAAAATGTTTCATTGGAAGGAAGCCATGTAAGGTAAGAGATTAGAAATTATGAAACAGGGGTTAAGCCCAAGTGTAGAGATTTGTATATTCTATTTACATTTCTAAATCAAGTTATAATAAGTGACATGAGAGTCCCCAGAAAGAACCAGCCCTTCTCAAAGTCTTATTTTAGCCTAGGGAGACCTATTTTCACACTTCTGACCTCAAGAGTTGTAAAATAAATTCATTTTGTCAGAGCAACAATTGAAAACGTATATATATTTTTTAAAATAATAGCATGACAAAAATAATGAAAATATAACTGTCAGGTTAATTCTCTTGGGAATAAAAATAATATGGCAGAGTTATTAAACATTCCTGGAAAGGTTGACTAGATCTATGAAGCCAGGTGCATCAGATTCATCAGGCAATAGTGAATAGTTTCAATTTTCAAGTCCTCCTGCTAAACAGACTGTTGTGTTTTGGATATAAAGCATCTTCCTAAAGGATCATGGGTCCAAGGCTTGTTTACCAGCTGGTGAAGCTATTGAAAGAAGACTGTATGATAGGGTGATGACATCTGTGGTTTAATGGATAATTAGAAACTGAGGTCTGGTTGGAGGAAACAGGTCAGTGGGGGCATGGATTTGAAGGAGGTAGCTTATCTCTGGCTCCTTCCTGCCTCTCTCTGTTTCATAGTTGCCATGAGGAGAGTAGACTCTTCTAAATTATCTTCCCACTGCCATGATGTTCTGCCTCACCTCCGGCCCATTGCAATGGAAGGAGCCACTTCTCTTTCCCCTGTAAGTTGTTTCTCTCAGGATTTTTTTTTTCAGTGATGAAAAGTGACTAGCCTAGACCTTGTGTCTAGGACACAGAAACCTGTGTTTTCAATAAGCATTGGTGATAATTTTTGCAAAGATGACCACAAAATCAGCAGCTCAAAATACAGAAAGTTATTTCAGTGTATGTGGGCTAAGACTGCTCAGGTTTTAGATGATTCCTCTGCCTCCAGGTTTCATTACAGTGCAGGAGCCTTCAGGGCTTAGGGTTTCATCTAATGGCTTAAGTAGAGAGGAAGGGACTTCCTAGCCACTCTTGTAATGGCAGAAATCAGTTATTTAAGGACTTTTTGACAAAAGACCTAGGTTCCTTGTTGGGTGTTAGGGCTTGGTATGTAAAATGTCCCCCACAGCCTCATGTGTCTGAACACTTGACTGGCACTGTTTGGGAAGATGATAGAACCACTAGGAGGTTGTGTGGAGCCTGGCTGGAGGAAATGTATTTCTGAGCTTTGAGAATGTATAGCCAGTACACACTTACTGTTCCCAATCTGCTTCCTGACCATGGACTTAATGTGGCCTACTGTTATGCTTTCCCCACCCTGATGGACTATATCCTCTGGAACTATAAGCAAAAAGAAGCCCTTCCTTTGTGTTCATTTACTACAATCTCCATAAAAAAGATTTTTTTTTTAAAAAAGATACTTCCTGTCAGCTATTCAGTCACAGCAATGAGTAAAGTAACTGATCTGCTGACTGTTAGAAGAATCTCCTCCATGGTACCTGGCCTTCCCAATGGTAGTGAGTGATGGGGTCCATTAGCAGAGTGGGAGTTAGAATCTTACTAATATAGTTATTTAAGTGACATCATGTCACCTTTTACATAGTTTATTGGTCAGAAGGAAGACACAGCTCTTGCCTACATAAAGGTGGGGATTGTACAATACTAAGAATGCCAGGAAGGGGCGAGGATGAATGGTGATCACACTAGTCTATATACCATACACTCCATTTAATTCTTATGTCTGGCTATATGGGGAAATAGTACATTATGAGAATAATGATTAGAAGAAATTAACTTATGTATTTGGGCTTAAATCAGTGCAAGATTATGGCTCTGGTTGATGTCCCTGCCATGTCTTTTCTACAAAAAGTTGCTGTGGGTTAACACTGTGTCTGAAAGTTAAGCTGGGCATTATAATTACTCCCAAACCCTTCTCTGCTGCCATTTTAGTTGTTCACTGTTCCTATGGTGACCTCTACATGTCAGAGAAATAGCTTGCAAGGAAATCAGGTGGAAGAGAAAGACAGGCAACATTGATATAGGAAGAATGGATCTCTATAGAATTAATGTTTCTATGATTTTTGCTTCTTGTCAAAGTGTAGAAATATTGGACCATCAAAATATAAAGAGAATCCATTTCCCTGTTTAAATAGTTCAGTTTAAATGCAATCTTATCTCAAGCTCCATTTAATTTTTGTAGGTAGTTAAATGTTATTGTAACAGGGTGATAAGGGTCCAGGAAAGTCCTTGACCCCCAAGCCTTAGGTTTGCTTCTAATTTTAATCAAAGAATGGAATAAAAAAGAAAACTGAGAAGGATAATTATTAAATTATTATATTTACTGAGGGAAGTAGAGTCAAGGAAAAGCACCCATGTGGCTAGAGATCTCACTTGGAGGGCCTGGGGAAAAAGCATGGAAAGAAAAAGAATGTTCAAGGAGCTCCTGTCATGTGGGGAGATGGAGAGGATAATTAACCCATGAGGAGAGTAAGGGCTGGAGGGGTGCTCCCTGTTGGGCCTGGGCTAGGACCTAAGTCTCCCTCCTGGGAGGGAGGGGGGACTTAATAGGATGGTATTGAATATATGTAAGTAGAAGAACAGATTAATGGGGGTGAAAAGGCCTAAGTGAGGTCAGGGGAAGAGATTGAGTAAAGGAAAGGTGGAGGGAGGGCTAATCAAAATCTAAGAGGATATAAATAAGTCATATGGAAACCTACTTTTCTGGACAATGGGGCACTGAGAAGCCATAGAGTGTTACTAGAAAATTTTCAGTGCCAGTAATGGGATACCTTCCAGTAAGTTATTGGCCAGGGAGGTCATAGGTAACCCCAAAACATTATAGGCCATTGCCAAGACCCTTGGTTTCCCACCAGGAATAGATGGTAAGACCCTATTGCTGAAGACTCCACATACTTGGGTGGCAAGTTCACTGTGAAATCCTGCTGGAGCTGAGCTGAAAGCCTTCTCCATGTGGACCAGCTGACAGAAAGTTGGAAAAAGTTACACTGCATGCAGTTCAATGGGAGAGAGAAAACACCAGTGAAGGTACTCAACAGTGGACACTGCAAGCTTTAAATTTGGCCAGCCAGGCCAAATGAGCCAATGGGTACAACAGTGGCACGTCTGTTATGGGGGAAACCAACCGCTCTCTAATTGGACTGGAGGCCTGCTCCATGGGAGGGAATATATCCCTGAAACTGAAAACCTAGAATAGGGGTAGTCATGAGCCCTAAGGGTGTAATGTCTGCTGGTGTCTGACTAAATGTATATACTATGCTCACCAAACTGCCCAGTAAGCACTTCTCTTAATGTCCACACCCATATATTAATGCCACTCTCACTCATGGTTAGAGAAGCTTCTCTTTTCAGATGGTGGTGAACTTGGGATAACTCAGAAGGCACCATGGTGCTGAGAAGAAGGGACAGAGAAGTGCTCAGCACTGAAACATCTTAAACCCACCTTCCAAGGCTCAGGGTCCAATGCCGAAGAGGAAGCAAAAAGAATGTAAGAGCCAAAGGAAGGGTAGTACTCCTTACAAAGTGCTCCCCCAGATACAAAATGGCCTGGATATCCATGACCTGACAGTACCTGACACTACCTACACAAGACCATCCTAATAGGAGGAAAATATCATGACATCAAACTGAAAAGAGAGACTGATTGAGAGGGGGAGGAGATATGATGGAGAGTGAAGTTTCAAAGGGGAAGTGGGGGAGGAAGAGAAGTACCATGGGATATTGTCTACAATTAAAGAAGTTTTCAACAAAAAATTAAAAATAATAAAAAAAAAAGTTAGTTCTGGCACCAAGTTCTGGGGGCTGAACTTGACCAGCCACAATGTTTAAATCCAGTGAAAGACCTCAATTCCGGGAGGGTCCTGATTGTTTGTGGCAAAATATAAGAAGTCAGATCACCTTGGATTTCTAGCAAGTACAATTTTTCCTGTACTTTTCACCTCAAGGGTACACTCACCCTAATTCTAGCCCCCTCTCTTTATCTTGACAGAGATATTGACAAGTTCTTAACATTCTCTCCTGGGCCCCAAACTAAACATTTCTAAGCACCTCATACTTAAGTGAGGCCATGGAGTGGAGTCAGCTTGTGGCAAGTGGCCTGGATCTTGAAGTCTCCAGCATGATCCTTGAAACTCTCTTTAACTTATCTTCTGACCGCATATCAAGAACACAGCAAAGCATTCTGAGGCTCTAAGTAATGGTTCTACAACTATACTGAAGGAGGCTGGGGCTTCACACAACTACATAGATCCATGTCATTTCTCTTTGGGCAATGCTATGGGAGTAGAACATGAGTGATTAATGAACAATTGCAATGCTCTATATTCATTATAGACTCTGGCATCCATTTCCTAACCTGAAAAAAAAAAAAAAAACTTGTATTGTTTCTTACTATGGGACAGATGTCAGATGCTCAATGTGGAGGGCTATATCATAGACTACGTCACATTGGTGGTGGTCAGATAGCATAATATCTTCTCTGATATATAGTAAATTAATGTGAATCATTCTAAACATCAGCTTTCTACCTATGGAAAATAAGGTATTTTCTCAGTACCTGTGACAAGGTGGGGCCTCCTATTCTGACTCCAACACCAATTGTAAGGCTTCTGCATTCCTGAAATGGCCACATGCCCAGCAATATGAATTGAATTGATTATACTGCTACAATCTTTACTGCAGCCTGAATCCTCTTCCAGACCAGAGAGCCTTCCCCTTCATTCTAGCCTGGTTCAGGCCTAGGTTAGCTACACTCTTTGGACACCAGGTAATAGAATGCAAGTTTCACTTGAGGAATCAGTGGGCTGACACTTGTTTTCTATACCAATAATATAGTCTGTGCTATTAAGGTACATGCCTATCTTCTGTGAAAACCCAAGACGTACATTTTAAAAAAGAAAACAAAGTGATATCAACATGTAGTAAAGGTCTTAACTTTCAATCACGCAGTTCTTGGAGGATACAACTATTAAAAAATGCTGTGGGGCTGCAGAGATGGCTTAGCAGTTAAGGCACCTGCCTGCCAAGCCTAAGAATACCCATTCAAATCTCCAGGTCCCATGTTTAGCCAGACACAAAAAGTGACACAAGGGCACAATGCAGAACTTGCCCACAAGGGGGCACATATGTCTGGAATTTGTTCATAGCAGCTGAGAGGCTGCTGGCACACCCATTCTCTCACTCTCTTTCTCTCTCTCTGCCTCTTCCTCTCTGTCTCTGTCCCTCCTTTCTCTCTTTGTCTCTCTCAAAAAATGCTCTGCTTTTCCTTGAGCTTTACAGAATAATGAAACTAATAATCACAATTACAATATTTCCATTTTATGTGTGTGTGAGACCCTGTGCTCAGCATGCACTATGCTTTATCAGTTGCATTTAAATGTCTAGGTAAGGTGTTAACATGCTGACGAGAAAAACACATTCTAAAGACATATGTTTTCATACCACTAATAAGTGGAGGGAGCTGGGATTATGAGGCAAATTAAATTCTAATGGTAATATTATTAGCTGGATATATCTGTAATGAATAGATTTAAAGTGTATATACGTGTTTAAGTTATGTCTATGGTTATTGAGTAGTATTTAACAATATATACATGTGTGTGTGCATAATAGACTTTAAACCATCTGTGTGTTTTGTTAAAGAGAATTTAAGCAATACTTGTATGTATGTATTTATATGTATATGGTGAATATAGTTTAAATAATATTTGTATGTACATTGTGCATATATGTCTTTAAAACATATCTGTATATTTATTTAACTTCAACAATATATTTATGCATACATACTTGTGTGTGTATGTGTGTGTCTGCACAAGAAAATGAAATTTTTTAGGAGAAAATAGTGACTTGGCAAGGTCATAAGACTAGTGACAGAAGTAGAAATCTGTCTGGTTATAAAATCAGCTTACTTAAATTCTTACATATTACCTTCTTCCAGAGTAGCATCTATTAACTTCAGCACATTTACAATGTTTTATAAAGAACCAGAAAACTATACTTCCCCATCATTCCAGAAAAATTCATGGCTGGGCATGGTGGCACACGCCTTTAATCCAAGCACTTTGGAGGCAGAGGTAGGAGAATTGCTGTGATTTCAAGGCCACCCTGAGATGATGGTGAATTCCAGGTCAGCCTGGGCTAGAGTGAGACCCTACCTCAAAAACATTATGGAAGCAGACACAATGGTTCTCAATTATTCTGGAGAATGAAGTATAAGGATCACAAGGTCAAGGGCTATTTGTCTCAAAAAATATATATATATATTTTTGGTTTTTCAAGGTAGGGTTTCACTCTAGTCCAGACTGACCTGGAATTAACTATGTAGTCTCAGGGTAGCCTCAAACTCTCGGCGATCCTCCTACCTCTGCCTCCCGAGTGCTGGGATTAAAGGCGTGCACCACCACACCCGGCTTCAAAATAAAAATTTTTAAAAGCTGATATTATTGCTCAGTGGTAGCATGGTTATTTAGCATGTATAAAGCCCCAAGTTTCATTTCCAATACTGCCAAAAGAAAAGGAAGGGAAGGAAAATGCCTCAAGATTGTGTAAAACTGGAGTATGGTGTGTATTACTAAAAGTTATTATAATGCTGTAATTTAAATACCTGCTTAAAAAACAAACATATTTCTTATTAGGAATCCAGACCTTTGGAATTAGGCATGAGTCAACGTGATAATTATTTAAAGTATAATTTTAATTTACATTTCTAGTATAGAGATTATAAAAGTGTATGTCATCCTTAGCTAGAGCATATGAAAAGGTTTGAAATATCATCTCCTAAATCAGCTAGAGAAGTAGTTCAGAAAAAGTACTTCAGAGGCTGGGAGGATGCTCAGCAGTTAAAGGCTGCTTGCAAAGCCTGTAGACCCAAGCTAAATTCCCCAACACCCATATAGACCTGGACTCAAAGTCACACATGCATTCATGATCTCAACACACCTATGACAATGGGATGTGGAGCCAGGAGAATCAGAAGCTTGAGGATCAGCTACACCAGCATTTCTTTGCAGTGGTAAGAGACCCTGTCTCAGAGAAAGTAGAAGAGCGCAGATACCTTGTGGTTGTCTTCTTATCTCCACATGTGTGTCATGGCAAGCACACATATATACATACACACAAATTAAATAAAAATACTTCAGGGCTGGAGAGATGGCTTAGCTGTTAAAGCATATGCCTGCAAAGCCTAAGGGCACAGGTTCCATTTTCCAGGGCCCACATAAGCCAGATGCACATGTTGGTGCATGAGTCTGAAGTTTGTTTGCAGTGGCTAGTGACCCTGGCACACCCATTCTCTCTCTCTCTTTCTCTTTCTTTTCCTCTCTCTCTGTCTCTAATAATAAATAAATAAAATTAAATCTTAAAAAATACTTCAGACTTAGGTCGAAAATATTCTCAGTTGGTATTCAATTAAGGCTTGCATTTAGAATTCAATAAATGAATGGATTATTGACATGATAATTCATACTATTAAATATGAATGATTATTGAGGCTATTAAGTATACATCAATGAATTTTCCCAAGTGGAACAAGATAATTCAGACAATGATATATGCCATACATATGTGGCAATTGTCAAGTCACATGAGTAAATGTATGAGTTTAAAAAAACTTGGAAGTTTGAGTTTATGGGTTAAATTCTGATATTGGCTATGGTTGTATATTCCTCTTTTATAGTAATACAGTATTCTTTTGATTTGTTTTGTTTTAATACATTGTCTCACCCTAGCCCAAGCTGACCTGGAACTCACTTTGTAACCCAGGTTAACTTTGAACTCTTGGTGATCCTTCTACCTCACCTTCCCCAATGTGGGGTTTAAAGGCTTAGGCCACAAAAACTAGCTTGTGATGGGGTCTTGATTTGAGATTTAATTTACTAAAAAGCCCTTTTTAGCACATTTTTATGCATCCAGTTTCTCAGCCTTGGCATTCCTAACCTTTGAAGCTAGGCCTTCTTTGTCTGTGGGGACTGTCTTCTGCACTGTAGGATGTTTGGAAACCTTTGTGACCTCTACCCACTTGAAACCAAGAGCTTCTGAGTAGGTGTGAAAATAAAAATGTCTCCATCTGGGGTGGGTAGAGCTCAGTGGTAGGGCATTTAACCTACATTCAATCTCTAGTAACATGAGTTAAAAAAAAATAATTTCCATTCATTTTCAATAGTGAGGTGAGTCATGTCCCTGGAGACCTACTATGGTGAAGAATGCAGGAGCACTTTCAAGAGATTAGGGGCTGACCATTGCCAAAGAACTTGATTACCCACCAGATCTAAATGAGGTTATTGCTAAAGACACCACAGACTGCAGTAACAGGACATTGAGCGAGCATGTGGAACTGAGATGGAAGCCAGCTCCCTGATGGCTAGCTATTATAGTGCTGAAAAGTGTTATGTGAGCTGCTGGAGGATAAAAGTCACCAATAGTGTTAACAAGTACTAGATCGTACAAACTTCAAAATCAACCAACCAGGCAAGATGTAAACACCTATGCAACAGACTGTGGTAGAAATGAACTGCTTTCTGATGGGATATGAGGCTTGCACAGTGGGAGGGAATTCATGTCTGGTACTGAGAACCAAGTCAGAAGCGAAGAACTGGGAAGGTCAGTAACTCTAGAAAGCCATTTCTACTGTTCTTTAGCTAAAATGAGAGGTTATGCCTGTCAAAAGTCTTCTAAAGGTCTATGTTTTTTCCCGTATGATCCATGCTGCTCTCACTCTTGGCTAGAGAACCTGCATTTTACACATGGTGGTGAATGGCAGGAATACCCAACACCCATCAGTACAACAAGAAAAGAAGGTCAACTGCCTAGCCTGAATCGAATCATTTCTACCACATGTGCCAGGACCTAAGAAACATTATTGAGGAAGTGGCAGATTAACTCTCAGTGCTGCTCTCACTATTAGCCTTCTCCAGAGGGATGGTAATAGACACTGAGGAAACTCAAAGGTCATCAAAGCAGAAAACCAGAGACTTCTGAGAGCACATCACTAGAGGAGACTTAAAACACACCCACCATTGCTCAGGGAGCATTGTGGAAGAGAAAACTGAAAGAATGTAAGAGTAATAGGCTGGAAAGGAATATTCTGAGGTATTGTACTCCCCATAGAGACAAACTGGGGCATTCAAGACCCCACAGTGGATACTGATAAGCCCACTGAGGTGGGCCCTCAGTGAAATGGGAGTGGGGACAGGGAACATAAGAGAATAACCAGATGGGAATATGACCCATTTGCCATATGTTTACATGTTATGGTTCTCAATTTAAAAAAAGAAAAAATAAGAGATCAAGGCCTGAAAGAAGGGTGCTGTCATTTCATGAGCTCTACTTGTTTAATCTGATCAACTTTTAATTGAGTGAGACTCAGGAGAGTGAACTTGTAGCAAATTCTCAACAGCCCCAGGGCTGCTTCTTTAAAAAAAAGTGCAACTTTAGTTTTATTTCATTTGTTTGTTTGAGAGGGGGGCAGAAAAGGCAGATAGTGAGAGAATGGTCATGCCAGGGCCTTTAGCCACTGCAAACAAATTCCAGACACATGTACCACTTTGGACATCTGGTTTATGTGGGTCCTGAGGAATTGAACCTGGGTCATTTGGCTTTGCAGGCAAGTGCCTTAACTGCTAAGCCATCTCCCCAGCCCACAAAGCTGCTTTTTTATAAGGAATCCTAAAATGAACCAAGGACCTCTTCCAATTGCTCCACCATTTTATATTATGGCCATGTGTATAAAGCCTTTTTGCATTTTTTCACAGGACCCAGGGCCTTGTCTCATGCTAGGTAAATCCTCTACCACTGAATCCTATCCCAGCCCCAGGTCAGGACTTCTTTCAGCAATACGGTAGTTAAAGTTGGACTCTTACCAGGTTCTCTTGGGGTCTGGCAGAGTTACTTCAGAAAGAATGTGCTGTTATATTGGCTACTTTTAAATTTACTTGGATAGGAACAAGTATTAAACTTGATACATTTTACTTTTTGACACGTGACAGTTATTTAAAAAAATAACTGGATGAACATACATATTTATGGATACTTTCTTTTTTTAACAGAATTTCCCAAGTAAACATTCCATTTTGTCCACACCCAGATGAACATTTAATAGATGACTATAAGATTTGCAGCAACATTTACATTTCATTGTTAATACTGCAGGAGTCAAGGAAAATAAGGTCTCCAAAAGTGCCAAGCAGAGTAAGGAAAACAGTCAATTACAAATACTAAAGATTAACATTTCAGCTTAAAGATAAATGGAAGAAACTTTCTTTTAAAATATTTTTTTATTTGAGTGAGAAAGGACACAGCAACAGGTAGACAGAGAGGGAATGGGCACACCAGGGCCTCTAGCCACTGCAAATGAACTCCAGATGCATGTGCCACCATGTGGATTCTGGGGAATCAACCCTGGGTCCTTCGGCTTCAGAGGCAAGCCCTTTAACCTCTAAGCCATCTCTCCAGCCCAAGAGACTTTCTTATTCTCAGAAATAAGTGGAATCAACATCTGAATTTAAGAAAATTAAATTTCCTCCATGTTCCCTGTAAATTCAATCACATTTACAACTCCATAAAATAAACACATTAAGCAATAAATGAGTAGGCATAGTTACAACAAAGAAATGTACATATAATGTCTCCACACAAAAGAACACATTCTTCAAATCACTCTAATTTTCTGTCCAGATTTCCAAACACCATTGTCAACAAAGTCCTCTCAGCATAGCATTCTGTGTTTATCGTCTCTTGGTAATACCCTAATAAGTTTATTTGGAAACAAGATACATTCTTTCAAGCTCCAAGGTCTTCAAACCCAGCACGAGAAATATGGGTTGGCTTCCATTTTCCTCTTAATTCTCTTCACTTAGTAACAATCTACTAATCCAATTTTAGATAGCTCTCTATTAGGTGGAATCCAACTCATTCACTTGTTTTCCATAGACTGGGCTGAAAAATTTATGCTGTTATTGGGGACAATAAGGATACATCAATATATCAATACATCAGAAAGAGAGAGATAATTGTCCATCGTGAGATGTGTAAAGTCCACCTCATTGGCCAGGACCCAGGAGTCATTACAGAGGAAGCAGTGACATAAATTCAGCCTTCGTGGCTAGATGGAAAACCAGTTTGAGGGAAATGTTCACACACACTGTGGTCATTCAAACCTCACCAAAACTGAGATATAGAGTCTACAGAGAAAGCACTAAATCAGATGCTTATCTTGCTGACCAAGGCTCAGGGAATATTTCGGAGAGGAATGGGAAGACTCTGGGTGTGTGGGAAGAGCCTAAGGCACCATGTTTCCCCTACTCACACAGACTGACTGTGGTCTCTTGGTCCCCACAATGAACACCAATAACCCCACCAAAGAAGACCTTCAGCATAATTACAACAGGGGACCGGGGGGGGGTCTGAGTATAACTGTATATACAAAAAGTAATAAATAATTTTTAAAAATATAAAATTCTAACTTGGCTCTCAGGTTCAGCTGTGGGTTCCTTTTCACTGAGCAGATCTTTTAGTCAATCAGAGAGCCATTTGTTATCCACCTAGTCTGGGTGCCACCTATTACACAGGTATGTGCATCTTGTCAGACTGGTTGCTTTCATATAGCAGTGTCCCCTGCTTGTTCACAACATTATTGGCCATTTCCTCCTAACAGTTCATGTAGCACTTTTCAGCACTACACAGGCTAACCATATGGGGACTGGCTTCCTACCAGATTCCAACCAGATCTCTCGATATTCTGTGTCAGCAGCATGGAGCAATAGGATATTACCTTTTACTTTAGTAGGTAATCAAGTGCTTTGATAAAAGCCTGTCTTGTTTGGGAAACTTGTAGGCCTCTCCAATCAACAGCTCACCTTGGTTGTAACTGATTTGTGGTACCGGGAGTAATAAGCCAGATTCAAATGTTTTAGGGTTAAGTTTCATCCCACCCTCTCTCTCTAGGACACTTCTTACCAGATGATTGCCCATACATTTATTAAGGGTTATATCTTTTAGTCTGCTATCAAGGAGGAAGGATTCTATGGTATCAGTTCATTTTGGATTTAGTTTTGTGTATACTCCCCCCCCACACCACCATCCCATTCCCCTCCCCCAAACCCTTTCATCCTTTTTATCTGTCTCTTGAGTTGCCTGTCAGGTATGTCTGCAACTCAAGCTGTTCCAGCTTAGGAAACACATATGAGGGAGAACATGTGGTGTTTGTCTTTCTGTGCTTATATAAGTTCACTTAGTATGATCTGTTCCAAGTCTGTCCATCTTCCTACAAACTCCATGATTTCTTTTTCCTTACTGCTGTTATATGTTTATATGTATCACATCTTCATTATCCATTTGTCAAATGATGGGCAGCTGCCTTGATTCCAATTCTTGTGTACTGTGGATTGAGAAGCTATAAGCATGGTTGTGCAAATATCTCTGTAATAAGAGTGAAGCTTTTAGGGTAGATATCCAGTAAAGGAATAGGTAAATCAGTTGGTAGCTTTATTTTCATCTTTTTCAGGAGTCTCCATATTGATTTGCATAGTGGTTGTACAAGTTTGCACTCCCACCAGCAGTGAATGGGGGTTCCTTTTTCCTCACATCCTCACCAACATTTATTGTCATTGGATTTTTTAATGATTGCCATCCTAACTGGAGTAAGGTGAAATCTCATTGTTGTTTTAATTTGCATTTCCTTGCTGGTTAGAAATGTTGAACATTTTCTTAATTGGGTATAAGCCATTTGTATTTCATCCTTTGAGAATTCATGATTCAGTTCTCTGCCTTTTTTTTTTTTTTTTTTTTTTTTTGGTTTTTCGAGGTAGGGTCTCACTCTAGCCCAGGCTGACCTGGAATTCACTCTGTAGTCTCAGGGTGGCCTCGAACTCACAGTGATTCTCCTACCTCTGCCTCCCAAGTGCTGGGATTAAAGGCATGAGCCACCATGCCCGGCATTCTGCCCCATTTTTTGAGTGGATTGATTTTTATTTTTTTTATTGCTTAATTTGTTGAGTTCTTTGTAGATTCTAGATATTAGGCCTCTGTCAGTGGTATTGCTGGCAAAGATTTTCTCCCATTCTGTGGGTAGTATTTTGGCTCTGTTTATGGTATTTTGGGCTGTAAAAAGCTTTTTAGCTTCATGAGATCCCACTAGTTGAATGATTGTTTAATATCCTGGGCTACTGGGTATTGTTCAGTAAGTTGTTTCCCACTCCTAA
The DNA here is from genome assembly GCA_036365145.1 of Orientallactaga sibirica. Lineage (NCBI taxonomy): Eukaryota > Metazoa > Chordata > Mammalia > Rodentia > Dipodidae > Orientallactaga > Orientallactaga sibirica. Next base: position 8,724,147 of record JAEOAD010000840.1, read on the forward strand.
ATCATGAAGAGTTCCCCCACTTTCTCTTCCAGTCATTTAAGAGTTTGGGGTCTTATATTGAGGTCTTTAATCCATTTGGAGTTGATTTTTGTGCATGGTGAGAGGATTAGGTCTAGTTTCATTTTTCTATAAGTGGTTATCCAATTTGTCCAGCTCTATTTATTAAAGATGCTGTCTTTTTTTCAGTGTGCCTTGTTGGGTCCAGAGGAATTGCTAAGATGAGCAAGAGTGCTGCTTCCATAGCGATCCTGACAACCAGAGCCAGGGAGATGGAGACAGACACTGAGGCTACTAAAAATGCACCAAAGCAGAAATCCAGAAGCTGCTGAGAAGTCAACACTAAAGTAGACTTAAAAACACACCCACTAAGGCTCAGTGAATTTTACAGAAGAGGGGGCAGAAAGATTTTAAGAGCCACAGGGAGGGAGGGAATATCTAAAGGCATCCCTCCCACAAATTCTGACTGCTGCTCTCATAACTTATAACCCACAACTTCATGGTGAATACTAGCAATCATATTGAGAGAGGAGGAGGGAAATGATAGCACCAATATGTAATGCATCCATACAAAGTTTCTACAAAGTAAAAATAAAGAAGGAAAGTATCATCTCACATTTTTTATTAAGAATATACTTTGTATGGATACATCATGTGCAGTGCCATCTTTTCCCTCCTCCCTCTCCCCCTTTCACTGGGACGCTCCTTAGTGAGGTTGCTGGTATTCCTCATGGGGTTGTGGGTGGTGACTTGTGGGAGTAGCAGTCAGTTATTGGGGGGAGACAGTGCCTCTTGGCATGACATCCCAACCTCTGGTTCTTACAATCTTTCTGCCCCCTCTTTTGCAAAATTCCCTGAGCCTTGGTGAGTGAGTTTTAGGTCTAATTCAGTGATGAGCTCTTGGGAGCCTCTGGATTTATACTTTGGTATGTGTTGAACATTCTCAGCATCTGCCTTCTTCACCCTGGTGCTAATTGTCAGGCTCACCATGGAAGGAGCACTCTTGCTCATCTGTTCACTTCCTCTGTCATTTCACTTGGGTCTTGATGGAGATGTAAGGGATGGTTTATCTCCTTGGGTCTTGCTACCTTCTGAAAATGAAAAACAGATTTTCCAATGGAGAATGAAGTCAGAAAAGGTTGAATTGGATAAGCATTATTAATTTAGGGAGAGTTTGATGGATATAGACCCTCTTTTAAACAGAGACTAGTGAAAGCTTGACATTTGTCTGCATAGGATTCTGATCTGGTTCCCAGTTCCAGATATGGGTCCCTTTACAGTGAGCAGGTCTCTTAGCCAATCAGAAAGCCACTGGTTACCCACCAAGGCTGTGTGCCACCATTGCAATGGTGTGTACTTGTCAGGCTGGTTGCTTCTGAGTAGATTAGACCCCTGCTTGCTCACACTATTGTTGGCACTTTCCCCCAGTAGCTCATGTACCACTTTCCAGCACTAGACAGGCTAACTGTCTGGGGACTGGCTCTCTTCCAGATTCCAGCCAGGTTTCTCCGTGTTCTATGTCAGCTGCATATGGTGTCTTCAGCAGTAGGGTCTTACCTTTTACCTCAGGTGTGTAATCAAGTGCTTTGACAGAAGCCTGTCTCGTTTTGGGGACCTTGTAGGTCTCTGTGATCAACACCTCAATGTGGGTAGCACCTATTTCTGGCATTGTGAGTTACAGGTCAGAGTCAAGTTTTTTTAATGTTAGGCTTCATTCATATCACCCTGTCCTGGCCCCATATTTTTGGGTGTTCCCCCTACACGCCTGTTGAGGGAGTCTACCTTCAAACTCATGGTGATCTTCCTACCTCTGCCTCCTGAGTGCTGGCATTAATGGAGTGTACCACCACACCCAGCTCTGATGCCTCTTTTGAACTAACTCTTTACATTTCTGATTTTGTTAACTTGAGACTACTTTTTTTTTGTTTGATCAAATTGGCCAAGGGTTTATAAATTTTGTTGATTTTTTCAAAGAACCAGCTCTTTGTTTTGATTTCCTTAATTGTTTTCTTAGTTCCAAATTCATTAGTTTTTGCTCTGATTTTGTTTATTTCCTTCCATTTGGAGCTCTTACAGTTAGATTCTTCTTGTTTTTCTGATGCCTTTAGGTGGATGGTTAGGTTATTGATTTGGGATCTCTCCATCTTTGTTATGAAGGCATTTAGTGCTATGAATTTTACCCTTATGACTACCTTCATTGTGTCCCATAAGTTTTGGTAAGTTTTGTTTTTATTGTCATTCAATTCTAGGAATTTTACAATTTCTCTTTTGGTTTCTTCCACAACCCATTCATTGTGTAAAATGTATGGTTTAGTCTCCAGGAGCTGGTGGAGTTCTTGATGTGTCTCTTGTTGTTAATTTCTAGATATAAAGCACTGTGATTTGACATGATTCAGGAAGTTATTTCAAGTTTCCTGACTTTATGAAGGCACATTTTATGGCCAAATATATGGTCAATGTTGGAGAACGTACCGTGGACTGCTGAGAAGAATGTGTGTTCTGTAGATTTGGAGTGGAAAGTTCTGTAGATATCCGTTAGGTCTAGTTGATCTATGATGTTGTTGAGTCCAATTATTTCACTGTTGATTTTCTGCTTGGACGATCTATTGATGATAGTGGAGTATTGATGTCTCCAACAATGATGGTACACTTTAGCATAGTGGAACCAGCAGGTGGAGAACATGGAACTGGAAAGCTGGGGAGCCAGTGTCAAGAGGCCAGCTTACTCAGTGTCCCGTGCACCCTCTGAATCAGGGGAACAGGAATTTGGGGAGTCAGGTGCCCATCAATTAGGAAGCCTGAGCAGAAGGCCTGCTTCAGCAGCATGCACGCAGAGTCCAGGCCAACCCAAGGCAGGAGCAGGGGTATGAGGACCAGGAACTGGGAGGAGGGGAAGCAACTGGGAGCTCTGACCTACTCATTCTGTGCATGTTCACTTCGGAGCCTCGTCTCACATTTCTTAAAAGCCATTCAAAGGATCATTGTCTTTTCTCGTCATCCTGTTGATATTTTCATTAACTTATAAGTGTACATTAATATTAAATACTCCTTGACCACCCCCAAATAAATAAAAACTTTGCCTTAAAAATGTATTCTCTGTGTGTATGCATGTGTATGTGTACAAGTGTGTGTGTGTGTGTGTATAGGTTCATATGTACATATGTGGGCATTTGTGTGGTGGCAAGAGGACAACGTTAGACTTTATTACTCTCAGGCTTCATCAACATTTTTAGAAACTGGATTTCTTATTTTTCTGGAGCTTGCCAAGTAGGCTAGATTGGGTGGCTGGTAAGTATGCTTAAGCAACAAGTACTTTGGCAACTGAGTCATCCACCTCCCTGGTACCCACCAATGTCTTATTGTCAAAGCAAGCAAGATGGCTTGAAGATTTATAAGGAAATAAAAAGAAATGAAAGGAAATTATTAGACCCTGTTAACTTTAATATGTCATCACTAAGTTTTCATTATTTAAAGAGTGACAGAATTTGTCTTATTTTCAATATAAGTTTAAACTATTTTTTTTTAAGATTTTTGAGGTAGGGTCTAGCTCTAACCAAAGCTGACCTGGGATTCACAATGTAGTCTCAACTGACATTGACCTCAAACTCACAATGATCCTTCTACCTCTGGCTCCTGAGTACTGGGATTAAAGGTGTGTGCTACCACACCTTGTTTAAAACATTATTTTTTTTAAGGACAGAGAGTAAGAGAGAAACAGGAAAAGGAGAGAAGATGGCACCAGGGCCTCTAGCCACAGCAAAGAAACCCCAGATGCATGTGCCTCTTGTGCATCTGGCTTTATGTGGGTACCAGGGCCCTGGCTCATCACATTTAACTGCCAAGTATTCTCTCCAACCCCATTTCTTTCTTTTTCTTTTTTCTTTCTTTTTCTTTTTCTTTTTTTTTTCTTTCTTTCTTTCTTTCTTTCTTTCTTTCTTTCTTTCTTTCTTTCTTTCTTTCTTTTTTTTTTTTTTGAGGTAGGGTCTCGCTCTAGCCCAGGCTAACCTGGAATTCACTATGTAGTCTCAGGGTGGCCTTGAACTCATGGTGCCTCCTACCTCTGCCTCCCAAGTGCTGGGATTAAAGGCTTGCACCACAACACCAGGCTTCCAGCCCCCTTTTTAAACAAAAATTTTATAAAGAAGTAATTTCCTCAAAGCCTGTGATACTGGAAAGCGTAGCTGAAGATCCACAGTTATGCCTTATAGTTTAGTAACATATTTGACCCTCTTCACAAAACTTTTAGCTTATAAAGTTCCTTCAGATGATCTCCTATAGATACTTTAACTGAAAAGAAGTGTCTCGCTTTAAATCATGCCCTCATGTTTCATCTTAAAAATCTGTAATGGGCTATTGTGTAAAATGCCACTCTATCCATCTATCATCTGCGAGAAATATAAACTCAGAGGAAAGGCAGGCAATTCTGATGACTCAGAAGAGAAAAATCAGCATAGAGAAATGCTGTCAAAATAGAAACGATGCCTGAAGAGTGTTCCCCTTTTTACCCTGCCCTAGATGCCCCCTGCCCACATTCTTAATTCCTAAAAGTCATCTCATAATTCAGAATTCCAAACTCAGACTTCTCATTTACTTGTTGTGGCTTCTGACCTTCAAGTTGACCCACTGATAATCAGCAAAGACAGATTAACTAGCTGTATTCTGAAAGGTTCAACCATCCCTCAGGGGGTATTGCACTACTTGGAGAACTCTGTGTCCTGGCAGCACAAACACAGTCTAACCTAATTTTCTTACCACTACATGCATTTCATGAGCCTGGGAAAAGTGGATCTTCTTACTTGTTTTACCAAATTCCATCAAAACAAGACTAGGTGACACCCAAACAACTAATCAGAACCTGGATTTTATTGTGACTCTGGGGGAAAGCAGAAAGATCATTGACATTTTCTTGGCTCTAAAGCTACTTTAGGGGGACTTCACAACCTAAACATTCCTCAAGGAATACCAAATGTCACTATACTTGATTCTGAAAAGGGATATTAACTCAAAAACCCAGATATATGTGCTGGTGTTCAGTAAAGTGAATGACAAATATGAAGGCAGTCATATTTAAAAGGCATTTCACTACATTTGCTATTAGTGTCCTCATAGAGATTAGTGCAAAATATTGCACTAACTTTCAAGGGCTCCCTTCTTATCCCAGAAAATTTGTTTGCAAGTATTCTTTACATTAGCATCAAGAGAGAGCTACTGCTTCCCCTGAAGTCATTGCTTGCAGGGCAACCTCTCTTTCAAAGTTGGAGATCTCTGCCTTATTATAATGCGAGCATCAAGCACCAGATGGGTAAAGAACTGTGGCCCTTATCTCTAAACCTCTTTGTTAAGGTGCCAACCTCCCAGAGAGGCCTCCATATATTGAAATTTCCAGATGACTTACTTCTTAACTTTTCATCCTCCTACATCTCTTCTATGAGCCCTTCAAAATTGGCACAATATTTTAGACTAATCTCTATGAAGGCACTGAGTGCAAGCACAGTGAAATGTCTATTAAATATGACTGCCTTTATATTTGTCAATCACTTTACCTTCTGTGGTTGAAACCATTATCCTGTGCTTCTTGTAATACCACAGTGGCCCTTTTTTTGTTTTCTTTTGGGAAAAGTATTAAGGTGTGATTTATGTATCCCAAAATTAATCCTTTTCATATGAGTTACTTATTTTCAATGTTTTGTGGCAAAATACCTGTCAGTTGCATCTTAACTCTTATTTTTCATTTGGGTCAGGGTTTCAGAGGGATTTCAGTGTAACATGGGAATGGCATGGTGGAATATTTCCATTCATGGTGGCAAGAGCATAATGTAGAGGATTATTTACATAACATGAACCAGGAAGCAGAGAGAGAAAATTAAACTAGATCCAGGGATGGGCATAACCTTCAAAGGCCCATTTCTAGGGAGTCATTCAAAAAGGCTCCACCTTCTTCAAACAGACACCACAAGCTGGAGACTAAATCTTTCAAAATAAGACCCTATGGGGGACATTTCAGTATGTGTATGTTTTGATGATTTGAAGGGAGTTCATCTAATTGTACAATGATTACCTGGATCCAGTTTTTGAATCATTATCTGCTGTTAATTTTAATTCCTCTTTCCCACCCAGGCAACTGTGAACATATTTTTTGTCTGTATAGAACTGTCTTTTCTGGATATTTCATGAATGGAATTCTACAATGTGTGACTTTTTATGATGACTTTTTACTTAGCATGAAACTTTCAAGGTTAATCCATATACTATGAATCAGTATTTCACTCCATTCCATGCCTAATAATCCATTACATAGATAAGCTACATTTTGTTTATTAATATATGCATTGATGGACATTTAAGGCTGATTCTACCTTGGAATATTATGAATAATGTTATAAAATATGTTATAAATGTTATAATGTTGTAAAAACAATGTTATATTCATATATAAGCCTTTAAGTAGATTTACATCTCATTTCTAGGAATGGCATTACTCAGTGGGTCCTATGTTAAAATGCATAGCCCACAGTCCCTTAACCTTTATATTTATCTCACAGCTTAACCCACTTCAATACTTTCTCTCTACTACAGTTAGAATTCAGGCCTGTGTTTCCTCTTGAAAATACTCCAGAAGCTTCCTATAGTTGTTGAATGAAATCCAAAATTTACTAATACTGTTTATAAAGGTTTACATGGTCTGCTTTTACCTCTGCAACCTCCTTTTCATCTATATCAACCAAAGTAAATTTTAGTTTTCTGAACAGAGTCTTCTCTAAGGCTTTAGAATGGGATGGTCTTTCTTAGATTTAGATCAGTTGTTAAGAGGGCAGTTCAAGATTTAGTGCTTTCACTTAACAACTAAAAGATATGTGACTAAGGACAAGTAATCTGGCTGTATGTTAAATTCACATATTTAAATTAGGGATTAGTAATGAATCTTAGCTCTTAGTGTCCTTGCAAGAATTTCATGCATTACAATATGTAAAAATCTTCAAACCATGCCCAATACAAGTTGATGAGGCTCAAGGAATTCATGTTTCTGCTTAAAGTCAACCCTTCTTGATGCCTTCAGCAACACCTGAAGTATGGGCTTGCTCCTTTAAGCATTTTGTTTCATAATCCTGTGTTCTGGTCGTAGCATCAAGTCATTGTCAGTTTATTTGCCTGGTTTTACTTTGACATTCTTTAAGTTTGATAAGGCAAGCCAGAGCACATGCATCGCCGTCATTTAATATAGAACATGGCTTGAGATGAGTGTCATTTAAAATGTATGCTGAATAAAGAAATTATGCTAGTCTTTAGGTCTCATCTATTGCACAGTCTTCTCTCCCAGAGAGGCCTCCATATATTGAAATTTCCAGATGACTTACTAGTTCTGGCCAAGAAGAGCCTGGGATACGAGATAGATGGATACATGAAGGAAAGGGTAGAAGAGTGGTAATTATCTTCCCCACCCCTCCCTGCCATGGCTCTGGCATACATGTTGCATGCCATTACAGCCATGACACTTGTCAGAACACTGAATCTCCATACCTCTAGCTCTCTGATGTCAGTGAGGATATTTCCTTTCTATTCCCTTTTGTCCTAGTAATGATACTAACAATTTCCCATTGCTGCTAATCCCTTGGTGCTCGCCCTGTCTACCATCCATAAAAGATTCATTCTCTCTCTCTCTCAACCCAATTGAGTAGGACATTTCATTCCTATTGAGACCCTGACAGGTGCTATAACTGAGCATAGTTGATATTGTACAATTTACATTACTGCTAGAGTTCTCAGGTAGCAGAGGAGGGACTTTAGTGTATTTTGCTGGAGAGGTGGTGGTGGAAAGAATATGATTTCACTATTTTACATGTGTATATGTCAGTTGCCATATGCCAGGATGTGTTATGGCCAATGGTTTCCACATGGGTTATTTTTAAAACATTTTGCTGTAGGATCATTCTTCTGCAGTGAAGATTGGGCAGTAGTGCTTGCCTTGATTTATTGGAAAATTATAGTCCATCAGTAATGGTAAGACTCCTCAAGTATTATAGTTCTTCCTACTTCTAGCCAATGGTGCATTTCCCAAACTATTCTTGCAAGTTCTGGTTGAGAAACAACATTGGGTATATGATCTCATATGTACTATTACAGAAGTAAGTTTCAGAACACCAATCATCTGACTATGAAACCAGGGAAAAGCTTTAGGTCCAAAGACCATACTTGGACCTTCAAATGTCATGTGTTTGTGAGTCAATATGTACTCAGGATATTCCCCTTATAAAGCCTGGTCCTACTTATTGTATTCCTAAGACATAGGAATCTTGGACTAAACCTTTGGATAATTTATCATGTAACTATTGCTTTGTGTCAGTTTGGTATTCATTTTTTTGCATGTAGTGTGTGTGTGTGTGTGGTATATGCACATGTTTGTGCAGATGTTTACATCCCTTGTATATACATGTAGATGCTAAAGAACCTTGGGTATGCCTCCACAATTGCTCATCCACTTGTATCCTTGCAGTTGGAGTCTCTTACTGATTCCAGGGCTTGCTGTTTTTGCAAGCCTCATCAATTCTCTGGTCTTTGCTTACAGACCTGCATGGCACACCCAGCTGTTTACAAGGGTGCTGGAGAATCAAACTCAGGCTGTCTCAGGCCATTATAAGCCCTTATGCTTTCACGGGAAGCACTCTTAATCACAGAATCATCTCTCCAGCCCAGAAGTTTATATTTTTATATATAAATGAAGAGTTATAGAATATCCACCTACAAGAACTGGATCTTATCATCCAATCTACAATAGGTGCTTTAAATTTGCTTCCAGAAAATAATTACATCAATTGGAAAATAGGACCTTATGAAAATAAAAGACACAACAAAGGATATAGCTATGTGAGTGAAGCGACAGCATATAGAACTGGAGGAAAAAATTTGAGAGCTATATATCTGACAGCAGATTACTATCTAGAATATACAAAAAACTGAAAAAAAAAAACACTAAACAAAAAGAAATCAAACAATCCAACCTGTTCTGAAAAGACAAAATAGACACACTAAATATAGATCAAGAGACATATGAAAAAATGTTCAACACATTTAGCCATCAGAGAAATGCAAATCAAAGCTACATTAAGATGCCATCTCACCCAAGTCAAAATGGTAGCAGTGACAAATTAAAAAAGAAAGTTGGCCCAGGTTTGATTCTCCAGGACCCAGGTTAACCAGAAACACATTATTAAGATGCACAAAGGGGTGCACATGTCTGGAGTTTGTTTGCAGTGGCTAGAGGCCCTGGTGCGACCATTCTCTCTCTCTCCCCCTCTTTCTCTGTCAAATAGATAGATGATAAATAGATAGATAGATAAAATATTAAAACAAAAAAGCAGAAAGTTGGCAAGTAAGTGGCAAAGAGGGGACACTTATACACTGCTGGTAGGAATGTAAAATAATGAAAAAGATATCTGGTTCAAAAATCAAAGAATTAGGGCAACACAGAGAGACAAAGCACTTGATTCTAATGGGAATGGAGAGGAAGATAACACAATAGGTAAGTGAGCTAATATAGAAAATATATAATACTGACAGTGGTACGAGTTATTGTAACCGTAATGTGTGAGGCTATGTCTATGCTAAAGAGGAACCTGCTCTAAGAGAAAATGTCTCTGGGAAGAGGAATTTTGAGCTATCCTTTTATAAGTGGTTCATCCTGAGGATCTGTCTTTGAGAATCAAAATGCCTGGCCTCTAAAGTAGATGTGTGCACCACTGAGAGCAAGCAAGAGAAACAATTAGCACTGGTACTGATGTTTTGTTTAATCTAGGAAATAAGATAGAAATTAACTTTGCTAATGTGGAGAAAGAAACGCAATCACTAGATTTGTTACTGAAGACCCTATTAAGAAAGGAGATTTGGGAAGGGAGATGCTAGGGATAGAATCCAAAATCCTGGATACTAAGAAACCATTTAACCACTGAGCTATATCCCCAGCATCTTAAAAGACACATCATTATGAAGCATAAGTATTTTATTAAATATTATAAATCTCATGAGATACATGAGACTTTAGCAACTGTATAGAGGGAAATCAGCTCTGAACACAGAAAGCAATTTTCAATACATAATACTATATCCTAGTAATTTACAAAGAACATTCTGGTTCCAACTAGAAGCTGTGGGGATCCTATTGCCTTACTCAGGGCAGCACTATCATTCCCATGTCTTTATTTCATACATGATGATGATCATAGTTCCTTTACAAATCCTTCCCTCAAAAACAGTTTCATGAGTCTATTGGGGTCCAGGCATCAACAACTTTTGTGTAAAACTGTGTGTGTGTGTGTGTGTGTGTGTGTGTGTGTGTGTGTGTATTCGTGAGCACAGGTGACTCAGTGTGACCCCATTCAGAGCTTCCTTGGGCTTCTTATAATTTCATTTGATTTCATCAAATGTCTGTCTTTAATGCTCATCTTAGTTTACCATTAGATAAAGTATTTCACAGCAAAAGTTACTTTCTTTAGTAAGTAGCCAATAAGATTCAGAATGCAATTATAATCATGTATAGAATTATAAGAATAAAATGTATTTTAAGTGGATTTTTAAAAAGTATTTTGTTTTTATTTATTTACTTGAAAGAGAGAAAGAGGGAGAGAGAGATGGAGAAAGAGAGAGAGAAATAATGGGCACACCAGGGCTTCTGACCACTGCAAACAAACTCCAGATGCATGCGCCACCTGTGCATCTGACGTACATGGGTCTTGGGGAATCGAACTGAGGTCCTTTGGCTTTGCAGGCAAGCGCCTTAACTGCTAAGCCATCTCTCCAGCCCTTAAATGGATATTTTTACTCAAAGTGGCATACTTTAGAGTTTTGTTTACCCTTAAGCATGGA